>JAMWET010001785.1:137500-837500 GCA_024036415.1 Prochilodus magdalenae
TCCACCCCTACAAAACATCACACCCCAAAACAGTGTGCAATAAAGTAGTCGCGGTTATAAAATTCCTCCAGCCTTTGATGTGCATCATCAGCAGAGTGTGGTTCTAGTTTTTAAAGAGGTTACAGTGTATATGGAGGGGGTTGGCTTCTACACTAAGTGTTATGCTGGAAAAGTATTATTAAAACCAGTTACTTGCATTCTAGCTCATTTACTTATCAGTTCCATCACTGACTTACCCTCCATCACTGACTCGCACTCTATCACTCGCCCTCTATCACTGACTCGCCCTCTCACTGACATACCCTCCGTCACTGACCTTTTCTTTATCACTGTCTCCCTGTAATACTGACCTGCACTCCATCACTGACTCATCCTCCATCACTCGCCCTCTATCACTGACTCGCCCTGTCACTGACATACCCTCCATCACTGACTTTTTCTTTATCACTGTCTCCCTGTAATACTGACCTGCACTCCATCACTGACTCATCCCCCATCACTCGCCCTCTATCACTGACTCGCCCTGTCACTGACATACCCTCCATCACTGACTTTTTCTTTATCACTGTCTCCCTGTAATACTGACCTGCACTCCATCACTGACTCATCCTCCATCACTCGCCCTCTATCACTGACTCATCCTCCATCACTCGCCCTCTATCACTGACTCGCCCTGTCACTGACATACCCTCCATCACTGACTTTTTCTTTATCACTGACCCCCTGTAATACTGACCTGCACTCAATCACTGGCTCATCCTCCATCACTCGCCTTCTATCACTGACTCGCCCTGTCACTGACATACCCTCCATCACTGACTTTTTCTTTATCACTGACCTGCACTCCATCACTGACTCATCCCCCATCACTCGCCCTCTATCACTGACTCATCCTCCATCACTCGCCCTCTATCACTGACTCGCCTTGTCACTGACATAAACTCCATCACTGACTTTTTTTTATCACTGTCTCCCTGTAATACTGACCTGCACTCCATCACTGACTCATCCTCCATCACTCGCCCTCTATCACTGACTCACCCTGTCACTGACATACCCTCCATCACTGACTTTTTCTTTATCACTGACCCCCTGTAATACTGACCTGCACTCCATCACTGACTCATCCCCCATCACTCGCCCTCTATCACTGACTCGCCCTGTCACTGACATACCCTCCATCACTGACTTTTTTTTATCCCTGACTCCTTCGTACACTAACCCACCCTCCTTCACTGACTCACTCTCCATCACTGACTCGCACTCTATTACTGACACACCATCCATCACTGACTCGCCTTCCATCACTGACTGGCCCTCTATCTGACTTACCCTCTATTTGACTCTGCCTGTACCACTGACTTGCACTCCATCACTGACTTTATTACTGACTCCTTCTAATACTGACTCATCCTCTATCACTGACTCATCCTCCATCACTCGCCCTCTATCACTGACTCGCCCTGTCACTGACATACCCTCCATCACTGACTTTTTTTTATCACTGTCTCCCTGTAATACTGACCTGCACTCCATCACTGACTCATCCTCCATCACTCGCCCTCTATCACTGACTCGCCCTGTCACTGACATACCCTCCATCACTGACTTTTTCTTTATCACTGACCCCCTGTAATACTGACCTGCACTCCATCACTGACTCATCCTCCATCACTCGCCCTCTATCACTGACTCGCCCTGTCACTGACATACCCTTCATCACTGACTTTTTTTTATCCCTGACTCCTTCGTACACTAACCCACCCTCCTTCACTGACTCACTCTCCATCACTGACTCGCACTCTATTACTGACACACCATCCATCACTGACTCACCTTCCATCACTGACTGGCCCTCTATCTGACCTACCCTCTATTTGACTCTGCCTGTACCACTGACTTGCACTCCATCACTGACTTCATTACTGACTCCTTCTAATACTGACTCATCCTCTATCACTGACTCACCCTCAGTCACTGCCTTTTAGCACTGACTCTCTCTAATACTGACATGTCCTCTGCCGCTTGCCCTGTCACTTTCTCATCCTATATCACTGACCAGCACTCTATCACTGACTCTTTCACTAACATGAAAACTCGATCACTGGCTCACCCTGTTACTGACTATCACTGACCTGCCATCCATCGCTGACTCACCCTCCATCACTGACTTTTTCTTTATCACTGAATTGCCCTCTATGATTCACACTCTGTCACTGACCCGCCTGTCAATGACTCACCCTCCATCACTGACTTGCTCTCTATTTTTAACTCACCCTGCATTACTGACTATACTTCTATCATTGACTCACCCTGTATCATTGACTTGCCTTCAATCAGTGACTCACCTTTAATCACTGAGTCCCCCTCTATCACTGACTGACCCTCCATCACTAACCCCCCTTATCACTGACTTGTCCTCTATTACTATTTCACCCTGTATCACTGACTCTGCTTTTATCACTTTATCACATGACTCGCTCTCTAACTTCTATTATTGACTCCCCCTCTACCTATTACTGATCCACCCTCCTTCACTGACTTGCTGTGGGTTCTGTTGCCTTTAGAGAATGTTCAGTGAAGTCTTTATACAAGTCCTTAATTAACACAGTTTTTAACCTTTAGAGAATGTTTGATGACATCCAAACTTGGTCCTCCTCTTATATTTTACAGCGACAGCAGTCTGCTGCATTCTGTTACTTTTGTTTTTCGGATGCATTTTCTCCTCTGAATTAAGCATAATTAACACAGGCATGCCACCTCAATTTAAATAACTTGAAAAAGAAATAATTTGTAGAATATGTAAGGATCCAGAGGGACTGATCAAAATCTTATGGGCCCTGAGAGTATATTTAAACATTTATATATTGATTTTTAATTACAAACTTTTTAATGTTGTTCATATTTGTGTTTTGAATATAACAGTAATTTAAACATTTGAGGGGGGAAAATACTATATTTATAACATAATGGTGAAGAACGCTGGATAAAGGGCCCCCCTGTTAATTTTTGCCTATGGCTTATTACTGTGTGTCATAAACTACAAAGAAACGTCCAGAGCAGGGTTGGCCCCTGGGGCCTATTTTGATTAGTTGGATATGCATGTATAGAGTCATAGAGAGCTGAGGATCCCAAACAGGTTCCCCGTACGCATCCACACGCCCTGAGAGCGCGAGCGGGACGTACTGAAGAACCTGCGTGTTCACCACCCGTTCTCGGTCAAACCCCGCCTTCTCTGTCGGTATACGGGTGGGAATGTGCGGGGTGGGGGGTGGATGAGAGTGAAGCGGCGGGGGTGAGGGGGTGTAGAAGGGACTACGAAGGCTTTGTCAGAACTGGAAGATACTGGGCCGAGGCAGAGGAGTGACGACGGAACAACCAACAGCCAAACTTTACGAAACAGGGGAGCGGCCAGGATACATGACGGTAAGTGAATCCTGAAACGCCAGTCCCGAAAACATGGAGCCTAAATCATGGACAAGGGTGTATACTACTTTTCTGTAGTCTTATTCGCTGTTTAGAGGCAGTTTGTGTGTGTGATAGGGGACGAGCTCGGAACCCCCTAGTGTGTCAGCAGCGTGCTAGAGCCATCATGACTCCAGCGCAGCTGAGGGAAAGTTTGTCTGTAGCTGAAGAGATTGTCGCCCTTTTGTTGGTACGGTGGGAGGTCAGTGCGGCTTCCCCCTGCTCTGATTTATTGGGGATGTTATCTGTGGTAGAAACGCTTTAAACTCAACCGCTCCAGACTTGTTTGCTGGTCGCGGGCTGCGCTAAAAACTTCAGCCGGAGCTCGAACAGTTGAGTAGGTTTGGGCGGCTTACCGCCCCTTAAAACACACAGAGCAGCTCCGAGGACAGAGTTAGAGGTTTGGGCGCTGTGTAAATCCCAGTCCTGTTCCCCAAGGAGCGTGAAAGCGTTTGTACTTAAACTGGCTCTGGTTTGTTACACTCTTTAAAACACAGGGTGCTGCTGCTGTTATGATGGTAAACCTATAGCAGATACCCCTGTTTGGTGCTATATAGAACCATTTTTACATTTATTTTTATATAGAAACTTATACAACACCCTCCCTGTCCGTCTGAAAGACCATTTCACCATGTAAAGAACCATGGTTCTATATAGCAGGGCTGCTCGGCTCCTTTCATGGAGGCCCCCTGTCCTGCACTGCTTAGTGTTTTCCCACTTCCAAAAACACCTGATTCAAGGAATCAGCTCATAACCAGCCCATTATTTAGTTAATAAGAGTTCAGTCTGTTCAGTTTCCCCAAAACACAATCCTTTTCCCACTGGGTACATTTGTATTTAGCCTCTGTCTTGTCGCTCTGTTAAAGCTCCTGTGCCGTTATGCCCCGCCTCCTGATCAGCCCGTGTGTTCTGATTGGTCAGTCAATAGAATTAAGTTCTGCCACCACACCGTTATGGCTATTCGTAGAATCGAATGGCATCTACCAGAATGTCTCAGAGTGGTAGGTTTGTAGTGCTTGGATCTCCCTTTCTAAGTTGTGTGAGGATGTGGCAAAGTAACTGGTAGGTGAGCAATAGGGGTTGTGTTATAAGATGATGTCACCCTGTAGGAAAGGAAAGGACTGGAATTTCAATGTGGCATTGCAGACGGATGAGAAAAGTGGTCTCTATGTGAGAGAGTTGCTCCCTTTTGGTGTGTACTTTGGGCTTTATACATTTGTAGACCTTTTATATGCTCCAAAAGGTATATAACCAGAAAAGCACGGTAGGTCCCCTTTAAAGCACTGAAATGTGCGGGCCAGTTGGTCTCCAGGACCAGGGTTAAGAAACACTGCTTTGCAGGACCGTTGCTTTTAAGAACTCTTGAAGAATCATCTTTTTAAACATTCTCATTGTAAATAACAGGTTTTAAAATGAGGCATGCATTAGGTCTATATAAAATTGGGGGCTGATGCTATTATCTGATATTTTTCATGTACATAACTGCCAGTGCTGATACGTAAACATTTGTCAAGTGTAACCTCGGCCATGATCTATCTGGAGCATTATCAAGATATATAGCACTTATTTCTCAAGGGTTTCTTTTTACATTTCAGCCCAGTGTTGCCTAAACATTTTAAACAATAAATGTCATCACATATTGGTTTGGTATACCATACAGTGTTTTTGAAGCATTTCTTGGCCGATGCTGGTGTGGTTCTAGTATTGGTTCTAGTGCATCCTTGTTTGACACCACATTGCAACTATTGCACATAATAGGCACTTTTATTGGTTCCATTTACATGTTATCTGTGTGATCCCTCTAGCATCCCAACCCATGGTTTTAATCAGAGGAAAAACTGATAAAGTTTCTTTAAAATATTTGTTTCTACTCATTACAAGGCTTCATGTCCATTAAGGTTTAATTGTGCTTTTTGACTGGTAGGTTATGGAATGATAATGCAAGGAACAGGATCCAGTGTCTCTAGAATGACATCTGTAAAAGTTAAAACAAGATCATATGCTGTGAGTGTCATGCTATGATTCACTTAGCCCCCGCCCCCACTCCTTTTCCGCCGGATCTGTCTCTGTCTTTGCTCTAGTCGTACACAAAGAGTTTTTACGTGAACCTACACATAACCGCAACTGTGCACTAGTAGGTTGTACTTTTAACATGTTCAATTTTTATTTGCTGATTGTGTTTACACGTTTTCGTGTGGTCTCTGTGGAAGCACCTATAACATACTGTGTCTGTCCTGATTGTGGTAGTGATGTAAATAATGGTGCTGCATTAGGATTATAGAGTTATAAATACCTGCGGGGTGTGAGTGACAGGATACATAGATTGAGAAGAGGTGGTACAGTGCAGTGAATGTCTCGTTCCATGTGTGGAAAATGGCTCCAAAGCAGATGATAATGATTCATATAAGGGAGTGATTGAATTTGGATGTGCCAAAGGCCGAAGTGTGAAGGAGGTAGCTGAATCTGCAGACAGATGGTAGCACTCAGTTGTATGGGTGTACCAGTAGTGGCTATAATCCCAGAGGAAATTCTCCTCAGAATTGTTCTGAGGAAGGCATACACCATATCTGACCCACCTGTGTTAATTTATTGATGCAAGTGTGGCTGAACATTGAGGTAGTCTACATCCAGAAATGTAGCTGTTAATCATGCTTATGGATGTATTTCGCAATATTCAGTCACAGATGATTTTTTTTTTCCCCCAATGAGCTTTTAAGATATTATTATATTGGCAATAATTTTTTTTTTTTTTTTTTTTTTTTTAAATAAAAATTAAAAAATTATTTTGTCTCACTGATTTCTTTGCTTGTTTCTCCTCCAGGTCATCTCATCCCAGTGGTAATTTCAAGTCTTTAAAAAGACAGCCATCATGCCTTGGAATGTAACAACTTTGCTGTTTGTGCTGTGCATCTGCGTGCATGCACTGCAGGCGTGCTTGATGATAAGTGAGGTAAACTCTGACAATCCCAAGTTTGATGAAAGAGAGTTTGTAGAGCTGTACTATTTGGGTGGAAGTTCCATCTCTCTGAATGGTTACGCACTTGTCTTCTATAATGGCAACGGCAACAAGGCATACCGCGTGGTGGACCTGAGTGGGCACCACACAGACAAGGATGGCTTCTTTCTGGTGGGGTCTGCTGAACTGCAGCCACGGCCTGCCGTCCCCCTTCCTCCCAACTCAGTCCAAAATGGCCCTGACGCCATTGCCCTGTATGGCCCGTCTTGGAATCCCGTGGTTGAAGGAGGGAACCTCTCCTCGGTTGGACTTCTAGACGCCATTGTCTACACTTCAGGGAAGGCTCAGGGCAATGCTGAACAGCTGGCGTGGGTTCTTACACCTGGTTCTCCTCCATATGTGGAGGATGAGAAAGCCCTTGAGGATGATGAATCAATACAGCGGTGCTGGCTATCCGATAACCTCTACACCTTCCAAACCGGCCACCCCACACCAGGACGTGCCAACAACTGCCCACCAGCAAGCTTCCCATCACTACGGATTGACAGGATTCTGTTGGGCGGGGAGAGACCGTCTGGATCGCTGGAACTTGGTGTTAATACGAAACAGGGGCCTTTAACCGTGGTCGTGTATGACACACGCACAGACAAGGTCAGCACCAGCGTGGAATTTCAGGCCAGTGAAGTTGGGACTGCCACTGTGAAAATGGACTCCACTGCTCTCTCAAGTAACTTCACCCACACACACGTCAAACACACTTAAACTTTTTTTTTTTCTTTTTTTTCTTGCACACAATTTACCATACACGTGCCCTAAATCTTTAGTGACCATAAAAATATCAGTAGGCCACCACTGTGTTGCACTTTTGTGACATTGCATGTGCTTTTATAGGAGCTTCGTCCACATGTGCAAAATGCTGGGTGGAGATGTGATATTCATGAGAGAAGGTGTTTCAATGATTTTCCTGCTCTGCAGAGTTACCTATTTGGAGATACAAGAATATGCCATAGACGTGCCGATATACAAAAGCATTTAATTTGCCTTGATAAATATTGTCATGCCTACACATTTATATTTAAGCAGGTAAATGATCGCGCTGTGCGGGACTCCAGCCCTTTAGGGTTTGTTACTGTTGATGCCTATTTCTTTTGTCTAATATGAGACTTCAAAGTACAAGTGCATAAAAACACAGGTGCTCTGTTTGTTACCACATCCTGCTTGTGTCTTGCTCAAAGACGTTTTATTGTATTGTTGGTTTCGGAAATGATTCTTTGCTATTGGATTCTGTGCTATTGGAGGTGTATTGATGCTGGCAGTTATCTGCATGAATGTCCACTTCTGATCAGGGCTATACCTCAACAAACCGGCAATTAAAACCTTTAATCTTTCACTTTTCAGAGTTAGATGGCTGGGCCCTGGCAGTATATGAAGGCCAAGCTACAAACTTCCCCAAAGACAGTCCTCTCAGTCAGCTGCAGCCGCTCGATGCATTTGTCTACAGTGGGAAAACAAACAGTCCCAGTGCCAATCTCACAGAAACACTAACACCAGGAAGAAAGCCCTTCAGGCTTGGCAACAGGTAACTGGTACACCTGTTAAACCCTTTAACATTCCGGTCAATTCAGTCATCAGCTTAGTCATCAGCCACCAAGCATGAAGCGTCCTTGTTTTACAGTAATAAGTAGGGCCATGTACTGTAATAAGCAGGGCCGGACACTATTCTTACCGGCTTAGACGTTCAGCTGAGATTCACAGTGCACATCACAGGTGTACTCTGCACAGGGAGAATCATCACAATCATTATCATAGATCTGGTCATTATACTGACTAAGTCCATTCATTTTGTGTGACCAGGACTTCCGAAGGTGATTCTTTCGTCCGCCGATGTGGTGTTGCTTCATGGACAAGAGATCCTGGGACATTTCAGCTTCTTCTGCAGAGACCAGGAGAGTCCAGCCCATGCATGTGGTATAACACCTGCCCGTATGACCAAGGTGCAACATCCTTTAAAATAAACAGTGTAAAGGATTTACATCATCCTGTTTATCACTCACTCACCTCAAACCACTTCCAGTCTTGACTTGCTTCTGTGGTTTCTGGTATTGTATGTTGTCCTTTTATGTTATGGACAAAAATATGTGACATTTTACAGCATCGATTCATGGACTTAATGAAATATGTTTTATGACAAACTTACAAATCTTAAAACTCTCATAAAACAATGTCACAGCATATTTATAACCATTTTATACAATACTTTTTGGTGAGGGAACCTTTAGAGGCTGCCACCACTGTGAATAATTCCGACTTCAGTCCTGTAAAAAAAATGGGGGCATTTTAACATCAGACCTGTAACTCGCTCACTTATGTTTAAGGCTAAAGTTCCCACAGGGGAAACTGTTGGCAATGAAGTAGCTGTGGTGCTTCATAAATGTTGGCTTATTTGATTGACCCTGTGCGTCTGTGTTTGTCTAACTATTGCTCTTACAGGTAGCCACTTTCCTGGTTTAAACCTCTTGTATGTTCATATTGATCTTTTTGCCACGTTTCTAGTCCAGAAACACTCACACAGTTCTCTCTTTCTTTAGCTTATGTTAGAGAGACGGAAGAACCTTTTGAGCCGCCATCGCAAAACGATAATGATTTCCTAATCAGTGAAGTGAATGCAGACTCCCCAGGTTCAGCAGAGAATGAAGAATTTGTGGAGCTGTGGCACCCATCTGGCCATCGCATGTCACTCAACAGTATCTGGCTACTGCTGTTCAATGGAAACAATGGAAAAATATATCGTGAAATTGAGCTGTACGGATACTATACGGATAATCACGGATATTTCTTGGTGAGTCTGTTGCTGTCTCAGTAATCGTATGTTTTATTTCTCCTTTTCTCTGTTACATTTTTTATATGGTTTTAACAAATGAGCCACAGAGACTGGATACTTGTTTGGGTTTGTCCAGTTCAGGGACATCTAAAGAAATTTAAAAAGAAAAAAAGACAAAGAAAACACCATGAAAAAACGTGACTACAAATGAGTTCCACCGGAAAAAATGTAATCCATGGATAATGAATCTGTTCTGAACTTGCACTATGAGATCAATATTCCATGGCTTACCAGAAGGATGACGTAGTGAAGCAGTTACCGACTTCATCCAAAATGTTTTGTGCAAATACATCACTTTTTCACTGCATTCACTGAAACAGAACTTCAGACAAAGAACTTAAAAAAGCAGATAATAATCGCTCTAGTCTTGTTGTTTGAAAGTTTGACCATAAAAAATAAAAAATAAAGAAAAAAATTCAAAAAAAGTAAAAAGCAAAGAAAAAGAGAGGAGAGTTTATTGATCAGTACCCCCCAGGAGATCATGGAAGGATACAGAGCAGCAGGCTCTCAAACAGCTGACAAACTATGTTGAGGGACGACTTTATGTAATAATAAAAACTCAGCCCATGGCTGTATTGACAGGCTGTATCTTATCAATCTACAACGTTCTCTGCCGATTACTAAACTGGAAATACAAATATTACTAAAAACTTCCAGACACACTCGCCCAAATATTCATTGTCTGTCTGGCTCTGACACTGACACTGACCAACTGATTTCAAAACCTGACAACAAATGATGTTATCAAAACTCTGGATCCCCGTATCAACCATTGAAATGACAGCATGAGTGACAATGCACCTCGATTTCAGTTTCATTACAGGTAAGCGTTCTTACTAGACTTATAAATCTAATAAAATCCACAAGGGTCCTTACAAAAAAATGACTAAACGGATCAACTCCCTTTTTTTAATTTTGTCTACTGGTCAAAATCCATAATATTGCCACTAAATTAAAATACTTTGGAGCCAAAACGCTATTCTATTATTTTCTGGCTGTATGATGTACTAGGGCCAAAATATTTCTTTAATCTGTCGGAACTCTAAATCATTTTCTCATATTAATTGAAGATGTTCAAATATGCTGGGTAAACCCACTTTCAAAAATAAAGCTTGCCATCAAAATGACAGTACTACCGAATCTAAGCTAATGATTCCATTTTGTTTTACCTGGTTCAACTCACAAAGTCAAGTCACAAAATTCATCTGGAAAATATTAAACCTGGACTTAAGTTGTCTGTGCTACAAAAAATAAACTTGAAAGATAATTAAGCTGTCTAAAATTTGTATACGTTTTCTTGCAACCCAGTTGTGAAAAATGAAATAACAGTTTAAAGAAATTTCTAATTTGACTTTCATCAGTTCCTCCATTGACCTTAGTTACTGCGCTAAAACCCCCAACAACAGTCACATCTCTAAAAGTGTGATGAAAATTCTGTCATGTTCTCTGTTCATGCCTTATGGGATTGACATTACTCCTCTTTTCTCTCTGATTATTTCAGATTGGAAGTGATGCACTCAATCCAAGCTTCCCCATACCAGCCAGTACCATCCAGAATGGCCCAGATGCCATAGCAATATACCGCTCAGTGTCTCCTCCCTCTAGTGAGGGCCCCGGCATTCCAAAGAAGGGACTTCTGGATGCGATAGTGTACCGTGTACGCGGTTCTGACAGAGACACTGCAGACTTGATTGAGGCTCTAACTCCAGGACAGCTCCCCCTGCTAGAAGACCCTGCTGCACTCTCAGGCGACGAGAGCCTGAGCCGCTGCGGACCGGACAGACTAAACCATAACTCATTCAGGGTAATGTCCCTTTGTATTTGTCTCCACTGTGATGCTATGAGGTCTTTTCCTGAGAGAAGTGAAAATGGTGTGTAATGGGTAATGAATCCCTTTGGGGTCAGAGTGTAATATACAGTGTAATGCTGTGCATGAAAAAAAACTTGATGTTGTAGGTTGAGATCAGTTCCTGTGGGCAAATTAAATCAGCTAATGATAAATATGTCCTTGTATTCTTTATTTTAGGTATTCGCATTGTTCTAATAGCAATGATGTAGTTTTTTTTGGTCCCAGTTTACGAAACTGTAAACTGCTGGAATTATCTGTTGTCCATTTAACCTGGATATATCCAAATTTGGCGAGTTAGTACAGATACCGGTGAAATGATTAGTATTGACACATGATTCAGTGCTACACAAAAAAACCTATTCAGCAGACACTTCTTGACCTAATGTTAACATTAACAATTAAGATCACAATGACATGATGTAACATTCCAATAGCTAGCAAAGTAAACAGCAGCTTTCTTTATTCCCAATATTATTATTGATATACAATATAATCTTAAAGGTAAACTACTTAGATTACAGTAACAGACAGATGTACAAAGGCTAATGTGTGACATGGTCAAAAGTATATGGACACGTATACAAACCTGTCAGTTTTAAAGACAACAGCATTTAATAGGCCTGGGTGTGTAATCACTGACTATTGAAATGACTTATAGGCCACAAATATTGTATCTTATTACAAATGTATGGTAGAAGATAATAATTAGTATTAAAGAGAATGGGCTGTCTAACATATGATTGTGAGTGATTACAGTACCCCTTAGAATACACATTTGTGTACATAACAGTCAAGGTTGATTGAACCCGGACCCACACAATGTCATATATATGCTGTATTTGTAGGTGGCTTCTCCTACACCAATGAAAGAGAATGACTGCCCACATCCTCCTAAGGAGCTGGTCATTAATGAGCTTGGCAGAATCTCTGGCGCATCGGGGAGTGTCTTTGTGGAGTTGATGGGTCCACGTTTAACTCCCTTAAATGGATTGGTTCTGGTGCTGTTTGGGAGGGGTGGTGAAAGACATGTGGTCCCACTGAAGGATAAAATACGAGAGGATGGATTCTATTTACTGAAAAATGAGTCTGGAGCTGGTGAGTGTTTTTTGTGTGTGGATTTTAACAACACTAAGAGCATTAGTTGTTAGAGTTGTTAGTATATTCTTTAAAAAAGTCTTTAGTTTACTGCTAATTAGAAATGTGTTAATGCGGAACCTGTGGACTGATTATAATGGTTGTGTTTGCATTTTAGGCATTATGATGCCTGGTTCATCTTATCGCCACTGTAAAGAAGTGATTCGTTTTCTCACTCTGATTTTCATTATTCACTTTCCAAACACTGAATTGCATAATTTAAATGAAAAGGTTATAATGTTACACGTTATATGTTCACAATCTGAAAACAGAATGGTACATTACTGGTTAATGTTTTTTTTTTTTTCCCAATATAATTTCCAATATCAGTAATTCCAATATTTATACCACCTATTATTCAGTTTTCCCAGTTATGCAACCATTCACTTTTATCTTTTAATGGTTTATTTGTCTTTCTAGATCCTCATAGAGGTGTAAAACGTTCTCAGCACATTTTACAATTCTCCCCGCCAAAGTGTTGCTTTCCTTTTACCACGTGTACTTTCTCTAAACCAAAAAACAGTTTGGTTCAAATTTAAATCTCCCTCTCCTCTCTCTCTCCCTCTCTCTCCCTCTCTCCCTCTCTCTTTCTCTCTCTCTCTCTCTCTCTCTCTCTCTTTCTCTCTCTCTCTTTCTCTCTCTGCAGATCAGAGTTTGCCTGCAGTTGCTGATTTGGGTGCAGTTGTGCTGTGTTTTCCTGTGTTTGGGGAGGTCGGTGTGTGTGGCAGCAACTCTCAAATTCAGGATGTGCTGGTGTTCTCTGATGACCAAAGTCTACGTAACATTTTCCACGGTGTAACCTATCAGCTTGTACACCCGGTGTCCAGGTGTGTACCCGTTACCTGTCTATTAGAAACCCTGTCATGATGTCCAAGAATGATACAAAAACATGTGATTATCATAATCACAACATTTTACTATCACCTATTCTTAAAACATTTGCCAAAGTTTAGGATATTCAAATAACCACTGACTGTGGTTAATAAGCAAATTACATTAGTAACCCTCAGTTTAGAAACATGATCTGCTCTTCTGTTTCTCTAGACTGGCAGAGCTAGTTACAAGAGCACATACGCTAAGACTGGGCCGGCTATGGGCAGCATTTAAACAAAAGTTTCCTTTGGCACAAATCCTACTTTCATTACAAATGTTTCTAAAGCATTTGGGAGTTTTGAAGTTTCTGGGGCAGTCAAGGGCTGGAGGTTAGGGTACCAGCCTTGTGTCACCTGTTCGATTCTCTGAACTGACAGTAACGACTGGGGTGCCCTTAAGCAAGGAACCTAATTCCCAACTGTTACCCGGGTACCGTGTGCTCACTGGCCCCTCTTTGGGTGTTCACTAGTGTGTGTATGTGTTTCACTTCCCGGATGGGTTAAATGTGGAATACAAATTCCTCTCAGCAGTGCAGTTGTTCCACGCCTGGAAAAGTATCATCACCGGATACTATGTACTCGGTGAATGTGTAATTCATTTCTGTCCTTGTCTGTGTATGTGTGTAGCTTTGACTCCATCTCTCGATGTGGAATGCAAGGATCTGCCATCTGGATCCCCTCTGATTCCCAATCACCCCGCCTCCAAAACCACTGCCCAAGCTCCGCCTACTCCAGCCACATAGACCTGTGCCTGCAGCCGGAACACACACATTTCAGTATGCTGAAATAATCTCTTAGAGTATACTCCATCAGGACCACCTTACTACCTACACTTGTGGTTCTTTTTAAACTACATCATTTATTAATATATTATTTTGCTGAGTCTGCATTCAGGAAGTGCATTTATGTTATATAAGTAATATTAATTCAGTTTTTGCTGTTTTTGCTGCTGGCCTGCTATCAAATGTTTTAAGGAATCTTCTCTCCGCATTGCATTGCTGAAATAAAGCTCGGTCACTCTGAATGATGAGATGTTCACTCTTCATTCTGATTAACACTAGTTAAGCAAAAATCTTTGTGTGTGGTAACTCAGTGATCTGTTCTAAACCACAGTCTTTTTTGACAAGCCAGCATTCCATATGTGGCTGCTGTGTAGCGCTATATGTTAACCTTTATTAAACAGAGAAGTAGCTTCTCCACAGCTTCTGCAGCCACTCACACACGTTATAATCTGACTAAAGTAAGATCATCAGTATGGAAACTTGGCTTACCTTTTTTTCCTTCTTTCAGCAGTGTGCCGTCTTCCCTCAATACAGCCAGCATGTAATATCACTGTGAACTCAAAGTTACATAAATCAATCAATTAACCAATCAGTCTCTCTCACTTTCCTTTTCTCCCTCAGATTGTAATGTGGATGGATTTGCTGCATTGTTGGAAGAGTCTTGTCACTGTGGGATTTCTAGTCTTCACATCAAAGGTGACACACACACACACACACATACACATACACATAGCATACTCTGTCATTTTTCTAGTTTTTCTCATTTGACCATGTTTCTGTCCTTTTCCTGGCTAGGTGTGAATTTAACATGCATATCGGAGAGGCTGTATGTGGAGGGTTTTGTGCTTGCACTTTCTGAGCACCAGAGGGAGTATGTGGCCCAAACGCTGCAGAGCGAACACTTGCCCTCCTGCACCATTGTCCAGGAGCGCCTTTATAATAAAGGTACAGAGCACACCCACATGTTCACAGAAGCTCCCTGGAGTGGGGGTGAGGGGTTGGGGGGGAGTTGCATGCATCATTTCCTTTAGCCAGTCAGCATAATAACAGTGTCAGTCCGGCAGGTAAGGATTATACCCGTCTCTTACTGTGCATTTTGACCCACTCTTGCAATTAAAAAGCAGTCTTATCAGATTGTAAGCTGTAAGTATCGACACTCCCACATTCCACAATGCCACCTGTATGGCACATGTATGATGGGTCCAATGTAAAGCTGCACTGTCCAAAAAACTGAATAGCATATTATAGTGGGAAATTTCAGGTACAGATAGTGTAAATGCATCCTCAAGGATATAACATGCTCCTTTGTGTATTGGAGTCGGGCATTGTCCACTTCAAAATGTGTTCAAATGTGTAATTGCACACAATGTGTAGAAAAACATTTTGTAATGCGAGTTGAGCTTCAAACCCCCTAAAGTTGATGAATCTTGATGATTGCAATAGGTTTGAAAGAGTCCACTTGGTAAAGAATGTTTTTTAAGGATGAGAGTGAATGATCTACTATTGCCATCATGTCTTTGTCAGTAATGTTGATTTTGCCTTGGAGACCTAAACATGCTGGACCTTCCTTTTACTGTTTACCTAAAAGGACTAATTCTGTTATAAAGACAAAGGATACTATTAAGAAGCATTAGAAAAGAAATGCTGATGTAGCAATATGTAGTCTCTCTGTCTGTCTGTCTGTCTGTCTCTTTCTCTCTCTCTCTCTCTCTCTCTCTCTCTCTCTCTCTCTCTCTCTCTCTCTCTCTCTCTCTCTCTCTCTCTCTCTCTCATTTGCACAATGATTAAAAACGGTGATCAACAGTCTTGTTTTCTTGTCAATCAGGGCCATCGCTGGGTCTGCAGGTAGGGCTCGTGTTGACTGTGGTGTTGTTGTTTGCACTGGGAGGAGCCATTTTCTTCTACCTGTACAAGAAGAAGTATGTGTAATTAGCTCATTGCATATCTTTGAATGATTTTAAGTGGATTTCTTTTTACACACAAATGTATATAAACTTAATTATTGTATTTTGTGTTTCCACAGACACCCTCAGGACTACTATTCAATGGAGCTGAATGAACAAGAGTCACCTATTGACCTTTAGAGTGTGTGTGTGTGTGTGTGTGTGTGTGTGTGTGTGTGTGTGTGTGTGTGTGTGTGTGTGTGTGTGTGTGTGTGTGTGTGCGTGCGCGTGTGCATGTGTGTGTGTGTGCGTGTGTGTGTGCGCGTGCATGTGCGTTTTAAAATGTTTTAAGGGAAAATTTTTTCTTCTATGTCATAATGTCTACATCCCATTTAAGTTTGCTCTGAAGTTCAGCATTGTCCAGTTGTCGCTGTAAAAGGTGAACTAATGTATTTGCTGTTACCTTAAACTGAATGGATTGAAGATTGAAGTACTGTCTCTCATTCTGACTCGGTACCAACAAGTAGTAATATAGTATTTTAGATGGTCTGCATGAGGAATTATGTACTTCCTATGAACACGATTTGGGGGTGGTGAAAGCAAAAGGGTCTGAATCACATTTGGTATACTTTATACATCTTGGATAAAAACTGCCCCTTAATGAAGACACAGTGTACAAACCTGTCCTGCGTCCTTCTTTAGCTCTGAAGGGAAATTCTTCTTACTGCACCTTTTGGTGCACATCCACATGGCTTGGTGATGGATTTAAAAACAGCATTTGTATTGTAAATATATTGGAAAATGTTTTAATTCAAATGTAAATGTGCTTATACAAGGGGGGTTTACATATGTCAGCTGAGGTCAGTTCCTTAACTGTTTTATCAAAGCGCTCTAAAGGTATTTGCATTTTATCTCTTATAATAATGAGAAGAATCGTCAATCGCCATTCCTTGTTACACATGAATGTCTATTGATGAACTGAAGCACAATGTTACAATATTGTGCTCTGATGTGCTGTTGAATTTCTATAGATTGGATGTGCCTTTTTTTATTTTTTTATTTTTTTTTATTTTTATGCTCATTAAATGTACCGTATGTGTCCTGAAGGTACTGATTATAGAGAAGCTACTCAGGGTCCTCTGCAAGTGTTTTTTTATTTTTTTTATTTTTTTTGAGAGCATTTTGCCCAAAGGAGAGTGAGGTGTTTGAGTGTTTTGTATGTGCTTGGATACTCGGTCACACTTTATTTTGCTGGTTCCCTGCAGTTTCTATACAAATGCTCCATTTGCTAAACAGCAGGCCTGTGTCCATTGAAAGTTAATGGGGTTACCATGGCAACAGCCATCAGTGCCCGCCAAAACTCTTGCTGCCAGTTTCAACTAAAAAGGTTCGTTTTAATGCTAAGCACTGCAGGAAAGCAGTATTCATGCAAGGTGTATATATACACCTGTTTTACACTGAATACACATTGCTCCACGTCAGTATTTAAGCCGTCTGCAATCATTTTTACTGGTGTGAGGTCATAGTTGTAGTCTGGATTGTAAACTAAACTAGTATTGGGTGTTTTGGACTCATAAAGGTATTCATTCGTTCATCATCTAGTTCTCTGCTGGAGCTTATCCCAGTGCTTGGGTGGAAGGTGGGAAACACCCTGGACAGGTTTACCAGTCCGCCACAGTGCCTAATGCAGGCAAATAAATGTAATTGCAGAAAGCTGTAAATGCCTTTATTGAGACACAGTACTCAAAAGAAAAACAAATCCACCTCCCCCAATTAAACTTACCTCCACCAAATCCAGTTTAACCGTAGGACATAATTGTTTTCTTCATAAGTAAAGTGAATAGAAGGACTGGTACAGGCGTTTATGGTCTTACCAGTTTAAAACACAACATGTTTTGATGGCTCTAGTCTTATTAACTTTCCTTGCTGCTTACCAGCGTCCAAAACGCCACATATGCTGCTTTTGCTGATGATCAGCTATGCTGGTCGGTTCTGGTTTCTCTAGTAGAGATAGAGAGAGAGTTATACAAAAGGAATTAGACTGATATGTGACTGGAGCATGCTAAAACTAAGGTACCCATCTGCTGTGGACCAACAAAATAAAGTGTTGCCAATTTTTTTTGCAGAAGGACATTTTACCACTTTTTGAAATCATCTCTCTTAATAGTGCACTGCCATTGGAAACTGTTTCTGAGCTGTAATACTAAGTCTCACCACTAGAGGCCAGGACCAACTAAAGATATAAATCACTTCACCATGCTTTGTCTTTCTGTGTTTTATATGTATATTCTTTACTTTTTTTGGTACAACTGAATATTGTTTACAGCTGAATAATTTAAGCCAAAATCCCAACAGAAACTTGCTTGACCTCTTAAGTTCTCTGGCTAGGGTAAGAGTAAGGTTAGGTGTTAGGTATAAGGGTAGGGCTGGGCTTAGGTTTAGGGTTGGAATAAAGGTAGGGTTAAGTTTTGTATGAGGTATATGGTTAGGTTTAAACTTAGTCTGAGGGTATGGCTAGCTTTAGAGTTGGGTAAAGGTAGGGTTAGGTTTAGCTCATCTGCTGTTGCACAGTCTGTTTGTCATCCTCTAGTCCTTCATCACAGGTCACAGGAAGCTGTTGGCTGGATAATTTTGGCTGGTGTACTATTTTCAGTCCAGCAGTGACACTTAGGTGTTTAAACATCTCCACTGCTGTGTCTGATCCACCCCCGCTAACACCACATCAGTGTCACTGTAGTGATGAGAATGATCCACCACCCACATAATACCTCCTCTGTGCTGGTACTGTGGGGGTCCTGGCCATTGATAAGATGGGATGAGGGTAAGTGGATTTGATAAAATGGATAAAGAGTGTAGATACAGTGAGGTGGTAATAGATACGTGTTATGCCTGATCGGTGTAAATTGAGACAGATAGTCAACCAGGGTGTGGGTTGGTAACTGTGCCGTGCTGTATCTTGCTGCATTGTGGAAAAGTGCCTGAACTGACCTCTCAAGCCCTGCATCCTTTTGTGGGTGGCACTACTAAGCAGGCTGCACGTACTCTTCTTTCGAAATTCTGTTGTTTAATATATGTGATCAAAGAAGGAAAAAACACTCGTTTTCACTGATTACAGTCTACAGGCCACCAGGGCCCTACTCTGAATTCTTACAGGAGTTTGCTGACTTTTTATCAAGTTTAATAACAGTCTCAAATAAGGCAATAATCGTTGGCAAACCACAGGATCCACTTAGTACTCATTTAGTATCACTCAGAATATAATGGGACCAACTCATTACTGTAGCCACACTCTGGATTTAATTTTAACCTTCGGAGTGAATATAGACAATCTAACTATACTCCCTTAGACCACAGCAGTCTCAGATCATTATCTAATCTCATATGAAATTAGCTTTAGTCGTACTATAGGTTTATCCACACAATACTGTGTTAAGTGCACTACGACTTCCTCTACACCTCATAGCTTTATCGAAAATCTCCCAGATCTGTCAAATACTATTAGCTCTCTGTCTGAACCCACTGATCTAGATATTCTTACCCAATGCTTGGAGGACACTTTTCACTCTATAAATAAAGTGGCTCCATTAAAAACATAAAAGAATTAGGCAGAAGAAACTAGCTCCATGGTATAATGATCACACTCAAGCTCTAAAACAGACCCTCGGACAACTAGAGCGTAAATGGCGCCTGACTAAACTTCAAACCATATAGTGGCTTTCAGGTCTTCGTTAAGAGCTAACCAGTCTTTGAATGAAGCTGAACTGTAGCCAGTCCTGTGTGGCCTCTGTACATCTGCTTCGCTCTGAAGTAGCTCCACCTCCTGCCTGGAAGGATAGCCTCATAGACTATAGAAAAGCTCTAAGTGTAGCACGGTCATCTTATCTGTCCTCACTGATAGATAATAACAAAAATAATCCAAAATTATTATTTAGCACAATCTCTAAATTAACCAACAATGTTTCCTTTTTCTTGTGTTCATGTGTATTATTATTATTATTATTATTATTATTATTATTATTATTATTGTTACTATTACTCCTCACTATTTTAAGGTGAAAGGTACACACATTTTACAGACAACATTTTTCTAACATGAGAAAGATAAATTATAAAATATCTAATGCTTTGCTAATGCTTTCCATGGGTTTTGCACAGATCCATAAGATATTATTTCAGTAATATTACATTTCAATAAAATAAATAAAATGTACAGCAGTGTTTCTCTGTAGAAGACATGTAAACAAATCTTCACTTAAAACTTAAACCTTCACCTAAAAGTCAATAAAATCAGGGGTGCCCACATTATCGCATACAACTGAATCTTTTTAAGGCCGTGTGAATCATCTTAACTGGAAACCGTTCTGCTGGAGATCATTTTGTATTTATTAGAAGTGTAGTGGAATAAAGATATTTAGGCGGTTTAATTAACAGTCTATTTATATAATACCTGTGGTGAAGTCACTGAATGTGTAATAAGGCCCGATCACATTTCTTATTTTTATCCCTACCCCTTGTTTTTAAGTGTTACCCTCCCCTTTGAGTTAGAAGAGGTAGTGATTGAAATCTTCCCCCTATCAAAATGGGACAACCCTTCATGAACCGGATAGTCATCAGTGTTCAGCGGCATTTATGTACAGACAAAAAGCCTGGGTGCTCGCGATCCATTCACAACCTCGGTTTTACTTATCAATCAATCTAATGAGTCGCGGAATAATAAAAATAAAATAATAATAATATTATAATAAAAAAAATATTATTATTAATTATAATAATATAATAAAAAATAAACAAAAAAACTAAATTTTTTCATTAACAGGTTACTAGAGGTGCTCTGTAGGCGACCCTGCCAGTCTGCAGTGACAGCGGAGGAGGGTGAAGTTCAGCTCCTCACTGCTTAAATACATTTAGGGCATCACAGCCTTTAAAGAGGGGGATGGAAATTACTTATTATCGCCACCAAAAATTCTCCAGTAATATGAAGCTGAACGTAGCGTTTTAATCGCCAGTTTCGTCGGTCCACCTTAAATGGTGCAGTAACCTTGGTTACCAGAACGTAACCCCTGCACTATTTAAGGTGGAACGGGAAATTCTGCTATATAGCGATGTTCCGTTTGGAGTGTGCTTCTGAATAATCTCCATTTGAGAGGCCCATGTAGCAAAGTGTTAGGGGCAAGGGGTGAAATGGGGCTGAGCCTAAGTGTTCTCATTTTCTCACTCGCGTCATTTTTTATCCTGTCACTAAACCTGGTCGCTCTTGAGTTGAACTTTCTCGGACAATGAAGCTCATTTGACATAAAAGTTGAATGCAAGTGTGAATGTACAGCTCCCGTGTGTCTGAGCTGTGGTCTCTCACTCGGTGCACCGCTCCTCCTCTTTTTCTGACTCTGTCCCTTGCTCTTCTTTGCTGTCTCTTTTAAGCTGCCTCTACTTCCTTCCTGCTGCATAACAGACTCTTGCGCTTTGTTTCGCGCTGATGGGTTTCACTTTTTTTCTTTTTCTTTTTTTTTTTGAAGCAGTATGATGCTCTGCAGACCATCCGGTTTACAGCAAGTTGTTTCAGGTTAAAGAAGAAAGCTGTGAACGTTGGCTTTATTGTGACCTTAGAGTGAGTGTGCAGGCTGTGTTTGTTTTTGTACATTTTAATTTACCATTTAAAAAATGTTGTCAATGTCAACAGCACAAGCTCCTTCAGTTGTAGAAGTACCGTGTTTATGTGTACCAGGTTTATGCTACACTGTGGAGGACATGGTCAAATACTCATCTTGTGCAAATTATTCAGTTTTAAGGTTATGGTAAGAAGAACGTTAAGGGGTAAGGTTTGGGGTTAGGGCTTTGCTGGTTTAAATATTGGGTAAGTCTCTAGGTAATTTAATAGTAGTTTATGTAATGGCCCCACAATTTACAGAAACAATCAAACCTAGAGAAGTGTGTGTGTGTGTGTGTGTGTGTGTGTTTACACAAGCATTTTAGGTACACCTGCTTGTATCTCCTGACCATACAGGAGCACTTTGTAGTTCTATAATTACAGACTGTAGACTCTGTGTACTCTGTTACACCCCTTTAACCTTGTTCTTCAATGGTCATGACCCCAGGGGACCACCACAGAGCGTACACAGAGCAGGTATTATTTGGGTTGTGGGTTATTTTCAGCACTGCAGTGACACTGACATGGTGGTGGAGTGTTAGCTTGCGTTGCGCTGGTGTGAGTGCACAGCATTTTGACGTCCTCTGCTAGTTGCGCTGCACAATTTATTGTTTTTATTTGCAGAGTTTAAAACATACGGAGTGTGCTATAGCTTTTTCACAGGCAGCATAACGTCCCCTCAGCAGATGAACAGTAGTCCGGCATTCCTATGTGTGAAAGTATGTTCTCTGTAGAGAATGTGTCCGCTTTGTGTTATTTAAGTGGAGTTGACTAGCATGTTGCAAATATCAACATATAGCCTACAGTACAGTGCAAAAGGCATCCAAATACAGTTTTAAATAATTTATCGTATAGGAGAGTGTTGTCCCTGTACCATTCATTGTTAGAATAATTAAATATAAATGCAGAGAAACAAATCTTATTTTAATAAAGAGTGGGATTTTGATTTAACGTGTAAAATAAAAACATATATAATAATATTTGCTTTTTAAATCTAAATTTCTCATGTCTACAACCTCTGTGTAGTACATGGGACACCTAGGAGCTATGGTCATATATAATGAGCCAAAATCGCTCTGGGGTGGGGGTCTGGGTTCATTGACTTCCATTTTAATCAAATGAGGTTTTTGTCCTCTCTTGTAAAGTTTGTATTCTGGAGATACTTGTTTATCTTTGCACAGCAATGATATAAAACGTTGTATGTTACAGGGTTAGCGGTATGTGGAATACATATGACCCCATATCCTGACAACAAAAACACACCGGTTGCATGTGGTTCCAAATGCGGATGAATGATGCCACTGGTGAAGATGTTACTATGCTGGTGGGAGGGTGTGTGTGAGGCAGAGATGCTGCTCAAATCTGTGGCCTGTGACACAGGAAGAGCTGGAGGTGTGACAGGAAGAGAAAAAAAAGACACAGAGAAGAAAAAGACAGCGTGTGCTGTCTGGAGTGCAGAAAGAGAGCGGTAGAGAAATGAAAGAAAGATGCACAATGAATGAGGTTCCACAGAAGCGCTGACCCTCAGTTTGGAAACTCCACTGTAAAGAGGGAACTACGATTCAACAGAGGGTATCTAACAAGGTAGGAGCCAGTAACCTGCAGGCTGGGTGTGTGTGTTGGGGGTGGTAGTATGTGGGGTACAGAGGCTTAATGGTGATGTTTTGATTGCTCTGCTGGATGTTGACCTTCGAAGAGTGCTGCCCTACCGCGATTAACCACCTGTACTAAAGAACTGAAGTCACACAGACCGATATGCTATAGTGGTGTTATTAGTAAGGATGCGCCGATACTGCTTTTGTACTTCTGATACCTGATCCATAAATATAGGCTGATACTAACTAACTATCTAACATAACAAATCTATAAGCCTTGATATTTATACCATTCAATTTTTAAAAATATTTTGTTTGGGTAAAATCTATTTTCTGCATCAAAAAAGAAGGTGCACCTTACCGAATGGCATTTACTTGTTGGATTATAGATATTAGATGATTAAGATGTTTATTTATCATATGTTTTTTATATATAATTAGTAATAGGAACCATCATTCACAGCTTACGTACATGTAAAACATGCACATATTCTACAAAATCCTTCAACTGGCAAGTAAGCACCAGTACCGGGACTGATACTGATACTGTATCGATGCAACACTGGCTAGTACAGACTA
The DNA here is from genome assembly GCA_024036415.1 of Prochilodus magdalenae. Lineage (NCBI taxonomy): Eukaryota > Metazoa > Chordata > Actinopteri > Characiformes > Prochilodontidae > Prochilodus > Prochilodus magdalenae. The sequence continues at coordinate 161,141 of JAMWET010001785.1, forward strand.
CATATGTGACTCATAAATGCTATAGAAACAATACAAAACTCATTACAGCTATATTTTAGTCCTAAGGCTTCAAGTAAGCAATCAATAAAGGCCTTCCCTACTTAGGTATGTTCAAATAGATATGAAAAAAAGAATCTGTCTGTTGTCCAATCTTCTTATCAGTTTGTCTGTCTGTCTGACCGTCCATCTTATCTGTCCTGTGTGTCTGATGTGGAATGCTCTGTGAAAGCTTGGGGTGGGGTAACAGGCAGGAAGACTGTGTCTTTTCTTTGTGGGGTTGGAGGTGTTCGGCAGGTGGCTAGGGTACACAGCCGCATCGCAGCTTGTGGTATTTCATATTCCTCTGTTATTAAGTAGAATAATAAAAGGCCTTGCTCCCTAAGTTGGGGGTGGTGTGAGCGAGGGAAACTGGTCTGGGCATACACAAAAAAGAAAGCCACTATATGAATTTGTTATTGTGCTATACTCGCACTGTTCTCTTGGTGGTTCTCTGTTCCGTAGAGTAATCTTTCTAATCTACAGAACTTTCAGAATCAGCTAGTTAGACTGTTGCTGATGGCATTTGTAGTATGCATATTATTGCGCATTACCTTAACAGTGGATCTATCTGGCATCACTGAAAGTGACATTACATCCTAGTGTAAACTTCCGGATACAAGTTTGAAAGCAATGCTAGACACAGTACTCCGTGTACCCCTGGCGAAATGTCCTTTTGGTTTTTTTGTTTTTTAAGATTTTACCAATTTTATTTGACCCTTTTGGCAATATATAGTACAGGCCATAACCGGGAGTAAAATATTACGTTATGTTTCTAAACCTAAGGCCTGAATACAATGATGTCACTTTCAGTGACATGTCAGCAATAACCTGTTCTGAGAAGGGAAGCATGTAATTTCCTGGGACATACAGATCCAGAGTGACCAGAAGGGGACGCAAACCTCTCAGATCATAGTTTATCAGCATAAGGATCTTACATATAGTATATGACACATACTACAGCTTACTTTATAAATGCAGGTCTTGTTTCTTGTCTCTGTTCCTTTTCTACCTGTCACTGATTACGGGGGTGTCATGTAGGCATGCTGGTGGTGGACAGTAATGAAGTAAATGTAACTGGTTACTGTACAAAGTAGTTTTTGATGCCTCTTTAGTATTTTCATTTTGAGGGGATGTGTTACTTTAAATACACTACATTTCTAAGTCTGTTTATATATACATCTTATATAACTTATATATCCTATTTTAAGTCTGTATCTGTCCTTCCTAGTGGCTTAAGGATGTATAAAACCACAACATGTCAAAACAAAAAAATCATATAGCGAGTCCAAGAACCGTTTAGTTTAGAATCACTTAGTTTAGTTTTAACCTGTTGGACAGAACTTGATTTTACCTGATGGAAACTGTTCTCCGTCGGTGTTTTGTTCTTATGGCATAATTATAGACATCAGTGTCAGACAAATAATAACGTTCTATTAAAAGTTCAGTGGCCCGAGAGTGACACTAGAGTCTTTTTCCAAAAAATCTTGTTCCAGAAATGATAATGGGACATTAAAGACATAATAAACAAGCTGCTTTTACCATTTGTACCTAATCGGATCTGAAGGCAAATTCTTTTGTTGTGTTGAAGTGGAGGTCTAAAGGGAGGTACTTTTACTAGAGGAATATTTTTATTTTGGGGACCTCTAGGCTACTTCAAGTAAAGTACATGGCTCGTGCACTTTGTCCACCACTGATACACATACACCTTTGTACTGCTTGTGCGCATTAGACATATTTTATTATGGTGCCTAATAGTTTAATATATTATCAAAAAGCATACTTCTACTGTTACAAGTTCATCATGCCAGTAGAAGAACTATTTTGGTGCTGTACAGAACCATATACAACACGTTCTCCATTTATCTGAAAAACTAATTCACCATGCAAACAGACATTTAGGCATCATATGGTTCTAAATAGAATAATTGCTTTTACTAAGGAACCCTTAAAGAACCACTGTGTTCTTGAGTAGCTTTGTCCTCACTGACTATACTTCTTTATAAATCCATAAATAGTTTATTGGTGTCTCAATAATTTGCTGTATCAATAAAGAGCTGAAATGTATGGTCTGGAAATGTTGTGTACCTGCAGCAGAGTAAATAGAAGTAACCCTCTCAGATAATCGGAAAATACAGAATTTCAGTGCGCAGTCTTTACAGACACTATCAAACCTTGTAAACATCATAATCACACAATCCCTACAGGAATGACCATCAAACAACACTTTTATTCCTTATAGCCATGTTACTCAAACATTATCTTCTTATCCAATTAGTCATTTCCAGTTCCACCTAGTAGTTTGGGCACCCCCTATTATGCAATACTACCCTACTGGGTAAACCAATAAGATGTTTGCTCATATGAAGCCACCACATCTTTTCAAACGGCTGGTAGTGCAGCCTCATTGGAGAACTCAACACTAATTGCCAGTTTCGTAATGTCAGCTAACATATGCCTACACTGGTTACTATCATGGTGAGTGATGCAGAGACAGAGTACCATCCTACCCACTCAGAGAAAGCAAGGGCTCTGTTGCACTTCTAGCCACAGATAACTGTGATGTGGTGTCACTGGGGCTCAAAGAGCATTGCTGATATTGATTTAACCTGACTTTGTTGCTTTGTTAGAAACCTTAACTGATATAAATGTACTTTGGCTCTTATTCCATTTGTCACTCGTCAAGTTTCTCAGTTTTTACTCACAGCTGCATTACTACTAGATCCATCATGTAAAATTTTCATTTACATTTAAAGCATTTAGCAGACACTCTTATCCAGATCGACTTACAACCATGCTTAGTGTTCTGTTGGATAATATTTCCAACTAATACAGGAAGGTTAGAGCCTAAACCTGCGCTCAGACACTGCCCTAACAGGGGCCAGTGCTGATACGTAGAGAGATCAATACACAGACATATATAAAGCAAAAGTGCACTACCTGGCAACCCCAGCACAGCGCTCATGCCTATAGAAAAGAAAGGTTGTTATGAATATAAATGCAACACGAGTATTTCAACATACACATATAACTTACACATCTACTAGAGGTCACTCACTTGCGGTATAAAAAGATGGGTGTCTTCAGTCTGTGTGAAGACAGCGAGAGACTCAATCTACCATCTAGGAGCCTGGACAGAGAAGAGTCTAGACGCTTGTCTTCCATGAGTCTTCAAGGATGGCAGGTCGAGTCGAGCTGTACTTGAAGCTAAAAGGGCTCGAGGTACAGATCGACTCATAATCTTTGCCATAAGGAGGGAGGGGCTGGTCCATTCTTGGCTTGATATACCAGCAGCTCTGTGGTCAGACAATGACCATCAGTAAAGGAGTTATAGGATTGAAAAACATAAACTGTGCATCAACAGATGAAATCCAGCCCCTTAATATACTCTACCAAGATTAAACTATAAGGTATACTGTGGCCATTGAGTGTGGATAATACTGTTAAAAAGGAACCTAGGCTCATGCTCATGTTCAGTATTCATTATTTTAGGGTCTACCAGAACAGATTAACTTCAGTTTTGTCAAAACACAATATTCTAATACTGTACATTTTTATGCACCCTCTGTCTGAAACACTCTGTTTGAGCTCTTGTGTCTCTAAGCCCAGCCTCCTGAGGAGTTCTGTGTGCTCTGATTGGTCAGCTCACCCACTGCAGTTGAAAACAGTAGCATTGGGTGAGGATGTGTCAATTATGCTAGTAGGTTCTCAGTAAAAAATTGTGTTGCGAGATGATGTCACCTCATTATATAACAGAGTAAATTGGCTGGACTTCTAGTGAGGTGTTTCCAGCAGCTGAAAAAGGGATTTCTGTGGGAGAGAGTTTCTCCCTCTGTATACTTTGGGCTTTATAACTTTAAAGAACACTTACATGCACAGAAATCTCCATAACAGGAGAATAAATAAACATCAAAAACATAATGTCCCCTTAGTACTGTTAATTCTGAGGAATCTCCATAACGAAACTAAATAAGTTACCAGAGAACTGCACACTTTAACGCATACATTCTGTTCATTTCAAATATTTTCAAATTAGTTATTAGAGTTTCAAATATTAATCCTTTAAAGTGGCAGTTAAGTTACGGCAAATCTTTAGAAACTGTGTACTTACAACTCACAGAGGATGTGTCTATTACAAAAACAAGCAAAACCTTTTTAGAGAATGTATCTTTGACATGCACGTGTGTGTTTTCAAATATTGCGTGTCGTTGCCATAGTAACTAAGTGTTTGCTGATGCGTGTGGGTTGTGAGGTTTGCGAGGTCTCCTGTCTAGCTCTTACACGCCTTTTAATTTCCTTCGTCCTCCATCCGCCTGTGCGCGTGTGCGCATGTGTTTGTGCGGTCGTCTGAGAGCAAAAATGGGCTTTCAGGGCTGAAAGTGCAGCAAGGCAAAGTCAGCGCGTCCAGAGACATGAAGCAGCAGTATTTAGTGAGTCGTCTAAAGTGCTAGAGGGCTCATGCACGCAGTTCTATAAAGGTTCTGTGAGAAAGGCAATGATTCTATTTACTGTAGAACCGTGAGTTCTATATAGAACCATTTACTTACTTAAATGGTTCTTTGCCTGGCGAAAGGTTCCTCAGATTGATGGAGAATGTGTTGTATTCCAAATAGGCTTCTTCTGTGGCTGACAGTGTGCCAGTAACAGAACCTGTTTTGGTGCTTTATAGAACCATTTTGTACTAGCTTAGTGCTAACATACCACTACAATCTCATAGGCCCAGACACCGAGCACATGCCACTCCGCTGGCTTCCTAAGGTCAGCACCCCACTGCTTGTTTGCCACTGCTGGTCCACTCTCTGACCACTCTGAATATTGCATACAAGATTGAGCTAGGTTTTTAATCTCCACAGAGTTTTAATGCACAGAGACTTTTATTTTAGAAAATAAAGCTTAATAAACATTGAGAGAAAAAATATAATGACTAGGCCTGATATAAAATGTTGTTGCTGACTCTAAATATAATTTACAAAACTAGTTTACAAAGGATAATAAGGAAAGGGAAGGGCCTCGATTTGATTCCCGGCTGGGGTGTCCAATGACCTTTATGTGTGTGTGTTCTCCTTGTACATGTATGGGTTTTCTTCTGTGTGCTCTGGTTTCCTCTCACAGTCCAATAACGGGTGAATTGTAGATGCTAAATTGCACCCTACGTGTGAATGTGTATGTCTGTGTGTCTGCTCTGTGATGGATTGTCAGCCTGTCTAGGGTATTTCCTGCCGTCTGGCCAGTGAGCACTGTATATAAGAGATGTAGTTCTGAGAAATCGAAGAGAGTATGTTAAGTCCAGTGAATGTCCGATCTAACCCTAACTTCACCTTCCTCATTCAGTTTTAATAGCCTTTAACTCACAAACATAACTAACAGGCCTTAATAACAGTAAACAAACCTCACCTCATTCACGCCCCTAGCAGCACACAATCTGAAGAATAAGAATCATTTTGCATTTAAAAGTGAATAGGCTCATAAATCGTCTTACGAAAAGAAAGCTGCCAGGATGTGGCTCTGTTTACATTAACAGTGCAGCTAGTCTCTTCTTCATCCTCCTCCTCAGCCTGGATCAGCACCTCAGCTCAGCAATGCTGCCTGTAGCAGCAACTTTTCTCTCCATTTCTTTGCTCAGATTGCTCTGTACGCTGCACCCACATTCAGTCATGTTTGTTACCACTTCAGTCACTTTTCAACTTAGCAAAGAAAAACTCTAGCGGCCATATCAGGTTCTATGTTGGGTTTCCTGTTTAATATTCTGAATTTAACAGCTACTGAATGTTTTTTTTAATGCTGGTGAAATTGAGGCGCATCTCTCCCTCCTTCCCTCCAACTCCCTCCTTATTTTTTTTCTCTTATCCCCCATATATTCATCCTTAAGAGAATGGCTATAAAGCTATTTATATACAACTAGCATGGTGATTCTATATTAAATTAAAATTACATTTACATAAAAAAATTATATCATATAAATTTAAAATAATAGATTGTTTCAAAGGGAGTCTTCTCTGCAAACCCTCAAACTGAGCCCATATGTAATCTCTATTAGCCACAAATCGCCTTTACTAAATTGCCTTTAGATGGCTTTATTAGTGGTGCTTTCCACAGCTGTGACCGTATGTCTGTCTAAATGCCCTGCCGTTTCTGTAGCCTACAAGAAGGCTACTCGTGTTGTTGATGTGACTGATTACTTTACCACTATTTAGAACAAGGTTATTAATTATTTTGTTGTTAGATATTATTAACATATACTAATTATTAAGCTATTTCTATCAGATTATTTATGTTATTATTTGGTGCGATTTCTCCTCCTGCCTGCATTGTGTTGGTTAACCATCCACTTAGCCCCATGCTGTCATTGTGGTGGGTCCCACAGGAGTCCGGTGAGAATGCAGACCTGAGGCCTTCCCTTAACCCCAATGTCATTTCTCCTTTTCAAACAGAAAGATGGACCAAAAAGGCCACATCTTAGTGAAAGAGTAGCAACTTGGAAAAGTACACTCACGGACATACGGTACATACAGTATATACTCTGGGATGGAGAGGAACTTACAAATTCCTTGGCAGGAGGACTGCTATATGGATCTCAAATCCACTTCTCCAAAATCAGAAACTCGCAAGAAGATGGAAGGTAATCACACACACTCTCCTCATTCACCACATCTCCATTAACGGTGTCAGTTTATTTATAAGGTGCTGCTGATATTTTATTCTGATATTGGTTTTGGTGTACTTTGTGTTTCTGTGTGTCTTTATCAGATGCTGGTTGGCTGCACAGGCATCAGAAATCATTGCAGCGTTTTGTCTCCGTCTCATTACTGGTGGATGTGGTCAACCACATGAGGAAGTCAGAGCAGCTAAGTGCAGAGGACGCAAGCGTTATCCAGGCCAGGGGGTCTTTAGAGGATAAAGTGCACACACTTGTTGAGCTCCTGCGCATCAGTGATCCACAGGGCTCCGCCTTCCAGGCTTACCTGCAGAATTCGTACCCTAATGAGTACAGCCTCATTACTCTGCATGGTGAGTAAGTGGACTGGACAGATGCCATGTGCTATGACAGAAAACTGAGAGAAGGTTCATTAAAAGCAACACATTGTTCAGAAATTAAAATCAAAGAATGGTCAACTTAACCCAGATGCAGTCGATTAGCCAGGTCCTGTCTGATGTTCAAAGCTTCCCTCTTTAGCTTTGCACTGGAGATCCAGTATTAGGCTGAAGATAACTGTTACTACTGCTTTTGTCCAGTGTTGACCGTAGTATACAACATAGGACAGTTTATTTGGGATTACATAACATCTTAAAATGGTTTGAGGTAAGTGTGTGGTGATTTAGGCATCCACTAGTTTGCACAATGCTGGATGGTGGGGTATAAGCTTCTATTACTGTTTGCTAAGACTTTGTGACAAACTGATTGTTGCATACTATTGTATATTTGCTGTGATATTTCTGTCATTTTGTTTCATTCCTCTAGATTCTGTTGTTCAACAACATAAGAATGCCCTCCTAAAGCGAGCAGACACTGAAAGCCTCAACCACCGACTCACCAATCATAGCCCTGCCCCCACCCTTTTACTGGTTGAGGGGGTGTCCGACCTGCAGCAAAGAGAGCACGACCTTATTCAAGTGTCGGTCAACAGAGGTTTGGGACCTTTACATGGTCGTCCACTGGGACTGGACAGACTGCTTGCACCTCTGACGAGGGTCAGCACTGCTCCTCGCGTGACACTGACAGTAGGTGTGGCTGGCAGTGGGAAGAGCCGACTCGTTCACCAGTTTGTTCGTCTATGGAGTTCAGGAAAGATATACCCAGATCTGAGCTTGGTGATTCCGGTTGCTTGCTGGGAACTAAGCAGCTTTGATCGGCTGTCAGTTGAGAGAATACTTCGGTCAGTTGTCCCGTATGATAACGTCGATGTGATTTTGAATGGCGGCGCCTGTAAAGTACTTCTAATCTTCGATGGGTTGGAAGAATTTCGCTCCCCTCTGGATTTCTCAGAGGCGCCGACTACCTCCGACCCTCGTCGGGAGCTTCTGGTTTCGGACCTCATCACAAATATTGTCAGGGGCAATCTGTTGCCAGGTGTGACTCTCTGGCTTCTGTCAAGGCCTGGTGTGGGATCAAAAGTACCTGCAGGACTGGTGGACCGTGTGACAGAAGTCCCGCCTTTTGAGCACACACATGTCCAGAATTACCTCACAAACTACCTCACACACTCGCAGGAAAACTCTCACACACCTTCCCGACCATCTACTCCATCCGTTCCTCGCTCACATACTTCAAAGGATTCCTCTCATCATGTATGGGATCACCTAAGAAGCCATAAACCTTTGCTTATCCTGTGTTCGGTGCCTGGCATCTGTCGCATTGTCACAGCAACGCTGTCCCGCCTTCTATGGGCAGAGTTGGAGGACACACCTCTTCCACGGACCCTGACAGAAATATATGCTCATTACTGTTGGCCACAGCTCTCTTCCGCAGACTTTCCTGGTGGAAGCATCCGGAAGCCACTGACCACTCTGGGCCGCATGGCCTTCTACAGCCTGTTACGTCGCCGCCATACATTCAGTGAAGCTGAGTTACGAGCGTATGGTGTCGATGTCCCTCCATCACAAGGAACTCTGGCACACCGTGTCCTCCAGCGCGAGCAGAGCTGGTCATCAGAATGTGTATCATGGCGGTTTGTACATACCTCTGTGCAAGAGTTTCTTAGTGCACTCTTCTACTACACGTCCTCTCGACGGGGGATGTTTGATCTGTTCTCTGAAAGTGGCGTCTCATGGCCCCGTATTGGCTTCCCCAGTCATTACCGTGCCGCCCTGCAAAAAAGCAACACTGCTACAAATGGTAATCTTGACCTCTTCATGCGCTTCCTGTCTGGACTGTTGTCTCCAGCAATGGGAGCTCTGCTCGGTGGAGCTTTGAGTGCCGGCCGTGAGGAGCAGGTGACCCAGCGCAGCATGGCAATGACCCTACTTCAGAACACTGTGGCGGGGTCAGGGGGCGAGGCGGTTAGCATGCGCAGCGTTGCCACAGTGGCCTGCCTGGCAGAACTGCAGCAAGGGGAGTGGCTGCGGTCAGTGGAGGAGGACCTGACTGGCTGTAGGCTCCGAGGGAAGCTGAAGGGCGGAGTATGTGCAGTGCTGGCTTACCTGCTGCAGGTATCAGACGCTTGTGCTGATGAGACCCACCTCTCAAACTGCCTAGACTCTGCGTCCCTCAAGAGACTCCTCCCTCAGCTCCTATACTGCGGCAAGCTACGGTAACAGTTAAACTATGTACAAGACTACTGTACTCAGTAGCGGTTTCACAAAACCCTGTCACCTTTTGTCAGCTTTTAATGAGAAGCCTTTGAAAGAACTTGAGGAACCCTGCCATTCATGTTTTCACACTTGCACTGCCCTGTGAACCCTCAGACACTTTGGGTTGAAGCATGAGGGGATTCACAGTAGACTTGATATAGTGTGGTTATTTTTAGAGCTAACACTGTATTGTTTGTACCAGGGCACAGTAAAACCACAGTGATATGATGTTAAGAGAACATTTAATAGCCATGTGTGGGCTTGACTGTGTGTTTGTCTTTTAGGATGGAAAACAATGAATTTAAGGATGATACAATGGAGCTTCTGGGGAGTTTACTGAGTGCCAAAGACTGCCATATTCAATCCATGAGGTAGAGACATACAGCAACACACACAGACACTTTTCAATTAGGGGTGCCTGGTTACAAGGGGATGGGGAGGACATGAGAGCATTATGTCCCATTTAAAAAGCTTTTGGGAAGATGACAACAGCTAGGCTTTTTTGATTGATTCAGTGATTTTATATGCAACACATCACATGTAACAGTGTACCATAGTGGGTCAAATTAACCCTAAGGTCTTACACTATGAGTTAATGTCTAGGGCTAATGGTTAAAGACCAAACAGGAGGGTCTTTATGGACAACAGACTTTTTTTGCCAATTTTACTACTTTTACCTAACCAGTGAATCTATGCTAGACTAATGAAAGGTGATGACAGAAAGCGAGTTTTGTCCTTCTCTTTAATTTGTCTACGGTGGAAATATAGGCACAATGATAAAACAAGTCCTGCTGACTTTTGCATAGTGTTATGGCACACATTACTGTAAAACACTTCATTGGGAGAGCCCAATATACTTATAAATACACTTAACTAGTTTTTCCTTTAGTTCACCTTAAATTTTCCCTAACCCAAAACCATGATCTAACCCTAACCCAAAACCTATACTCCTAAAGCAAACCCTGGTACTAGTCCTAACCTGAATCAGCTGAATTTTACTAGATGGTGTGACTGTATGAACATTTACAAATAAACTACTGGAGACTACTCAAACAAAAACAGACCCAAATGACATTTTGTAATACTTTAAGTGGCACTGAAGGACTTTTTTCTCAACTGTATAATAATATTACACTGGCTTGTTCATTTGCAAGCCTCTGTGCTGGTGATTAGATTCATGTCTGCATATATCCATGTATCTTTATATGTTTAAATGTAAAGAGGACTGCTCAAGCAGAACATGGTGGAGGAGTGCATGTGTGTGTTTGATTGATAGAGAATGGTTCTTTACAGGTTTAGTGTTTTCTGCTGACTGACTGCTGATAGTTCTCTCTTTCTCTATCTCTTCATCTGTAGTTTGGCAGATAGCTCTATCAGCAGCAAGGGGATCAAGCCGCTGAGTCGAGCTCTTTTGGTCAATCGCACACTCACAGTGCTGGAGTGAGTCTGGTTTACAGCGTATTGTGCGTGTGCATGTGTCTGACTCCATATCTGAAACCATCTGTGTGTGTGTGTGTGTGTGTGTGTGTGTGTGTGTGTGTGTTTGTGTTTGTGTGTGTGTGTGTGTGTGTGTGTGTGTGTGTGAAATGAAATAAGTGAGAGTCATACAGAGACATACACATATGTACTCAGTTTTCTTTAGCATTATAAAAAGGAATTACAGATGTCCATGTTTCATATGAGAGCACATCTGAATGCAAGTGAATGGAAAATATTTGCATTTTAATACTGTTTTTCATGTAAACCTCTTTTTATTGATAGTCTCCATGGCAATAACATTGGCACCAAGGGAGCAAAGATATTGGCTGAGGCCCTGAAGCTGAACCAGGTCATCGTGTCAATTAAGTGAGTTTTCACTGAGATGTATTACAGATGAAGGTGTTGTACATGTAGTCTGAGCTGTTTTCTGTCAGTTAATCAGTGAATGTGTTGTATTTCTTATAGTGCAAAACCCTTTCTCATTGATGTGTAGAAATTATGAAGAAATAAATGAAAAAAAAAATACTACAGTTATCCAATGGCTTAAAAAAGAAAGCACACCTGACCTTTCAGCATTCATTACAAAACAGATTATGCAGACAAAATACACAAAACACACACGCAACCTAAAAAAGTACAGATCAACATCCCTGTTCTAGGTAAAATACCCCAGTTGAGATAGTCCTCAGTGTAACCATATAAAGTCAGGAGAATCAAGAGGGCAACCCCTCAGATGGTACAGCATTAAAAACAGGCATTGTCTATGACTGGTATCATCTCATGAGTTTGGGAGAAACATTGCATCCACATATGCTGGTTAAAACTCTATGCACTGAGGAAGGGATAGATCAACAACCAGTCAAGAAATGTTCTGTATGTTCTATACAGTATGCAGTCAATAGTGTATTCTGAGTAACCTTACACTGTTATGTGTGTGATCATAGTCTTCAGAGTAACAGTATAGAGGATGAGGGCGCTCGAGCACTGGCTGAGGTGTTGCAGTCCAACAGGAAACTTATCTCACTAAAGTAAGTCTACAGTAAGTGTGTGTGTCATTTTCTATTGTATATAGTGTATTTTATTGTCACTACCTTATAGGGTTGTTTTTTTAATATGCAAATATGTGGTTGTGATGTACTGCAGTGTTCAGAAGAACAGTATTGGCTCAGATGGAGTGAAAAGAATTGCAGACTCCCTGAAGAAGAACCAGATTCTACAAGACCTCAAGTAGGAAGTGTGTGTGTGTGTGTGTGTGTGTGTGTGTGTGTGTGTGTGTGTGTGTGTGTGTGTTTGTTTTGTGTGTGTGTGTGTGTGTGTGTGTGTGTGTGTGTGTGTGTGTGTGCCCACATTTCAGCAATTTGTGTGTGTTCTTTAGTATGTGTGGTTGGATGAATACTCGTCTCTGCCCAAGAATCCCACTTTATTTGGGACATACACGTTTATTAAAGATATACTAAGTTTTAATGTAGTTGGTCAGGACCAGGGGAAATAAGATTCAGAGGACTATGAAATGCCCAAAACATCCTAAATAAATATCTTAAATGAATGAGTCAAGGCTCGCTACTTAGCAAAAAAGCATCAGCAGAACTTCTTACAGTTTAAGAAAAATGTTTCTCAGGGAATTCAGAGAATCCACAGAAATCTCCATGTGTAAAGGGCAAATGCCGAAAACCACAACTGAATGACTCATGACTAAGCTCTCAGATGGTACAGTATTAACAACAGGAATCTTTATGTGACTGATATCATCTCAAGGGTTTGGGAACACTTTGGAAAACTGTTACATCCACAAGTGCAAGACTTTACTATGCACAGTGAAAAGGTCATAGGTCAACAACGTCCATAAATGCTGCCTACTCAAGCTCATCTTAAATGGACTGATGCTGGGTGGAAATATGTATTGTGATCTGATAAACCAACTTTTCTGATTGTTTATGAAAACTATATACATTATGTTCTCTGAGGCAAAGCAGCACAGGAGTGTTCAGGTTCTTCAACAGCAGAAGTTCTGTTGTTGCATAGAGGGATAACTTGCACTTCTGTGAAAAACCATTAACAGTTAACACTTTTTGGATTTATTAATCACTAGCAATCCACATACTGTCCCAACCCATGGGAATTTGGGTTGTATGATATAACATTACATGATACTATATTTCATGTAATAATTATGTGTAATTTAATTCAATTATGAATAAAATGTATAGATTCATTAATATTGATGCAAATCACTCATTTGAGGAGTAAGCCACCTGACAAGTTGTGCTCATACTTGCAGGAAGTATAGGGGGTAATTTGCAGAACACCCCAGGTTGTTAGGGGCGCCTAAATCTCCCCTACCTTATTGCTTTAACAAACACCGAGATACTATATGAGGAAATGTTAATAATAATAATCATCATCAATAGCATCATTAATATCATCAAAATAAAACTGTCCTCATCCAGGAAATGAAGTTCATTAACACTAGACTGTAGTTGCCAATCAACAAAACAAATTTTATTTCTTATATTTTTATAATCTTGATGAAAAAAGATGAAAGCGTTAATTGCTGTGTATTACTGTTTATTGTTTGTTATTGTGGTAAACAGTGATAAAAATGCTGGTAGGAGTACCAGAGTGCCACTGAGTGTGTGTGCTCAGTTGGTCTGTAATATTAAGAGTGTGTGTGTGTGTGTGTGTGTGTGCTTTCAGCGTATCGAGTAATCATCTGGGGGATCTGGGCACAGTAGCCCTGGCACAAGCTCTCGTGGTCAACCACACACTTCGCACTCTCAGGTAACACACACACATACAGGGTACGTGTATATGCATGAAGGCATTCTAAAGAAGGCTGTCGTAAACTCTGAGTGTCTTCTTTAGTCTGCAGAGTAACTCCGTCAGTGACAAGGGCATGAAGGCTCTCACACAAGCACTACGCTCCAACAAAGGCCTGACCAGTCTGAAGTGAGTGTGTGGAGCGTCATTGTTATGCAGTGGGAGTCAAACGTCCCCGTTAACATTCTGAATACTTCTGACATTTCGGCTCCTCATTACTACATGTGTGCGTATGTGTTTGTGTGTCTGTGTGTGTGTTTGTGTGTGTGTGTGTGTGTGTGTGTGTGTGTGTGTGTGTGTGTGTGTGTGTGTGTGTGTGTGTGCAGCCTGCGTGAGAACTCTATTGGAGTTGAAGGTGCCAAAGCCATTGCACGAGCCTTACAAGAGAACAACACACTCAAAGAACTAGAGTGAGTATTCTCTCCTTATTTTTTTCTCTCTCTCCCTCTCTTACACACTCTCTCTGTCAATTCAATTTAAGGTGCTTTGTTGGCATGATGTAATGCTACATATTGCCAAAGCTGGATAGCACGAATATTAAACAGTAGTAATAATAGAGTTTTTGAGAGCTGAACATATTAAAGTCTAAAAACCACTCTACAGATAACAGTTAAACGTAAAACGTCACACATAAGAAAGATGTTGAGAAAGTAATTGTATAGTGGTAATTTAAGGAGAACAGACAACATAAAGAGAAAATTATAATCAATCAGTTAATAAAAGGAATAGGATAAAAAAGTGTGCATGTGTATGTATAAGTCTCTCTCTCTCTCTCTCTCTCTCTCTCTCTCTCTCTCTCTCTCTGTTATTATTCTTCTCTGCCATTTCCTTCTCTTTCTGACTCTCTCTGTATTTGTTTCTATTCCCTCTGTTTCTCTTTCATTTTCTGAACCTCTCGTTCTTTCTTTCCTTCGTTCTGTTTTTCTTAATTTCTCCATCTCTTTTTTCATCGTCTTTTCTTTAATCCTTTTTGTTTTCCTTTTTTATCCCTCTTTTCTGTCATTCTGATTTGTTATTTCTATCTCTTTCTGAATTTTTTTCTTTTATCCCTCACTTTTCTTTTTATACCATGCATTCTCACTCTGCCTTTCTTTCTTTTTCTCTTGTTCTGAAATTCTTCTCTATTGTTTCTCTGTCTCTTTATATCTTTTACTGCCCCTTCCTTTGTTTCCTACTTTCTTTTTCTCAATTTTGTCTATTTGTCTTTCTGTCTATTTGTCTTTCTTTCTTTCTTTCTTTCTTTCTTTCTTTCTTTCTCTCTCTCTCTCTCTCTCTCTCTCTCTCTCTCTCTCTCTCTCTCTCTCTCTCTCTCTCTCTCTCTCTCTCTCTCTTTCTCTCTCTCTCAGTTCTCTTTAATGTTCGGTTTAATATGGTGAGGTCTTTTTCTCCAGAGTTCAGTAGAACTGTATTGCTGCTGGGGGGGAGATGTTGTGGTCAGTGCTGCAGGTGTTTTATCAGCTCTCTGCATATCTCTGACTCCATATCTGAAACCATTGGTGTGTGTGGTGTGTGTGTGTGTGTGTGTGTGTGTGTGTGTGTGTGTGTGTGTGTGTGTGTGTGTGTGTGTATTAGTCTCACTGCTAATCTTCTCCATGACGAGGGAGTAACCGCCATTGCTGGGGCAGTGAAAGCCAACAGAGCGCTCAGATCCTTACAGTGAGTCTTACAGCTGTGTTTATTATCTATTCTTATCTATTATTATTAATTATTATTATCTATTATCTATTCAAGCTGACCACTGAGCAACAACATGTCCCAGCTAAGACCCCATTAAAGACTGGGACATGAGAAAAGCTAAACACGTTTACACAGATAGAACACAACATAAATGAACCAGCTCTCACAGAGGAGCATCACGTCGTGTGTGCTTTTATTTCATGATCAACATGGAATAGTGACACATATGCCCTGTTAGAGAAGAACCAGAATAGAAAGAGTTTCAGAGAACAGAATGGTGATATGTATCCACAACCATAGGCAGATATATAATTTCACTGTAGGCGGACAATTAACAGAAACTCTTCTCTAGAGCAATTAGGGGATTTTCCATACAGCATAGGTTGGTGTGGTGCAACAGATAACACCATAACCTGCAAGTGAGCTACCAAACCATGTGGGAGGCAAGGGTTTGATTCCTGGTCTGGGCGTTATGTTGTGCTACACCAATGGCAGTCCTTGGGCAAGACTCCTAACACTACATTGGCCTAGCTGTAGTACGATTAACCTTGTAAGTGGCCCTGGATAAGAGCATCAGCTAAATGCCATGAATGTAAAAAAAGTCATGATCTGCTTTTTAACAAATGTGTCCTGAGATATGATTCGTTATTTTGATTAAATTGGTCATAACTTTCATATTTACCTGATTTTCTGTTTTAATCCTCAGACATACATTATGGCTTTGAAGTTCACATATTTATAATGTCCCACTTAAGCATGTTTTATGTCTGCATCACTCATTTTCTCTCCCTCTATTTTTCTTTCTCTGTCTGGGTCAGTCTCCAGTGGAACTTCATTAAGGGTGGTGCTGCTAAAGCTCTAGCTCAGTCTCTCCAAAGCAACACAAGCATCCAGCTCCTAGAGTGGGTTCCACACTTCCTGCACTGCAACCACATCCCCATTACATCAGTCTTCCGATCTATTAGCACGATTCTCCAAATTTTTACTCACAGTACAGTGTTTTAAGCCAGATGGAAAAAACCCATCTGTATAGCTTTGTAAATGAACCATAGAATGTAAATGATCACAGCCGTTATGTTAATCACAGTAAGTGTTCTATTTTATTCATTAACAGTTTAGGCCCGAACATAGTATTCAATGTGCTTATATACCGTATGTACACATTATATTGCTACACCACTTTGTATTGTACTGTTGATGTTTCTGTTAATCTGTATTTTTATATGCGCCTTTGTAGTCTGCAAGAAAACGCTCTGGGTGATGATGGTGTTGTGTCACTGGCTGGCGCTCTAAAGGAGAACACCTCTCTCGCAGTGCTCCAGTAAGTTTAACGCACACACTCACTCTCATGCATGCATACAGGTATGAGTGCAGAATGTGGTCTGCTGGGAAGCTACATTGTCAGTAAATAGGTCAGGTTACGGACACAGACATTCATTTAAACTTCCTGTGTGCTTCACCTCATTGCACAACATCTAACAATCTTCACGTTAGATATAAATCTATCATCACAATGCTCATGGATCTAGTTTAAACCTAATTTGCTGACAAGTTTGGGTGGAGCTCTGGATCAGTGACACTGCGCGCCCTCGATAAAACGATTTATTATTGGGGTTATCGCCCCAATTCCTTTACAGCCCAGTTCCCTCAGACATGAAACTTTTTACTGCACAGCCCCTGTTGCCATGATGCACATGTAAGACATACGTACGTCTCAGACACCATATTCCACAAAAAAATACACATCCGAACCACAAACCTCCACCATCAGCCCATGCTAACATTACTGTTTGTGAGCTCTAAAAAAAGCTCAGCACTATTTCTATATCAGAGCACTTCTCACCAAGCGACTGTGGCCATGGTACTTATCATCTCTTTTCAGGTTCTTTGGCGAATATCGGAATCTCTGGTTTTATTTTATATGTTCTCTTTTTTTGATTGGTTTCCTTGTAACGAGCAGAGCATTTTGAATGGTTTTGGATGCATTCCACAACAGGAAGAATCTGAATTCTATGGCGGAACAAGTTAAAGTATCTGTAGAATCTACAGGGGTTGGACAATGAAACTGAAACACCTGTCATTTTAGTGTGGGAGGTCTCATGGCTAAATTGGACCAGCCTGGTGGCCAATCTTCATTAATTGCACATTGCACCAGTAAGAGCAGAGTGTGAAGGTTCAATTAGCAGGTAAGAGCACAGTTCTGCTCAAAATACTGCAATGCACACAACATTATGGGTGACATACCAGAGTTCAAAAGAGGACAAACTGTTGGTGCACGTCTTGCTGCCGCATCTGTGACCAAGACAGCAAGTCTTTGTGATGTATCAAGAGCCACGGTATCCAGGGTAATGTCAGCATACCACCAAGAAGGACGAACCACATCCAACAGGATTAACTGTGGACGCAAGAGGAAGCTGTCTGAAAGGGATGTTCGGGTGCTAACCCGGATTGTATCCAAAAAACATAAAACCACGGCTGCCCAAATGACGCTGTATTGGCCGCAAAAGGAGGCCCTACACCATACTAATAAATGATTGTGGTCTAAAACCAGGTGTTTCAGTTTCATTGTCCAACCCCTGTATGTCCTGCAATTTAATGAAGTAGTCCAATAGTCCGCTATTCTGAATGGCTAAATATGTAAAAATGATGTTTTAAAAACAGCAGCTATAGTCAGTTTTTTGTTTATATCATCAAATACATGCATGCAAACATAATTTTAGCTTGGAAAAATACCTGACCATGTAAACCTCACATGAGGGTTGAGTGCTCTGTTTGAATAGTAAATGAAATTGCAACATCACAAGCCATGGTTCTGTGTTAAGTATGTGTGTTAAGTTACAATCTCACTTTAAGACACATTGAATGCATTTTTGTAGATCTCTACAGTAATAATAATATTGGCAGAAATTCCCTGTCATACCTTACTGAAAGGACTAAAACTGACCTGTGTGTGTGTATGTGTATGTGTGTGTGTGTGTGTGTGTGTGTGTGTATGTGTGTGTTTGCAGTCTTCAGGGTGTATCAGCAGGGAAAGCTGGAGCTGTGGCGTTGGCCGAAGCTCTAATGGTCAACCAAACTCTCCACACACTGGAGTGAGTCAATCTCTCTTGTTTTAATTCCTGTCACACTCCATCCACTATATGAGAAACACACACTCTGTATTATTACTCACAGACACGTAATGAGCTCCACCTGCCCTAGAGGTCAAACAACTGTGAAGCATAGAACAGCTGAAACTTTGTCAGCAAGAGGACACGTAAGCATACTGATCCCACGTGCAGTGAGGAGGACTGTAAGAGAGGCACAAAGAGGAACCAAAACAACACTTTCACTGCACTGCACTTCTCAAAATCAGACACCATCACCAGAAACTTTGCATAATGGATTCCACTACATATCCGGAGATTGTAGCCCAAATGTCTCTACCTCATCCAGAAGTCTGAAACACGGCTCTGGATGGATCTTTCAGCAAGATAATGACACCAAACACACATCAAAATCCATACAACATCTACACTGCCACACAGTGGCTGAAGTGAACCCAATTAAAGGTCAGAGGGGTGTGTAAAATAATTATAATAATCATCATCATCATCATCATCATAATAATACACCCAAACAGTTTTGCATTTGATGAAAATGTAACAAACCCCGGTAATGTAAATTCCTAATATGTAATAAAGTATGACATCATCAGTAAAAGTAAGTTATTGTTACACTGTAAGTCGGGAAATGGCACCACACTATTGATTTTAATGTGCTAAATGTTTATAAAGTAATCAGGGAGCTGACTTTATTCATAACTCATAGTTAACAGGGTCTGCTTATGTCCAGTTATTATTTGTGTGGTGAGTCACTCTCAGTGCAACAGTGACCCTGACATGCCAGTTCTTTGGTTGTGTGTATGGTGCTGATATGAGATGCACCAATGTTGCTGAGGTGGTTTTACGCATGTCAGTGTATCTGCACTACCGAGAAATATCCATCCAGGATCAGCTCTGTGATCACAGAGTAGACGGTGGCTAACTGTGCATCAGCAGATGGGCGGTGGTTGAGCTACAAGGTGTTTCTAATAAAGCCACTTGTGAGTTTTAATGAAGTTTTAATTAATGTTATTGCTTTGTGGTCAGTCTCCGTGGCAACTCCATTGGAATGGGCGGGGCCAAAGCTCTCTCCAGTGCGCTGAAGACCAACAGGAGTTTGAGAAGTTTAAAGTGAGTGCTGCTTTATGAGTGTGTATAGGTGGTTCTCAGACTTTCACAGTATGAGTGTTTTTAAAATGCGCCCATATTTCCATGTAGTCTTCAGGAGAACTCTTTAGGAATGGATGGCGCTATCTTCATCGCCACTGCGCTAAGAGGAAACCACCAACTCACTTATATCAAGTAAGTGTCTGTTGAAATTAAAATGTATTATTATATTGTATAGGGGCAAACTGAGCTCAGTTTGTGACCAAGCTGTGCCAAGAACCCTGCAGCAATGCACCTGACCGCCTTCCCTGCTAGACCGACTGAATAATAAAAAAACCTGCTAAAATACATTAAAACTAAATTGAAATAAATGAAATTATAATATGTATAATATATATATAATATATGATTATAAAAATAAAATATTACAATATTATTAACAATATTATATCATTTATTACACTCTTTTTTAGCATCAATGTGACTCACGATAGCTGTATTTGCACAAGTGGGCCACATGTGCACATCTGGTTACTTCATGTGACTAGTATTCGAACGGTATTCTGATAAGATTTTAGTCACATGCATTTACACATAGTAGTCAAACTAGTCAGACTGAAATTCATTTACTTTGTGGACTGGAGTATGCAAAACGGTCTGTAATATGCACGCTCCCAAATCATAAGCATCCTCCATGATCATCTTCCACGTGCCCAGTGATGATCTGCACTTGTACTGGGAGGGCTGTAGTAGTTATTAAATGTGGATGTTGCCTTGAGGAGAGGGATGTGTACTCTGCTCTAACATGTGGCTCAAAGGGGTCTCAGACCACCTCCTGAAATGAGTGATAGGATTTGTATTTAAATGCGTCTTGGATGCATTCACACATTATGTGGTCTGGCCTCATTCAGATACAGTATAATCATCAATACTCAAGCTGCATAAAGGGACCAGGTATTAATAACACTTAATGGATATACTTTATACTGCATCTTAAAATGATGGCTAATTATGGAATATTTTAGTTATTAAGAGTGATTTTGAGGGAGTAAATGCCAAAAATCTTCAAAGCCATGTGGAATGTCAAGTGTCTGGTGTTCTCTGCAATACAGTTAATACAGTCTGTGTGACATCTGTGGTTGCTGTAGCAGGACTGCCCTTCACATAACACAGCAGGGTTTATTTCCCCACCAGGGCAAGCATGCCACACCACACCAGAGTCCTTGGGCAAGACTCTGAATGATGCATTGGGGTACATCTGTAACATGATTAAACAGCAAGTTGTTATGGATAAGAATGTCTGATAAGTGCAGAAGTGAAAATGTTTGTTTCATTAGAGGGAACATTGAACACAAAAAGATAAGATGAAACCAATAGCTCTGTTTGTGTGTGGGGGTGGCTTGAATTGTGATGTATATGTTTATGTTTGTTTTGATTTCCTTAGTCTCCAGGGTAACGGAATCGGCGAGTCAGGAGCGAAAGTTGTTTCGGATGCCATAAGAGCGGATGCCTCAGAGTGTGTGGTGGACATCTAACACGCACCAATGCGTTCAACTTTATTTATTACTTTCAACGGTCAAGTGTTGATTCAGTGTCGTGGTGTATATTATTATATTTTGTATTTTATATTTAAAAGATCAGATTTTTACTTAATAATTCAAAATTTTAATCAACTTTGTCATAATAAAACAAAACTGAAATGCAGCATTGGATCATCATTTTTATGAATAACTAACATATTTACAGTCAGTCTCTTAAAGGCTTACAGTTTGTGTTCTAATCTACAAATTCAATACACATTTCAGGCGAATGGGTTTGTAGACGATAAACATGTGCTTTTAGAAGTCGTTGTCACTCTCCTCCAGTATCTGAGGGTGAAGAGATCGGCCAGGGCGGCTTGTGTTGGAGGCGGAGCCTTCCAGGCTGTCATTATCTTCATCAAGGTCCTCATTTGCCTCGTCTTCCTCTTCATCATCGTCATCATCATCGTCATCAACATCGATCTCGCTGTCCTCTGACTGCAGGCAGCAACACACAATTCAACTTGTATTGCACACAAATGCAGATATGCTATATACACACACATCCATAAATACACAAGCCTGCAACTGTTTAAGGGGCTGTCTACAACAGGAAAGATAAACTGAGACAGGTTCTAATGATACTCTATAGACATAGCACATCATACACAAACACAATATCCTCCCTGCTCAGAGGTGGGTAGTAATGGCTTACATTTACATTTACAAACAACATTTGGGTTAAAGCTGCACAGCTTTTCCACTTTACCCCAAATAGTCCCCACATTATGTATCTCCAGTTTTACACCAGAATTACAAGCCTAATGTACTTACTAAGTACTGAATGATTATACCTCACCATAGAGCCATACAGCATAAGACAAACCACACGCTTAAAGGATCCATTGCGTTATATGTTTTGTAGCATATATATATAAAAATACTGGTGACTCATTAGTCCATTTGGAATTTACATTTTCTATGATGTCACGGAAAGTAAGCTATTTAGTTATATGACTAAGCTTACAGCAGTTAGCCCATTCACAATGATGTTAAAAAGGGTGTTGTTTTTTGAAGAAGACAATAAAGGGCATCCAATCAGAACAGAAAAAAAATTGCATATACCAGTCTTAAAGGCCCAGTCCCAAAACAACATGACAGCTATACAGGGGACAAAATACAATAAAAATATATGGGCTCTTTTATATCATTTAACTCACTGTGGTGTATTTCAGTCAGAAAAGACGTGCTCATACAATCACAACATACAGAGAAAATGGATGAATATACGAAGCATAGCCAAAAACAGGTAGTAGCAACCATATAAACTTCATTTCCTACAAGGTTTAAACCAACTCTGTATGTTGGTTGAAACAAAGACCAATTAGAATGGGAAAAACAAATTGGGAGTATTTTAAAGTCAATCCAATGCCTTACAAAGGCAAAGATTAAAATAGTGTGTGTGTGTTGGGGGGGTTCAAATGAAACAGCTGGATGTACTAAGTAGTACTCAGAAGCTCCAGTCCATGAACTGGGTTGTGGACCTGATACATTTAGAATTTAGATATGTCAACTTACATCAGTATTTCAAGTAACAATTCTTGCGTGTGAGTGTTAGGCTCCTCTACCCACCTCTGTCCCTGCCAGTGGCTTACTTTCACAACCAACAAATACTGTTAGTGTTCTAGCCTTCTCTGGAAATTCTACTGAAGCTACAACTGCATTACTATACACCCACATGTACATGGACAGACACACACACACCTTTCCTTTCCTCCGTCTCCGGCCAGCGCCGGTGGGACGGAGTGTATCCTTCACTCTGGGCTACATGGACAAGCAAGAGTAAAGGACCAGTGTGTAGGAGAGATGAAATGAGTGAATAAAATAAGAGTTGATAGCAGACAGAAAGATAAGCATGTGCGATGACAGAACCATCAGGCAGAAAGAGCAGGCTTTAGACATCAGGGAAAAACCAGACCATCTGTCACAACCCAACACTTACTCAATGTGTCTGTGGTTTTGTCCTTACTTACCTCGTCACTGTCTCCCACCTGCATGTTGCCAATGAGTCGCCCACCAGCTCGACCTGTGAATGGAAACAAACATTTGTGTACATGCAATAGGATAGGTGAATACCTGTGCCCTGCAACTATGTTTATTTTTTCTTACTATATTATATGCAGTATGTGTGAGGACACTCCGAAAATCCCCTATGCTTACTTAGAAAAGGTCCATAAAAATCCAGCACCAACATTTTTTATCATCTAATTCTACTCTAATTTCTGTGTCAATAATGTTTGTATGTATGTATGTATGTATGTATCTATCTATCTAAATACATTCTTAAATACTTTAATACAATCTTACAAGCATTAGTGAGCCAGAAAGTATACTCCATATACTCTGCTGATTGGCTGTCTAAATCACATTCCATATGCATATTAATGTCAGTACTTCTTAATTAGCCTCCAGTCAATACAATAAGTAGATATACGCTTTCAGCACCTCACACTTCTGTCTGGTTTAAGTCACACCTACTTTTACTTTATAGGTTTAAAACAGGTCCTGAGAAAAAAGGGGAACTGGTTACTGATAAGCGTCAAAAAATGCTTTTAGGTTTCTGGCCAAAATAGAAAAGTGGCCAAAAATTAGGACAAAAAATACAGAGATCAAATAAAGTGTCAAAATCAGAGTGCAACACTTTTCCTTTTTATCATGATATTTTGACATGGACACATAACAGTAGAGCAAAAAATACCTATTTTAAAGGATCAGTCATCAAAAACAAACACAGAGACACTTTGTAATCAGTAACCTCTACAATAAAATATTGTCATATTGCGCATATGTACTGTAGTTTTATAGTGAACTGAAACCATCACAATCAAGATGAAAACAGGAAGTAAATAAAGCTCGTTAATCATAACATTAATTTTAAAAACATGGAAACTAAATCAAGACAATTACATGACACTAAATGAAATTAAATTACTGAGATTTTTTTTGTTTTGTTTTTTCAGTCATTATCAAACGTCCACTATCACATACAATAACTAGAAAAGGGCATTTCCTGAAGGAAACGCGGGATGGTGGCGCAGCTTGCTCAGTGAGGAACGAGGGATGAGTAAACGAGAGCGGATCGGTATGACTGTGGATTAGCGTCTGGGGACCTGCCCTTAGTGAGTACGTGAAGTTCATGGCTCTCGGGCGAACGAAACAGCTGCGCTTAGGTGGGTCAAAAAATGACTAGGATGACTCTATGGGATGAATAAAAGACAGATAGAGGCTGTGCCCCGAGCCAGTGTATCCGATTTGGTGTCTCTAGGTAGAGCGAAAGTGGGTTAGACAGGCACGTGTTTTTCGATCATATTCATTCTCTATGGGAAAAAATTCAGGAAAAAAATTCCTTCCTACTCGGAATCTGTGCATCCGAACAAAAAGCTGTATACAAGCCCACATCAGCGGATCATACCGGACAATCTGGAGTTGAAACGGAGTCGATATCTGGAAAGCTGCGGGACGAGTTAGTCGGCGATGAAACGGGAGAAAAAGAAAAATCTAATAACAGTATAGTTGTCTGTCAACCATAATAACGCTACAAGGTAGAAGTGGTACAAGGTAGCACCTGTCAGCTGAGTATTGCGGGGAGGGAATGGTTTGGCTGGTCTTCCCTCCTCTATATCACTGTCTGAGCCTTCATCTTCTGGGATATCCATATCAGAATCTTCCTCACGCACTTATGGAGAAAAACAAGAAATCAGTGGCTCACAGCAGTAGAAGTTTAGGGACACCTTTCTTTCTTTCTTACTAATTAATATACATTCTGCTACGCATCATGTTCATTAGTGCCTTCCTTTGAACAAAAAGCATGCATTGCCTAAAACGCTGCCAGCGTTTTTTGTCCCAAAGGCAGCATAAACACCTGAAATCTCGGCGTGCTAATGAGTGCTGACATCACAGCATGAGTATTAAATGTGTAGACTTTGGCATTATTCCCACTTTTGTCAGTTGCTCTATCAGTTTGGCAATTAGTGCTAAGAAAAATGGTTGTATTTCATGTCAAGTTACTGCAAACCCAATAAAGAAAATATGCTAATTTACTTGAAAATAAATAAAAGCTAACAGCTCCCAGACATATGCATATGTACAAAAATAAATAAAAATCAGACAAAATATGTGTATGCACCTCCACTCCTCATGAGTCTTCGGTCTTCTTCTCGTAGCTTGTTTTGCATCATTCTCATGGAATTTTCAGTTTCCTGGACAGCACAAAAACAATTTGTATAATGTTTAACTGACGTGTCTCCCAGGGATGTGAAAACACGATCAACAGACAAAAAAACCTGTCACCTGTGGCACCTGTTTGGCATGCCCAAACGCGATTCACTGCTTTTGGTCAAACACCAACATCTGCTTTGTGACCCATTTTTCACACAGGGGACAAGACATTCACCTGCACAGGTATTTATAGCCCGATCGTGCTTGTGAAATGCCATGTGCAGGAGCCTGAAGTTACTGCCACCTTAAACAACCTGGTTTTATCTGGTGAGCTTACTAAACGAGCTTACATACATCATCAGTATAATGCTGATTTTGCACTTGAGACCTTAACATTTAGATCAGCTTTCTTTTTGAGCCTGTGAGTAGGATTTTAGTATGTTTTTAACTGGATATATAATAATGATTGTTCCTTTACGTTGAACCAAAATATCAACTTGGTGGTGTTCAAGAACTGAGTGTCTGGTTGTACCTCAAATCGCTCTTGCTCCACTCTGTGGTAGTCCTCCAGCTGCTGCTCTAGAAAGCAGAGGTTACGGAACTTCTTCACATATGTTTCATACTGCTTCTGCAGCTCCTCCTCAATCTTCTCATACTCCTCCATGAATGCTGGACTTCAGGGAGCATGATAACATCAGTGAGTCAGAAGCAGTATCAGACAACGACATGGGCATAAGGTTGCATCTTAATGCGTGTATGTGACTCACCGGACACTCTGGAGCGTTTGTAAGCGTTTCTGATTCCTCTCCAGTTCTTGTTTTTTCTTCTCAATTTTAGCCTCTAGGCTCGCCTCGTCAGATGACACATTGTTCAACTGCTCCTTAGTCTTCTGGGCATTCTCCTACATATGCACACACTCAGTCAGGTGCACACCTGAACCTCAAATCCTAGCCCAGGTTTTAGTTTCAACTACTGCACATATCCCTTAAAGTGAGTGAACAAAACCCATGAGCAAAAGAGCTAGTATAGGCATTTCAACACGTGCCCCGATGAGGCTTCTTTTCAAACACACCTCACTAAGCTTAGCATTTCTAGGTTCGGTTGTTAGGCCTCCAGGACTGGACACCTCTTGTCTAATATTCAGATCTTTAAGGCATTATAGTAGTCCTGGGCAATGAGACTTAAATGTACACTATTATTTAATATCATCTGATATAGTTTGTCATCTATTTTTACTATACAGTTTTACCACTTTAATTATTCTGGTGTAATGAAATGGCAGCTGATAAGTCTTGCTCTTAATATTGGACTAAGAAAACAATGTTTGATTTTGATAATTATAGTTACCATTTTACACCCACATATTAGAGATCATGTGCACACGAACGTGTTACCTTTACGTCTTTTATAGCTGCTCTGAGAGCTCTCTCAGTCTCCACTATCTCTAGAGGTCGTGCGATGGCTGCTGTCCTGCCTTCCCTCAGGTCCTCTTCGTGCCCTAGTAGGTCATACAAAGAGGCCCCTTTTGCTGTGATCTCAGAGCCAAGTTGACGTGCAGCCTTTAGATCTGCTATCTACACACACACACACACGCGCGCGCGCGCGTTAGGTTAATAAAACAAAAGACACTTGTAAAGGTGTTAGACAGTAGCCATCAAATAAACATAGTAATTGCTGAACAAGTAGTCTGCTCTCTCACCTTTGATCCCAGGTCGAATTTGAACTTGCTGCTGTTGTCATCCAGGTTAGGGTCTCCAGCGGAGTTCTCTTTGGTCTTCATGGCGTTGTAGAGGACGCTGGTGATCTTCAGCATCTCTTTCACTGCATAGCCGTCTGCCTGATATAAGCGCTTGAGGTTCAGTTTAATGTGTGCCTTCGTTGCCTGGTGTAACACAAAAACACAACCAAACACTGATCATTACAAACAAACATGGGTGTTCGATCACAAGGACCTGGCGAAGCAGAAAACTGTAAAAACAGGGGTGAATATTACCATGAACTGGGCAACAGCTTTGATAAAGAAGACTCTGTCTGACTCTGTGTCCACATCGCTGGGGATGTCCATCTGTGGTTCATATCTGGCAAAGAATGAAGAACTCATCATTACACACAAATGTAACACATTCTAATTGCTGAAAGACACCGCATTAGTGGCATTATGTCGATAGCAATAAGTTGAATTAGTAGATACTGTAGGCCCCTGAGCCACAAGGGGTTCCTCCTGAGTCTGTATTTTTCAAAATGTATTCAACTTTTGTAAGATGCAGTTGAGACATTTTCTTTTTTCCTGATCAAAATGAATTAAATATTAGGAGGAGGAAAAACGTTCTTTTAATGTAAGATAATGCAAAAAGATTTTAGAAAGTGATTTTGAGCATTTCTGTTGGTCCATTCATCATTAAATGTTCACACAACAAGGACAGTAGTGGTGATTAAATAAATAAAAATAGAGATACGTGCCTTAATTACTTCACTACTGTACTTCAGTAGTTTGTTGACATATCCGAAAATTTACTGGAGTGTTTGTCACCTTACACTTTTCACTTTTACTCGCTACATTTCCATAGAAATATCTGTACTTTTTACTTACATTTTCCAAACAGGCCAGTTATTTATAGATTTAACCTATCTACCTATTTTATTCTCTCTATTAATGTATTTTTAATCAGGTTGATTCTATTCAGGCGCAAAGAAGTGTATGTTTTAGTCCGCTTACTGTGAGCTAATGCATAAGCTAATGTACATAAACACTTGAACCCTCTACAAATACTACCCCCACGTTTCTATCTGTAATGTAGTGACCCCTGTCTCTACGGATACAGCCCGAGTGTGCTAACTGTAACAGAGACTTGTAAAGTGAATTTACAATTTTTCGGGTTTAACTGTTTAATAATAACTTACCTGTGGTATTATCTGGACAGAGGTATCTGTGGTAATCGTTCGTGTGATTTGTATGTAAATATAGCTTTCTGATTGGTTGCTGTTGAATGGTTTTGGAATGTTGGAATATGTAGGTTGAAGACTGCTATCCCCATTGCAGGAAATTCGCTGTGTTTGTGTGTGTGAAGTTTGGGGTGGGCTGGTCTGCCTAATGTAGGTCCCACTGTGGCCCTGGTCTTACATAAAGGAATCATCTGATCTGGTGTTCAGCGTTAATTGCTAAAATAAAAATCAACATTTCTTCTTCATAAAGATTCCAACAATGTCAATTTCAAATTCCTGATGATCCATAAAGTTCTAGTATAAATCACCATATGCTTAGTTTTGTATATGTGCTTTGTATTTCAAATATATTTTAAAGAAATACTTTAATAATAATTTAATAATTTAATAATAATACTTTTATACTTCTACTTGATTTGGAAGTCAAACTTCGACTTTTACTTTTTTTTTTGCTTATATTACTTGTTCTTTTACATAAGTAAGGGACTTAAGTGTTTCTTTGCCACTTCTGGTGCCGTCTATTTACTACTGGTAAGATGGCAAGTACATGTTTTTATGTCGACAATCTAGAGCGTTACAATAACACAAACCTTTTAGATCTGTCAGAGTAGAACTTCATTTATTCAGGGGTGCCAAAAACATTTGTGTGCTCCTGTACATGGTGTTTTGGCAAACCCTGGCCAAACCCCCACACACACAAATGCGTACTTAATTCACAGTTTGGCAGGTTAAGGTTAGGGTTGCATCTTAAAACACACTTTCGGTTTTGTGAGAATTCAAACATGCTGCTACCTTAATTCACCATGACGTATTCTCACTCTAAGAACACCCTCTTTCTCTCTCACACACACATATAAGGTAAAATGTCCAACCTCTTCACAAGCCAGATAAGAATTTCTGCCACTAAGGGAAAATTTGGACTTCTGAAGTTCTCCATGGAGATGAGTCGGGGGTATCCCAGTGCCCGCATCATTTCAGTAAAATCTGTAAGAAAACAGAAAAAAAGACAAATATTCACTACACTGAAGAAAAGAATCTGAGAAAAGCTTTGTATTTGCAAACAACTCAGACAAATAAGAAAACACATGCTTGCTTACTTCTCAGATCTCTGAAAGACATGCTTATATTCCTTCTCCAATAATGTCTCTGTCCAAATAACTGCACACCTTACTTGGTCTCCTGCAATGAACAAGAGTATCTTCAGAAACAATTTCAGGCACATAAGTTTAGCCTAGTCTTGGACTTTTTGTTTTACCCTTAAAAGTCCTGCCCAGCTAGTCATGGTGTGTATTTAGTTGCACAAAATGTAGTCTCCTTTTTCAGTTTGCCTTGTTTCTATACTTCCTTTACATCTTTCCTCTTTTGTGTTTGCTGTAATTCATTAAACATTGTCCTCTTTCTATACCTTAATCCTGTTAAGACAAAAAAAAAAAAAAAAGTGGAATCTTGTCACTCATTTGTAGCAGGTTACAGTATATTGTAAATGTTTTATATTAATATTTGCTACTTCATAACTGTTCTCCATGAAAATGAAAGTATTTTTACATATATACAATACACTTTTATTTAAAAATCTAATTAAACTGGTCGCTTATCTACCCAATCACTATTACAATAAGTACCGATTTTATGTCATGTATATGTATATGCCAGTGTGTTTGTTTAACCAATTACAAACTCTCCTTTGAGGAGGTTCATTATAAACTGTCCTTATCATATAATACCTGACTTGGCTAATTTACACTTTTGCTATAAATTAAGTCAACTCAGTGTGAAGAGAAATCCAGTGTTCTGATATTGCTTATGATGTTATATGGTATTTTACTGGCAAAAGCACATTTACTGCTGGCGTTCACGAATGCAGCTAAGATTATCGCAGATTTTTCTGATTTCTTTATCATTAAATGGTTGAGGTGTAAACCAAGTCATTCAGAGAGGGTTGATGTAAAATAGGCTACTCATTCTAGAGAAACTTATTAAGACACTGTTCAGTTTAATGCCTCTCAACATGAGAGTAATTACACAGTAATTAAAGCAGTTATGAATATGCTGATTGTTTTATGATAGTTTTGTGCTCAAGTTTTGGTCCTAAACATATCGTACTCCATTCATAGTTGGGGGGATACATGAAGGATTTTCTAAGACAAAATAAACCCCAAAAATACTCTTAACTATTTTTCTTACCTTTTTAACCATCATCGACATTACACATGCAATTCAGAAGGCATGTTTAGGTCCACTGTTTGTTTTGTATGATAAATAAATTGGTTATAGTCATGTATCTGCACAGTACTGTACTCTAGTGTGGTGTCAATATAAAATATACACCGCTCCAAACAGAAAGCAAATAAAAATATATATTCTAAAGCTAATATATTACAAATATAACACGTTACTAACTTCTGAGGGGTACGCCACAATATTAGGTGGTGCTGTAAACCACATTTTCATGCAGCGGACACGCTATCTCTAAAACCTAGGCTACGTCTCTAAATTCAGGACGAGATTAAGTTACACAATCTGCGATAACATGCAGGATCCTGTTTTACTCTGCTATATGTAGTGTGAGGAATTAAATCACCCATAGTTGGTCACCAACGTTAGCTAGCTAGGAGTGGATGCTGCTCGACTGTATCCAACTTTGAAAGACCACTAGAGCTAACATTAAACCCACCTCTCTCCTAGCAACTCTCTCTTAACTGTGGAGAAGTGAAGATAAAATACATCTGTAAATTAAAAATGTTAAGATTTACAAGGTAAACATTCGCCACAGAACGCTACTAGCAAAAGGCTATTAGCATGCGATAAAATGTCTACTTTTCTCTCATTACAACCAAAATAATGTCGAAAGCTACATGCACATTCATGCTATAATGCTACTGTAATCCGTTACTCCATGAGGTGATACTGAGAGTATATTAATCCGCTACTGCTAGAAAACAACACTTACACAGCGTCCGTGTCTGAGCCCGTCACTATGGCAGCACCAGGCAGCTACGGCACGCCGCGAAGGACAAACCAGCCATACCTAAAACGAAACGCTGCACGCTGCTTTCTACAACAGTGTCTTCTGCTTCCAGCTGTATCAGCTCATTAACAAGGCCTCACCGAGCTTAATGCAGAGAATGCAGAGCTAATATGTGCAGGTCAGTGGGCCTGCAGGACCAGATATGGTAAATACAGCTTTATCACCATGAAGACACTAAAATCACTAAAGATGGCATTCAGTTTAAAGGCTAAGCTGCTCTTGTAGTATACCAGATTATATACTGTATTAGACACACACAGGTGTGGACAGAAGTGCTCCTCTTCTCTTTTCATCTCTATTAGAACTGCAGCACTGACACCTCTGCTCAGTTTAGTACAAGCTATTTTGTGGCATGTAACAGAGACCTATTAGGCTACTATAGCCGGTGAATGACAAGTAGAAGACTCTACACTATTATAACACATACCTTGTATCTATCCTCATTATACACCCCTTTTATCAGGCCTTGATCTCATCATGTATCTCTGTCATAAAGGTACTAATCATAAAGGTGCACTTTACGTTTACTGACTGAAGTATAAGTGTTACTGCATGATTTATCAGCCACCTTCTCCCCATCCATTAGTGGAACGGGACCACCATAAGGTCACTGCTGACCAGGTGAGTGATAGATCATCCTTAGCACTGCAGTGACATACAAGTGCTTGGAGAACAATTTTCTCTTAGCTTCCAGAACGAAGCAATAAATGGTATAGTAGATAGTACAATAGTACAAGAAAGGTACATTTCAGTACAGTTCTGTAAATCTGTACCAGGTGCCTTTCTGCTGCTTGGCACTCACACTCACCGTAGTAGATATTCAGGTATGTATTTTCCTTAAAATTATTTAATCATTAA
This sequence comes from Prochilodus magdalenae, assembly GCA_024036415.1. Lineage (NCBI taxonomy): Eukaryota > Metazoa > Chordata > Actinopteri > Characiformes > Prochilodontidae > Prochilodus > Prochilodus magdalenae. Next base: position 193,195 of record JAMWET010001785.1, read on the forward strand.
AAAAAAAAAATGCTACACAGAAACTTATTTTGCAGGTTGTGGGCATTTCCTAGTTTGTTTATATAGGCCAGAGCTGTTCCCACTTATAAGCATTATAAGCAGTTGCTTAGGGCCCCCAATCCACCAAGAAGCTTTACAATATGTAGTATTTGTTTATTTTAGGCAGCAGTTGTTTATTTTATGTAGCAGTGTTGGCATGAAGTTAAATTAAAAAAGTGGAAAATATTTTAACTTTTAAACAAATGCTCTTTACTGAACACAACAGCAGTGGAGACCACTGCCCCCTGGGATAGCAGGCAGGTCATCAGTAGTCATATAATTCAACCTGATGGTGGACACTAACACTGCACCACTACCCCACTGAACAGTCCCACAGCACAACTATGCTTATGTGCTACTACATATCCACACCGGTCACTGTACTTATTGTTTCAGGTTTTTTATTACACCTTTCTTGGTCTACCTGAACAAACTACAGATTGCCATGGTAAATTGGCCCTCAAGTTGAATGTCGCTTAATTCCTCAAAATGAGGACTTTGAAATAGGTTAATAATCTAGCTTTATGATTTACGGTGCCACTTCGTATTTGAGTTTAACAGGGAATAATTTGCAGTGATGAAGATATGCTACATATATAAATCTGTTTGCGTTAAAGAGTAAGTTTATATTTCAACTACGTTTCCCAGAATGCCGGTGGGGACGCTGCGTCATGCCGTTTGAAAGCGGCGGCTGCAGTAGCGGGAGGAGGAGAGGCTACTCGGTTTTGTCAACAAGATGCCAGGCAGAACACAAGAAGCCCTTTAACCACGAAAGCAGATTTCGGTGACTGAAATGAAGCTGTTTACTACTTGAAGTCGTTTCGTTCGCAGTATGACGCTGAGCATGAACATAACAAGCAAAACAAAAGCGGCAGAGGGTGATTTATTCACAGTACTATGAAAGTTTAAGCTAGCTTTTGTTAGCTTGTTGATATCACCAGGAGAAAGCGTCCCAACCATCTGCTCAACCAACTGAACGCATTAACATGTCTTCCCAAGGTAAGATTAGCACACAAATGAATATCTGTCATGTCATGCAACCCAGATATGTTGCATTGTCTCTGTCTGTTACAAGCTGAATTACAGTTTACATGGAGTTGGTATTACTGACCACATTTACAGTGACAGTATCGACCATGTGATGTACAGATATGATTTTTAAGATTTTATTTAGTTCCATTTCCGTACATTTAGTCTTTAATTCATTCCTCAGGTTTTGTTTTATTCTGTTAATTAGATTCAGTGCCTGAACAGGTTTGCTGTAGTGACATCTCTCAGTCTAGTGTAAAAGTATCACTAGGAACCTTTGCTTCACTGAATATTTCCAGAAGTTGGTTTTAGGGTTTCCTACTCACTTCTGATTACACAGAGCAAGCCATGGTCTGTTAGCTGCAGTTACTTTATTAATTAATTAGATATGAAGCAACAAGCTAGACATATATCCAATATACAGGGATATAAATATACAGTATATAAATAAATACAATTCTTATACTGCACTGGAGAGGGATCCGGACTGCGCTATACTGTACAACACTGTATTGGTATAGTGACAGTAAAGTTGAATTAAAGTTGAATAGAATTGAAAATGCAAGTAATCCCTGCCTAGGATTTAGCTATATATTACTATTCAGGTGTTGCGTCATTGTTTAGTCATTCTAAATCTCTGTCCTTCTCTTTTTCTCATCGTCCCAGTGTGGCAACATCCTTATGTAAACGTGTTTAAGCACCTAAAAGTGGATGAATGGAGGAAGGCAAGCAAAGAAGGAGATGTTACAACCTACATGGTAAAATGCTACTGTAAAATACAGTGTATATTTTAGGGGTGCACCATCATTATATTCAAAATTCAGATTTTTATTTTCTTTGTGAATAACGGTTTTATTTCAGAATAGCTGAATAATGGTGGATTTTGATATTATTACTTTTATCCAGAAGGTCACTGAACTAAACATGTGAAACACACTACTAATGATGTTTTTAATAGCCACATTTGCAATAAAAGCAATATTACTTGCTGGACATAATACTTACAGGAAACAAGTGTTGCATCGCATGTGGACGTCTAATGGCTGTTTAGCACAATGGGACATAATTACACAGCCTCATTCAAATGCACTTATTACAATATTATTTTCGTTGTACATTTAAAACACAGACCTGCTAAAGTAATAAAAAATAAATAGTAAATTAAAAATTATTGAGTTTTATTATGGTTTATTTGGAGTTAAAAATCTGCTCCATTAATATCTTGCATCCATAGTATATATATTGGAATTCTGTAATGTTTAAAAGGTGTATACATTCTCATTTGGGAGAGCTTTTGAACATGAATTTGATGTTATAAATTAAATGTGCCATGTCAAATGACAATTTCAGAAAAGTGACATTCTCCCTGTTTGATTTTAAGCTATCTTTGTTTGTTTGTTTGTGTGTTTGTTTATTTGTTTGTTTACCATGATGTTGCTGCGGAAGGATAAAAAACTCAAGTGTTCGGTGTTCCGTATACGGGGCTCCATTCCAGCCAGCAACTACATCCTGCTGCCCAGAACCAGCAGCCAGTCATTGGGCCTTACAGGACGCTACCTCTACCTGCTCTTTAGGCCGAGCCCTAATAAACACTTTGTAGTACATCTGGACATTGCTGCAGAGGTAAGAGCATTTGAAGCAGGGAGTGAGAGAAATTTAACTTGAGTGAGGGGAGATCGTTCATAGGCTCACATTTCAGGGGAATTTTACGTTTGTCAGCTTAATGATCCAATCTGGTTTAAAGTTTTAAAAGCTGGGCTTTGCACATATATGTAGATTGTGATCACGCGTATTCCAGGAGATAACTGCTGTTCACTTGCTTCTTGTGAGTGACCACTATTGTAGGTGGTTTGGGGACTGTGGTCATAGTTTTTTTTTTCATCTGGTGGTGGTGGAGGCATAAGTACATTATCATTGTTGTCTTTATGAGAAAGCCTGTGAAGCCACATCAGTTAGTCAGGTCTCAAGTTGAGGATGATAGGGCAGACATCTTCAGCTTTAATAGCCCTTTACTTGTCACACTCTTTGGGCACATCACTAGGGGCTTCTGGAGTAACCTGGATGGAGGTGGCTGCAGGAATATAGATGCTACTGCTTTGTTTTACCACACAACACGGTCCTCTTTTGGACTCTTTGTGCTCGCTACACTCATCTTCATAAAAGAGAGTCAACACTATCAACCTCAATAGATTTGTTTTAGTTTTTATCCAATTATCCAACTATAGTAATGCTAATTTCTATAGAGTCATTGACCAAATAATACAGCTCAATGTGAGCTTCCCTGTTGAACCTTACAACTACTGCAACTACAGTTATTCTCATATGCATGAGTTTCCTCAAACTCAACAAACAGATATTAATGCGTGAGTAGTTAACACATTGATAGTAACAAAATAGTTGATTATTTCTAGACCTTTGGGTATGTGATAGCACTGTTTGATAGAGAATCGCCTTCAGGATTACACAGAGGCCTTATGGGTGACTCATCCTTAAGAAATACTTCTAACCGTACATTCAACCATCTTTCTGGACAAGAGTATCTGCTGTAAAGTAAATGATTTTAATTTCTATTCAGGTTACTTTTTCCATTTGAGCTTCTGTTCTCCAGAATGTTTGAGAGATACATGTTGAGGTTAACCGTCTCTTGCCTCTTCTTCTGGCTTGACAGGAGGGTCAGGTGATCCGTGTATCATTCTCTAACCTCTTCAAGGAGTTTAAGTCCACAGCAACATGGCTGCAGTTCCCCTTTCTGTGCGGAGCTGCACCTGGCTCTGTCTATGAGAGCACAGCAAAAACCAGCAAACGCGGTATGCTCGTACATGCACACACCACATACGTGAATTGCCAAAATGTTACCTTAAAAAACATGTATTTGGCAACAAGCAGCCCACTCATAACTAGGTGTTTTTATATTGAAATAGCACTTTTCAAATGGCAGGAGTTGCTATTATTATTATTATTATTATTAATATTATTATAGCTTGCATTATCACTTCCCTCCTCTTCTCAGAGGTAGAAAGTAATAGCATGTATCTTGTAAACCAACTATACATGGTTTAGACCTATCAAAATAATCACATGAACACAACCCTAATTAATAGGCTTTGTCTATTGTTTAGCTCTACTCATAACTCATAACCATGACTTGTCATAAAGGGATTTTTCATGGACCCCAAAATATCAAACTGCTGATTACCACTACTGGTCTGCAAAATGGAGCATTTCCCCTCAGACCACTCAGAATGACCTTTTCATCTTAACAGTTAAATAGTAGAGACATTTTGAAATAGTCACTGAGTGAAGAAACCATTAAAGCTGGTTAAGCTGTTGCTATTTTGTTGGTGTGTGTTTCAGATTTAGTGGGCCCAGCGCCAGTGTGTGTGCGTTGGACATGTCTGATGATGGACCTGCATTATGTGCTTTCTGCCTACCTAAGCAAAACATACAGCCACCTGAAGAGCATCAAACTCTGTGCAAACATGACTATCAAAAACGTCATGACTAGCGATCTGCTGCTGGACCCAGGTACATCATTGCACCCATGTTAACACATTATATCACATACCAGAGTTTTTACTCTTTCTCTCTTTGTCTTTCTCTGTAGGTCTGTCATTTTCAGAGTTCCAGCAGACTGGTATGGTGTTGCCAGAGGGCATGGCCCCCATGCCAAGAGACATGCGTTTTCCAGTGCCAAAGGGTAGCAACTGGCATCAACTGTATGACTACATCAGGTAAGTTACACACCTTTCTTGTAATAGGCTGTGACAATGTTTTATTAATCTCGTTAATGAGCAAAATGCTGTGATCTTGGTGCACATTACAGTATATTCTAGAAATTGTTTTAGGTTAAGTCGCCCTGCTACCCTGCACCCAATGAGTAACAGTTACTTTTTAGTCCTTATGGCCAGTTCACTGGTAGCCTTTCTGTAGCTGAAACTTCCACAGCGGCTAATCCAATATACCTGTCACATTTAGCTAGTATCCTCTCACAGCCCACTAGCTGTCTATTTTGTATGAGCACTCGAAAAAACTGAAATGTTTATGATGGTACCATAAACATTAACACAGAGGCTCAGGTAGAGCAGTCAATGAACAAAATTAGCTGGTTTAAATAGCCTTACTTTACTTCCTGTCACATACCGCCCTGATGTTCATTATTACTATCCCATCTGTGAAATAAGACTATAATGATCTTGTGTGTATTTTAAAGGTTTCCCTCAGATGGTGTGAAGATGCCGTTTGACTCTATACAGAAAGGTCTCACCAACATAAGTAAGTGTTGATGATGCACTAGTACACTGCAGCATATGCTACACTCTTGTAGGTAGTGTATGCATACCTGCTGATTCACTCTGGTTTTCCCCTCCCTATTTCTCTATCTCTCTATATATATGTATCCTCCTCTCTGTAGGAGCGTCTGCGGTCGATGACAGTCCCTGTCGAGAGGAGAGTCGCACTGTGAACATCAGCAAACCTGTGCAGGACCGTGTCTCACTCATTCAGCAGATAACCACACCCAAACAAGTGAGTGAAAGAGAATAGTAAAGTGTTCTTGTATAAAATGCTAAGTATCGTGACTTTTTTTTAATTCCATAAAATAACATCTGTTCAGCAGTTTGAAGACAAGGCCTTTTAACGTTGGACCCCAATAGAAGCTTGAAAGTCTGAAGCTGGAAACTGACTGTATTATATGCACATTGTGCACACAGAGATACTTTACATCAGCTACTGTTCTCTGTATCCAGCCAGTCCTTCTGTACAGGTCTTCTCTTTACTGCCTTTTTCAGTATAAAAGGGCTACAAAGGTGCAGAATAAGAGCTAGTTCTATAGCTGCCATTAGCTATAAGTGACAGAAGGTGATAGACTGGAGTGCAACTTTTGTTAATATTGTGTGTTTTCTCTTTAGCGGGCTAAGCAGCAGTCTCTCCTCCTGACCTCCAGCCTGCCCGAGCTGACCTCTGCACAGTCTAAAGATGGAGAGAGCCCAAGTCAGAGGTCACAGGCCCTTGAAGAGGACAGGGTAGTGTGTGATGAAGGAGAAGGAGTGCATGTGCATGCTCACTATGAGGATTATAATGATGTCAGCACACATTCAACAGACAGTGAGGAAATAGCTGTAAGTAACCCAAAACTACGTCTGACAGAAAGGCCCTATTTGGCATGTATCAGGTCATCAGGGTGTTGTCTGTAATTTAATATGTGAGTGTCGAACTGCTTTGACGGGCAAGTCTTCAGTGGGTTGTAGTTTCCACACATGCAGGTTTTTGTGCCTTTTGCAAAGAATCCACTGTTTAATGATGTGGGTAGTATAGATGAATCTAGATGTGCATGCTTGATGATTACATACAATGGGAAATAGCATTGAACTAAAGCCCTTCTTTCCACTGTTGCATGGAAACTAGGTCATAAAAAAATACAAAATGAGAGTCTTTTTGTTTTTAGGTGGTTAATACTGCTGTTACACGGCCCGTTTCTCTGCCTTCATCCAGACCAGCGAAACAGAAACAAGTAAGAAGCATTTTTAGTAGCAACAGAGTGACAAACACGCACTCACTGATTACAGTCATTCTCTAGTCCTTCATCAGTGGTTTTTGACTACAGAGCTGCTCTTGGCTGTATTTTGTGTGTGGTGGAAACCGACTACAAAACGTAATACCTACTATACTAGCACCGTGTTTTTGTAACTGCTTTGTTGAGAATGATCTATACCGGTTCAGCAGCTCTTCTGCGCTCAGAAACTGACCAGTACATGGATTAGAAGGAGCCTGATATGTTGTTAATTGGACAGTCGATAATCGTACACCTATATGGTTGACCTATGGTAGGAGGAACTCATTAAATGCAAGGTAAATGTAATAAAGTGTCCTATTAAACACACATTGATTTTCCAGAAGCTACACCCTGACCCTATACTAAAGCTAAATAAAATCATCGGCTTTGGCGGAGCAACAATGAAATGTGTAAGTAAACCAATATAACACATCCACACATAAATAAACAGTTAAAAGCAAGGTGTGAAGTTTGAAGTGTGTTAATAAAATGTTGAATATAGAAATGCAACAAAAAAGGAAGTAAACAATAAGGTAAGAAAATGTAAAAACATTGTAAAAACAAACTGAAGAACTTGTGATCTTGGGGTGACCATTAGCCTGTTGGGTTCAAATCAGGTGGAGATAGATTTTATGGCTGGCTGGGTATACATGGCTGTGCGCTTGGGCAAGGTACATGATCCAGTGCTGCCCCAGCTAACACTGCTCTGCTGGTAATGCTTTGCTGCTCCCTGATTGGGCATAGTTAGGCAGCGAAAAGTCCTTATTGATCTTTTGTCTTATGGCAGTTATGAATAAATTGAAATATGAACAATTTTCTCACCCTTTCTCTGTAGGCTGTGTGGGCTAAAGACGGGGAGGAGGTGGTGTATCCATGTCACGCCATCATTGTCAGCATGAAGGTCTCATCTGGACAGCAGCGTTTTTTTATCGGCCATACAGATAAAGTGTGTAGCTTTTACAGATCAGTGTAGTAAAAGGTTTTTCTAGCTAGAGGTAGTAGCTTTTTAGAAGTCGACTGACATGTACTGTGTGTGTGTTTTTCTCAGGTGTCTGCACTGGCACTGAATGCACGCTCTTCTCTCTTGGCTTCAGCTCAAACGGGCACACATTGTATGGTTCGGCTTTGGAACTATAGCAAGGGACAGTGTCTAACCTTGATTAAAACACACACGCACTCACTCAATACTCTCAGGTACACACACACACACACACACACACACACACACATATTTGTGAGGTCATCCATAGAGTTATATTGATCTTTGTATTACTGTAATGAGTTCTACTACACCTACCCCTAACCCCTAACTCTAAACTCAGTATTCAAAACACATATTTTCTGTATTATTAGTTTTTCCAAAACAATGTGATTTATGGTAAAAACAGCATGTATAGATTTCATACTATGGTCCTCACAAATAAACCACCATAAGAATACACACACACTCTACTCCCTGCTCAAACACTTTGAAACTATTGATAGGTTTTTGTGTTTATTTGCAGTTTTTCCTATAATGGTGGTGTTTTGTGTGGTGTGGGAAAAGACAACCACAATAAAACTGTAAGTACTGCTCCGATTTACACAAGAGTCTTGCAGAAATGTTACTGCATATAAGGGCTGAATGCTAAGAAAATCAACACTAAAGAGAAGCAACATCATTTTCTGCTTTGGTGTGGATCTGAGGGAACAGAACCACTGAAAATGTTTTTAATTTTAGACGCTATAGATATTTATTAACAATTTTGTCCTGATTTAGCTTTTTTCTGTTAAGCTTTTTTATTGTACCTGCTCTATAGTTAATTTTGAGAGGATTTTTTTCTTATTTATTGTATTTTGTGCTTATATTTCTGGGTGTTTTGTGTTTATATGTAGATGGTTGTGGTGTGGAACACGCAACGTGTGGCTAAAGCTGGTGGGGTCACAGTTATGGCTAAAGCTCACACAGATGTTGACATCCAGAACATGAAGATAGCCTTTTTTGATGATACACGGTATTCACACATACACCCACATGCATATGCAATAGCACAAAGCCCATGCATAGCACATAGTCCCAACATAATCTCCTCCCAGTATATACGCTTGCATACATTTTCCCCTCACTATTGATGTAATGCAGATTTAGTTAATGTGCGACTGAGTACATTACTTTTAAGTGTTTTCAGATTTGCTACTTTGTTGTACCATTTTGTGCTCAAAGTGAACTCGTATGAACCCAACAAAAACAAATCTGCAGTTATGACTTGAGTTATGTCTGATGTTGCCTTATTATTTAGTAATGGCAGTGCTTCTGTGTTTGTGTGTTGTGCACTGTGTAGAATGGTGTCATGCGGTGTGGGTAATATTCGTTTGTGGCGTGTGCGTGGTGCCTCCCTGCGCTCATGCCCTGTTGACCTGGGACAGTATCACAGTCTCGAGTTCACCGATCTGGCCTTTGAGCTAGGGCACAGTCCTGACCGGCAGCCAGACGACCGTACACTGTGAGGACACAAACACGCTTAAACATAAGACTTAAATAGACAAGTTTGCATCTTTTTGTGGGTTTGGTGATTCTCTCTAATTGTGTTGTGCCTGCATCATGATGCAGATTTGCAAGCAGTAAGAGTGGCCACATCCTGGACATTGATTATGTGTCAGTGGCAATAAAGAATGTCAGAAGACTCCTCCCAGCTCAGCAAAACCACTCCCAGCGCAGAGAGAAGCAGACTTTCAGCACAGGTGAGCAGGTGAAGAAGACGAGCGCACAGCTAATAGTTTGCTGCTGTTATTGGTACAAGGCCCTGCTGCTCTTTAGAAGAACAAATGTCATATTGTGTGATGAACATAACTCATTAGATCTGGCCCAAAAGCAAATATGTGTTCATGAGAAAAGGCAAACAGAGTGCTCAGATAGTAGGTCACTTTATTTGTTGCCCGTGGTCCAAGTCTTAGGACTTGAACTTTTACTATTTCATGTAAAAATGTCATAACATGATTTGTCAATGGCTGTCCCTGTGCAAGTTCAGGCCCAAGAAAGCATAATGGAGGATGGTTCTTCTTCACATTGCATCACTCAGCTTGATGGCATATGCGTGTCTTAATAGCTGTCAAGAGAAATGTCTTTTCGCATCTGCTTCTGAACCTACTGAGCTGCCCGGTGATGTTGGGGTAGCTGCAGATTGAAAAGTTAAAAAGGCCTGGTGTGTGTTAGAGGAAACATGTACTACATTTACATTTTACAGCATTCGTACTACCATTCACGCTCCCAGCCTAATGGCAGAGACCTCTCTAATGGGTGAAGCCCTCAACATTGTGCTTGAGTAATTGAAATGTTTTGCGTGTACGTGTGTGTAGGTCCAGGCATTGCAGTGAACAGCATTAGCCTGTGTGGTGCTTTCTGCGCGACGGGTTCAGAGGATGGATTTTTACGTCTTTGGCCACTCGACTTCTCCTCTGTCCTCCTGGAGGCAGGTCAGTACCAGTGAATAAGGCTGATTGTTTCCCACAAGTGGGAAGTGTAAACCATAAAATATAAAACGCTGTTACAAGCACCATTAAATATTTAGAATAGCATACAGAACCTGCTGGGAATTTTGACACTCAGAACTGTAGGTCAGCAGTCACTTTGTACTGGGGAGTAACTGGTGTATACATATCGTTAGCTGTGATTGTTTCTTTGATTGATTTAATTCCATTTAAATTCTAACTAAAGAATATCAGAAGATAATATCAGCAGAAAAAAAAAACTACATTCTTTCTCTGACAGTTCCTAATAAAAATGTCACGTCACTAAATTGTAGATAATTTTGAAGATTAGAAGACAGGGTCTTTTAACATTTAAAACCTTTATTTAAAAAAATAACAAATGTTTTTGTGTGTGTGTGTGTGTGCGCGCATGCATGTGTATAGAACATGAAGGGCCAGTCAGTTTTGTAAGTGTATCCTCGGATGGTCTGAGTGTACTGGCGGCCACCAGCACAGGAAATCTTGGCTACCTGGATGTCACTAGTCATGGTTACCGTACACTGATGAGGTCCCACACTGCAGCAGTGTTGGGCTTCAGTGTGGATGGAATCAGAAGGCAAATCACAACCGCATCCAGAGACTGTACCATCCGAGTATGGGCCATTGACTCCGCACAGCAGGTCAGTAGCTCAAAAGCCCTAGGAACTGCACTAACAAGGCACTGAAGTCTAACAATTGCTCAGCATCGCAACAATCACCTCGACCATTCACATTTTCACACGTTCAACAAAAGTAGGTAGGTGTCATATGAATGTGAGTAGGTTAACCGCTTATAGGTCGTTTCATTGCCAAATATGCTTAATAAGCAGTTAATGCAGTGCTGTTGTATTAAACTCCTTTCACCCTGTCCTGATTTACTAAACACTCCTTCCAGCCTTAGCTTATCTAGATTTGCAATTTATTGGTAGAATTGTGATCCTCAGTAAATCCAACAGTCTTTCTATATTTAAATCAAATTTCAATCACACCTCTCGCAAGTAGCCCCCACCTAGTACTGCTTTGAGTCTATTGAGGTCCACTGTATGTTGGAGATTAGCTGTAATCTGATTACTCAAACGACCACAGTAGATTTTGTAGTATGTACACTTATCTACAACACTATTACAGTGAGGTTAAATCTGTAGCTTCAGTCTTCATCTCCTCTGCTGTCCGTTGCATTACAAAAAAAAAAAAAAAACCCAGCAAGACAGTAGTATTCCTGCATGGAAGCATAACTTTTAGACACTGGGCAATGTGATATTCCAACTTCATACCACATTTTGTAATACCTAACACAAATTTAATCAGGCAAAACAGGATGTTTCAAACTGTGTCTGCCCAAATGGCTGTTTAGAAGAAGACACAGGTCTAATGTAAGCTGACTGTACAGTTCATGACATTCCTGACATTTACGATTCTGTTTTTCCTCACTAGAGTCATTACTGTTTTGTTGCCAAATCAAAGATTGTAGTACAACCACAACCGCAACTTTTTTGGCACTCCGGCACCTGCCTTTCTGCAACATTATAAATAGCAGTGAACAGAGCCTTTTAAAATGGTCTTACTCTCTCTGTCACTTTGATTTTCTTTTTGTTGTAGCTATATGACTTTGTGTCTGATGAGGATGATGATGCACCATGCTCAGTAGCATTCCATCCCAACCTTCCGGTCTTTGCCTGTGGCTCCAGCTCTGGAACTGTGAGAGTTTTTGACATCCCCACATCCAGCTTACTGGCACAACACAGGTACAGAAACGCACATGCTAATATAAATGCACACGTACTAGATATGCTGTTTTGTTTGTGTGGTCAACTATAGAGCTCAACTTAATGTCAGTTAACGCCATAATGGCTACTACGCATAATATACAAAACAAAGCATACCTGGTGCTGCACTGTTGTGATAATGTAATAACGCTAAACGGAATCTCTTTATTCTACCAGCTTAAACGAAACCAAAACATTTTGTTCATTTCACATTGCTTTTCAACTATTGGAAGTTTTGCATTTTCTAAAGCTATTTAGTATCTGATTAATATGGAGAGTGATGCTTATACTGCGCCAACTGCTTTTGATGACAACCATTGGTTCATGAGTATACTGAGCATACTTAAAGTGTGCTTCCTGTGAATTATTTGCATACTGCTCTAAATTTTGTCCTTTGCAAATAAGGTGTGAATATTAGTTGTTTTAATGCACTGAACATAATTCTTTAGTTGTATTAATATTACCTGGCTTTGTGCAACTTAGAATGAGTGAAGGTCTATTTAACAAACATTAGCTACATATATAAACAACGTAGATAAAGCAGGTGTGGCATCAACTCTTTATGAGGTATGATGCAAATGCAAACACCCACACACACACAACCACATCTATATTAGATTCTACAGCACATATGCCTTTTTTTTAATTCATTCATTCATTCATTCATTCATTTATTGTGGTATTGCAGACAGCATCGTGGTGCAGTAGTAGGCCTGCTGTTTTCCCCTGATGGTCAACACCTGTACAGCGCTGGCTCTCAAGGATACCTGGCTCTCTACAATGCTTCCCAGCCAGAATACCATGTCCTCAGAGTCCTTGGTTAGTCAGCATTAAGTATATAATCCTTTAGGAGCTAGAACAGTGGTTTTCAAACCGCTCCTCAGGGCCCCTACAATTTTGCTCTGTGCCTAATAGTTAGTAGTAACTATGGTTTGGCACAAAGATGTCCACAATGCCTGAGAGCCTGTTTGACAGCCTGGTTTTATTTTGAAATGTAAAAAGTGCTGTGTATTCCTAAGGTTATACCATCATTTTAAATGTGGCAAAGTATATTGGTGATGGTGATGGAGTTATATCTGTGTACATGTGGATTTGTGATTATGGAAAACGACTAATGTATTGGTGTGCAATGTGATTCTAAGGTAACGTGGTTGCTCGAGGCACAGATCGAGGTCCGGGAGCTCTGGCAGTAAGCTCGGACAGTCACTGCCTGGCATTTGTTGGCCCAACAGAATACACTGTAACCATCATGGATGCGCACTCTCTCGATGAGGTACAAGATCAGAAAATACGCTAATAATTGTTTTTGACTACAATGTAATACTCAAATATTGTTGCAGTTGCTCCGCGTGGATGTGAGCGTGTTGGATGTTGAGAGCACAACCCTGGACTCGGCGCTTAAGGTGTGCTTCTCCCCATCTTCCCTCTCCCACCTGCTCATCACCACTTCAGCCAATAAGATCCTGTGGATCAACAGAAACACTGGGCGACTGCTGAGGGAGGTGAGGGAGATGCATGGAGCTTGCTTTTTTTATGTGTACAGTGTTGTCTTGAACATTAAGACAGATTAAAACAGCAAATGTGGTTCCCTACGGACTCCCCTGCTATCAATACTGTTTATAACTCACCGTCAATATGGCTGTTTTTTGGAATGTTGAAATATGGAATGGTTTTTCCTTGTTTTAACCAAAGCCATTTAATAGAGCATATAAACATTGTCAAAATATAGTCCAGCCTAGCAGTAAAACTGCTTGTTTTGAATTCAGTTTTTGTGCTCTAAACCTATATTAAAGGTTATTTAGTCTTCAGCAGCTTGGCCTCACCAGTCATTTTACTTATAAGTCATAAGAATTTAGAATGAGGCAGGGCAGCAATCAGAATACAGCGAATTACATATATCATAAAAACAGCCTGTTTAAAAGTGACCAAGACTAAAAAATGAACTCTTTAGGGAGAAAGTAATTCCCCTTGAATAGTATCAATATGCTCATTTAACTTGTCCAGTCTTTAACTAGTCCTGTGTTTGTCTGTGTTTGCATGATGGGTGTGTTTTTCCACAGGTATCTGAGGTACATAAGCATCAGTGTGCCTCTCTGGCTGTTAGTGAGGATGGGCGCTACTTGCTCACAGCCGGACATAACGCTGTGAAGGTGTGGGACTACAACATGAAACTGGATGTCAATTCGCAGGTGAATTTCCTTAGTTTCAGTCAGTTGATTTCACAAATGCTCTGAATGGCTAAACTTTCTCATAGACACGGTCATGGTCTTTTGGAAAGTCTTCCAAAAAGTGGAGGCTGATACAAATGCAACGGTGGGGATTCAACTTCATATTAATGTCCATGGTTTTGTAAGGAAATGGCCACTATCATGCTCATATAGGTGTGATGGTCATACGTTAGGCCATTTACTGTAGCTATGTATCATCAGTTGGGTATGATATGAATGACTGAGCACCTTGTGTTTGTTGGTTGGAGTAGTCCTTGTGTTTTATATTATCTATGAAGCTCTTCAAGAGTTTGAAGCAGATCAGTTAATTGGCAGACATTGTTGTGAATTTGTGTGTGTGTCACAGGTGTTTATCGGCCACTCTGAGGCCATAACACAAGTTAGCTTCACACCTGACCAGATGGGTGTGGTTTCAGTGGGAGACGCCATCTTTTTCTGGGACTTCCTGGCTCATCCACAGGAAGCGGCATCCTGCAGGTAAAAAAAAAAATACGAAAAATGAAAGAGACTAAGGTGCAGATCCAATGTTTTGCCTTGTCACAAATTTTGGCCTGACTGTTAAGTCTCACTATGTAGGCATGCATAAGCACACATAAGATGACCATTGGGGCAGCCTTTGCTGTCCTGCATGTTTGTTTCATTGCAAATGAAAGGGAGGAACATAGAGTGCTGATAAATACAGATAATTACACATGCTATTTAAAAGGGAATTTCATTTATTTTTCAAATTGTTAGCAGACCTCAATCATTGAGATGTAAATTAAGTCATTATGAGTGGTGGGAGGAGAATGTGTGCCGCAACATGCTGTCCAAAATTTCTTTATAGTGATTGTGATTAGAACTAGATGGTACAAATGCATATATAGTGATCTTATTTACTATCCAGAAAAACTGGTGAACCTGCATTTTTTTCACCAGTTGTTATATATTCGTGTTATACTTTTCAGGATGGTAAAATACAGGTTAATGTGTAAAAAGCCAACAGCTTGTCCTAAAACAGAAAATGCTTCGGGCATCAGGGAGCATATTCATGTAATATATTTACAGTTTTTTATGTTTATATGTTAAGAAGTTGTACCTTTGTTCATTTGCATAAAAGTGCTAAGTAGATAATTAATAACTATCAAATTGTCCACCTCCACCAGACCTTTCTGCAGACCATTGCTAGTTAGCCCCTCTTTCACCAAGTTGCCCATTAATGAGTAGTTTATGTTCTGAGTCAAAGCTGGCTTTTTCTTTCTTTGTTTTCCAGTCTCAGCTCTCCAACTGCTGTCACCTCTCCTCCCCGAGCAGGCAAAGGTTTGGATGGCTCTCTTTCTAACACAGGTAAGATGAAAGACCACTCTTTTTAAATAGATATTCTCTGCCCTGAAACACTGGGGGTGTGCCCTGTTCCAACACCAGCCATTCTTGTCCCACACATGTAAAGCTCTTCCCTCACATGGTCTTTCTTTAGGGGGCTCACGGCCAGTAACGGGGGTCAGGACTTGCAGTGTGCAATGTAGGCGTTGGGCACTGAGCTAGCTGATGCAGCTGCACACTTGTTTTTATAATGCTATCTTGTTAGGGAAGGGGTCATGCCAAGTATGACTCCAGTACATCAGACACGACTAGAAAATCCTAAACAATGATGAATAAAATGATAAAAACATTGTAATAGTCTAAACCACATAATTTAATACTACATGATAATAATAATTGTAACAATATTGATACGTTTTAAATCTATTTTTAACCTATTTTTGAAAGAGATCTCGGAATTTCCTTTACAAAGACTTGTTCTTCTGATTTCAGCAGTCCCCAAGGAGCTGGGTGTGTTGGAGTTTAATAGAATGTCATCCAATGGGATGCCTCGACAGATGCCACCCCGTCCCTCTTCTTCTTTGCCCATTCAGGATGTCAGTTCCATACAGAATACCAAATATGAAGGTGAGAGAGTACATGTGCTGCTTGTATTAAGCTGTATGTGCTGTAAGTGGTAATACCCACAGACACTCAATTGGGTTTAAGTCTGGGGAATTAGGGGGCCAGGATAGTACCTGAAAGTCTTGGTCATGCTCTGCCAACCAGTGTCATGTTAGAATTGTCTTGCTGGAAGATTCCATCCGCCGTATGGAAGACAAGAAGCATGAGTGTACATAATCTGCAAAGATGGATTCATACCAAATTAGGTTAAGAGTGCCTTCCGCTAGTATGGGTGGGCGCAGAAAATGCCATGAAAAAGTGACAGCTAATGCTAACACCTCTTTAAACAGCTGCCTTAGTGTTTTTTCTACTTTGTTAGCCAGCTTGTTAGATTCATTTCTTTTGATGACCCCTAGGTTTACACATTTATAGCTCAGATTAATTTAAAGAGTGAAAGAGAGACTATTTTGTATATGTATTTTGTATGTAGATTTGACTGTTTGCTGTATTTTCTTTCTTTAATTTCTTTCTATGCAGACAGTGCACTCAAATCAAACCCTAGAGTCCAAATCTGTGTTAAATGCATTACTCTTTTGTTTCTGAAGTAGCTTCATCTCACCTGTCTGATGATGATGCTGATGATGATGAGGAGTTGCAGCCTGCTTCCAACCACTCTCCAACTCCAAAACATGCCTCCTTCCTACGAGTCACAGAGAGAGCTGCAGCTGGAAATTCAGTCACTGTTCTCTCTAGTTCGATCAGAGTGGTAGAAAATAGGGAAGATTTAAAGCCAGTTCGTCCAGACTGTTATAAACACTTTACACCACGTTACAAGACGTCGGTTCTGGACAAGGTACTGACTTTCTTTTTAAATTATGTACAATTTTGCATATCTCCCTTTATATAGTTATTGGCAAAAAGAGATCACTTTACGGTTGTATTTTAAGTACACTTATTTAGCTTATTATTTAGTATTAGTATTGCAACCTAAATTATAAACATGTTATACTTGTAACAGTAATATGTACTGCTTGCAACGTTTTAGCTAACTACATGACAACGTACAGCCAAGTCTTAAAAATGCTGTAAATAATTTGAGAATATTCAGTGAAATTACAAACAATTTAAACTGAAATATTCAAAAGAACATTCGGGTTATTTAAAATTAAAACAATTTACAGTTCCTACTGTCAAGGAACAAAACCTTCATCGTTATAGCAGTTTCATCTCTCCTACAATCACTTTTTTTCTTCAGAGCACTGTAATTCCGCCTCCTGAACAGGAGGGTCTGAGTCTCAAGGCTGTGGTCGGCTACAATGGCAATGGACGAAACAACATGGTCTGGAATCCAGACACAGGTGAGCTGAGGGTTGTTATGTTTGTTAGTATTTTGTTGGTGTCCTAAAAAACTGGTTATTTTTATTCATGATTTTAACTCAGCAGCCATCATTTTAAATTGAGTTTAAATTTTATTGAGAAATTTTTACCCGCTTCTATAAAGTTAACATTTTGGAGATACTTGTTTGTCTTTGGACAGAGACAATATTCTATATTTAATGATGAAGGTTTCTTACATTTGTGTGCTTACATGCATCGTAGGGCTGTTTGTGTACTCCTGTGGGTGTGCAATTGTAGTGGAGAATCTTCACAGTGGCTTTCAGAGGCACTGGCTCGGCCACAGTGAGGAAATCTCAACCCTTGCTGTCACACACGATGCACAGGTACTGCTGAGGTCAAATTCAGCTAATTGTATTGAACTTGAATGTCTTACACACAGAAGTAGGGCTGATTTAGAAAAATTCAGATAACTAAAGATTAGTTTTTGTATTGTTGTTTTTTTTTTCATGTTTTGTAGTTTTTTATTTTTTGAACTTTATATGTAAATGTATTTAAGAAGCTTAAGTATGTATTGTTTGCAGCTTAATTATTATTTTAGTATAATGTTTATTCTGAAAAAATTATATTGTGCACACATGAAAATGGCGGTTCACCATTAGGAATGGTACATGTCCATAAATTGCCAAGATCTGTAAGAGGGTGGCGTTTGGGCTTCAAAGAGAATAGCTTTTAGAGGTCTTATTCAGCTAATCTATAGTCATTATTTTAATTCTATGGGCCAGTTACAAGTAAACCATCACCTTCTTTTAGAGCATAGTTAAAGCTGTTATGTACCTCTGTAAATGATGTAGGAGCGAACAGGTTACGGTCATTGTAATTTTTTGCTCCATGCAGTTCTACAGTTCTACATACGGTTATTTTTACTATTCAATCACCTCTCAGGCCAGTAAAAGACGTAGCTGATCGAGTAGCATCAGCATCAGCAGCAGTAACAGTAAACAGCAAAATTTGATATATATATTTTATATATTTGGTAAATATTGATCTTTATTTAGATTTTACATGACTATTTATGTAATCAGGTAATAAAATACAGTTGGATTATTAAGTTCATGTAAACACGCTCATTAAAGCTTAACTGTTCCATCATAAAACTGACTAACGAAGTTTTGATTATTATTGTAACAAGAACTCAAAGCCTGTACAATTCAGTTCAGGCCAGCTCTACACAGAAATAAATATTAATCTTGTCAGTTTGCCATGATATGAGCTGCTTCCACATTTCAAGCTCATGTGAACAGTAATATGGAGTTAATTTTAGTTAATATTGCTTAAACTAGTGTCACAGAACATACATTGCACTGTGTTATAGAATTTGCTCAAGCTCTTCCTTAATCAGTATTTTGCTGTCTGTCTAGATTGTGGCCTCTGCGTCAAGAGGTGGTGCCTCATCTAAGAGTCTAATATGCATATGGAACGTTCAGGATGGCTCCTGCAGAAACAACGTTTCTTACCACAAGGGCTCAGTTCAGAGCCTGGCTTTCTCCAGAGATGACCTCTATTTCCTCTCAGTGGGTCAGTGCATTGAGAGCGCATTCTAGTGTTTTCTGTTGTGGTGTATTATTATAGAGAGATTCTAATATCACATCTAGAAGTTATTGCTCCCTCAGCCATAGAAGCAAGTGGCATATAATACTGTTTGATGTGATGTAGTATGCTTGTCAGACATAATGTATGTTTCAACATAGTGGCTTTGTGAAGCACTCAGTTATTATGCCCTATATAATAGGTAATTTGACAGCGCAATCTGATTTAGGAGGTTGGGAAGCGTTCTAGGATTTGCTCTGATAACAGGTAGTTTAGTCTATTTTATCATATACATTGCAAAATTGCATCAAATCACTTGTAGTAAAGAAGGTTGCCTCCTTTAGCTGGGACTTGTGATGGTTTTAAAGAAAGCCTCTCTCTATTCTTCAGGTGATTTAATGGTTTTTTAATAAGTACTGCACTGGTGATAAGCATTTCTGAATTATTAGGTTCAGGGATTTGTTCGTTGACCTTAAGAAGTAAGAAAATGAAGGTTTAAGGTTTATGTTCTTTCATGAGAAATAAATACACGATATAAAATCAATTTTACCACCTTCAGCTCATTCGTGTGTCCACATCATAACAATTATGTTCCTCATAAAAATGCTACCTCTTGTGTCCTGTTGGAAGTATATAATAAGGTTCTCTTGTGATGTAATATCCTCTTGTCTGTGCAGGTGATTTTGAAGAGTCCGTGGTGGCATTGTGGAGCACACGCTCATTTGAGCTGCTCTGTGCAGTCAGTGTTTCTGTTCCTGTGCATGAGGCAGTGTTTTGTCCCAGCAGTGCCAACCAGCTCGCCTTCACCGGCTCCAACACTGTCTTCTTCTGCTACATACACACACGCGGGCGTGGAGCAGAGCTACAGGTAAACATGCAAAAGGTGCAAATGCACAGCTACTGAATGAGGAAAGATGGATGTATGTGCATGAATGCATGCGACCACTGAAAAGAGGTAAAAGTACATTCCATGCCTGTCAGAAGTTGGGGACACCTTTACCTTTTTTGAATTTTTCATTGTTATTGTTCTGTAACCAGAAAACCGAAGTACCAAGTCTTTAGAAGTCTGTCCAAAAGGAGACTAGTAATGCTTTTGAATAGCCCTCAGAACCATACAGTTGCACTTTTAAAGATATATATATTTATACCCAATAAAGACCTAATAAAGCTTGATCTCATAGAGTCTGTTTGGGCTAAAGGAAGGCAGCTTATTGGATAGAGGTTGAGACTAAAGCTCTTCAGGACAAACTAGTCTTTTATCTTTGGATCTCTGTAAAGATCTGCGATTTCCGTCAAATTGACATTTTCATCATTATGCCATCTTGTGCTGTTAAATCTTTCTGTCACCGCTAAAAGACTGTAATAGAAGAAGAGTGAGATTTGAAGGAGCTGTGTTGGTGGATATTAGTGATGGTTGTAAATCGACAGTTTCTGGTCTGTGTGTGACTTTGAAGGGCTTGAGTGGGTAAATTGGAAGTCATGGTGCGGTGATCCTTCTCGACG
Source organism: Prochilodus magdalenae (assembly GCA_024036415.1). Lineage (NCBI taxonomy): Eukaryota > Metazoa > Chordata > Actinopteri > Characiformes > Prochilodontidae > Prochilodus > Prochilodus magdalenae. Next base: position 213,627 of record JAMWET010001785.1, read on the forward strand.
AGTGTTCACTTTGTTTGTTACGTGCACAAAGGTGTCATTGGTCTCAAGCAATGCCTAAATAAACAGTACCTTGCTGTAACGCCCAGTCTAAATCACTGAGAAGCTCTGGTAAATTGACATGTGCAGACAGAGCGGTGGCACTAATGTGCTAAAATGTTCATGCATGGCTGTGATGTTGAAACAGGTGAAAAATTAAAAGTACAGTCACTTAAAACCAATTTATTGTTTTTGCTGTCCAGGTACAAAAAGTAACTGTGCCAGAGAAGATTGGGGAGGCAGAGGTTACATCCCTGTGCTATAACACTAACTCCATCCTGTACACGGGAACAAACAGCGGGCTTGTGTGCGCATGGGACTGCGAAACACACCACTGCTTCATGACTTGGGAGGCTGATGAGGGAGAAATTGGTAAGAAAAACGTGTCACAAAATGTATTTTATATGATAATCTTGAAAAGACAAAACAAGCCTATTGTTGAATACAATTATTTGTATTTAACATGTCACATACTTGACTAAATCTGATTAAACAGAAGTAATTTTGCGCTCTTCGCAATCAAATGTTCCGTTTGTACAGCAATATTTACCTTGTGCTTTGTTATTATGATAAAAAGAAATATTGTCACTTTGCCCTGCCATAGTGCAGTTGCTTCCAGATACCCATGTGTTCTGTATGGTACAATCCAAGTGATATAATAATATAACAATGTGAAATAAAATTACATATGTTAAGAACTTAATGTAAAAGAAAGTGTGTGTCTGTGTGCATCTGTGTGTAGGTGTGTTGCGAAGTCGTGGTAATAGGCTTGTCACAGGCAGTAACACTAAAAAGCTGAGGTTGTGGTCAATAGCTGCAGTCCAGAATATCAGACCTTCAAACAGCGACACAACTGTCCAGCAAGACAGGTAAACACAAACACAGAGAAAATTTGTAAACATTCTGTTACACATGGCATGGGCCCCATATGTGTGTCTACGCATCAGTTAACTGTGTAACTCGCAGTCATATACAAAATAATGTTTTTTTTTTTAATTGATTTTAGCTTTCCAGATTTATAGGCATTTTTGTGATATGAGCTCCACCTTCTAGGTCTTAATTGGCCTGTGGCAGCCATTCTGTTGACAAACATGCAAAATTTTTGTATGATTCTTTACCTCCAGACATTTTGACATCTATATTGTTGGGGTGTCATGAAAAACCTGACACTAGTTCAACTTGATTAGGTTCACACATTTAGCCAATTGTGGTACAGTAGTTGTGGTCGGAGTTAATAACATGCATTGAGGGATTGTCGCAGAATTCGAATAATAAGAAAAATCTCAGCAAAAACAATAGTAACTGTATGTATGGTTTCTTGATACAAAAGCAACAGTAAACATGGTTATGAAGTGAATTGTTATACTCCTGCTGTACTGTACAGTCCTACCATAGCACTGTTTCTGTTAACTTATTTTAAATTTTATTGTGAATGGTCAAGCTTTTGTGTATAGCTGTACATATAAGATTCCTATTATACCATATAATGCACAGAAATAACTGAATAACAAGTCCTAATAATAAGTTTATGGTTTTAAAATGGTCTCTTCTGTCTCTCTTTCCACACCGGCCTATCATTTAGGAATGCTCGGGTGCTTTTGGAACAAGAGATGCTATTGGATGGAACTGTAGTGGGTATGGCCTTTGATGATGTCATGGACATGGGGATTGTGGGTACCACCGCAGGAACTCTGTGGTACGTTAACTGGGCCGATTGCACCAGCATACGCCTCATCAGTGGACACAAGAGCAAGGTACACACACAGAATAAGACTAGTTTACTGACTTATGCTTCAGTATAATTTTTGCATGTCCAATTTCATACATATAGATTGTCATCTGAACTTTGAGTTTGTACATGTGAAGGTAAACGGTGTTGTGTGCAGTCCAGACGAGCATCACTTTGTCACCTGTGGGCAGGACGGTAGTGTGAGAGTATGGGCATTGCCTAGCAATGAACTACTAGTACAGTTTCAGGTTCTCAACCAGGTAAGATGCGGCCACCCATACACTTTTTTTACATTACTGATAAAAAAATATATATATTTATTGTTGTTGTTGTTGTTGTTGATTTTATCTTACACACATCAGACATTAAAATTGCCCAATTTAAGAGAGAATTTTTGCAAAACTAAGTGATTGTTTATTGACCACTGGAAAGTTATTTACATGATATGATTTTTCACAGGGTGTGTAAATTGTACCAACAAGATTCAGATAAACATACTTACAAATAACACACTGGTTTAGGCTTTAAAACGTTTTAGCCTATTTCTTTTCATATCTTTTGAAGATAACCCTTAGTACACAGGTTAATCTTGTATTTATTGTGGTGTCATTTTTAAGCACATGTGTACAACTTTAGAATATATTCCATTATTTACTACAGTACTGTCTGTCTTTGTTTGCTTTGTTTTATGTTGCATGTGTTCTTTGGTTTGGTTGTCAGGTGTGGGGACTCTTAATATGTTATTGTTTACATGTACAGTGCCATTGGGACCATTGGTAAAACATGTTTCTAATTTGCATACAAGTTTTTCATTACAAATAATATTCTCCGCATTACAATTTAAGTGAGGAGTAGTCTTTGAATGTTTTCCTGAATTTCAGAATTTCTTCAGGTTTTGGTATTTCTGCATTTTGCTTTAATGACAGCATGCTCATAAGCTGGGATGCTTCATGCATTTTTGTGCAAAAGCCTCTAAGGAGTGGATCAAATTCCCCTTAATGTCATCTAAACACGAGCATCCTTAAAAGGATATGAGTCAATATCCTGACGTGTTTCACTGTTGCTCGTCACCTTTTGCTAACACTTGGGATGTAAGGATGCTTTCTGGTGCATAGTAAAGCTGTTCTCCACACTACAAGTGCAGCAGTGGTGAGGAAATAAGTGTTTGGCTTTGAGTAGTGGGACAGCATCACTTTGTACTCTTTTGTTTTCATGTTGCACCTTGTTCCTGGAGGAAAATAATTTTACTCCACTGTGTACTCCACTTGTACATGAATGGAATGACCAGAAAAGCCTCTTGACTTGGTCTGCGGTGTGCCGTGTTTGTCTGTGTTTCAGAGCTGTGAGTGTGTGTGTTGGAACCGACCAGTGGACGCACACGAGCCTGGTGCTGACGTTTGTGTAGCGGGTGGCTATAGTGATGGCTCTGTAAGGATCTTCAGTGTGGAGTCTGCAGAGATGGAGCTCAAGCTGCAGCCTCAACACAGCTCTGTGTGTGCCCTGCAGTACTCGCACCATGGTAGGGAGAGCACTTTTTCTGTGAACGTTTGTTTCCAGACTTCTGTAGTTGTATGCAAAACATTAAAACGCCCCGGTTAAATGTGTTTACAGAAAACAAACTGAAATATTTTCTCATATTAGTGCGTTTCTGTTTATTTGAAAAAAATAAATACAAAATGTAAAAATGTGCCCATGCTGTTCCCAGGTTGTTAAATTCTGCAAATAATTGTTCATTGCAATGTGTTTCATTCTCTGTGGCGTATGTACCTTTACAAAACATGTAGTCTGACTGGGGTGCCCAAATAATTGCATGCTATATGTAAATGCTCTCTGTCCAGACTGGCAGCCCTGTATTGTGTCAGTTTGGGCTAGAATACTCACTACACTGTGAATGGGCAAAGTTAAACACTTGTATGCTGAATAGGAAGATGTATGCAAGTGCATGCCAAAAATAATTAATTCAGCTTTGATTCTGTAAGATTTCCGTCTTTAACCATTTACACTTTGATGAATATGAAAGGGCTGAAAGTTCGCACAGAATATTTCTAAATCAGAAAGTAACAAAAAGGTCAAACATTACAAATTATTGTTAGTTGTAAAAATTGCGTGAAACGTCTCACAGACAGTGTAAAAAACAGATGTCCATATACAGTCAGTGTTGTAGTGCATCTGTGTGTTGACCCTGTATATTGTTTTTAGGTCAGGTGTTGCTCTCAGGAGGACAAGACGGTGTCCTTACAGTGAGCAGTCCGTTTACAGGCACCACGTTACGCATCATCAATGACCACAAGGGGGCACCTATTACCACTATAAATTGCATCAGTAAGCAGGTCAGAAAATATAGTATCAGAGGTTTTTATTGTGACCATATTATTATTTCATTGAGGGATTCCATCCGTTTTTCAAAAAGTCTGCGTAATTCAAGGGTTCGTGTGTAAACTAAGTCATTCAGAGTAGTCTAATGTGAAATTATTTATTTACAGAAATATACAAGCTGTGATGGTTTTACAGTGGTGGTGAGAGGAATCAGGGGTCTTGATGCCTGATGCAAATACAGTTTGTGTTTTGTTGAGAATAGTGAAACTAGTTGGGGTGTCAGGATAGGATTTTTATTTTTTGTATCCATTCATGTAGAAAGTAATGAGCTGCTAGAGTACTTCAGAAAGTCTGTGATAATATTATATTAGTTCAAAACTTTATGGTCTACCTCTGTAACTGCTGTGTTTATGTATATCTGACTGCGTAAACTCACAGAGCACAGCTTGTTAAATCTCTCTGTACCTTATTCCACTACCTCATGTTTAGAAATGAGTGCTGTGTCGGTGCTGCACTGTTTTGTCTGTTGATGTGTTCAGTGTCTGTTTAGTCAGTCATCTAGCTGATCAGGCTTATTTTAGCTAAAATCTAAATAATAAAACAGTTGTCAGTTTTTCGTTCATGACACTTGTGTTGAAGCTTGTAGAGACATTAAACATTTCAGACTTCTGGTTCCTATTACCACCACTGTGAACAATTCGAACTAATTAGTATCACGTTAGTACTGGATAATTCTTTGCCAATTGAAGATCAGTGAATCATACGCCTGTACCCGAAGGGGTTAACACATGACTGTTCCACAGTATAAGGAGTTCGGTCTGGAGGGAAATGACCTCTGGTTGGCCGTCAGTGCTGACAGGCGTGTCAGTATATGGGCAGCTGATTGGACAAAAGACAAATGTGAGCTCCTGGACTGGCTCACATTTCCTGCTCCCTCACTGCCCGAGGTAATCAGCACGTACACAAGCCCTTCCTAGCTTCCTACTTAAAATGATAGTTTATTAAACCAGGAGCTCCAGTGAGCTATTCATTTACTTGTGCTCTACCGGTCAGACACTTAGACACGCCTAACTGAAAGTAGGTTTCTCATCTACAAGGCTTTTTGATTCAAAGCCTGTTGAAAAAGCATCCCGTGCAACTGGCTCAGGAGAGAAGGCCAATAAGGCAAGCATGGTCTAAACTAGAAGATTCCATATGTGTTATTCATAGTTTTGATGTAGTGATGTCTCAAATGAGGGAAAAAATAGATATGTCCAAACTTTAGATTAGCTGAGCTATTGTAAGTTCTATTTCTCCTGGTTTGTTGAAATTTTAGCAGACAGCTTTGACATTCACTCTACTTTGTCCAAACAGGCTGCTGAAAATGTGCCTCCCAGTCTGGCAGCTTTTAGCCCCACAGAGAGAGGAGTGGTGGTTTACACGGGCTATGCAGCCGAGAAAGAATTAACCTTCTACTGCCTGAAAAAGAAACAGGTACATTTGCAACCCATACACGCATGCATATACCCAGTTTACTTGTGCAAGATGCTATTACTCCCTGAAAAAGACATGTACACATAAGCACAGATGCTATCACTACTGGTAAAACATAGGGTTGATCATTGTCTGGACTGTAGATATTGTGTGAGTGGAAAAAAATCAGAACTTGCAAACAAGTCCATGCACGTAGCAGGCGCACACACACACACACCCATTAGAGATATTTCTTCCCCACCCAAACAAACTTAACACTGCCGTCTCAGCATGCCTGCAAACACTTGCATAGGCTGCGTCCAAAACCGTCTACTACCGTACTACTCAGTAGGCAAAAGTAGTAGGTGAGAGTGTATAGTGTCCCCGAATCTGCAGTAGTCATACAGCAGTAGCCGAAAGTTCCCTGGATGACGTACTGCTTCTGGTGAGATTTTCAAGTATCCGAGCACAAAAGACCATTTTACATGTTTATATAAATGATACATGATGTCTTGCATCAAACGACGTTGGCAAAGATTGCAGACGTAGTACGTCCGAGGTTGTGTGGGTACTACGTACTCGCATAATGAAAGAGCCTACTGCTTTAACGGTCGAGCAGTGATCCCCCTAAGATAGTCTTGGGTGATCTTCCAGGAAAGTGAAAAGATTTAATTCATGTGACTAAGCAACTGATCAATACCGCAAGCACTCCCTGCTCTCAGCAGTATTAAGATACAGAATGATTTCTGTTTTTCAACAGATCAGTCATGAATAAGACTAATAATCAAATTAATTAGAAACTTGTACTTTCACTTAATTACCTCAACTATGTAGATATGCAATTACAGATTACAGATCATCTGTTGAATCACAATTGATCAGTGTTTCTCTACTCAGTTTATCATTGGTCAGTGTCTGACCACAGAAGTAGATATTATTTAGAGTGTTACAGCTGTGACACCTACATGGAATTGTGATAAACCACTATGAACTGACTGACTTGTTGAATTGCTGACAACATTTGAGAGACGACTTGGGAACCCCACCCCTGTATAGTTAATTAAAACTGTTTATTAATGTCTGTTATTTGGTTTGCCCATTTACTTAATTATTCAATTATTTATTGTTGTGTTTAGAGACAGCCCAAATTCCCATTCACTCCTGACCATTAGTTTACACAGACAGTTTTTTTTAACCTTCTAGAGAAAGTAGATCATCATGAAGAGAGTGAGGGGCACATGCATCATTGTTAATGCAAAGAGGGTTTTTAGTTTTACTTTATTTGACCATTAAACAGCTCCAGTTTCTTAAACAGTTTAAGACATACAAACACAGGCAGAGAGAGCACAGTCAGGCTATGTTCTGTGGCGATGATGTAAAATTATCTGTGATGTGAGATTATTACTAATTTTTATATTATTTTTTATTTATTTCCACTCTGCACACAGCAACTGTTTGTTTGTTTGCAGTTTACATTGTCACACATGAATCATATATAAAGCAAAAGATGTGAATGTTTGTGGTGTGTGTTTTCTAGGTACTGAGGACGATCTCTCTAACCGACTGGGCTTTGTCTCTCAGCCTGTGCTTTACAGGAAGACTGCTTGCTGTTGGATCAAACCGTGAGTTGATTGTAGCATTCTTGCAATAAAAGGTGGTTGTGAATTGTTAAAGATATTTAACTCCCATCATTTTGTGTGCATGTTTCTAGAGCGTGTGCTGAAGCTGATTGACTCCTCCAGTGGCCGTTTCCAGGATTTCATGTGGCACAGTGATGCAGTTCATCTATGCAGCTTTAGCCCATCAGGCACAAAGCTGTTCACTACAGCTCATAGTGAGGTTTTCCTGTGGACCCTTAGAGGCTTATAACAAAAACAGGCCTGTCACACTTACAGAGACATCAACAGAATATCTCCCTACAGTTTTTTGGTAATGTTTTATAATAGTTTACACTCCCTGGCTGCTTTCTTAGAAACTTTGTGTTTTCACTTACTTTATGAATCTTTCTTATAGCTTCACTTAGCCCGTCTTGGGCTGAACAGTTTATCTTCCTCTGCTCCATTCATTATTGATTAATGTCTGACCACAGGACCTGTTTCATAGATCAGATCTTTCTGATGATGACTGTCCATTGACAATTGTTAATGTGATCAGATTGAATTTGTGTGCCTTGACATCACTAGTCTGTCTGCCTGAGTTGCTGTGGTAATAAGGTAGGCATCAGTAACTACGCTAGTACCGTGACTTTCATATGCAGAAGCAGGAGAGATGCTTCATCTCACGCTCCAAACTATCGCTCAGTCTAGTCATGCTTCACAACTCCTTGCCTCTCTTCCCAAATCCCAGCACTTTGAGCACTCTTTATTTGACGTTGTTGTCACATTGCGAGTGACACAAAAGACACTCTGAAACTCGACCAGAATTAAACTGCAGTGTCTGTACACCTTAAAGGTGAAGGTAAAAGGTTTATTCTACTAATGTGAGTTTGCCAGTAAACATAGTTTCATAAAGAAGTGTTTTGTGCACAAATGTTTGTTCTGGGATTTAGTTTTACTGTGGTTTAGTTTTACTTCCAGTGCTGTGACCAAAAATTTAAATTGAAGTAATTAAATGAAGTTTTAGGTCTGTTGTATACTTTTATATGTTTTTAAATAAATTTCATACCGAAGTGTTGCATTTTGTTCTTCTTTTTTTCTTTGTTTGCATAGTTTGGTTCGCATGTTTGAAGCGTGTTTAAAACTAAAACAGAAACATGCTCTCTGATTGTTCTCTTTATATATAAAGGGAACCTGCGTGAGACCTAATACACCCAGCAGAATGTTAGATATGCTTATTATTTACTTTATATATTGTAACCATTCAGATGGTAATCTAATGAGTGCACATAGGTGTTACTGAATTTTATGTTTTAATGTAACTGAACATACAGTTTGGACATTATTCAACCCTGAATTTTGTTGATTGAAGTTATTGAGAAAGATGCAAATAAAGAAATCTGCCTTCGGGAGGTTTATTTGATATTAATGTTAGACTAATCTGTTACACTTGCGTTCATATTTACCATTTGCCATTGCTGAAAGGCCAAAGGACAAAAATAAATATGTATTTATCTGATAAGAGCTACCCTAAACGCCCCCTGTCAAAGACTAGAACGGTTTCTGTTTGTTCAGACTATTGCGCATGCGTGGCCCAAGCTCATGTTTTGGTGTCTACGACGTTAGGACGTCTGTCTTAGAATCCTTCAATAATTCCATTGTTGCTGGCGGGAAAGCCACGGAAGTTCGCCAGCATAACTGTTGTCATAATAGCACATGACCGTGAGGTATGAGAACCGTTGTGGCAACATTGTAAGAATATAGAGTTAAGATGATGTTGTGAGTTAGGTGGGAAATCTCCGTGCGAATAAAGGATTGTAGGGTATTGTATTGGACTTTCTTCAGAAACAGACGCCATGTTGAGAGTTACGAGATTCCCGTTCACATTTCAGAGACTACCGACTTAATTATAACGGCGGAGGGGCTTGCGCATGCCCACTTGGATTGGGTTGCCAGTTATCACGACACATATCCCGCACAGAAACTATGGAACACTTGTAATACGATGAAATCAGTAAATTCACGGGAGAAATTACAAGTTAGGAACGCATCGGTAGAAGGGCCAGCGTTCACCAGCAAAAGCAGCAAGCTGCGTTTCGGATGTTGGCATGCTGCCATGCTGCCTGATCAGCACAGACCAGCTTTACATGAGTCAAAAAATGAATCAAAAGCCTGGCATGATGACGAAAACGTGCTAACATGGTACCTCCACCCGAGGGTCCCTTGGAAGTGGAATCAGGCAGGGGGCTGTGAGGTTGGGAACACAGCCACCCGTCTCTCCGTGTGCTCCACACAGGAAACAGATGGCGCGGCTAGCCCAGCAGGGGGCGCTGAGCGGTGCAGAGCTGTACAGAGCGGTCGGGCTCTCCTTGGACGGGAAATGGGTCAGAGGGAGATGAGATGAGGAGAACGGTTTGAATTGGTATAAACCAACGAAAACACCGTTCATTCACGCCTTGAGGTGTTTTATAAACCCCGTGGAAAGTTTAAGAGAAGGAGGATGAAGCGGGATGTGCGGATCCTCCTATTAGGGGAACGTAAGTAGCCGCTTCGTTAAAAATGATTGAAAAGGCTCTTGAACGTTAACAACTGTCAGAAACAGACAGCTAGGCGGCTAAGCTAACCAACTTCACTAACTTCATTTCACTCAGAGGATAGTTCACTGTGAGCCGCGCTGGGAGTAAACTGGAGTCGGTGAGCTGCAAAGACGTGCAGGGCGTTTCCGTGAATGTTTTCATGTTTCAGTGAAGCTAAAATAACCATGTTCTCCGGCGGCTGGACAAACACAGCTAACTCGCTCTGGGAGCTCTCAGCCCACCCTGATGGGAGCGTGAATCAAGTGACAAGAGTTACAGAGAAAAGACGGATTTATTACACAAACAGCAAATACATTAAAACTCCAGACTTTTGTTCAGAAGTAGTAGTGGTAAACCTAGAACTATCACCTGAAAACGATGTTTACAACGGGTTAAATCCCTTTCTGAGGAACCCTTGTATTTACGAAAGAGCAGGGACAGTTGTGGATACTGTAGGGTTAACTGAGACATCAGTACAGGTCTAAGTTGACGTTAGCTAAATGCTACCTAACGTTAAATATCTAATCTAATGTCTTTTATTAAGAAACCCGAAGGCACTTTCTGCATCTTACATTCCTAACAAGTTGTTGCCTTGTTTGTTTTACTATCTGAATTCCTCTAAAAGTAGATTTTCTGTTCTTCCGACTGCAAGAAATGGCAATAACCGTCCATAGTAAAATAGATGACTGTTAGCTTAGCTAGTCCGTTAGTTAGCTAGCTTGTCATTCTTCACGGCAAACTGAATATGTACGAAACTCTCAACACTGTTACTGTATGGCTAATAAAAGTCCGAACTCGGGGCCGGTACTGTTACATGTTACCAGCTCACTTTCTGAGGCAGTGTTCGCTAACCTGGCCACAAGCTACCAGGTCATATTCGAGGCTAGGCTAGGCTAACCGAAGTGGAGCATCTGTCACAGATTGGGCATCGACTTCTTTGTCATTGAGTTAAAAAAAAAGGTATGCAAGGGCCTTTCCGCATGTCAGGTGTATGAAATCTGGAGCGTTTTTATGATTGTAATTAAAATTCATTATTAAACTGGAGGCAATGTGTCACTTGCATTGACATGCAGTACCAGCATTAGCAGGCTCATTGGAGCTGTCAGAGATGGCATGTGTGTGAACTGGGCGCAAAGTCATTTATTTGGTTCCCTCGTCCTCAAGACTTTTTTTAACTACTACATTATCAGTTCTAATAAATGCATTGTCGTTGTTTGGGTCATCTGCCCATCAGTGGAAGAGGACCACCGTAGGTCCACCACTGGCTGGATATGAGTTGGGTAGATTAATTGGTTCTCTCTCTTAGCACAGTCGTACAGACATGCTAGTGGGATGAAAACGTGTTTCACTGCTATGACTGAATCAGGCCCTCGCTGAAGTTTTTAAACCTGTGCACACTTCTGTATATTTTGATGAACACAGCCACCTTGTCAGTCCACCGTGTTGATGTAAAGTTAGAGACTGTAGCAGTAAACAGTCCTTTTCCACACATAATTTGCATTGGTTGCCCTTCCTCAAGGATCAGTTTCTGCCAGACCTGGATGTTTATGGTTGCTGTGCTGTTATTAGCCCAGCAGTAGAATAGAGATACGTTAAGAACCTTAGTAACAGAGCTGTGTCTAATACACTCGCACCAGCAGCACATGCATGCATGTCAGTATCACTGCTGTGCTGAGTTTGATGCAAATAATATCTGGTCAGGGATCCTTTTATTATAGTCTTTTTCCGTTAAAGAATATGAATATTGAATGTTAATCATTTGTACTTGCAACTTGACCCCCGCGTTTTACCCATCCGCGCAGTGAAACGCCTGCAAATACACACCCACCAGAGTGGTGGGTTGCCCTATCCACATACACAACCCAGTTTTAAAAAAAAAGTTGGGATGCTCTCAAATGTAGAAACAGAAATTTTATTGTGTTCTCATATGTCCATTTTAAAATTCATGTCAGCAGCATCTTTTTAAGGACAGGTTAATGTTATTGCCATGTTGATCACCTCTTCTTTTAAGAACTCAGTTTGGGAACTAAGGAGATGATTGCTGTAGTTCTGATGTTGCACATTCTTGCTTGATTTTTGTCTAATAAGGTGCCAAATGATTTGAATGTGTGGCAGGTCTGGACTGCAGGCAGGTAGTTTTAGCAGCCGGACTCTTTCACTATGGAGTCATGCTTTCATTATATGGGTAGAATGAGGTTTCCTATCGTGTTGCTGAAATAAACAAGACTTTCTCTAAAAGATGTCATCTGGATGCAGCAGATGTTCGTCCAAGCAGTGATCAGTATTAATAATGACTTCCCTAGTCTATGTGCATTAATGCGCTGCCCCAGAGAAGGTGGCGATATTTCGAAATCATGTTTATATGTGTGTTCAGAAGCCTTCCTGAGCCCATGCAGTGATTTCAGCTACTGAATCATGTATCTCTTAAATAAAGAGCCGACTGAGGACCAGAAGGTCCATACAGAGTTTTGGATTTTCTCACATTATGTACCCTAAAAATGAAATCCTCAAGTTCTAACACCTCCAGGTTTTTCAAGTAAATACAGAGTTTACAGGATTGTGTTCTTTTTTTGTTAACATTTTGCTCAGCATCTTTTTTTTTAAAACTGTTGTTACATAGTAACATGACACAGCCGGCAAATGCAGTTTGATTGTATCATATCTCACATTACTGAGAAAAATGTATTGTGTCATATCCAAATGTTCAGTGTCAAATCATTGCCTTGCAAATCATATCATTACACTGTCTGAAGGGTTGCAGTTGTGTGCAGCTAAATACATAGTTTGGCTTGTTGCATGTACATATAGTGCGGTGATGTTTTGTCACTTGGGCTTTGCAATGTAGTTACTAGGCTGCTGGTGGTGCGTTTGTGAGTGTGTTAGTGTAGTGTAAGAAATGTTTTGGAGGTGTGAAAGTCATTGCACTTCGATAGATTATAGAAAAGCAAGTATACTATCTGTTGTAGCAGATAAACCCTAACTGTGTATGAAGTTAGATAGATAGGCCATATAGCTGACTAGAATTCAGAATGGGTCAACAATTCAGTTTCTGACAACATCACAACATCTGGCTCTATACATCTGTTTGTGTGCGTGGTCTCTGTTAGAAGCGGGTTTGGTGGGGATTTGTCTTCACCTGTTCAGGCAAGCTGACCTTAAGTGGAAGGTGAACACCTGTATGAGTCAGGGCCTGACCATCTGTGAGCCCAGTGCCGCAGTGCACGTCTCTGTTTCCTGCTCTCTCGGGGCATCCCTTCTATAGACTCTTATCTATGTGCTTGTTGCATTATGAGGATGCATTTGACTTCATGTAGTCTTGCAAGCCAGACTTGCGACTGTCTGCACAGGGTTTAAAGGTTTTGTTAGTCATATGGCCACTTGCTTTGACAGAAAGGGAACTTTTTTATTTACGCTAGACATTATGAAGGAGGAGACAGATCACTAATGGGAAATCTTTCAATCCACATCATGGCGTTTGTTTACAGTGGAACTCCCCTTGGTTTTCAGTAAATACACTTATTTTTGCAGTTTTTGTCAAAAAAAAAATTCTGTGAGTGTTAAAAAGGTATTTTCCCATTCAGAGAGACAGGAGCCTGGTCTTCTATGACCGGAAATAACTGCCTATGGATGTTGCCAGGACTTTCTATAAGGACTTTGCCTACATGCAAAGCATCGTGAAGTGTTCTGTTTCTCTTGACATGTAGAAGCAGCTGCCTATCGACACTACAAGAAAAGCACATGGACAGGAAATGTAGATAGTGATCTGACTACTGTCGGTGTTTTCTTTAATGCTTAAAACAAAACTGAATAACGTTTTAAAACATAATGTGTTTTTCAATCCACTTATCCTGGCTGGGATTTGACTTGATTTTCAATTTTTTCCTTATCCATACATGAAAGGGCTGACACTTGGAATTGCAACACCCAAGCACAATGCAACCAACAAGATCCCAGTAGATGTGTCCATTAGCATACAACATGGTTTGTGTACTTGTGGGCAGAGCATCGTAGGCTAATGCTAGTCATCATGTCGTGTTTAGTAGCAGTTTTGTTGAGTGGCCTTCTAATTCATGACCTGAAATGTGGTCATCTTAACAGATGTGCTAGATGTGCTTGTAAACTGTTGAGTCTCAGTCCAGTTGTAATCTAATTGTCCTAGCAGGGGCCCGTTGCTCTGTTTTAAGCATTGTGACTGTGTTTAGTTTTGTGCTTATATGAGTATTGTCTCACCTTGGCCAGTGCCAAGCGTTGGCTAGAAAGGAGTGATGGAGCTCGATCCAGCTCATTTGTGATCCAGAATTAATCACCCAAAATCAACTGACCTCAATAATGCTGTTAGTAACTTAGTAACACTTAGTATAACACTTAGTATAACACTTACTATTAGTAACACCTAATTCAGAAGAATCGTTAGGTGAGCAGATCTTTACAGATTTTTGGACATCTCACTGTTGCTTCTTCAGTCGTTTTTTTACTGCTGTCTTTTTTTTTCCTGTAGCCAAGGTGGGGAAGACCTCTCTCATCATGTCCCTGGTAGGAGAGGAGTTTCCTGAGGAGGTGAGCTCTCATTCAGCGTATTAGCTCATGCTTGTATGTTTATCTGTTACCATGCTAAGAGATGGTTGAATGACTGACAGCACTCACTGTCTCCCTGTCACTTTCGTAAGGTTCCCCTGCGGGCTGAAGAGATCACCATACCTGCAGATGTCACACCTGAGAAAGTGCCAACCCACATAGTGGACTACTCCGGTGAGTGAGCGTGTGTTGCAGTGTATATGTAATTGTATAAATAAATACAAAGTTTAAGGACTTCGCCTCGCTGCTGCTCAAGCTGTTAAATGCATTACTGCTGGAGCAGCCATGGTGTTGATCACTGTTTCTCATTTTCAGTGCCAATGGCATTAATAGGAAACAATAGAATTGCATGAGGTTCAGTGATGGTTGCAATGTACTGTATAAAGCAAGGTTTGAAATGGTGATACGGGCAGCATACATGTATTTCTGTTTAAAATGAGCTCTTCCACAGCACTGCCTACTTCTTTATTTCTTTTTAAACATAAAAATAATATAAATCTCCATATAAATAAATTAACAAATGATAAAAACACTGCTTGGTTCTTTTTTGCTTTACTATATAAACCTTACAAATTGTGTGAAAATAGTAATTAACAGGCCAATAGAAATTACAAATGTTCTATAATTTTTTGGATCTCTCTACAGTAACTTAAAGTTGAGATTTTGTTTGTTTTTTTTACTGCTCCTGTAAACGTATAATTTCAGAAATGCTTTTGACAGTCAGAAACAGATATATTGGTGATAAACAGATATATTGGTGTATATGGTGGTGATAAACAGATACTCTTCTCTGCAGAGTCTGAACAGACAGAAGAAGTACTGAGAGAAGAGATTGTTAAGGTAAGAAGTAGCTCTAGTATTTCTAGTAGTATTTAGCTGAAATGAAAGCGTGAATGGCCATATTCTAATGTTATAAAATCATGCTATTAATAAATCATTTAAGTTTCAAACTTTTCATCTCTTGAATGTTATGTTTTGTCACTCTGTGTAGTTTTACTTAGAATTTTTAAAGAAAAGATTCTAAATTAATTTGTGGTCATACTGTGGACCTTGCAAGTATATATGCTTGACTGACTCCACATGCAAATGTTTTTTCTAAAGTTTGCACGTGCAGGGCTATGAACAACCTTGTGACTGAACCTTAGTGAATGAGCTTTTAGTTTTTTTTTATTGAAACTGTACTGTATGCTGAACCCTTTGCTACAGTAGTCAATGCTGATATCATGTGTCCTCTAGGCTAACGTAGTATGTGTGGTGTATGACGTAACACAGGAGGAAACCATCGACAAGGTACACCCTCCCTAGCGCCTTAAAGTTCATTCCATTGATCCCACCCTGTATCTCTGGTTCATGTTTTAAATGTTGTTATTTCTTTAGATCAGAACTAAGTGGATTCCTCTTGTGAACGGTGGAGCTGAAAAAGGCAGCAAGTATGTAATTACTGTGTAACTGCGAATACTGTCTCCCCTTCAGACTTTGCAATACTGGGCAGTACTGATAAAAGTTCAGTCCATATACTGCAGTCCATTTTTCCAAATTCATAATTTATGATATTTAATGTAAAACAATTCTTTAATGGGTGCAATGACAGAACTAAATACCTTACAGAGTCCCAGAGTGACGTAAATAGATTTAAAGCCACAAGCAACAGGTGCTTTTCTTAGCCTGGCTAGAGTTGTACAGTCCCATATAGAAGTGTGACCTAACATTTGTCTAAAAGGTCAGCTGTAAACCTCACAGACAAAACACTCTGTTCTGTAACTACTAGGCTAAGTGGTTTAAACCTAGATTATTCTCAGTAGGAGAGTAAAATATGTGAAGCACTAAAGGCTACTGTTAACAAACCTTCATCAACTTTAATGAGTATTAACAAGGTGTTAAGTATATGTATTTGTTTAATGGAGAAGGTTCAGGGAATGCTGTATTCAGCCTTGCACAGGATTGACTATAATGTTTCTAATATTACAGTGGCTGATTTAAGATATTATATTTCTCCTTTATAGTGGTGTTTGCTTGTTGCTTTGTTGCTCCTTTTGTCAAAAGGAGGTTAGTGGGTTTAAAAAAGTACTTGTGGCAAAGATAATTTCTCATATTCCTCCAATATCCAGTAGTTTTATTAAAAATTGTGAAATTGCTTTTCTTTTACCACTTCTCTGAGATTCATTGCAGCTCTATACATACAGCAAAATCACCACACACACACCAGTATGGCTGTGTAGTTCTGAATTGATCAATGTTTGTGTCATGATTTCCCTTTTGTTACTGTAGGATTCCTATCATACTTGTGGGCAATAAGTCTGACCTGCGGTCTGGCAGCTCCATGGAAACCATCCTGCCAATCATGAACCAGTTTTCTGAGATCGAGACCTGCGTGGAGGTTAGGATTGCCACACATGATGAAGTTTGATACTGTGCTCATGTAGCCATGTTTTAGTGATATCCCACCATACCTGTTCATAAAAACACCCTCTATTGTTTACCACTACTGTAATCCTCATTAAAAATAATAATCTCTCTATTAGGCATATTAAAATATCATGGATTCCCCCACCTGTAGGAAGCTCGTATGCAGATCATTACTGTTGATGAGAATGTCAATAGTGCTGTGAAAGATACATGGTGTTTTTGTGGTGGTGGTTGTTTTTTTAAAACATTAATGATGGGCTGTGACTAAACAGATACCAAACGTTCATCCATTTGCTTATAACTTTTCAGTAACCGTTTTTTTCTTCTTCTTTTTTTTTTCTTTCAAAACTCTTTCAATCAAAAAAGAAACAACTCTGTTTGGACCCAATCATAAACAGTAATTTCCTTCTTTGAAAGCAGAATGCATTCAGTTATCACATTCTTGATCTAGTTCACGCTTTTTAAACTAACCAAACACTATACGACCACAAAAATGCCCAAACCATTTAAATGGTTATAGAGACTACTTATTGAGACTGCTCATTAAATGTCAGCTAATTCCCATCTGAGCTGTAGATAGGGCGTTGATCATCTATAAGAAGGATACACTTTTTTTTTTTACAGCAGAAAAAGTCCTTTATGAGCCCAGAACAAGGCTTTCCGTACGTCTATAACAAAGAAAGGACATTAGGTGTGATGCAGATGAGAACATGTAGTCAATGATGCAGATGGTGCAGAGTAATATTTATCTGTGACATTAGTATTAATATTAATAATAATACAGGTAGTCTGAGGTAATCCTGTAAGTGTTTCTGAGGTGACTGTGATTGACAGTGCATTCTTGTATGAATGTATTTTAAGATGTTTCTTTTAAGATGTTTTTGAGGCATGAAGTAAGTTTTTAGGCTTTCTTCTTAGTAGCAGTTAAGATAACTGTAGAAGTCTTAAATTCGTTCCTTAATAATTATGTAAGTAAGGGATACATTTGTGTTTTGTCCCCTGTTGGTGTCTGATGTACCCAATGTGTGTTAATCGTCTAAACCTTTCTGAGCATTATACTCTGTGTGGATTTGTTTCCACAGTGCTCTGCGAAGAATCTGAAAAATATTTCCGAGCTCTTCTACTATGCTCAGAAAGCTGTCCTGCATCCTACCGCACCACTGTACGATCCTGAGGACAAACAGGTAAACACACCCCTCTGCGCCTGGAGTCACATACAGACTGCTCTTGTGTGGGTTGATTTTGAAGTTCAGAAAAGGAAGTTTCATACCTGTCTTTGGGGATTTGAAAAATGCTTTTGATAGAGAAGGCTTCATTATTGGCAGAAATTCAGCCAGATAATCTCACAATGTGTATCCGGTGTTCACAGTTTTCAGGGAGGAACAAATACAGTTGTGTTTTAACTAGTTCAGAGCATCTGTCACCCATAGAGGTACATGGAGTTACTGCCTTTTTACTATATAATTACATAACTGCATATAATGTTTTCAAAATGACATTTCTAAAAAAGATTTCATTAAAAGAAGCTGATTTACATTTTATTATGTCCATATATGTTTGCATTCATGTCTTTGTGCATTTTATAAGCTTACCAGGCCAAATAATGGGTCACCTGTGCCTGAAACTTATAGCATGAATAACTACTGGACAAGTTTTTGGATGTAAGGCCAGATCAATATTCAGCCACTCCTGCATCAAAGAACTGCACAGAGGGGCCAGATATGGTGGATGCCTTCCCTGGCACAGTTCTAAGGAGAATTTTCTGTAGACTGGGGTTTTAGCCACTGTTGGTAGACCTGTATGATCATATGACTCCATACACCTGCAAATTCAGCTACTTTCTTTACACGCCCAAATGCAATCACTCCTTTTATCATCTCCAACCCATTTGTTTACATCTCAAAAGGGATATTACTTGCACTATACCACCTTTTCTCAATCTATGAATCGCATTACACACTCTGTAGGTATTTATAGCCAGACAATCTTCATGTAATGCCATTTGCAGGAGCCTGAAGTTGCTGCCACCTTAAAGACGCAAGGAAACATTTTTTATGTTCGAATGCACTGTCGAACCCTACTAACCAGCTAGTAAATACCATCTCATGGGTCAGTCGATGTCATAATTTGTAATAATCTGTTTTGCAGCTGAAGCCACAGTGTGTTCGTGCCCTCAGTCGGATCTTTAGCATATCTGATCAGGACAACGATCGAATTCTTAGTGATGCTGAACTCAATAACTTTCAAGTAAGAGCATTTTCCTCAAGTGTGTGCTTGTGAGCGTGTTTGTTTCCTTTTATGAACAGTAAAGATTTCTCCACAGAAATGCATGTCATCTTTAGATTTGAGGTGAAATTAAGTAGTCATTACTCACACTCTATTTGGGTATCAGATTTGAAACATCCAGCCAGTTATTCAGCTTCTTTATCTTGGGTAAGAAGGTTGTGTGTGTTTAACGTATGCATATGTCTTTTGGTAGAAATCCTGTTTTGGGAACCCATTAGCCCCTCAGGCTCTGGAGGATGTGAAAACAGTAGTTTGGAAAAACACCAGTGATGGAGTTCAGGACAACGGACTGACGCTGAATGGTAACGCACATTCTTATTGATAAAACGCAGAATAAAGCACACAGAACAACAGCAAACAAACAGAACAATAGAATAATGCTTTGCATAAATTACACAGAAGAGGTGGAGGTTCATTCTCACACCCCAGAATTTCTCTTGCTTTCCTTGAATGACAAGCAAAGACTTATACTTGCTACTCCTGGCTAGTTCATACTGACTGTTTTTGTCCCCCCCAGGTTTTCTGTTTCTGAACACACTTTTTATTCAGAGAGGACGTCATGAAACCACGTGGACCATCCTGCGCAAGTTCGGCTATGATGACACGCTGGAGCTCACAGATGACTACCTCTATCCGCAGTGAGTTAGGGTTCACCCATGGTTTATATTTGTGTGGACTTCCCACCTTAAGACTGGGCATATCACTATTATCACCTACATGTCTGATTTTGGTACCTTTAGCAATTATGAATGTGGCAACAAACAGTAAATTTTCATCACAATCATCGGCTTAAGGCTAATGCATGCATGCATGTAAAAAAAAAAAAACTATGAAAGGAGAAAAATGAAAGCAAAAGTTCCAGCTTTTGTCTTTGTCTGGTAACATATTTAGCAGGTGACGATGAGTAATGCTTGTTTATTTGTGTTGAAGTTATGTCAAAGTCCTTTTAGGAAATTCTCTGTCTGCTCTGGATTGATTTTGGCAAAGACCCTGAGCAATATATTTCCACTCATGCAGCAGCAGGAGAGAGAAAAACTTCCTCTCCTTAATCCTAAGCTAAGACTTGATAAGTTATTAGTTTAGGTTTTGTATCACAGCAATTTTCTCAGTTGCATTTATGAGAAATAAGCACATCATTGAAATAATACAAACAAAAAAGTTGGTTGTGAAATGCGAAAACTGAAATGTGATTGGAGGTTTGTAGAAGTTACAGATGTTCTAACTGGACCCCTAAGACTTTTCCTCCTAAACAAAATACATGTTCAGCTGTTTTCCTTCATTATTCACTGCTATTGCTGCAGTCTCTTATTTGGCAAGATTTCATCACCATTTACACATAGGATAAATTCGGGGAATGAGGGGAACCTGTCTGCAGTGTCTCTGTTTTTTTAACTGCACTCTCACTAGTGAAACCATCTTGCAATATGAGTAAATGTCACACCATTGTGACATAGTGAATGATAACAGCTGACTGACCACAGAAGCACAAATGAAAGGTAAAAACAGAAGGTAGGACATTATTATCCTGCAATTAGAACAACATTGCTTTTTTGTCATAGTGACTAAACATATGAGAGTTGAGATGCTTCTGTAATGTGGACCTATATTCCTAACATTTCAAAAGGCATATTTGAAATCTCTGGTTAAATCTGACAAAGATTCTGTATGTTAATTACAAATTACTCGCAAAACAAGTTGTCTGGCTAGCCTCAACGAGCCTGGACTTTTCTTGCTTGTGGCTATACCAAAAGATGCCATGTTCATCATTATGACCTTTCCTATTCATTTTTTAACCAGTGAAAGATCTCCTCCTGTCTGTATCTCCTCAGATAGAAGCTGTTGACAGTGAACAGCGAGGATGCAAGATTAGTTAATCATCTGGTTTGGTAACCATAGTCTTGTGTTTTAATAGCTGCACATAAAAAGCAACAAAAATTGAGATGACAGTTTACTATCATCTAAAACTTCATGAACATAGCAGACCTACCAGACACAGTTGTAGTTGATCAAGACATGTCTGAAGACTGGTTCATTAGTTTTATCCCAGAGCTTCAGGGCCAATGGAGATCAGAAATAATTGTAATGTGTTCCCACTAACTTGCGTTGCGGAAACTGCTGTTAAATCATGGCACAGGTTCCTTAAACCATGTTGAGTTATTTGTGAATAAATCTGCTTATGTGGTTTCTGACACTATGATGCTTCACCATGACTGCTGCTGGTGCTATTAAAAAGCTTATTCTTTGGGGTACATATCTACAATGAGACAGTGGTGTGGTTGTAAACCCCATTTTTTTTGGCATTGTTGTCTCTTACTCTTGTTCTCCTCTGCATAATTCCATCTGTTTCCTCTCCAGCACACCAGTTAAAGATATACTGCTTATTATGAAGTCCCACCTGTGTGGTGTCAGGTGTTTTGAGGTGAAGAATAGTTGCTGGGTCCCTGGAGGCAGGATTAGGAAACACTGATTAAGGCATTTTATTTCATGCGTATGTGCTTTTGCTCACGTCTTCACAGGTTACGAGTACCTGTCGGTTGTACGACAGAGCTGAATCATGTCGGTTATCAGTTCCTCCAGAGGCTCTTTGAAAAGTATGATGAGGTAATCAAATTTAAACAGCCAAACCCTTTGTCCTTGTGACCCTGTTTTATGCTGCCCTCTTGTGGTCATGGGAGGTAACTGTAGAACTGCTGACAGTTTAATGCTTTCTTCTTGTTTTAATAGGACAAGGACTCTGCTCTCTCTCCAGCAGAGCTGAGGAACCTGTTTAGCGTATTTCCCTACATGCCCTGGGGCGAGTCTGTGTACCGCAGTGTCCACACCACAGAGGAGGGCTACATCTCTCAACACGGCTACCTCTGCCAGTGGACGTACGCAAACCTGTAACAGGGTTTAGATGACCTGCAAGAGAGAACATGACTCTGTAGTGCCATCTCAACCCTGCAGACATTTCCTGTGTTTGCACTCACAACTTGATAACTACAGATAGTGAGTAAGTGACTATGTTTTTATTGGCCAATAGGTTGTCTGCGTACTTGGATGTCCATCGGTGTCTAGAGTACCTGGGTTACCTTGGTTATCCAATTCTCATGGAGCAGGATTCACAGACATCTGCTGTCACAGGTATGCACTCTGAATCACTTGCATGCCCGTATGCAGTGCTAACTCATTGCATATGTGTATTTTTACTTTACTAAGAAACTTTTTCTGCTGGATTGACTTGATCTGTAAGCTTTTGTCAAGTCCTGAAAATGCAAAGAGCTTCTGTCTACTGCACTGTGTGCTGAAACTGCCTAGATCTTTCTACATTTTTTCCAGCTGTACACATTTTTCTTATTAATTTTTAAGTACTTCTTTAAAGTGGTTCGGTGAAATGCTTAATTGTAGCCAAACTTACCAGTTGGAATGGGAACAAGGATGCACAATGTGTGCAACACAAATACGCCTTTTTTATTTACTGTCTATGTGTACTATTTTACATTTCAGAAACTTCAGTTTACCTTTACAGCATGAGTAGATTTTGGTATGTTTTGGCCCAAAAACTTTTAAAACAGTGTCTCAAGCATCAAATAACTAATCTGTGTCCATTTGGTTTAATGTTTTTCTTATTAATGCTAGTTTCTACAGGTATTCAACATTTAAAAAACTCAGATTCAGATCACCATCATTGTGAACAATGACTTGGTAAATTAACCTAGAATGGCACATTTCACATCAGACCACTCTATTTATCTCTTTCTTTTTCTCCCCCTCTCTCTCCTAGTAACCAGAGAGAAAGCACTAGATCTGGAAAAGGGGCAGACGCAGCGTTCTGTGTTTCTTTGCAAAGTGATTGGTCCTCGTGGGACAGGAAAGACTGCCTTCCTGCAAGCTTTCCTGGGCCGGAGTCTTATGGTGAGAGACCAACATCGCATTGTACTAACAAGCATGCTGTGACCTTTGAAGAGATCTTTCGATTCTTGTAAAGACAGGGTGACCATCAGAAAAGTGGTACATTAATGAACATGATTAAGGTTGTGTTGAAATTTCGCCAAAAGCTATGCCGATTGAATTCCTGAAATACGGATAATACGATATACATTTGTTTTTCAGAGTGACAAACGCAACCCCAGTGCCTTCTCCCTCTACACTATAAACACAGTCACTGTTGCCAACCAGGAGAAATACCTCATCGTAAGTGACCCACATTCTTACAGCATTCTTACGTGTATGTTAACATTGTTTTAACAAGCATATACGTGCTTTATAGCTGCCACATGCTGAATTAAACTCCTGCCAACACACTGTGTTAAATATGCTTTAAAAGAAGTTGCTTGCATCTTGCACTTTTGAAATCTCAGCACCCCTAGAGGTTCCCTTCATACAGTGATGCAGGCAAGCATGGGTCCAGTGCAGTCAGGGTGGTCTCACAACAAACAGTTTGTTTATTTGGAGTTGTGTTTAGCAGCCATACAAACTCAAACCACTGTGTCGATTTGGCCTAAATGATGTTGCTTTGCTCCGGAACATCATCTTTTGAAGTGTACCGCTGGCTGAGTAACAGGGATGGGTAGGAGTGCTTTAGAGGACCTGGAATAATCTCTCTTTCTATTGTTTTGCTTTGGCCAAGTTCTAAGTCATTCAGATTGCTTAAATGTAGCTTGTGCTACACTAAAGAAGTGTTAAAGCTATCTGAAAGCTACCTCACAGAAAGGTATGACATGAAACAGTTCTGAATATGCTGCCCAAAGTCTAAACAACTGTATTATACTAGTTTTGATATAGGGTTAATTTTCCAAGTGCTGTAAGGTATTAATTTATTTTCTAATCTGCTACTATTTTGCCATTTTCAACATTACATATACAAGCTTGGAAGATGCATGTAGGTTCACTGGTTGTTGTGGATAGTAAATCAATTTGCTGTTGCGTTATAGACATTGTAATAATCATAATCGGTTTCTTTTTGAATCAATTCACTTTATATCATTCTGAGTGGCTGTTTTTACACCACAGTGATCAAATTCTGCAGACATTTTTACAATTTGAGGACTTTGATTTTAATAATAAATTAATAAAAATGTATGTATTAAATATGTAATATTTAGAAGAACTTGTAAAAGGAAAATGCCTATTACTTTTGTTCAACAGTATGTCTCTCTGTGCATGTGCTTCTAAACACCCTGAAGAGATGATTGTCTGTGGATGTCGTTAGATGATGTGATTAATATGACTTATGAAATCTCTCCATGTAATTGTATAATTGACGATAGGGGACATGTTTCTTCTGAAGCGTTACTTAGGTTTGGGTTATTGAGACATTTTATCTTTCATTGTTTATCTCATGTGCATAAGGTTTATTTGAGCACTTGATGGACAAGACAGACATTTGTTTTATATAAACCATTAGTCTCCTTTTCTAAACTTTCCTTTTGAAGGAGAATTTCAGAATGCTGTGTAGTCCTGGACTAATTTTAAATACTGTCCATGAAACCGACCCTATACATGACGTGTATACAACACGCTAATTTGTCAATTCCTGTCTGATATTCCTGTTGTTTGTTGCAGCTGGAGGAAGTTGATGTGGAAACAGAGTTCCTGAAAGCAGCAGATGCAGCGTGTGATGTTGCCTGTCTGATGTATGATGTCAGCGACCCAGACTCTTTCAACTACTGTGCTAGTATATACAAGGTATACCCAGCTTCAGCATAGTTCAGGTTGGAGTGCTTAATCTCTGTTCGCCAAATACACACACTTACACCCACCCACCCACACACACACACACACACACACACACACACACACACACTACATTGACATTGACACCACTGCAGTTAGTTAGAATATCCGCTAGGCATTTTATCAGAAACCTCCACCCTGCTGCTTTCCAGTTACAGACTGCAGCTCATCTTTTCACTTTTATGCTAGTCATCCTCTATCCCTGTGGTTACTAACCCACCTGCTGGAGATCTACTGTTCTACTATTTTGCAGTTTAGACTCCACCTGCCTCTATCATTCAGCTCCTCTATGTGCCAGTATATTTGATTACTGACTAGTGTCGAATAGTGTACACTTAAGCATATTTTTGTCTTCAAAGTGTAAATGTAAAAATAAACATTACAAACACTACGGTACAAAGTCCACTGCAGCGTTCACTGCTTTATTTTAAACAAATTTATTTGCCTCAGTTCAGGGCTTTGTTTATTGAGGCAAAATATACTTGTGTATTGTAACAACAGTGGAAAAGCTTTGTAGCCAGCTCGAGTAATTGTGATCATCTTAACTAATTATGATTAGACCTGTTGTGACATTTTGGATAAATGTGACACATTTCTTATTCTACTATGCTAAACTGCAAATGAATTGAAATTGTACACTAAATGTCCTGAAAAATTTTAGACAGAAATGAAGGGTGTGGTTCATTTACCAGTATATCAAAGCTGTTTTGATATCTCCCTGTCTGTGTAGCAACACTACATGGACCGTGGGGTGCCATGTGTGGTTGTGGGCTCCAAGGTGGACCTGCCAGAGGTGAAGCAGCATCACGGCATGAGCCCAGCTGAATTCTGCTACAAACACAGACTCCCTGCTCCGCTTCGCTTCTCCACACTGCAAACACACAGCAACACGCATATCTACACCAAGCTTGCCTGGGCTGCCATGTACCCGTACGTACTCTCTGTCTCACCCGCGCACACTCACACGCACGTACTATATTTGTGATACTAATAATACTACACCTTAGTAACTCTATATCTGAAAGTCGGTTTTTCAGTTCCTTTAGATTAATATAAATATATATATATAGCAAAACAAGAGCTCAGTACACACACACTTAGGTAGGAGTTTACATCCTTTTTCATAAAAAAAATGTGTGTGTATATATATATATATTGGGTACTATATATAATATAATATATATAATATATTTATATAATAAATAACAACATATAGTTTTGAGTGTCAGTTGTACCACCATAACAGAACACCATGAGAGAAATCTTGACCTTGAAATTGTAGTTCTGTGATGCGCTTTAAATAAAGTGGAGCTGGGTCTGGGCTGTTTTTCCTTTTATGGGGTTTAAATAAACATTCCAGTTGATCAATATTTATCTCGTTGTTTACGGTCTAATAAAAAAAATAATAAAACAGGTTTATTTGCAATAATATACAAGATGTTCTTAGGCAGGTAATACATTGGAATTATTAAACAGTTATTAAGTTCTGTTTAATAACAGTTAAACATTAAGTAAACAGAGTTTCAGGTTATCCTGCTGCTGTGATTTATAAATGACTAACATTGTCTTGATGTACACTTTACCTTTATTAATCATTCATTTTTGTTTGTCACCAAGCAATCAAATAATTTGATCAAATAATGTTGCATTTATTAACATACTTTATTAACACACTCACACACACACACACACACACACACACACACACACACACACACACATATATACATATACATATATATATACATAAGCTATTTATTATGGTCTGTATTACAAGGTACACATCCTAATTTGCATTTTTGACAGGAGCCCATATTTAATTAGATGCTGTAGGTTCTGTTTTATTTTGAAGATTATTTATCATGTCCTCTTCCTTGCTTTGTGTGTCATCACATGTCTGTAGGCACCTGAACGGTTCGGACATGAGCAGCACATCCTTCTGGCTGCGTGTGACACTCGGAGCTGCAATAGCCACTGTGCTGGGTTTCGCCTTCTACAGAGCATTCTTCAGACACAAATAGCACACATACACACTCCAACAACATTCTTTGATCATCTCCTTCTCCTCAGTTGCTGTTTCCCCCTCTTCTTCTCTCTCTGTCTCGCACATATGTAAATTCACACTGTCTGCCTTGCAATGTCAATTAAGGACAGCATCACCAAGAGACCTGGAGGTAAGCCTCAGCATGGAGCCCCAGTCTCCATGGCCACGGTCACCAGGACTTTGGGCAGCTGTATACCTTCCAGTGGGACAAATCCCCTCATACATACACAGCGGCAGCTGTGACCTTCATGCTGGAGAAAGGAAACTAGAAGATCTGCTAACTAATCTAATCGTCACCATTCATGGTTGACATTCAACTTGAGTGACATTTTGCCAAATTGATTAACAGTTTAGCTGAAACCCACACATACCTAAACAGTGTCAACGGGAAACTGTAAAGAGAGGAATAGATAAGGCTTGTGTGTATGGGAGAGAGTGTGAGTGAGAGAGATTG
Organism: Prochilodus magdalenae; assembly: GCA_024036415.1. Taxonomy (NCBI): domain Eukaryota; kingdom Metazoa; phylum Chordata; class Actinopteri; order Characiformes; family Prochilodontidae; genus Prochilodus; species Prochilodus magdalenae. Next base: position 240,811 of record JAMWET010001785.1, read on the forward strand.
AAGTGCACCCTGCAAGCAGTGGGAGAGATGCTGAAATTATATAGAATTATTTTATTTGGCTAGAACCTTCCGGTTGTCAATTCAACCAGATGTTCCTTGTATTATAATGATGACTGACAGGGATGAAGACTTTCCCTTATGTTTTTCTTTTCCTGAAAGCCAGTTTTGGAATACCTGCACTTACCCTTATGCTGTGGGGCATTTATTAAAGGCCAAACCCAACTCAAATCAGCTCAGAAAAATTGACTACGGTGGACTTTTCAGAAAGTCAGGATTCTTTACAGTTGATGATGATGGGAATCAGTAACCATAATGTCCATAGTGCATATGTAGCGATTATTTTCCTATCCTACATTTGTTGCTATGTTTGTTATGGTGTTAAAAAATAGTTTTCTGTCGGTACCGTTTTGACAGAACAGACGTCTGGTTCCTATCACCAACACTGTAAATAATTCTGAACGGGTAGGTTTCTTGAGACATGTCGCATTATATCAGTCTAAAAGGGTTTCAACAGACCGTGTTGAAAAGGCAGTGGAAATGTCTCCCAAACCTGAAGAATTCAAACATTCGAACAGCTGCAATCAGCTTTTCAGTTATAACGAGGACCTTATTCATGTAGTGACCAAGCCCTTTTAAAGAATGACCACATGCATCAGAGCCCATCAGGTTCGGGTCTCCACTGTTGGAGATGTTACACACATGTATGTGGAATGAAGGCTGATGCACTCCTTCCGTGAGACATGATACCTGTATGTGTATGTGTGTGCTTGTGCCTTTGTGAGAGTACATAGGTAAAAGGACTAACTGCAGTAAGCTTTTGCTTGTCATTTTTATGAAAGCCCAACATTGAAATTATCAAACTAGTAATTATGAACTGATCCAGTATTGTTTTTTGGAATAATTTCATATCCATTAGCAGGTCAGCCTTCTAATATATGCATTGGATATGTATACACACACTTTGGAATGGTCCAGCTGCTTTCCCTTGGGCTTGTAAAAATGTCCTCCCATTAAATTTTTAATTCAATCGAAGCCGGTATGTCCCAAGATATTTTGTAATAAACATTTTTTTCTTGTGGGGAAAAGTCTCTGTCTTGTACTCATGTTGTGAATTTGAGATGCTAGACACTGTTGAATATTGGATGTGGTCATGTGATCTGATCGGAACAGCTGGTTGGTTGATTATTTGCTCCCGTGGTGTCAGTTTACTTAATGTTCTCCATTCGACCCCTCTCAGGTGCAGAGAGTCAGTGCCTTTTTTCTACAAGACTACCCACAATTCTTTGATGTTGGAGGGCCTAGTTATATCAAAGGAAGCACTCTTTAAGTACCACGTACACTGTCAGTTCGTGTCTCGATAACATCCATCAGTGTTCCCTCTCCGTTATCTAGCATGCATTATGCAAATTCATCAGACAACCATTGGGACCTCACACAACCTCCCTGGTTAGCAGGAATGTCAGACTTTCACTTCAGGATTCCATAAAGTATGTGATCCAAAGCACTAGTTCTGGAGGAAAAATCTTTCACTTTTCATAAGTACTTTTATTGTCAATATTTCTGAATGTACAAGACATAGAGGGGATTGAAATTTCATAATAAACATAATGAGACAATAAGGGAGGTAAAGTGATGTGCACTGGCAGAATTAAGATGTAGGTGTAAGTGGTATGACAGTGCCAGTATAAACAGTAGTGCAAATTGAAAAGCATTAATGCTGTTTTAAAGCAATGAGTGCAGAGCAGTTCTTGAAAAAGTCACAGTTCTGTATTAATTGGGAGTGGGGTCAGGGTGCCGAGTTTGTGTGTGTGTGTGTGCAGGGGACAGAAAGGGGAGGGGGGTAGAGCAGGGAGAGAGTTCAGCATCCTGACAGCCTAATGGACAGAGCTATCCCTCTGGTCCTAGCTCCTAGACTCTCCATACTACATCATGGGGGAGTTCCTAACCTTTACACCAGAGAGTCTCGGCAGATAGGAGTAAGACACAGTGTTCACAGGAGTTCACAATACTTTTGCACCAACAAATATTTTGACAGTCCAAGTGCCCCTTAAACTGCCATATAGGATTTTGTTCTTGGAGGGCAACATGGAAAAGGATTGATCAGACTTGAGACTTGCTTTTAACATAAAGCAGTTCTCTAAAGCCCCTTGCCTCCTGAAGCCCTACAGCCAATACCTTTATAAAAACCATTAAAGGTGTGATTTGCATGCACAAACAACCGTAACACATGACCACTCAGTTACCAGTGATAGTAAAGGTTGTAACCCAGTATTTTAGTTATAGTTTATCTACCATTTTAATATGCTAATCAGATATTTGTGTGTTGGTCAACAAAGCTGGACTATTTCAGGTAAGCCTCTCTGACAGGACAAAATGACAGATTAAAAGAAAAGTGTCAGTTATTGTCAGTAAATTAGTTAAACAACATTAAGGTCAAAGCCAGGTTTTCTTAAGATTTTCTAAGCTCTCATTTTAAATTTTACTGCTTACAAATACACGTGCAACATATCTCAGTGTGACCTTTTATTTACAGTTTTTCTTTGGAGATTATGAGCTCTCAGTCTATCTGCTATCAAATATCTGCTAGATGTGTACATTTCTTTGGAGTCTGTTTTGTTGAAGCACTATATGATCGGGCAGGATGAGAGGATCTGCTCTGTCTTTGAGAGGCAAATCCACAAAGGATCCATCTGGATTTTCTTGCATCTCCAAAGCCTACAAAACGTCCATGTAAACCACAGATTAAAGAAACAGCTTTGCCATATTCATTCCTCGTGTAGACAATTGATAGTAACTGAAGGATAAGATTCACTAGGCTTTTAAACGTTTGAACTAAAAACACAGCAGCCTTTAGAGCTAAACACTTTAAAATCTGATAAATGTAGCTGCTTATCAACTCTTAAGGTTGAGAAAACAAAAGAACTATTGCACTTAGAATTGGAATATTTCTTAGGAAAAGAGTTTTTTAATATGACTATTTTTAAGAAGTTAAAACAACTTTTCATAGCTTTTTTTAAATTAGGCTATGAATAAACTGATATAAGAAGCTTAAAAAAATGAACAATAATAACTTATAATAGTAATAACTATATAATTTTTTTTTTTTTTAATGTGTAACCTGTATTCCTCCCAGATGTCCCGCCTTTTTCCACCCGGACTGGCTAGTCTTTTCTACCCATCAGCATTCCACCAATCTTAGTCCTACTAGCCAATCCGAACACAGGAAGGCGGGATTTGTCCCATAACGACGCCACGCGGGAGCGGTTGCCGTGGCGACGCAACTTCCCCGCAGTCTGCATTGTTAGCATGAACCTCATTATGCTAAAAGTTCAAATATAAGGACGAGAAGCTTTCCTTCTCTTCTTATCCCTCACTCTCTCACACGCATCCATTCACTCACCTCGCTTTCACTCAGCTACACAACACCGATACCCGTTTACAAGGATGAGAAAAGTTTATTGTTGTACAGTATACAAAGGCGTCCGGAGCAGGTATCACAGGTACAGGCTAATACATTTACAACAACCCGACATGACAATGAAACACGATCTATATTCGCATCAAAACTATCATTTCAAGATTTTGTTTTGTTGTTGAAACCTTATCAAAGCTTCTACGGTCCGCGTCCCGTGTGTCCTTTTGGCCGACAGGAGGCAGTACAGCACAAAGCAGAAATCAATGCTCAGCGTTCAGATGTCACCACACACCTTCAGTTCTACCACAACAATACACTGTTCATACCAGTGTCCAGATATCAGACAGGGTCGTCCAAGCTACTTAACCCAAACAAAACGAGAAATAAATAACAATGGATAGCCACATAGGTGCAATAATTATTAAGACCCTCGTTTATTTAGATAGTAGGGTCTCGTATCGTGTCACAATAGTGCAAAGTAGTGGTGGAAGAAACAGTAAAAAGGTTGGGTTGTAGTCGCACAGAGAGACCATACAAAAATAATAATCATAATTATAGCAAAAACAACTTCCTCGGAAAAGTCTATGTACAGTCAGCTTGAGGGCGTTTTTGTGGATAAGTCAGTCTGAGAGTTCTGGATGAACTTTTTTTGAAGTCCCTTCAGTATTTTACTTCTTCTTGGCTGCTTTCTTGGCCGCTGTCTTCGGCTTGGGCTTGGCCGTTTTCACCTTCTTGCCTTTGCTTGCCTTGGCCGCTTTGGCCACCTTCGGCTTCTTGACCACTTTCTTAGCCTTGACGGCGCTCTTCTTCTTCTCGACCGCCTTCTTCACCTTCTTCTCTGGCACTTTGCTCTTCTTCGCCTTGGCAGGGGACTTTGCCACCTTCTTGGGCTTGGGGGCTTTTTTGGGCTTGGGGGCGGCCTTGGCTGGGGGCTTCCTGGCTTTTGTCACCGCTTTCGGCTTGGCCGGCTGTTTCTTCACCTCGTCCGCTTTGGCGAGTTTGAAGGAGCCCGAGGCTCCGATGCCCTTGGTGTGGCGAAGGAGCCCGCTGGCCACCAGCCTCTTCAGGGCTAGTTTGATCTGCGAGTCTGCGTTCTCGCCCACCTTGTAGTGACTTTTCACGTACTTCTGAATGGACTGCCGCGACGCCCCTCCGCGGCTCTTGTCGGCGACGATGGCCGCCTTGATCATGTCCGAGTACTTGGGGTGCGAAATCGCCTTCTTGGGTGACTTAGTCCTCTTGGGCTTCGCCGCGGGCGCCGCTGCTGTTTCGGCCATGCTAGGCTAACTTTCAGAGTTTTCCGTTGGTCCGCTGGACAGCGCGAGGGCGAGCTGTCAGATTCAGAACTGAGTTCCAAACAATGCAGAACAAAAAACCGCCCCGAAAGTGAGTTAGTCGGGAGCCGTTAGCAGAAACGATATCGCCCCTTCACGGCTGAGGCGATGCTTAAAGTAAACAAATTCCTCTTCACACGTAACGTACCGGACTGTGCACCGAGCTGGAAGAGTGTGTGAGTGTGTGTCTGTGTGAGAGAGAGAGCAAGAGAGAGAGAGTGTGTATGTTATTCTCGCGTAGAGCCTATGAAGCCTCCACGCGGACGTGATTGAGAACACCAACTGCCAGCAGCTGAGCGAGCAGGCTTCCATGGAACCCCGCGCGCGCTCGTTTGTGTTTCTTCCTCCTCGAACTCGCGCCGAATTCGCGCCGCCCGGTTCGGCGCGGCCTCGTCCGACCGCCGCGGCCGATGCAGGAGAATCCCGGCTATGCGAGCGAGCGAGCGTCTCGCGGGCTGGTGCCGTTTGACGAACTTTTTTTCAGCGAAAACCGACTCGGGGTCGCGCGCGCGGCGACGCATTTTGCAGGATTCGGCCCAAATGGACCAGCGCCCGCGGCGCCGAACTCGGCGACACCGGCCCCGCCCGAAACCGCGATCACTCCCGCGCGAGTAGCGCCCGGTTCGGTCCGTGCACAGCGTCGTTTTGGTTTTTTAATCGGCGAGCGGAGTTGGCGAACTAACACAGCGCTGCCCGCGAGCCCGCGTGACGTTGTTCGGGTTATTTATCGTTAAACCTCATAGAAATCGAACGCACGTGAATTAAAGTCTCCCCGAAATCGCACCGAGAACTCGCGTGCGTCCGAGGATTCACGGGGAAATGCAGTTGAGTCACTTTTCGGTGTGCAAAAACAGTAGAAGAGGCACATAAAGCGCGAGCTCTCTGCGCTCTTAGGAAAGTTGCCAACAGACCAGCGAGACCAGTACCCAGTCCCGGTGCCGGAGGGGGGTATGCAGGGGGGGCACATCACTGTTATTATCCCCGTCAGTGTGTGTGGGGTTGGCATACTGGACTATTCGGGTTTTTAGGATGGTCTTGAACGCTAATGCCACTTTACACAGAGCTGCTTGTTCTCACCGCGCGCGTTCCTTTGTAAGAATCTCATTGGGGGAATGAAGCGCGCGCCTCCCCTCTTCCAAAACGATGATGACGTTCTGGCGGCCAACATATATGTGTGACATTAAGCCGTCGTTTGGGCTTTTTAGCGCCGGTGTGAGGAGTTTTTCCTTCATGGTGCGAAAAAACTCTCTAGTCTTTTGTTTACTTCACTTCACAGTGCGGCTGTAGCCGCTGAGCGCCATCTTGGGTCTCCGGTTCGGAGGGGTTTTTTATTCCTCACTTTTCGTTCATCACACTTTTCTTCATAATCTGCCTTCTCCACTCTGTCGTTCTCCAGTAAACAGTGACGGATCATTATTCCATGTTTTACAGGTTCAGCACGTTCTCTTTCTGTTGGGTCTGTTCACAGGCCGCTCGGGTTCGGACTGACTGATCATAATCAGCCTTACACTGACTGCTGGCTGGACTGATGGTTGATTATCGGTGACTATGATGATGATTGGGCTGATGATTAATTAATTTTGAATTGCTGGTGATTAATTATAAATTAATTAATTTGTCGTCAGCATAGCGATATTTAATTATTATTGCATTCCTGTGGAGGACAGAAAAGCATCATGCATGCGCTCAGATGTCCATTCCGCACGCGCACACACACCCAGACACAATCTAATTCCGCACCTCACTCACTCCTGCATGCTTTCTCGCTCTGGGTGTCTCTCTCTGTGTCTCGTTTTGTGGGTGCGCGCGCACGCGCCCCTTGTTGTCGTTTACACAGACATAAGCTATAATAATAATAATGACCTGCTGCGCGCGCACGCGTGTGACTGAAAAAGACTGCTTCTGCCCGGTACCGTCCTGCAGCGCCCCCGACCCGGAGTCACCGTAACAGCATAGAGAGAGAGAGAAATAAAGAAGGGGAAGTGGTTTACACTAACCCTGAACCCACGCATGGGCAGTAACTAGTTATATTTACTCAGTTCCACGCATTTAAAGGAGAAATGCACCGGATTCACTGGATATTTAAAGTGATAAAATGTAAATATGCTCATTCAGAGTTAATGTGACATGCATTGCTGTAGAAAAATTCACCAAGGGTGCATCTCATTTGCACACATTTAGTACTAATACTAGTTAAGTAGAACTAATACTAACTAGTTTCTGAGTATGTAGTATGAAGTACAGTTTTGAACGTCAGTGTTAAATATACTCAAAAAACCACAAGGCACACTCAGAACCAGTCAGTTTTAAAGTATGGCAATGATGGACGCTGTTGTCCCAAAATGCAATGACAATGAGTTTTTATGTCTAAAATATTTGAAAATATTACAGCCAGTGATGTGACAGCAGCTGCGGTGGTGGCACCAGAAATGGTGTATAATGTGAGTTAAACACAAATCTGTCAAAACAGCCTGTAAAAATAAACATATTCTAGTAAATAATGTGTTTGATGTGCTATAAGAAACGTCCACTAAAGCAGCCTTCAGAGCCCAGCCTAGTATGACGTAAACTTCATTACTTCCTGTTGATAAGAAATGATGTAGTGCTTTTTGTGTACTAGCCTGCTGAACTCGCACTACTAAGATTAATACATAGCATATGCTGTGTAGTGTTGGTGTGTGGTACTGAAATTGAGCCAGAGGCCTGAAAAGGCTACATCACAAAACTTTCCATACAGTTAGAAATAAATGTCATGATGCCCGAGACATTGAGTTCATTTGCATGCACTTAATTATGCAATAACTGCTGAAAATCAGATTTGGTCAGTACTCCATTCAATGTGTTAAGATGCACTTGAGCAATCAGATGATGGGAAAATCTGGATCCACACGGGTCAAGCAGTAATCTGGTTTTTGCTTTGTGTCCAGCCAATAAACATATTGTAAAACTCTAAAAATAAGCTTTTTTAACAGAGTCAACTTTCCTGAAAATACAATACATCTAGTACATGAAACATGAATGCAGTGAGTTTCAGGGTTGTGATTGCTGTGTTAAATCCTGCTTGCTTATTACCAGTACTGCAGTCTGTCTTTGCACATGCACAGACTGAGAAGCATGAAAGAAATTAGAGTAAGACTATACATGTGCTGAGAAATCCATTCACTGAGTGGAACTCCTAATCAGATTTATTGGCCTCAAACCAGTCTAACAAAGCGGAGTATGTGGTTAAAACTGCTGCTTTACTGTTCAGATAACTGCAGAAATCAGATTATGGTCAGAGTATTGTGCATTATTGCGCTCTGTGTTTAATCGATAGTTTTGAAATATGTTTTGCCCTCAAATTTATAAAGCCTATAACTTACACTTGCAGAGATGCTGAACTCAGTTACCTATATCATTCCACAGCAGCCCTTTAATCTCTCTCAGAATGCACAAGAATTTAGAAGGTGTAGTCATTAAAAGTTTCTCCTACCAACAATGCCACTACAGAAGGGTGGTCTGTCATCTTTTCACTGCTCACTGGTTTATGTCTGTTCATGAATTCCATGGAAAAGCATCACCAAAGTCTCAGATCACCATACACACTGTGCTGTAGTGATGTAAAGGACAGTGCAGTAGAAACCTGTTCTCCAGAGTAATGAAAAATGATTCACCATCCAGCATCGGAAGAGTGAACTACTGCTTGGCAGTTGGAGGGAATTTGCAGAGATTTGTGTACTTTCCATATTTTGGCAATAGTTTTGTTGAACAACCTTTCCTGTTTCAATACGACAGTGCACAGTGTGATAAAGAGCTGGACTGTCCTCCACAGAGCCCTAACGTCCGCCGCAACGAACACCTTTTGGATGGGTGGCATGACCAGTGCCCGACCTCACTGAAATAAGTAACCTCACTAAGGGTTGATTCATTCAGAGTGGTCTGTTCTAGAGAAACTTACTGAGTCAGAAATGCTCTGTTAGAGCTCCAGTGTCTTTGTGTCCACCTCCTGAGAAATCCAGTGTGCCCTGATTGGTCAGGAGTGATTCAGCACTGCCAATCCATTCTGACAGCAGTTGCGGCATCCTTCCTCAAGTCTTTCCCCTTTAGGTCGTCAGTATGGATCATGTTATGAGATGGTCATCTTGCAACAAAGAAAAGGAATTACAACAAACCGTTTCAGGCAGCTGAGGAAAGTGAGTTACGTGGGAGAGATTTTCAGAGGGAGAGGGGGCCAGAAAAGCATCACAGATCTACTTCAGCGATAGTTTTGAGAGTGTTTTTACAGATTTTCACTGTTATATCATTATCAGTGTTACCTTTGAAATCTGAGAGACAGAGAGAGAGAGACAGAGAGAGAGAGAGAGAGAGAGAGAAAGAGAGAAAGGGGGAGAGAGAGATTGTGTTGTGCCGCTGTTTGACCAGCAGAGGACAGCGCCGCGCAGAATCACCATAACAAGTACAGCGTTAATTCGAGAGACAGAGAGAGAGAGAGAGCGAGAGAGAGAGAGAGAGAGAGAGAGAGAGAGAGAGAGAGAGAGAGAGAGAGAGAGAGAGAGAGAGAGAGAGAGAGGCTAAAATTAGAAACTCACGCTTAATACCAGAGAAAAGCTGTTACTCCAACCTTCACTTTACTGCTGCTAATCATTCCTATGGAAGCCCATTTCGGCCACCTAAAAATCAGCACATAATATTTATTTCATTATGAATTGAATTGTTATGTCATGGTTGTGAGATAAAGTAACTGAAACCATATCATCTGGTTTGTCAAACTATTGAATTACCGTCTAAAATCAATGACAATTAATGATTAATTAATGATTATACATTATACAGACTGCAGAATTAAGCGCTCATATCATTCAGAAGCTTACTTAATGTCTGGCCTCTGGCGAGAGTGGTGGATGCAGTGCATCATGGGCATTGTAGTTTTGCCACCCTTTTACGCTTATTTATTTTTTTGACATATCTATTTTTATTTTAAACTACAACCTAAAAAGGCCAAGATACTGATCATGCACTGCATACTATGAAATCAATGTTTCTGTGTTCAGACACCATCTCTCCAAAAATCTCATCCTTTTGTTTAAAACAATTGTCTTCCTGTTCGCCAGCTTCATTCCACAATATTCACGTCCCACCGGAATTTGTGCAGGTGGAAACGGGACAGTTTTTCTGGAGTCGACTCCAAATCTCGACTCTGCTTAACTTAACTTTAACCATACTCACGGTTTCACACGATAAGCCGAAACCGAAAATTATGTATTTACTGTAGTCGTATATTTAGTCTGTGTAAAGGAACCATTTCCGAACCTTTGTTCAGCTCCTTGGAAACAAAGTTTGGATGTAATGATGTTTCGCGGTTTAAGAGGCTAAAGTTAAAGCTCATTCTCGCTACTTAAACTCAGACTGCTGCTGTTACGTCAGAATATCCCTCCTGCCGATTACTCGTGAAAACGAAAAGAAAAAAGAGTCGAAGGATCGACTTGTTTGGACTCATTACCCATCACTAATACGGAGCTGACCTTAGCTGGTACCGAAGGTAAGTTGGAAAATTAGTTTGATAAAACGGAAATAAACTACATAGTTGATTTTATTACAGTGCACCGTCCTCACCCTCCCGAGCTGGAAGACACTGTGTGGAATAACAGTACGCAGGTTCATGTATCAGTTATACTAACTCAACAAAAACACATCTGAGATATAGTAACACAGTGCAATGCACAGAGAACCTGCTATCTAGGCCCTTATGCGAAGCAAAATGGCTGCTTCTTTTCGTTGTTGTTGTTGTTGTTGTGGGGGGTTCATTTTTTACAAACTTGCACACACATCATCAGTGTTGTCGTGTTTACTGTTTTAAAATGAAAATACTTGACATTTTGTTGATAAATAATAGGTTGTGTTTGACACCACACTACCAATTCTGTGGGTGGGCGATATGGCACAAAGCTAGTACTGTGATACATCAGGATGTTTTCACAATACCCAGTCACAATATTTATTCCTTCAGACATCTAGTGAGCTGGTACTGAGAAGAAGGGGCCAGCAGAGCTATATCTAAATATAAAAAATAATCAAAACATAAAATAATCAAACACTATGAATAGTCATTTTATACATTATTTGCCATATGTGCACTAAATTCAGTTAAACAGGCAATAATGAAACTAGCGTTTGGTCAGTGATCAGGTATACACCAATCAGCGGTAGTGTTAAAACCACTTCACCAAATTGAGCAGCCCCACATACCACATATGTGCACCGTGTAGTTTTACAATGTAGTCCATCTGTTTCTCTTCATACTTTATCCCTTTTTCAGTGGTCAGGACCCCCACAGGAGGGTATTATGTGGGTGATGGATCATTCTCAGCAGTGTAGTGACACAGGTGTGGTGGTGGTGTGTTAGTGTGTGTTGTGCTGGTGTGAGTGGATCAGACCCAGCAGTGCTGCTGGAGTGTTTAAACACCTCAGTGTCACAGTTGAACTTCACCAACCACAACTATCCAGCCAACACCATCCAGTGACCAGTGATAGAAGAACTAGAGGCTGACCAACACAAACTGTGCAGCAGCATTTATAGCTTTAAGAAAAGTCAAGTCAAAATTTATTGATATAGTGCTTATTTCAACAGATGTTGTCACAAAGCAGCTTTACAAAGAATCTGGTGTCCGAGCCCCCCAATGAGCAAACCAAAGCCGACAGAGGCAAGGAAAAACCTCCTTAGTTAAGAAGGAAGAAACCACAAGAGGAACCAAGACTCAAAATGGGAACCCATGCTCCTTGGTTCAACACCAGACAACAAGATAGCAAAGGAGTGTATAGTGTTTGTAGGGTAGAATAATAAATGTCTGAATACTCTGTAGTTAAGTAGTTGGGTCTTCAGATATGTCAGCAGGACGCAGGCCAAGCTTCCACAGTGCAAGACAGCCAGGAGCTCCGTGGTGGTTAAAGGCAAGCAGTGGCTCCCATTTAGAGCAGATGTAGCAACAGCATCAGACCAAACAGGATGGGCAGAAGTTCAGCTCAGACACAGAAAACAGACAGACTGTTAGCTCTGACAGAAGACCTGAACACACTATACGATGTTAACAGAGTGTAGCAGTGACTCCGGCAGGCCTGGCTATTACAGCATAACTAAAAGGGAGAGCCAGAAGGTCACACAGACATGAGGGCTCCCTGAGAAGTCAGCGCCCCTCTGCTCCACCGTCAACAAACCTGAGTGAACATGAAGAGCAGTGGGACGACAGTACTATCGTTCCCAGCTTACCAAACACACTCTATCAGTGGACCCCTAGATCTGCACCTTTTATCTAGCAGAAAAAAAGTAATACGGAATTTAACCGGTAACCAGTGTAAGTTAGATAAGACTGGGCTGATAAGATCAAACTTTCTAGTTCTTGTAAGACTCTAGCTGCAGTGTTTTGGACTAACTGAAATTGTTGAGGCTTTTGCAGGAACAACCAGAATGCAGGGCATTACAATAATCCTGACTTGAAGTAATAAAGACGTGAACTAGCTTTTCTTAAAAAGCTAATGACTAAAAAGACTTCGTAATTTAGCAATATTGCATAGATGTAGAAAAGCTATTTTAGTGATATTATTAATATGCTCCTCAAAGGCCAGATTTTTTACAGAGGTACCTGGTGTAACTAAGAAACTATTTAGATTGAGTGGTAATGCAGACAGCTCAGTTCAAACAGTTTTGGGACCAAGAACAAGAACTTCTGTTTTGTCTGAGTTCAGAAGGAGGAAGTTACTGGGCATCCAGTCTTTTATGTCTTTAGTGCACATCTTATTAAGGTGAAGTGGATCATCTGGTCTAGCCGAGATATACAGTTGCGTGTCATCAGCATAGCAGTGAAAGTTTATGTTATGGTTTCTGATTATGGTACCGAGTGGTAGCATATATAAGGTAGGTATATAAGGTATATAAATATAGGTCCTAGGACAGATCCCTGTGGAACACCAAACTTTACTTTTGTGTGAGTGGACGATTGACCGTTTATATTTACAAATTGACAGCAGTCACTTAAGTAAGATCTGAACCATGAAATAGCTTTTCCTGTTACTCCTAAAAGGTTTTCCAGCCTATCTAGTAGGATGGAGTGGTCTGTTGTGTCAAATGCTGCACTAAGATCAAGTAGGACCAGTAGGGATGAGTTTCCTCTGTCAGAGAATACTAAAAGATTGTTTACAATTTTCACCAGTGCTGTCTCGGTGCTATGATGAGGCCTAAATCCAGACTGGAATGTTTCATGTATGTTGTTCCTGTGCAGATAGGAGCTTAACTGTTGTGCTACAGCTTTCTCTAAAATCATAAATGGGAGATTTGAAATGGGTCTGTAGTTTGCTAGCTCATGTGGATCAAGATTAGGTTTCTTAATTAAAGGTTTAATTACTGCTAGTTTAAGGGATTTTGGGACGTAACCTAGGGTAAGAGATTAGTTTAGTATAGACAGAAGAGGCTTGGTTATTTCGGGCAGAACTTTCTTGAGTAAACCAGTCGGACTGGTTCTGGTATGCATGTAGATGATTTTGAGGATGATATTATTTGAAATAGATCTCTTTGTTAGAGTAAAGAAAAAGATTCCAGCCTCTCCGCAGAAGTTATACTGTACTCTAGATCGGCATTAGCTGTACGGAGCAGTACACTTGTAGCTGTTAAATGTGCATTTTGTATTTTTACAAAAAATTAGTGTGGCTACAGTAATGAGTTGGTCCCATTATATTCTGAATGAGAGGTTTTGTTTTCCCAATCCATGTTGGAGTGGTACTTTCTGGGTGCTTTCTAAGACAAAACAGTAATTTTTCTTCAGAGTTAATAAGAAGTGATCGTTATTAACATTACATATAAAGACTCTTGTGCATTAGGTAAGACGGTCATTTTGGACAGCAAATTAAGTGTCTAGCTTTGCAATGCAGACATCTCGACCCCTGGTTCAGAGTGAGTATTCTCTCCAATCAAGCATACATCAGACTATTCTGAGTGGCATTGTTTCCAACTCGGTAACTAGGTTATCCTTGCCGTCCAAAAAAATCATGCATCTCCATTTTTGTTGATTTTAATTTTAATGCATCACATGGCCTGACATTTACATTGTATGAAAAATTAATGATTAACAGACAAAAAGAAATGTCCCAAATAACTTGTACAAAAAAGTCTGGTTCCTTTGACTTACAGTAGAATCAAATTAGGTTTTTGCCTTCTCCTGTAAAGTTGCCATTTTGGAGATACATGTTTTTCTGTGGACAGTGACGTTATGCAAACATTTTCAAAAATCAGTGGAATTTATTTGGTGGTTAAGCAAATTTAGATGTCAAATTTAATCCCATCTGCCTGGATATAGATTCAGCTCTATATCCGTTGACTTAGGCTGTACTGGGAGTAGAAATGTTGACTAGAGTAATTGAGACGTTGCTGTTTTTAAGCATTTAGTAGCAATCTTGAGCTCTTTTTATTATAATTATGTGCTTGTTACTGAGACTCTTGAGCAAGCACATCAGTGTGTAGGTGTGGACGTGGCTGAAGGCTCAATACTGTAGACTATTGACTCTTGGAGATCAATACTAAGAAAGGGCATGGCATTCACACATCTTTCTCTCTCTCCGTCATGCACACACACCTTTTAATACACTGAGAATGTTGCATTGTCCTTCCCTATTTCCTTCTCTCCCTTTAATACTCTTCTTGTGTATGAGTGTTGTACTACTAAACTGGACATTATAACACACTTCCAAATATCTTGACCAGAATATTGTCCAGGCTTTGTAAAGCTGGTGTCAAGACTTCAGCATCATTGACCTGACTTACCTGCATATGCAAAGACATTCATGTTTGCTTACACGGCATAGCAAACTCTCACGTAATGCTAATGCCATGTTTCAACAGGAATCTGATTGGATTGTTTGGCATCCGTTGTGTTTTCTGTGACCCAGACCAGAACTGTGTAGGACGGACCATAGTGGAGCTGCATGGCGAGACCCATGGCAGAGGTATATAAAGAGGCCCCTGATGGAGCTGCATGGTGAGTGCATTAACGGTTTAAATTTTTACAGCGGGCTAGAAATAACTTAAAGCAGCTTTAATAAAGAATAGGTAAAGCATAATGTAAGAAGGACTGTAGGAAAAAAACATTATTATGAATTCAATGAACAAAGGCACCGATTAATATTGCAGTGGCAAAAGGAAAAATATAAGAAGAGATTCACTTGAAGCTCCACTTAGAGCTGAAGGCCAACATTGCTCAAATCTACATTTGACACAGGGACATTTCCTGTTCGTAATAAAAATGCAAAATTATGTTTTTGCAAGACTGAAGGTTATGTTCCACTGACAGATTTAACAGAAGTATAAAATCACAGGTTCTGGAGACCTTTTTGCGATATACTATATGAGTCATGGTAAACAATATTTCACCCAATAGGCATGATAAAGTTGCATTCCTTTACAGTTTAGTACAAAGTTGTTCATTAGAAATAATGTTATCTGCATGTCAGTTTAAGTGAAGTATGTGTAGAATATTTGATAACATGCTTGCATGGATTTCAGTACTTCTGTATTTGGTATATCCCCCTTTTGCTTTAGACATACAGACCTCAATATGGTAAACATGTGAAATATGTTGAATAAGCCAAGCAAAGTATTTTAATTATTAGAAAATATAGACAAATCCTTCTTCTAGTTAGCCGGCATTCCTCTTAATCCACCTGAGATTCGACTGAACTTGAGCTTCAATGGAATGAATAAGAAAACTACAAACAAATTTGCTTTAGCTTGATTTATGAATCATGACTCATTTTAATTGTCATAACTTTGCATTACATTTCTCAAGATTCTTAAAAGATTTTTCAGAACACTCATTTTAATATAACCTCCTCATTTCTCAGTTGTGATAATGTTCATCTTTTGCATGAAGAAATTTGATAGCAGTTCTCTGTCAAAACAGGGTTGTCAGCTTCTTATTTAGAGGTTCAGAAAATTTGAGAAATGACACAGACAGCTTCCCAAGAACACAAAGCAACATCACTGTTCTCAGATCATATGATCAGCTTTAGGCTGAGTATGTTTGATACGTTTGAAAGAATGTTTCTGATGTTTTTGGAGTTCAACATTATGAATCGTCCAACATTATGTTAACTTGAAATCTAACTTTCTGATTTGACAGAACAAAAGGGTCATTGCCTTCCACTGCAACAGCCACTTTAGTTAAAGGGCAAATGTGAAAAAGGGGTGGAGTTTTGGATATTTGCTCATTTATTTGCTATTTTTTCCCCATATACGTGTTTAACAACTTGTACTTATGTGGTAACAGTATATATGTGATAGTAGATATATGTGATCTTGGGTCTATGTCACTATGCCTTCTGGGTATTTCTAAAAATAGTAAATATATCTGAAAATGCAATATGTTTCTTCCTATTTAGCAAAATACACTTCTGTGTATGTGTTGTTCAAGATATGAAAAAGAGAGTTCACAGATATCATGTATACATGATAAATAGGTATGGCTAGTGTGATTGTGGTTATTCACTCTTAAAATTAGAATAAATACAGATAACATTGATTGAATAACTGCTTATTTTATATATGTCTGTAATCAGTTCCAGCGGTCTTCTTTTGCACAGTGTTAATGTTAATTGTAGTTATCATGTAATACTTGAGCACCCTTAGCCAGCTAACACAGACTATTTTACACAGACTGTCTAAATTAAAGTTATTAGGTCACCAAAAACCTTTCTGATTTTGATTATCTGCCTTAAATAGTCAAAAGTGAATAATATGACCCAGCACACTTCCAGGTTGTGGTTGTGGTGCTAATAAAGGTGGATCTGCCCATCTCTTTTGTCTCTTCAGTGTGAAACACTGCTTTTAAAACCAGCTTGATGTTGTCCAGGATTTTGTTAAAATGTGGGAGCTAAAGTTGACTTTCTATTTACCTTGTTTTGTAAATTTTTGGTCCCATTTTAAATGGTACCAAAATAAGTTTCTAGCTATACAAGCTGTAGCATTTAAGGTGTAATGGAACATTCGGTTATAAAGCTGGCGAGTAGAAAGCTTCTTAAACTAGAAGTAGGATTTAAAGATCAACCAGCAGTGACAGCAGTATTTGAGGTTCACAGTGTGTCAGTTTAATGTCTCTAAATTCAACTAAATACAGTTTCAAATCGATGTAGTGTCTAGGGCATCAAGGAGAAATCTGGTACGTGTGGTCTTCTGAGTAGCTCTAACGATGTTTTGCTGCATTTATAGCCATTTGCATTTATTTTGATATTATTAGAATAACATGTATTACCTAGAGGTGTGTGTATGTGTGTGTGTGTGTGTCTTGCAGTGTGTCTGAACTCCTGCAGTGTAGAGGCAAAGCTGCAGCCTTTTGGACACTCCCCCTCTTCCTCTATTGGGTGATGGCTGCCACCTCCCTCCCCTTCCTCATTAGTATTCAGGTAGTGCAGTCTGTAAGAAGGACAGAGAGAAATAGGGAGAGAGGGAGTAAGAGAGAGAGAGGGAGATTTACATATAGGTACAGGCAGCCGCAGATACGTCAAGGCGAAGGAAAAGAGGGAGACTAGAGACTGAGGGCTGAGGAGAAAGAGGGAGGAGAGAGAGAGAGGGGGGAGAGAGAGAAGTAGATAGAGGGAGAGAGAAAGAGCAAAGGCTGCATTGTGTGTTTTGGAAAGAGGTTGAAGGAGGCAAGCGTAGCTGCAGTGTGGAAAAGGGAGGCAGAGGAAGCCTGACCAGGCGCTTGACCGGATTTCCCCCCAGCAAGCGGCCGGACGTGAGCAGAGGACTGGAGGGCATACTGCAAATACTACTACGTCTTCTGCGTGCATGCGTATGCGTGCCGCCCTCGAAGGGGCAGGCGGGCCGAGGCAACTGGCGGGCACGTGTGTGCGTGCCAGAGCGCGAGCATGTGTACGTGTGCGTGAGTGTGTGCGTGTTGTGTGCAGCTGTGTGCGTGTATGTGTGTCTTTCTCGTCGCGGCGGTTGGTGAAGCATTGCCCGGTATATGGATAGGAGCTCACTGTTTCAGCTCATTCAGGAGCAGGTAAGCACCATGGGGTTGCTATGGTTACAACCTCTCTCCTGTATTTGCATGTGCATGTGTGAGTGTGGTTTTCCAGAGAGACAGAGACAGAGGGATGCGGATGAGGACAGGCAAAGAGGGACGTGCCACTAAGCGAGTGGACGAGGCAGTGTGTGTGTTGATACAAATGCGGTGTGCATGCTGGTCTAGCAGAGTTCTAGCACACTAAGACTGACACCGAGGATGCCATTAGGCAAGCTGCTACTGACCGCTGTTCCAGTTTGGCCTCGGTCATCCTACAGGCTGCCTCGCTTCTGCATGAATCACTGCTGCGAAAACGTGTGGAACGAGTGCATGAGTGATGCCCCTAGGCCCTCCGCTCCTCTCCCCAAACTAACGAGCTCGTCTGTGGGGTACTACAGTCAGTGGTGAGGCAATGTACGATGCAATCTGATTTATTTCCTTTGACTCATATTCATGATGGCCTGCCTGTGTGGCTCATGAACCAGATCTGACCCTCTGAGACCATCTGGTTGGACTGTGAATGAATTTGGCTGTATCAGGGTCACGACTGAGCACACACAGTTTTCTGTTTCTTTGATTTACTAAAGATACATATTTGCAGGGCTGTAGATGGCCCATTTATGTAGTTTTAAAATCAATCATATAATATTTTGACACATAGCTTGCAATGAATGGCTGACACCAGCAGGCCAGATAACTGGGTATCAGTGTCACCATGCTGGTATATTTGTCATTGATAAGTAGTGTTTTTCTGCTCTCATGTTCTAGACACATGGTGCACACAGTTCCTACAGTGGACACCGGGTGAGCGGACCCTGCTCTAGCACCATTTTTTACTATTGTATAAATGGATTGTGAATTGAAGACACTTTGCTTCATGCAGTCTTTAGAACAGAGTAAAAAAGCAAATGTGTTTTACTCTCAAATTAGTTCACTCAGCTGGACCCCTTTTTTGTCTCAGTGTTTACTCCTAGACCAGGGTCCTGGTGTATTCCAGCCCATTTCTAACCCTAAGTATAGATATTAAGGCCCAACAGATAAGTGTGCTGGCTGATCAGTGCACTTTTGTGTTACAGCATATTACAAAGTTTTTTCAGAGGTTTCCAGGGCATACTTGCATAGGCTGGGCTATGCAGGACCTAGGCTGAAGACAAAAGCTCTGCATTTCTGGACAAAGCACCTAAACAATGACAGCTTGACATCATTAGTTTATTGCCAGGCAGTCTTCACCAACTATAGTTATAGAGATCTATTAGCATTCTGCTTGTAAGGCAGTGCAGAGTCGCAATCTTTGAAATAGCCTGAAACAGTCACTTAAAAGTCGGTGACTTCACGTTGGATTTCACAGGAGTTTCAAGTTACTAAATGTTCTTGCATGCCATTACTTACAGTCACACCAAAGTGTGGTGTTTGTGAAGAGAGCGGGTGGAAAATAAGACAAATGATAGGTAATTAACAGGAACCAACCCTTCTAGCTAGTTCCACCCCAGACTGTTAGTTCCTGCTCTTATTCGAGTTCAGTAAATGAGAACTTAGAACTAACAATCATTTCAGTCAGTAAATCACTTTTTACCTACAACTTTTAGAGTATAACATTTAAATAAGAAATGATACCAGCCAATAATGTTGGTATTCAGAATTATCTGCCCCTAAAATCAGTATACTGTAGTTTCACATCACATCGGTCGAAATCCTATCTGACCCTTGTAGGCCTACCTTGTAGCTTCACCTTGCCGGTTTACAGTTAGAGATTATAGAGATAGGAGCCTCTCTTGCTGGAAAAACACCAGCAACATCACAGTCCCTTATACACTCATACCAGCACCATGCTTAATACTTTACCACTACCATGACAGTCTGCTGTGTAGTGATCCACTACCCCGGGATAACATCTAGTCTACAGCGGTCAGCTGATCAGAAAGTGACCAATAATATATAGGGGATGACAAATGATGAACGGACGATCCTTAGTTTGTAATTGTAAACATTTGGGCCTGTAAGGTGGGTGGCACTTATAAAGTGACCAGTACAAAGTTGTGGGTTGCAATACTGTGAATGGTGAGTGTGCTTGGTTAAGAAAAAAATCACAGATTGTAAAGCACTTTTTTTACTTGTGTGTGCGTGTGTGTGTGTGTGTGTGTGTGTGTGTGTGTGTGTGTGTGTGTGTGTGGTATTGTGAATGGAAGTGGGAGATTTATTTTGGTGGCCAAACAAATGAATAGGACTTAAGAAGGAGATTGGTTTCTGGAGAGTGTTTAGCAACGAAATGACTAAAGTCCATAAGGAGCTTTTAGTGACTGAGCTGCTGGACGCTGGTGTACGAGCCAGGCCTAGAGTTAATAGTAGCAAATGAAAAATAACAGATACATGGCTATACATTTGGCTTGTAGTGAAGAAAGCCTGTCTGTGGTCTGCATGGTAACTGAAATGTTTTTGTAACAATAATGCATGATAATATTTTCAAATTGAATCTGTTTCACCAATAGTTCTTTACCTGTTGAAAGAGAGTTGTAACTCCCATTAGAGAATATCCTACATTCTACAAAATCAGGAATTTAATAAAGTTTGAGTTAATGAATCTCAGATAGATGAACTACTTGCTTATGTAGTTACTGACATTATTACATGCTTTAAAAAGATATAACAATTTTCAGAATTCAGACTTTAAGGTGGCTCCTGTCATTATGATTTATCAGTGTGAAACAGTTTTGTTCATTTTTAAAGAAGTCTTTATTACAATGTCATAAGCAGGTCTGTTTCAGATTACTTAGCTACACCAGTGCAGTCTAAGGCAAGTATATGATGCTTTATTCGTGTAGTTGTGAAATGCTTATTTGCGTACTTCAGCTAATTGTTAGCTACTTCTCGACTGCTTTTTACACTTGTATCTACAGAAGGATCACATTGAGGTTGACTCAGTACTGACCTCTGACCCAGTATTCCTTGAGATACTGGCGAAGGCCAGTCAGAGAGGAGGGGTTTGTTTTACAGCTGTCTGACTAACATTGTGGAGAAGATATTCAGTTAGGAATGCATTTCCTTATTAATGTACCTTGCAATTTAGCTTTAAGATACTTTTGCCCTTTATGTCTACACATTGCTGACCTCACTTAATTGTGTAGTTTGAGGAGGATTTAAGGTGCTTTTGGGACAGCACTAAAGATGGTCTGGCCTCTGAGATGGTCAGCTTGTTGTTTTAAGGACGCCAGTAGCTTCTTAGTTGGATTTGCACTATTTTTGACTGTATCTTTGCTCAGTAAGGGCTTCTTAACAGCCACACATCCTTTAAGACAAAGAGTCTTGTGCTAGTGGAGGGGATGGACAGAATCACCCAAGATGTTTTTAGGTCTGAAGCATTAGTCTCTCAAAGATGAAAGCTTAGAGTACTTAACGGTCTGACAGGGCCATTTTTGGTCTTGCATTTTTTTCTTTTTTATTTGTATGAAATTATTGTATTATCTTTTATCTAATCTCACAAATATCCTGAAAAATAAATAATGTGTACTTAATGATGGTTTTGGCTGGATCTTGAGTATGTAATGAAGCTCTGAGTTGTGCACAGTGTCTGGAGTGTGTGAGACGTGTTTTGATCTAAGGCCTATTTGTTTGAGCTATTAATACATCCTTGTTTCCCAGCTGTGGAAATGTTGGTTAGTGTGGAAAAAATGTGCAAAAAAATGTCTGCTCATTTTCAGACCAGTAATAAATAGCAGTGTTGGTGTTATGAGGTTTTCAGTGGCCTTGTGTGGCATGCTCTGACGTTCAAAGAACAGTCTGATTGACGCATAGATTGGGACGTCACTCTGTCTGAAAGGTGAGACCAATTCAGCAGTCCTGAGGGGAGGGATCATATGAAACTCATCAATTACCAATATGTGTGTAAGTGTGTGTGGTTTGCCAGTGTGTGAGTAACTTGGAGCCGCCTGTTTCATTGGGACAGCGTAGGTGTTTGCCATATGCATTAGTGTGTCTGCGAGATTCAAGCAAATGCTGGTAATTTAGCTGCAATGTCGTGGGTGTGTGCCCATACATAGACAATTGAGCAAGCTGCGTTAGTATGTGTGTGCGGGCGTGTGTGTGTGTCGCTGTTTCATTGAGTTGAGGAGATTTCTGGTGGAGGAAGCAGTGCTGAGCTCAGGCTGTTTGTGGCTGTAAAACACACATATGCACACACTCACTCATACACTGTGTGCTGGTGCTGACTACTGCTGAGACAAGCTGAGTCGAGGATTGCAGGATCATGTGGTTTCCACATAGCTAGACATTCGGATATTCTAGACATCCACACTAGCACAAATATATAAAATATTCTAATCTGTGGATGCTTTGATGTGAAACATTAATTGTCTATTTGTTTTTAAATATAACCAGAAATGATCACTGGCACAGAGCAGCCTGTTCTTTTCATTATAGCACACTGCCGTGATGCCAACCTGTCCCATTTCTTTCTATTCAAAGTGTGCAGCTAATTATCACAGGTACAGATTCTATTTATTTCTGTTTTTGTATTGGCCTTTGCTTACAGTAATGGGGAAAGAAAACCAGTCCAACACAGGATAATGGTTTCTCTTTACCAATCAATGCTAAACGTTAGAATTAAAATTTAATTTCAGTGTAATTAAAACGTGAAATTTTCTTAAACAAATATATTTTTGTTTGCATAGTAGAATTGCCATTACTATTTGGATATGGTCTATTTAATATTTTGAATTTGCTACAAATTCGCATAGATGTGTTGTAAAACAGCTGTAGGCAATCGTTATCTTGTGATTTATTTGGGAATGTTAGAGGTCTGTGCTACACATCCCAGAGCGTGGGGCGATAAAATGTTGAAAAGTACAGGAATATTGTTGTTTTATTTTCTTTTTTAAAAAAAGAGGAAACAGACTGGAATGTGACCCGGGTTTGTTATTTAATGAGTTACTGAAAAAAAATCTGTACATTTCAAATTTCCTTCTTACTTTTTATCTCTCTCTTCAAGTTAAAGTGATAGCTTCGGAGTTGCTAGTGGGCCTTATTGAAACGGGGGATGAAATTTAATAGCACATCAGCCACAATCACATTGTCAGTGGTGAGAGGGATGTGTTGGGTTGGTGGAAAGGTCACAGCATCTCTTTCACCCTTGCATGCTAAGCTTGCATGAAGTGCCCAAAGTGTGCTTTGTATTTCTGCAGTAGCGTGTGTAATGTGAAGTGTTCACTTGTAAAATGATGGTTATTTTCTGTAGGGGGGTGGAGAATGGATGCTGTGCTTTGTTAGGTCTAATCACGAAATGTACTGTTAGTATGTTACTGATATGTTACTCAGCAAACCGTTTGTATAGCAAACCAAATAACCTGATAAATATGTAGTATTTAATGCTACTGAGTAGAGTGGCTGGCCTTTACTTTACTTTTAAGACATAACAATACTGAATCAACATACTAATTACATTGTCATTGTTATATTAATTGAATCAATTTTACATGGGTTAGGGAATAATAGTTTTGCTCTGGAGCCCATAAGATCCCAGTCACACCTAAGAGTGCGAGCAGGTTTGCTGGGGTTTGGGTTTCAGATTTAGCAGTACTGTTCAGGTCACAGGTACAGGATGCAGGATGAAGTGAGTTTGCAGCTGAGAGGCTTGAACAAAAACGCGTCTAATGGTATCTAAATTAATACTTCAAATTTCCAACATAAAAAATCACTGAGGACCATTTAGGATGTCATTTGTGTCTATAGGCCTCATTTTTGCCATGCTGACCAAATCTTGCTAGCCGATACACCTTATTAGTGACTAATTAGCAATTTCTAAATTTATTGTCTAAATAAAGTTGGTAGCTGACGGAGTGCTCTGCACAGCAGGCAGCGGATTAGTGTAATTAGCTGACCTGTGTGATTGTCCAGTCCAGTTTGTGCTGTTCAAAACCATTAATTGACAAAGTTAATGGCTGTGTGTGAAAGAGATGCTGTATGTTCGCACTGCAAGTATTGGAAGTTATAACTGCAGCTTTCAGCAGAAACAGTAAAACAGTAAGCTGTAGAAGTACAGCTAAACTTTTGCTGAAGTAGAGTTGGGTGAAGTGTAGCACTGAAGCGTTTCAATACATTGTTCAGATGGAAATAAATGCGTATGGAAACATCCCACAAAACAGAAATCCAAACTTGTGTGAGAATTGCTTGTTCAGGCACCATCTGGGCATACAGAAAGGGAGAGAGATAAGTCCTCTCCTGACCCAGAATACCTGGCTAGAGGAGTAGAATGTCTCTGGTGACGGATGGAGAACAGATAACCACTCAACGGATGGAGAACAGATAACCACTCAAAATTACACCACTGCTTAACTGGTTGGAATATGCCCTACTGCTAATGGCAGTGTGTGGTAGGGTGAACTCAGACAGCACTCTTGTCAAGGCGTCATACCTGTCCTCCTGTCACCTGGGCTACTGACCACCAGCTGTATCTTGTAGCCTGCCTCTCTGTGTAAACCACATCTGATAGTTGTTAAGGAGTCATCAGCACTTATTCAGTTCAGTTTTAACAGTGTGATATGGATCGCCTAAAAGCAGCTTTACTGGAAAACTGAGAGGAAGCAACCCTGTGCCTCAATTTAGACACCATGCACTAGATACTTAAACTGTACCAGAGAGGAGACCTCAGGGCTTTCTTGGCTCAGGGGTGCGAGTGCAGTTATTGAAGGTGCTTCAGATGAGGTTTTTGCTGGTCTTAAAACCAGAGAGTGCAGTACTGCTATAGGATGCATGTAAGCATGTTGACAACAGATGTAGTGATGGCTAAAATGTTTGGTTGCTGTGCAGCCTAACCATTAAATATGTAGTAGCCTGTTTCTACTACAGGGATTCCATTGGGTCTGAGATTTTCAATGATGTCTCTCTCTGCTAACAATGGAACTAAATGGAGCTGAGGCTACACTGTGTTGGCTATTAGCCTGGTGCTGTTAGCCTAAAGCTTCAGAAAGCGCTAGGCTGACAGCTCTTAAGCCTTGGCTCCTGTTTAGTTCTGCCAGGGGATATTGGATTGTATCAAGCAGAGCTTTTAGCAAAAGTGGCCATGATAATCCAGAATGCTCTGATAAAAAACATGACTATGCTAATCCAGAATACGGTGCCATCACTCCCACGTTGTGATAATGCTCCCTCTGGTGAAGTCTTCTCGTGTTGTGCCACTGATACTCTGGTGTTACTCTCTTGGTAATCACACTGCTGGTGTAGGTTGTTGATTTTCCTTCCTGCCATGTTCTGGAGGGAACACCCTCAGCCATACGGAGCGTGTCTGCTGCAGCCATGGAAACTGTGCGAATCGTTTTTTGGGCCGCTTTAATAGCCCAGCGGCCTGCCAGAACAAAAGCAGCATTCATACTGAGAGAGATCAGACGGTCAGGCGCATCCGCAAGCCTGCTGTGACGAGTCTGATCTCGGAAGTCAGTGCCATCTGATACGTCTTTGTGTGTTTGGTTTGATGTTAACTAGCTCGATTTTGTAGATATTAGCTTTTGATTGCGTTGGTTTAGCACATTCCAGCCCACACACACATGCACGTTTATTGCTGTCCTTGTGGGCTGCTTCCAGGTTATTCTGTATAGCATGTGTTCTGCTGTGCTACACCTAACAAACTGCACCCTTCAAGTGAGGATCTATATGTATACATCAAGGAGTGCACACACACACAAGCTGGCCTAGGCTGAGATGAGTGTCAAAAGGAAGTGGAGGTTAAGAGTTATCATTCACTCCTTGCTTCTTCTGGCAGAGAACTGCTCTCCTCACCCTTTAACTGGTTTAATCTCTCTCTCTCTCTCTCTCTCTCTCTCTCTCTCTCGTTCTCTTTCTCTCTCTCGCTCTCTCTCTCTCTCGTTCTCTTTCTCTCTCTCGCTCTCTCTCTCTCTCTCTCTCTCTCTCTCTCTCCCACCCCCCCCCCCCCCCCCCCCCCCCCCCCCCCCCGTCTCTCTCTCTCTCGCTCTCTCTCTCTCTCTCTCTCTCTCGTTCTCTTTCTCTCTCTCGCTCTCTCTCTCTCTCTCTCTCTCTCTCTCTGTCTCTTTTTCTATCGCTCTCTTCTCCCCCATCAGAGTGTCTTTAATTACTCTCTGTGAATCATGTTCTCATTCTCTCCCTTTTTGTCTACCCAGTCTGCTGCTTCTTGAATCTCTTTTGTTCTTTTATTTTTTTAACCTTTTTGCCTCTTCTCCCTCTCTCTTCCTCTCCATCTTTCTGAGTGACACATCGGTAGTCCGTAACCTGTAACCATGGCGACACCGCAACATGTCTGTGTTGAATCACTTCAGTAACTGCTCCTCTCTTCCTCCTTTATCCCGCTCTCCACCCGTCTGGCCTACTCACTCACTCTCTCACCTAACCCCTCTAGTCATTCTGACCAGCCATGGTTTCTGATCTCTTCTTTATCTGTATTCTATT
This sequence comes from Prochilodus magdalenae, assembly GCA_024036415.1. Taxonomy (NCBI): domain Eukaryota; kingdom Metazoa; phylum Chordata; class Actinopteri; order Characiformes; family Prochilodontidae; genus Prochilodus; species Prochilodus magdalenae. The sequence goes on from JAMWET010001785.1 coordinate 266,994, forward strand.
CTTCCTCTGTATTATATTTGCTCATTCATTCACCCTTCCATTCACACTATGAACAACATCTATTAGGGTGAACATTCCTCTTCCTCTTTTCCCCCTTTTTCCAGCTATAGCAGTTTTTATCTGCATGGTAACAAAAATCACAATCTCTCTCTCTTACACGCACACCCACACTCACAGGTAGACAATTAGGTAAAAATAACTGCTCGGTCTCCAGGCCTGGTGTTAATCAAAAAAGACTTCAGGCATGTAGTCATTTACTCACCGAGATTATGTCTCTCTCTGTGTGTGTGTGTGAGCATGCATGTGTGTTTGTATTTGTTTTCATCATTCCTATCTTTACACAATTATATAAATAAAATTATGTGATATATATCTATTATATCAAGTTATTTAACCCTAACTGGTGCAGTGAGTAGCTTCTCATTTGTTAAACGATCATGTGGAAAGACACATTCTGTGATCGTGGAAAAGATGTTAATCTGTTTTAGAAGGTTCAAATGATTGGCATGCATTAAGCAGAGAAAACATCTAAGGATATTGCTGAAACTACTAAAATCAGGTTAAGAACTGTCCAACGCATTATTAAAAAGTGGAAGGACAGCTGAGAAATGTCATTTACGAGGAAGGAATGTGGTCGGAAAAAAATCTTGAATGATCCTGATCAGCGATCACTTAAACGTTTGGTGAAATCAAATGGTAGAAGAACAGCAGTAGAACTCAGGGATCTGTTTAAAAGTGAAGTCAGAGCATTTCCACACACACATCGTGAAGAGAACTCGGGGGATTGTGACTAAACTGCTGTTTAGCCTTAAGAAAACCACTTGTCACTGAGGCTAACCAGCAAACATGGCTTCAGTTCGCTAGGGAGCATAAAGATTGGGCTCTGGGGCAATGGAAGAAGGTCATGTGGTCTGATGAGTCCAGATTTACCCTGTTACAGAGTGATGGGCGCATCAGGGTAAGAGGAGAGGCAGCTGAAGTGATGCACCCATAACTCCTAGTGCCTACCGAACAAGCCTGGGGGGCAGTGCTATAGTCTGGGCTTGCTGCAGTTGGTCTTGGTTCAGCAACATACCCAAACAATGAGGTCAGCTGACTACCTGAATATACTGAACGACCTGGTTATTCCATCAATGGATTTTTTTCTTCCCTGATGGCTCGGGCATATTTCAAGATGACAATACCAGGATTCTTTGGGCTCAGATTGTGAAAAAGTGGTTCAGGGAGCATGAGATCATTTTCACACATGGATTGGCCACCACAGACCTGTCCAGTCCAGACCTGAACACCATTGAGAATCTTTGGGATGTGCTGGGTATGTCTGATCAGTCAGCAGGAACCTGAAAATAGTAGATATACAAAGCAATACGATACACAGTACTTTGTTGAATTCTATAAAAATGTGTTTGTTCTACACTTGGTGCCTCCAATATATACCAAAGAAATTAATAATCATTTGGAGACCAAAGATATATAGCTAACACTGATTATGCAGTCTTACTGTTGTAACACATGCAGAGCATTTCTTGTGTTGTCATGTTTAAATAAGTATATAAGTATAGGTGTTCCTGTAAAAGGCAGCATACTGCTACTAAGATGTGTTCAACGGTAATAGTGCTTCCACTGATGTGCAGGATACCCACGAACAATCCCTGTTCCATGACAGAAGAAGGCTTTGAGCTTTTCACTGGTGACAGTCTGGATGGTCCTTTTCTTATGTGACCTTGTGACATACATTATTTCCATAAACAGGCTCTTTATACCACAGTATGCATTTCCACTCAGCAACAGTTCATTTTATACAAACCTGAATTAATTGGAATTAAATAAGTCTTAATCTGCATTTGTGAATGTATCGACAGGCAGTAATTATTGGCAATGATTTGTTATAGGATTCCTGATATCCACATATATGCCACATAGGCATTCATCTTTTCTTTTCTGCACCAACATCTGGCACCAAACTCAAGCATGATTACATCAGTGTTTTTAGTGCGGCTAGATTTCTAAATGTAATGTTTTAAACGTGCATCAGAGACGACAGTGAAGTCTCTCAAAAACCTCTCCGTGGTTTTAACACCACAGACACTCACTGCTTATTATTTCATCATTTCATCTGCAGAAAAAAATCATAAGAGGCCTTTGAAGTTCTCCTTCTCCCTCCATCTCCCTCTCTCGTGTCCCCTGTTTCTCTATCTCTCTCATAAATAAATAGTTGTAAATGTGGAATGCAGTGAAGTAAATTTAATGGAATTAAAACTCTGCTTGTGCTCAATTAAACAGCTTTCAATTATTACAAACACACATTCATGGAGTGCTGCATTTTTCTTTTTGAACATATAACAAATAGAGTTATCTAAATTCATTAGCTACCACTCTTGCATCATACCATGGTTGCTCTGCTTGTGTGTTTGAGACTGAGCCAGAGTTTATTCCCTGTATATGTGAGGTATAGCAAATTGTGACAAATTATTTTGACTCATAACAGACCGTCATTAGTTGGCAGTTATTTTTTACAGTCAACCTGTAATCAAAATTGTCATGTACGTGCATGTGGGCAGACAACTTCCTTTCCTCTTGTCACTTTACTCTGTCTTTTAGTTTTTAAACTGTCTGTTTCAGTGTGTTTACGCTGGTGAGATGTTTCAGATAGCTGGCAGTATTTGTGCTGTTGTCTTTTCTGCTGTGTTGCAAAGCTGAGTGGCTGCGACACTGTGAGGGGTGTCAGCTGATGATGGAGCGACGTACATACACACACACAGTTCAGCTCACATTAGGTAGTGACAATCATACTGGGGGTTATTTAATGATAAGCATTTGTTAATTAATTGGCTAATCATCCCTCGTATGTACACTTGCTGTCTGCTCTTAGAGATGAGCTCTGCCTACATTATTTGCATACGATTATAGACTGTACTCTATTAACATCTCTACCCTGGTCTTCACTGGCCACTGTCTGACCTCAGGAGCGCAGTTGATCAGTTACTATTTGAGTGATAATTCTCAGCACAGCAGTGACACTGATGTGTGTGATGTATCAAGCACAGCGGTGTTAGTGGAATTTTACAAACATCAGTCAAGACCACTAGAGGCGAGTCCAAATCAAGGCCAGGAACTGGACCCCTCAAACACATCAAGAAGACTTGTTTTAGAACATAAAAACTGGAATAAATTTGAAGCTCATTTATCATCAGTTATTACGCATCATCTATATTAATAAAGATGTGTAATGTATCATGATGTATTGAATGTTTTTTTTTACATTTTAATCTAAATGTTAAATATACTGTCTGTCCTTTTTTTTCTAAAACATATTACCGGCTAAAGTCAGCTAAATATAAAGCGAACAACGCACATTCATGTTGTGCTGGCATTTAATGTTCCTCAGTCCACAGTGTCACATGTATACCAGCAGTACATCATGGGAAGCATTACCAGCCCCAGCGGATAGAGTAGCGGTCACCCACAGGTGCTAAGTGATTGTGATCAGTGGCATCTGGCTAGAATTGTCTGTCAAACAGACAAGGCAGAAATCACGTCCACATTCAATGCAGGGGGCCCCACACGCATATCCCACAGATCAGTGCAGCTTCCATTGGGATGTTCTTTAGCTTCCACGGACTATGGGAGCAATAGATCCACCAGACTGCTTCTACATATTAGTGTCATTGCTTGGTTGCTACAAGATAGGAAATTCTGCTGTATTGGCTGGAGAGTGTTTTATGGATGGTGGATAATTTGAACTTGTATCAACCTTAAGTTTTTGTCGTTCTGTAAATAGGCCTGTCACAATTGTCATATAATAAATCCATACAGTGATTTAAGTCAATATTTCAGAGACATTTTACCATTCCATTAAAACGATTAACTTAATTAGAACTTATTGGCAGCAGCATGTCTCAAAAGAATTATGACAGGGTAATGTTTGCTACTGTGTAGCTTCACCTCCTATTTTAACAACAGTCTGTAAACGTAATGAGAAGGTAGTGAGAAGACCAATTGCTGTTTTGGGAAGTTTTGGAAGAGGAATGTTTTCCCATTCTTGTCTGATATAGGATAATAGCTGCTCAACAGTCCTGGCTCTTTTTTCCAGATCTTTCATTTCATGATGCACCAAATGTTCTCTTTTGGTAAAAGGTCTGGACTGCAGGCAGGCCAGTTCAGCACTTCAGAATCTTTTTCTGCAGAGCGATGTTGTTGTGATGGATGCAGTGTGGTTTAGCATTGTCCCTGAAAGATACATTGTCTGAGCGTATGTTGTTCTGAAATCTCTTTATATACTATTCAGTTAGCTAAGCAAGATAGGTAGTAAGTCAATTTGGCCAATTAAAGCTTGTACTTTAATAATTCAAACAATGAACAAAAAAGACAACTGGTTAAGTGGTATTTAAAGATGAGCTTAAGGCTCTAAACATGCCTTTCTCTAAACTGTTACAGTCTGTTATCAGTCTGTTTGTTTAAATGGTGAAATATATGAGACATACAGATGTTGAGATGACGTGAAGACCACTCACTCTGTTTCTGTCTTTTTCTCTCTCTCTCTCTTTCTTTCTCTCTTTCTCTCTCTCTGTCTCACACACACACACACACTCTCTCTCACACACACTCTCTCTCTCACTTTCCGCAAAGCTGGACCCTGAGCAGACTGGTTTCATAACGGTGGAGAACTTCACCAGTCTGGCCGAGCAGCATGAGCTGCAGCTGGACCCCTCAAAACTGGACATGCTGCTGGCTCTCGTCCAGAGTGACCAGCACGGCCACATCTGCTACCAGGAGCTCATTGAGCTGGTGAGGCACAAACACACACACTTACAGTACAGAAGCATGCACGGGATGCTGCTCACACCTGCAGTGGTATGCAAAAGTTTAGGCGCTCTTGGTTAAATTACATATATTTTCTGAGTGAAAATAAGCAAACACACCCTCTACAGAGAGCACAGTTCTGCACTTTTAAAAACTCTTACTACTGCTTATCAGCTGAATGTAACGCACTGGGGAGAAATAAAACTGTAAAATGTAGAGGATGTGGAAACTTATTTTCAAATCAACAAAGCATAATTTGGCCCATAACTTTTGAAAGTGACGCAAATGACTGTGTGTAAATGTGTTGTCATGATCACATCATCACATCTTTAAAACAGGATCAGAAGCTGTTTTTATTCCAACAGCCACATGGGCAGTAGAGTATAGCGATTTGCTTTCTCTGTTCCATTGGAATGATAATGTATCATATATGTTTATGTAAATGACCCAGTTCTGCATGCGACTTAACAGCTCTTCTGACAATTGACTGTAAGAAAAGAACCACACTGATGGTACAAGACCGCTTGGTCAGATATGGCTGTCTTTAAAGCGCCCCGTGCTGTAACACTCAGAATGCAGCTTGCGCTTGTGTTGCGTTATGAAGTGCATCGTGACACATTTTTGATTGTGACAACGTGCAGAAGCGTGTCTGTGTGGTTTCAGATATCTACATTCGCATCCTTGTATGATTTATGATTCTGATCTTAGTTTTGATATATGAACCACTCACAATGGCAAAAGGTACTTACTGAAAATCGTTTATTCGATTTGAACATATTTGAAATATTTGCTGTTTTATTTGAAATAGTGTGGAGGGTTCTGTTTTCCCTGATGTGACCTCTTTAATTAATAATTAATGAATGAAGCATATTAGTCAGGAGTCTTTCAGTAAGCCTAAAAACTGTGCAGCCCCCAGGAGCTGGACTAAACCATTTTACTCCCCATTTTTCCATTTTATGCCGCTGTTGGCCTTAAAACACACACACACACACACACACACACACAAATGTAGACATATGCATACTTACACACCCCACATACACACAAACATACAGTGAGCACTGAGTCATACAGTGAGTCACAAATACTATATGCACATGCACACACACATGCACACTCTCTCTCTCTCTCTCTCTGGAACTGAGGGTGTTTAAATGTTTTTGTTCTGGTACAGAGCATTCAATCAGTTTTGCCTGGGGCTAGTATCACACACATACTACACACACACACACACACACACACACACACACACACACACTCTTAGCTGTCTTTCCTGGCAGTGTATCGCTGCAATGAAGGGTTCAAGTCACCGTAATGATTTAAACATGAAGTGCATTCATTTTGGGGGGGTAGAAAGAAGAAAGGGAGACAGGGAGTGAGAAGAGGAGGGGGTGAACTTTCATTTTAAAGGGATTTGGATGAAATGTTGAGCAAATCTGGGTCAGTAAAATGAGGGAGACGAGGAGGAGGAATATGGGAAGAGAGAGAGTGGTAAAGAAAATATGACTGCATTTTCAATCTTTTACTCAGATTTTATTATCTAAGGATCATTGCAGAGGCTGCCTGTGTCAGTTTTAGGTATTTAAAGAGAAAGGGTGTAGAGCCTTCTTCTCTGTTTTAGCTAATATATGCAGAGCAGTGTGACACGGCTTGCTTATCACAGCTTTACGCACGCACACGCACAAACACGCAGAGTTCAGTCCACACAAATACACTATGTGCTCATCTGTTTATAAGAGCAGAGTGTTTAATCTGTTTGAGAATAATCCCTAACTGGTGCCACCTAGTAAGTATCAGACGTTTGCAAGTTAGCGATGCCACAGCCATCCGAAGCCAGCAGTCCAGGAGAAAATTAGAGGACTAACTGTTTTTGGGTTGGTAGGTTGGCTCTCCATCATCTAGCATAATGGTTGCCAGCACAGGGGTCTGTTAGCTGACATAACAGACTTGGCAGGTAGTGTTTTCATCACGTGTCTTAAAACAAACACGTTCACCCTACCATCTTGGTAGAATTATGTGATAGGGTAGAAGTAACTAGTGACCGTGACTTAAATAGGAGTTAGTGTTTCCCTCCAGGTACCTTGAGCTATCTGTGACCAGGCATGGCAAGCCAGGCACTCAGTTAAGTTGGTGGTTGAGCAGAGCTTTTTTTTCTTTTTGCTAGAATCCAGTATGATGGATTCTGTAAAGAATTTTGAAGTACACTTTCATTTATCAAGTGACTGTAATTTATTGTCTGCCAACAGAAATGCCAACATGTTACCCGCTATTTACTGGCTTTGGTATTGCAGTGACTAACAGACAGTTGGTTGTAAGCTGCTGTGTGTTTGTCTGCTGTATTTGTCAAAGTATCGTTCAGTAATGTTTTCATGGAACCCACAAGACAAAGTAAACAAACCAGTAATCATTCTGATGCATCTACTGAAGTCAAGATGCACCATTTAGTGTGACTAATGTATGTACTCACTTATTTTAGGAAAGCTAATTATGTGTGTCTTTGACAGTTTGTTGCAGCAGCACATTTTCGCATTTACACACAATTCAAACCCCACAGACTGAAAGAGTCTGCACTTCTTATGTACCTCAGCATTGTGCACCTGATAGCCCTAAGCCACTATTTTGACACCAATGTGATCTCTGCACCAGGTCACAATCACCAGGTTTCTTAAATGGTAGACATTGCCAAGTTGCCTGAATGGCTAGTTTATCATGATTTTTGTGAGACTATACAAATTGGTAATGTATTTTAAATTGTGTGAAAGCATCTGTTAGGTTACAAAAATGTACTGTCGTAAAGTACATTAATAGTTTCAGTACTATGCTGTAAAGCTGTTCTTAATACATTTGCTTACTATAAAATTGTTAAACTGGAAAAAAACACTGAGGCCATCAGAAGTACATCAGCATACCATGAATACTGTGTACAGTGCTGTGTAATACACTTTCAGGCCTAAACAGGGTCAAACCTTTAGCTTTGATTATGACATGTATCCGCCATGCCATTGTTTCGACAAACTTATGCAGGGTCACAACATTTATGCCTGTCCACAGAACCACTCCATAAAGTCTTCCTCTAATACATCTCAATAACTTGGCTGAGTGGAGTTAAGATTACCACATATCATTGCTAAGCCTCGACCTGAACACCGTAGATCTGGACTCATCAGACCACATACTTCTTAGTAATCTGAAGCCTTTTTTCAGTCATATTTCTGCAAAGCTGACCCGAACCACCATCCTTCCAGGCTTTAATTATGTGTTATAGAGTTCTTAACCCAATTCCAGTCATTTAGCTTCTCCTTTTCTTTGCTGTACTGTTCCAAATCCAAAGCAAAGTGTACGTTCTTACAAAGTACTCTGGAATGTTATTTTTAGAGTGTTTGTGGAGTGGCTTGTTTGGAGCGTTGTCTGTGTATTGAATCATGCATCCCAAGCAATGCGGGACTGAAGGTGAAATTATGGTCTGCCTAGATTTGGAAAAAAGGTACACACTGACTCAGTCAGGGACACTGCATTTGCGGCAGTTCAAATAGATGTGATAGCTCCTTCACTTTCACAGCTTGGCAGCATAGTGTGATAAGGGCAGCCATAACAAGTGAGCAGAATTGGTAGTTACTTGGAAAAAAACGAGGAGGAAAAACTGGCTAAAAGCAATGGACTACACGATGAGTCACATGAACTACATATCCCAGAATGCACTGCTCTTTTCCACCAGGGAATCAGTATTCTATTGCAAGCTGTGCAAAAATAATCTCCACCAGATTTAGAACAAGCTATATGTGTGTGAGGCTTTTAGTCTTTGCTTACAAACCAGGGAGAACAAAGAGACCTTTGATCTAAATGGAGTTTGAATCAATTACTCAACTAATACTACAGGGCACTCAACAGGTCCCTCTGCTCCTTCTCTCTCTCTCTCTCTCTCTCTCTCTCTCTCTCTCTCTCTCTCTCTCTCTGGCTCCCTCTCAACTTCTGTCTCACTCTCACTCTCTTTCAGCTAAGCAGCAAGCGCTCCAGCAGTTTCCGTCGTGCCATTGCCAATGGGCGTCGCACACTGCAGCGAGAGATCCTATTGGATGAGACAGGGCTGGGCGTGTACAAACGCTTTGTACGTTATGTGGCGTACGAGATCCTGCCCTGCGAGACGGACAGGCGCTGGTACTTCCATCAGAACAGGCTCTGCCCTCCACCAGTCTTCATGGCCATCATCACCATAGTGCAGGTGCACACAGCTATACACTCACCAGCATGTCCTTCTTTTTGGATTCTTCCTTCTTTCTCTGCCTCTTCTTAACTTAAACTCAATAACTGTGTGTGCGCCTGTCTGTCTGTCCCAGATCGTGGTGTTTATGTGTTATGGAGTGAGGCTTAATAAGTGGGTTCTGCAGACGTATCAGCCAGACTTCATGAAGAGCCCGCTGGTGTATCACCCTGGTCATCGTGCCCAAGTCTGGAGATTTTTCAGCTACATGTTCATGCATGTCGGGTAAGAAGAGCTGTCACACACGGTACACAAAGTAGAAAATATTTTACATTTTATAGAATACACGACAGCATTTTTATAATGTCATTTAAGTGTTATTGTACACTTCCGCACAAACAAATCTCCATGTTTGTCTTTTTTTCAGTTTGACATCTATGTTGTGTATAAATTTCATGAAGAATGGACCAAAAACAATTGCCCAAAATGTACTCAAAAAAAAGGTCTGGGTCTGTTGACTAAAAGCGTGTTTTGCTTCTCCTGTGAAGTTAACATTTTGGAGTTATTTTCTGACCGATGCAAAATACTATATCTCTACAACCACTCTCTATTAGCAAGTTGCCTTCAACTTCAAAAACTCTAAAAAAAATTTGTACAATTTTATTGTTGTGTGTGGACTGTGTGGGGAATTGTCAATGCAAGTCTGGTGCCCAGTATGTTTATTCTACAGTACCTCTGTAGACTTGGTTCAATATGAGTCACCTTTATTTATGTAATGCCTGAAAAACAGTTTAGCAAAAATGTGAGACTAAACCGTTAATGATTAGGCTATGGATGACCAAGACCAGGTTAAAAGTGGAAGAGTTTAGAAGTAGATCTGATTGTAGAGCAGCAGATAGACGACTGAGTATGTCCTCTTTATATAACCTGGCTATTTAAATTGTGTGGCAGCTATCATTTACTATTTGATGAGTCATGTGTTATTCTGCTGTGCAGCATCTCACAGCCTTGGCACCTGGACAGAATCACAATTTTATATCAAAGGAGCCATTCCTAGCAGTAACACTAACTATCTGGCCTCCCTCTGTATAACAATTAATCCTCAAGAATTAACCCCAATATCCGTGTAGTTTTTCCGAAATTCCTTATACCTTCATCAGCAGCTGGCCGTCAGAAATTTAAAAATGGAAAAAATCTCGATCTGTTGCTCTCTATTGTAACACCACTCTAGGAGGCCTATTGGCAGTTTTACAATAGATTTGGGCCACTCAGGCCAGAATGCCTCATTACCTCCTGCTGTGCCTCATCACATCAATAAAGAACTCTTCTGTTAAACAGCTAGGACCAGACCGGTCTTAGGTTTTACTTTAATAGCTGTGATACCTCAGTTCTTTATGTGGTTTCTTGTGTTCTGTGTGTTCTTTAGCCCCTCTCTCTGGTGTGTTTGTCGGATTTGCTGATTTTACTTTGATATGACAGCAGTCTGTTTAAACGAGCAACCTTTCATGTATCTTAATGGAGTTATGGAGCCCTGCATATAGCCATCTAAAAGGAAAATTTAAAAAGCAATTCCGGATGTTATCCCAATGTTCAAATATGAGATAAAGAACTGTGAAACTGTGGAGTGCACTGCTCAAACAGAGCACTGTTAAGTTCTCTCTTATCCAATTAGACAGGGTCACAGGTTGAAGAAACATGAAATATTTGAAATATAATTCTTTGTTTTACAAGTTCAAAGTCGCGTTACCTTTAAGGATGGCATCCTTCATCGGGAAATCATGAGGGCTGTGCTGGCTGTGCTGCCATTGAGTAGAGGAGAGATTGACAAAGTTAGGAGACACCAGGGCATCTGCTAGGGTATGTAGTTAGTTAGCATCTCTTTCAGAATGAGATGTGCTGTTTAATGGACATAGGCTTTTTAAAACCTTCCAGGTCTGTTGGTACTGAGGAGGAAGGCATTTTGTTAGCATTGCCTTCCTGTTTGAACATTGATGGACCAGTGTGTGGTAGCCTTAAGCCTGAGTATTGGCTTATAAGAGGCATGTGCACGCATGGCACCTTTAACTCAGTGTAATGTTAACGACAGAATTTACTATACAATTAAAAATGAATGACCGCAAATCTTGTGGATGCATTACTTTTATAATTTTACAAAAATTCTATCACAGCCCTACTTATAGGTTATGAGAAGGATTAGCTTAAACTTTTGGATTTTGTTTAGAAAGGTTTAACACTCAAGAGTTCCCATACATCCTGGAAAACCTGTAAGTTTACAGTTTTCTTGCCATGAAATGCCTGAAATTGTCATGGAAAAGTGGAAAGCTGAGCCATTATGCTACCAATGTGACATATTTTACCTTTCCTCTACATATTTAGAGCATTTAATTTTTTACCGTATTACCTTTGGATTGTTAAAACAGCTAGAACACTTGCAGTCCATTTGCAGAAGCACAAGCCTAGCGACTGGCTCCAGCCAAGGCCATGTTAGTGAGAACGACTGTGTCTAGGCGAGAGCACCCAGACATACTGTAAGTCTTCTGCTTGTCCATATGTTCAAGTGTGGTGCAAAGCATGCGAGAAAGTGATGGGGAGGAGAGAGAGGTGGCGTTATGCGCTGATCTGTTCCTGCAAAACAGCAGGGGGTTCAATGGAATAAGGCCCAGTGCTTTTGATGTGAGGCATCGTCGCAAGTCTGTGCGAGCAAACCACAGCCACAGAAGTCTGATCCGCTGGGCCAGAGCCTTTTCGACAGAGTGGAGGATTTTGTTGGCAGGAGCAACAGCAGACAGAGGCAGCACGGGGCTAAAGATGTCTGCGTGCGCTGACAACGCTGTCAGGCCGGGAGCACGTTGGGATGCCATTCTGACAGAGCTGGCTGCTTTGTTGGGCCTCCGCTTTCTTACCAGCACCACTCTTGCATTAGCTTCTGTGGTTCACTGGAAGCTTTGATGACTGTCTATGTTTGAGGAGAAAAGGAACTCGGCTCCTTCGCATAGAGAGGTGTCAGGAATGATGGCAGTGCAGTGTGTTTTCAAACACAGATTCTTTACTTTATGGCAGGAAATTACTGCCACTGCTGAAAGAAACCAAAATGGATTACGAAGGAAGTGAGAGTGATGACGGTTTAATTAAGATAAAGAAATGGGGAAAAATATGGAAATCAAATTTTTGGTATGAAATAAATGAATTTGTGTCATTTTCTTTCTTTATGGTTAATGAACTGATAGGGCTGTTATGCTCAAACAGCTTAGTTTCTGCTTCTTAAATTTCTGCAGGTAGTGAGTATTATTATTATACTGTATAGCAGGCAGCGTTTACTGCAAAACACTGCAGTAAATGTAAGTTATATAAGCAATATTATATAATATAAGCTTTAATACCTATGATTACAACCATTTCTGCTAGCACTTTCAACACTAGCACTTATTTGAAGAAACTATGTATATAATTTATAGTTTTCACACAGAGGTGCTGTGCCATCTAAGTAGACAACTTGGCAGCACAGTAATGCTAGATAATGAGAAACCAAAGCCATATGCGATTCAGCAAAGGCAGTAAAACACCTTTTTGTTACATTCAGTGTAAAGTGTATTATATTATACATTTTGCATGTTTGTTGCTGTAGTGATAGCAAATGAGACTTCCCGCCACATTTCCTCTGATGTGTCCCAAGCCACATGCCAGCACACTAAATAGTATGCTAGAAATGTCAAATGTTCCATTAGAAGTACTCTCATTAGTGTAGTAGGCAAAGTATAGGAATGTGTAGTTTGAGATGCTGCATTAAGGCTCATTTATATTCCCTTTACATATGTAAATCCACACATTCCTTTCAAATGTTATAACAGCCTTTGTTCAAAAAACCTTTGTCCACCATAACCTTTGTTATTACCAGAGTTTCTTAGTAGTATTCGTATAGTATTCTTAGTAGTATTAGTACTTCGTAGTATTCCCTGGAGAATGCATCTAAATCTTTTTTCATTGTCATTCCGACTTTTTTTGTCTCTATCCACCCGCACCTGCTGGAATGGTGATAAGTCGTGCAATATTACAGCACCGCCGTGGCGGCTTGCTGTCCAAAATGGCGACAGGGTCTTCCTAACAGCGCAGTGATGCCATTCCAGCCTAGACCTAGTTACAAAGAATCTTGTATTTTATGTACACTTTTTCATTATGTACACTTATTTTGTAACATCAAACATTTTATTTTACTCTATACATGTACACGTGTCTATACGTGTAAAATTCAAACCTAGGTGCATCCTTGAGATCCTGTATGTGTTTTCTTTTCAGTGATGCTCAGAAAAGTGACATGAGTGTCCCCATGTTCAGAACTTTCTGACTGTTTACTGTGGCTTGATTATGACACGTGGACACCCTGTTTCATCATTCAAAGTGCAAAATAATTCCTAAGTAAATTCAGAGAGAATGTACCTTTAATCACCTAATCACATAATTGACTCCTGGCAGCCCTGCGGATAGTGTTTCTCCTGAGTATCCTATCTTCCATTTGGGTCTTCAGACTTAATGGTTCATGATATCTCTGATTGTATCCATCCATCTTGTTTCTGGCTGTTCACTTTCTCTTTGACCTTCTACTGTTCCAAGCATAATTGTCTTTTGGTATAAATCAGTTCTTCTCACAGTACAGTCATGAAGATGTTCATCTACTGGAATGATTTGATTTTATAAAATGCCGGTGTTTGTTCATTAACTTATGCAGTAGAGCAAATGACAAAGGACATTTGACTTTGCACTTATTAATCCAAAAATGAATGAACTCATCAATCATACCGCTGCTTTCAGTAACTCATATTGGCCTTTTGACAGAAACAAATTTATGTAGGCATTTCCAATACCAGTCTATCCGTTTCTGCCATATACTGAGAAAATGTATTTCCCACTCCTTCATGCAGAAATATTTTAGTGTAGTGTAGAATGGGACTCTTGCATGTGCAACCTGTTTTAAACCCCGCACAGATCATCTTAACGGGTGTCAAATCTGAACCTTAAGTCATTTTACAACCCTCCATTTCTTGGTGAATTTATTGGTATGTTTTGGATCACTCGATTGCATGTTGGCCAGAATCACTGTAAAGTCCATCCTAACCCTTATGATAAGAGTGGATGGTACATATGAACTAGTAATGTGTAAGTGATTGTGGATCAAAACACACATTTTGACATTTTCACACTCACACTGCAACCAGTCCATAATGCTTCTCGACATAAACAGGAAGCATTACATGCATGATCTGGACCCACTGTGAAGTTGCTTGCGTTTCTCTTTTCATGCTACCTCACTTTAAGTCGTGTCTGTTGTTTAAATTATAATTTTAAAAGGAATTCTGATTTACAATAAGTGGTGTCCTCAAAAACAATTGTCACGCGTGTGTGTTTGTTTCTATCTTTCTAAGACCGTCTAAAAGGTGTGAGAGTGCTAGAGTATGTGGACACTGAATTGCCAAAGCAGTGATTGCAGTTTTAATCTTGATGTTTACTGTATAAGCTCCTCGTTCAGTATTGAAGACCGCAGTGACATTTTTAGCGCAGTGTAATCAGAGAGAGGAACCCCCGGCGGATCGAGAGGGAATATACTGACCTCGATCTGACTACTAGTGTGTGTGTCTCTCTCTCTGAAGCACACACACCACATTCTCATATGCTGACAACGATGTACATACTCACCAGGCACATGCTTACACATGTGCACACACATGCCCTGGTCTATATAACTTATGAACTTCTTGACATTTTCTGCATAGTCCACAAAGAGCATATGCTGTTTTAGAACAGAACTCATTTTTAGCATGAATCTCCTAATGCCCTACAGAGCTCAATGGCCTTTCCCTGACCAGAAAATATGTGTGTGTGTGTGCGTGTGTGTGCGTGTGTGTGCGTGTGTGTGCGTGTGTGTGCGTGTGTGCGTGTGTGTGCGTGTGTGTGCGTGTGTGTGTGCGTGTGTGTGTGCGTGTGTGTGTGCGTGTGTGTGTGTGTGTGTGTGTGTGTGTGTGTGCATAGTTGGGCAAAAGTAGTGATGGCTGAATACACTTAACTGTGTCTTAACTGTGTTCAGTAATGTATTTAATTACAGAACATAACAGAAATATTGAGGATACATGTAGAACACTTAATATTTGTATTGAATTCACACTGTTCCTTGCTGTTACTGGTTTCTTGTTTCCTTCAAGTAATACATCTGCTGATGTGTTACATTGAAAATGTAATATATAATGTAATATATTATAAGTTTCAAAATTCTCAACATTTTTGCCTCCCACCATACCTGCTTCAGTCCTATAATCCCCAGCAGGAGTCCATAAGTCCATCAACATTAAGCTTATCACTGCCAAAACTGTCCACTACAGTTAACCAGGTAAAAGAGCTCAATTATGCTGAAATATAAAACTGCCACTTCAAATTTATCACTCTACTCTGTCTTCATCAGAAATATCAGTGTTTGTAAAGGAGCCATTTGTTTTTCTTTAGAGTTCAATTAAAATAGTTTTTAAAAATACTAAATAATTTTTTTACTGGGTGAGTACTTTAAAAGTATTCTCATATTGGTGTATAATGTTTATATGTATAATGTATTCTGCATACTGCCTTTTGGACGAAATACAGACACTTCATATCTCTATTCTGAATATGTATTTCGACTATCTATATTGTGTTACATCCCAACCCTTTGTGTCTGTGTGTGCAGGCTGGAGCAGTTGGGCTTTAATGCACTTCTCCAGTTGATGATTGGGGTTCCTCTGGAGATGGTGCATGGAATCCTGAGAATCAGCCTTCTGTACATGGCAGGAGTCGTAGCAGGTAAAAGTGTGTTTGTGTTTCTTTTGTCTGTATGTACACATGTAGTCAACGCTAGGCATGGCACCAATCCGATACCGGGTACAATTGTTGGACTGGTATCAACAGAAACTGCCGGATTGGGTATCGGGGGGAAAAAACCCAGGGGTGAAGTGTAGTAGTGTTAGAGAAACTGGAGATAACAACATGCAATATCTGGTGTTTAAAGTACTGTAGATCCGTTGAGACATATACTAGAAGAAAGCCAGTAAAGTGTGATGTGTCCTTTCCAGAAAGCCCTGGACCGTGCTAGAATTCAAAAAACCCAATATACTGACCCTGAAATCACCAGGCTTCACTCCTGCGGTTTTCTCTGAGGTGTCCAAGGTGCCAGGTCATAATCACATGATTAGTGACTATATGATACCAAGCTTAAAGCATTATTGCTGAGCACTAAAGTTAGCCTGTGCAGCCTTTAGCTCTGACTAAATTAAACTGACAAATCACATTATATTAGTGCCTCATAGATCACAAGGCCATCTGCTGAAATCAATAATCTGTGGACTTCCCTTTCGCACGTTCACCCCAGCCCACCCACACAGACTCAGAATGACCCACGTGAGCTAGTGTGGTAGGTGAGAGTGGTGGAGAGGAGAAAACAGAATCTGTGTGTGTTTGTGTGTGTGTGTGTGTGTGTTTGTGTGTGTGCGCAAACCAGAACAGTGGATTTCCATAATCAAACCTCAGACAAGGTCATCTCATTATGCTCACACATACACATTTACAGTACATATATTTATACCCTCTATCTGTCCTCCAAATTCACCTCACTCTGAGGAAGGCAGGACTGAGAAAAGTGAAAGGCATCAAAGTGAAAAACAGAAAAAAGAGAAAGAGCCAGGAATAGAGAGATTAGGGGAGAGAGAGAGAGGGAGAGAGCATCAAACAGGAAAAACCAAGAAGAAGATGGAGGCAGAACAAGTATAAGAAAGAAAAGGGGAGTGAGAGAGAGAGACAGAGAGAGAGAAAATGAGAGAGAAAGAGAGAGAGAAATAAAGAAACGTGTAAGAGTGAGAGGGAGTAGCTGAAAAAGAGGAACGGGAGAGAGAAGGAGAAAGACCAGATGGGGGAGCAAGGAAGGGTAAGGTGAACAACAGGAGAAAGAACAAGCATGGAAGAGAGAAAAGGAAGGAATGATGAGAGAGAGTGAGTGAATAGAGTGAGAGTGCAGTGCAGCAGGCGTATGCAGTACACACACTCTGGATAAGCGCTGTATCAGGTCTGTAATTATCAGAGCTGAATGGAGAGGAAGTTGCAGTATTAACTGTTTTATCTGAGTACATGATGATTACACAGATGATTATAATTTGTTTGGGGGGGGGCTTTTCTATCACATTGTAGGGACAAAAACCTGTTCACATATTCCAGTGGGGACCTTCAGTCCTTGTCGGGACCACAGGCTGGCCCCAACAATGTGACAATTACATTTAAAGGTCAGGATAAAGTTAGGTGTAGGCTAGGTTAGGGTTAGGCTAGTAGTAGTTCTGGTTAAGGTTATAGGGTTGTTCAGTGTTAGGATTAAGGTTAGGTTTGAAGAAAAGAGTAAAGCCAGGTATACACTGTGCAGTTTTAGATTTTTTAATTTATGGGAAGTGATGTCTGATTAACTGCCCAACCGAGCTTTGATTGAGCAGATGAATTTCTAACATGTCCGAAATTTTGGCCGCTTGTTCCACAGTTTGAGCAGATCCCACGAGGCACGATCTCTCAAAGTCACACCCAAAACCACCTATAAACAGTCACAGCTACGGTTCGCACACAAGCTACCTAAAGAGTCGGTATTGGCAGTACCAGCATCCATAAATGCAAACTGTGCTGCAGTGATGTTTTATTTTGCCTCTGTAATCTCCTGGTTTTCAGTTTCAGTGCCGTGTAGTTAAGTTAGCGAAGCTGTTGTAGCACATTTGGTTTGCCAGTGGCTGAATCCCAAACGCCCCCCTCATTCCTACATAGCCACATATCCTGCGTAGGATCCTTAAGGAGCAGGGAGTCATTTGGAATTCAGCACGTTGTTTTATTGAAACAGCTTTATTAGGAATTGTCTGTTGACAGAGCTGTGCAGTTGTATGGGCTGTGTTTCACATGCAGTGTGAGCACCCATGTCCCCTCATGTAAGATAGACAGAGCATTTTTGTGTAATGTGAGTACATAGATCGTGCTGTGTGCTGAGACTTGTGCTGTGTGAGCTGTGAGCATACGCCAAGATATGTAAAATCGCTCAGTGTATGCCTGGCTTAAGGTAAGAATAAGGGTAAGGTTAGGTGTAAGGTTAAAGCTAGATTAGGGTTAGGTTTAACGTTAGGGATAAAGTTTTGAGCTTAGGGTTAGGTTTGAGGTTAATGTCAGTGTTAGTGTAAGGATAAGATCGGGGTTGTGTTATGGTTAGGGTAAGGTTTAAGGTTAGTGTAAGGGTAAGATTTGGGTTAGGTTTAGGGTTAATGTTAGGGTTAAGTTTAGTTTAGGGTAAGGGTAATTAAGGTTAATCTTAAGGTTAGGGTTGACTTTAAGGTCAATATTAGGGTTATGGAAAGGGTAATTTAAGGTTATGGTTGGGTTTCAGGGTTGGGTAAGGTTAGGGTTATAGTTGATGTAAATGTAAGGTTTAGGTTTAAAGTTTAAGGTAGGAGTACTGTTAGTGTAGGAGTACTAGGGTTTAAAGTTAGGCTAAGAGTATGGGTTAGGTTTAGGGCCAGAATAAAATTAGGGTTAAGGTTAAGGTACAGGTAGGGTTAAGGTTAGCCGTATGGTTAAGTTTAGGATTAGTAGTTCTGTTCGTGTGTGTGTGTGCGCGTGTGTGTGCGCATGCGTGTGTGTGTGTGTGTGTGTGTGTGTGTGTACGTGTGTGTGTGTACGTGTGTGTGTGTAGAGAGAGAGAGCATTTCAGTTTGTTTCTGGAAGCACTGTAACCTGCAGTGGGGTCAGTAGGAGGTATTTTAGTGAGGGTCTGTTTGCCCAGCGCTATCATGATGAAGTCAGTCCTGTAGTTGCTGTTTGGATTCTGGGTTGAACCCTCACTGTTAATTTGACAATGTTGATTATCTTTGTTGCCGTAGAAACTATTAATTGGCTTTATTGTCTTCATCTAATTGGTCAGCCACAGGGACGTCCTCTCCAGCTACTCACAGTCAAAAGTGCTGCCAGCATTTAAAAACCCAGATCGCATTCTCTCTTTCTCTCTCTCTCTCTTTCTCTCTGTTTCTGTTTCTCATTCTATCTTTCTGGCTTTCATTCTCTCTCTCTCTGTCTCTCTCTCTGTCTCTGTCTCTCTCTCTCTCTCTCTCTGTCTCTATCTCTTTCTCTTTCTCTCTCCCTAGGTTCTCTGACAGTCTCTATAACTGATATGCGAGCTCCAGTGGTTGGTGGGTCTGGAGGAGTCTATGCCCTCTGCTCTGCACATCTCGCCAATGTTGTCATGGTAACCAACACTAACCACCATCATGGCTCATACGTCTCTGAATGAATGAAGAAGGAACAAGAGCAAAAGATTGAGGGAGAGAGAGAGAGAGAAGTAGAGAGAGAGTGGAGACCATAATGGATGTATTTTTGTACGCTTTCAACCTGTTTCCCTGGAGACCAAGGCAATACCACACACACACACACTTGTATGTACACGGTGCCGTGACAAAGTATTTGCCCCACTGGCTTTTCATCATTTGTCATATTTTTGTTGGTGAATATCATATTGAACCTAGTCCAAAATCCTTAATTGAAAGTGAGCAGCTCATAAAAGAATCAGTTTTGAAAGAAATAAGAATGTGAGTGCAGAAGATGATCATTTTAAAAATCTACCTTTAATCTCAACAGCTGCAACACATCCTGTAGTCATGAGTCCGTCTCTCCGTCCGAGTTTGGAACTCGTTTTCAGGTCAGATTTAATGGACAGTCCAGTTTTCTCCTGTCAGATTGGTTTGCTTAGAATATTCACTTTCTTCTTTAAGCACAGGCCCACTGGACGCAACCATACACATGGCTTGGTTTTGGCAGTTTTTTTAGTCAGCATTGGATTCTGGAGTTTTGGTGGAATCTGGACTCCAGACGAGACCAGGGCAGGCTGCAGATGTCTGAACCCTGTCAGTGATTTTAAAGCTTTAGTATTGGCACACTCCTTCTGCTTACGGCTGCAGTTCTGCAGACACAAGTCACTTGAGTAGAATTATATCAGGTGTATCTGATATGTAAGAGTCGAAACGCTTATTTGAAAAAGTTTATCCAAACTAAAAATATTTGGGTTGTTGTTCAAAAGCGCAGCATATTTTATGTCAGTGTTAAATTTTGTTTGTGATGTAATGATGTTATTGTTACTAAACTGTAACCAGGGCTGTCCTGTCCGGTTTAATTCTGCACTTTATGGGATGATGGGCCGGTTTGGGCCAGGTTTAAAGATTCAAGTCTTTTTAGACTCAAGTTAGTCTCAGTCTTCACTTGGTGAAAACTCGGTTGCATACTAAACTTTTTGACCTAATAAAAGCTTTAGCATGTGTTTGTGTGTGAATGTGTGCTCTGTGTTGGAAAAAATGAAAAAATAGAGAAGCTACTGTGGTTTGCGTGCAGAGACCTTTTAAAAGCCGCTTCGCTAAAGGTCCATAAGGTCCATGTGAGTGTGTGTGTGTGTGGTCTGCTACGAGTGTATTTGCTTTATTCCATCATTAATCATGAATGGCCTGCACACACACACACACACATTAACATTAACCATCAAACCTTTGCATGTGTATGTGTTTCAGAACTGGGCTGGGATGAAGTGTCCATACAAGCTTCTGCGGATGATCCTCGCGCTGGTCTGCAGTAAGTGTCAAACATATTACAACCTAAAATATTTTATGCTCAAAACTTACTGTGAATAAACATAACAAAATGAATATTCACACATGATTTTTTACACATCAGAACTATTTACAATAAAACTTTGAATAAGGCATTTAATCCAAGTTGCTCCAGGGGAGATGCAACACTGTCCTCTCTCCTGTTTTTTTGTTTGTTTGTTTTTGTAATGCTGAAGAATCAGGGGACACTTCTGTGTCATCAGACATCCCTGTTGACATCTCTGTAGATTTGAGTTGGAGGCCAGCTGCTCTTGGCTGGAGATTTTTGGGAGGTGGAGAACGATTAGCAATAACACTGGTGTGTGTAATGTTAAGAATGATCCACTACTTATAATAACTGATCATAAGATGAGTTACTGTTTAGTTGCAAAGGGATCACAGACCACTTTCAAGACCACTTTTTTGGATTATGATTATTACTTTTCCTTTCAAAATCAAATGAAAAAGTTTGTCTAAATCTGACATGTTCACATTAAGAAAAAATAAATAAGTAAATAAACATGTTTTCAATTAAAGCACAAATCACACCTGTATGTATCCAAAAGTTATCCATAACTGCTGCACATGGCTATACAGCAGTAATGAAACTCAGTTTGAACACAGTCCTGGCGAGCTTCCAACTCTTGCCGCTGGAGTCGATAAAGTTGACTCATCAGCTCCATTTAATTTGAACTACGACAGCACCAGAGTAGTTGATGAATATAGCAGTAATATAGCAAAGATTAATCCATCTTAGGTACAGAATGTCATCACGTCATGTCGTAATAATATGTTTATAGCTTAATATCATCTTTAACATATGATTACAAATGATGTGATGTTTCAATACATCTTACCATCCTTACAATTTCACATAATAAGGCTACAAAGGGAAAACCGTAGCTACGGTAAGTTTAGTCATAGTTATTCGAAAGAGAGTCGTTACTAACGTGTGTGAGTCGTTACTAACTAACTGTGTCCCCTTTTCACAAGGCTTGTTTGAATTTTCCGTTCTAGCCTAAATGATACTGCAGGTACCTTTAGTGCTGCAAACGCTCTTAACCGTAACTGTAGGACCTTTCAAGGTGCGACGGTAAATTGTGTAAGAAGCTAGCTGATTTTAAAGCCTGGTAATTGAACAAATACTTGCTGTTCACACTCAGACTCTAAAATGTAATTTTAGCCAAAAGTAATTAAAAAAAAACAGACTCAACAGGTCCAACAGGTCATCTCCATGAATTTTGACTCTCGTTTTAAGTCATTGGCCAAGAGTCGACATTGGCTCCCAGACATGCTGCAGTGTTAGGATCAAGTGTTTTGGAATCAAAACCTCCCTAGGTGCCATATTTGGCCAAGCCATTATTTCTTACAGTATATAAGGTTTGTCTCTAAAGTATTTGTAAACTGTATAAATCTGTCTTTGTGCTTTGATCTTGGACATTGCTTCTTAATTTTTTGCTTTTTTTCTGTAGTGAGCTCAGAGGTAGGCCGCGCAGTGTGGCTTCGGTTCTCACCCCCGCTACCATCATCCGGACCTCAGCCAAGTTTCATGGCCCACCTTTCAGGGGCGGTGGTGGGCATCAGCATGGGCCTGCTGATCCTGCGTAGCTATGAGGAATCCCTCCACAAACAGTGCTCCTGGTGGGTCCTCATATTTTCCTTCATCACCTTCCTCCTCTTTGCCATCTTTTGGAATATCTTTGCGTATGAGCTGCTGGGCGTTCAGATTCCACCACCACCCTGATGACACGCCCCCGTCCACCCTAAAGCTCCTCCCCAGTTTTGAATACACAACTTCATTTACCCTCTGGCTGTGGATGGCCAGATTATTTTGCAGGCCACACTCCCCTTTTGTTACAGCTCTGTCCTGTTCTCCTCCAACTGACCATTAGTGAATGGAGGTCCAAACAGACAAGAGGAGACTACAGAAATGCTCTTCTGAGGTGATCCTTCTGACTCACACCTTTAGTTTATTAATGTGTTTTTGACTGACCATGTCAGTGCCGGAAGAGGAGGACAAGACTGAACTATCTGTATAACTCACTACAGAACGGTGTATTTGTTTTCTCCTCTGTTGTCTCTAATAGAGTCCTGTCCACTCTTTCTCTGGTTTTATTTTACAGTTCAGTTTTATGCTTCTAAAAAAAGAAAAACTTTGATTTCAAATGGTGCATTATTCTAATGATCTCTTTTGGGTCCTCCTCTGTTCTGTGACTTTGGAAAGCTAAATGGAAACATAGTCTGACGAGCCCACCGGCCCTCTTCTACACAGCCACTACAGTGAAGAGGGTGGATCTTGGCCTTTCGTGACCTCTTCCACTGCATGTGCATGGAAGGGTCAGAAGGTCAAGTCTCCGGCGCCATTAGCATGGACAGAGGGCACTAAAACTGAACCACTTGTGTCCCATGGAGACTGTTGCCTTGGCTACCTCTGTCCAGTTGCTACAGTAACCGTTGTGAAGGTGTGAGATTTACACCCCCGTCTCCCACTGCCCACCCCTCCCAATGGAAACAGTGGTTAAGGTAACCAATATCAGATGTCATGGTGGCCTCGGAGTTAAGAAGAATTTTGCATTTCTCTCAAAGAAGAAGCATCTACCTTCAAAAGACACTAAAATGGGCATTTTCTCTCCAAGGTTGTCAGATATGTGAAAATACCTCCCCTGGTTGAAGATTTCTGATGGTGGTGTCCTTGTGACTCACTGCCAGTTAGAGTAAGTCGGTTGAAAATTCTGCAGTGCCAAGTTACCATTCGCCAAGCTGCTACATCAAATTGTACATTTAATATTGAATATCTTTATTTTTATTTATGTTCCTAGAGCTTTGCTGTAGGAGGATTGTTGTATGAGACAGTGTTAATGGGGATTCAGGGCGGTGGGGCTGAAGTGGGGAACTTAAAATCTTTCCTGAAAAGCACGACAGCGTTTCTGACCGATATGTGTGTTATTGTGAATTTTCGTGCCATATATTTATATTTGTACTTCTATTTATTCAGATCATCATTCTGTGCTTGCAGCTTCTGGAAGCTGATTCCATCAAACTGGGTAGTAATGATGCAAAACATGCTTTGAAACAATGCCAACGCCTAAAAACCATGCATTACCCATGGGTGAATCAATTGCAATGAACGTTGGCGCATATCTGATACATCAGGCTGTGTTCCAATTAAATACCCTGTCCCCTATTTACACAGATACCGAATACTTTCAAACCCTTGACCAAAACTGACATTCAGGTTACAATGACGTGAAAATCCAAATACTGTAGTTAACAAATAAATAACAGTTTAAATAATAACGTATTAAAGCGGGTATGATACAGCATATTCCATGACATACCCTCAACAACAGAAAATGGTTGGTCATCTATTGGTTCTTTCACTTAAACACTTGTCATTGTGATTTTCTTTTCATTTCAAAGTTCTTGGGTTATTTTCCTCTTTTACTCCCAAAGAACTGAAATTACTGATTGCTTGTCTCATGTATGTCCGTCCAACCATGAAATAATTCCAAACAACTCACATTTTCAATGTTGATCTGCTGCTCCTCAAACACGGAAACAAGGAAGTGTTGTAATCACTATTTCCCATTTTCATGGCCATTAAAACCATACATTCTTTCATTTTGACACTTCCTTGTAGGCCTGTTTATTGTATTTCTCAGTCTAAAATGTGAAGGCTTTTTTTTTTTTTTTGCTTTAAACCAAAAGTGCCATATTTGACCATTTTGGCCTGAAATTTTTGGTGGCCAAAAATTCTGTGCTTTTAAATGTATAATTCCCATTATTAGTTTTGCATCTAAACAAGAAGTGCAGAAAGAAGATCTGTGCCTCAGTAAGCACAAACCTGCAATATACTTATTCATATAAAAGTTTTCTTGTTTCAGTTTTTCAGTGTGATGAGAAATCACGTTTTTCTTCTATACTGAAAGATATTTCTGAGTATACAGTATCAGCGGGGCTCTCAAACCTGACAGATGCTTTCTTTCAATGATAGGTGTTGGTGGTGGGATGTATTGATATATATCTAATACTGGTTTCAAAAGTAATCAAAAACATTTTGGAGGTGTGTAAAGGGGACTACCCTCTGAGAAAATAGTATTTGTAAAAAAAAAAAGTTGTCCAATAAATTATATATGATATATGACAAATCATGCTTAAGGTGATCAGAGAGATGAATTAACAAGATAAATTATGGCAAATTTTGATTTCAGGTTGACTTTAAATGCAAATGTAAAAATAAGGCAATTTAGTTAATAATTTTGTTTTCTATAGTTAAAATAAATTAATATGATTCATTATTTAATCTATTAAAATGGTTAAGATTACATTTTAAATATAAAACCCTGTGAAAATATACCAAAAAAATCTGCCGGCAAAACAGTTGCCAATGTAGGTGGTGCTTGCTCTTTCATAAAAACAGGAATCAGAAATGTTCATGCTCTGGAAAAAGAACACTTTATTTGATAGAGAAATCATCAAAAGCATTTGCTACAGGTTTGCATCAGGTGAATGTTGGATCATGTCTTAAAAGTTGGATTTGCTCAGTGTTCGTTGCAATTGATCACTGGATTAGTACAGTGTTTTGGAGTACTCGTGTGTCTGTTTGGGCACATGGAGGACAGCTAGAGGGAAAAAGATCTATCTTTATTACAGAGGAAGAAAGAAGAAGAAACTGTAACATGAAGGCAGAGACAAGGTCATCAGAGACTGAAGAAAGAGCAAAGTTAAAGAGGTAACCGGATTTCTAAACATGCTTTAATCGCTCATAAGAGAAACTAGTGTAGCTTGTTAGACTGTTACATGCAATGTGTGAATGTGCTATAGAGTGTGTGAATGCGTTCTAGTATAGTGTGTGACCCTTACTTAAATCAGTGGTTCCCAAATTGACCCCCAGGAGCCTGCAGTCCACAATGTTGCTCAATCCTTATGCATTGCAAGTGGGATCAAGCAAAAATGTTGATCGTCTTCAGAGGCCCTGAGAACCAGTTTTGAGAACCATGGTCTTAAAGGAATAGTTTGGGCAAAAAATTAAAAAATCAGTTTTCCCATTACCGCAGAACAGCCAAGACGTTTGATTTCTAAAGTTTCCTTCATTAATTTTGTGCTAGAACTGTGAGGTTGATGTAGCTGACAAGCTTATGCTACCTACAGATGAAAGCATTTCATAGCATGCCAGAAGTCTATTAGAAATGACTTTGCAGGTTAAAATGGTTTAAGGTAAAGGTATGGTGCTTTATTCATAGTGTTTGCACGCTGCTAACTGGTTGTCTACATCAGCCTTGTAGCTCCAGTGCACAATAATAGAGAGGTAGTGTTTAGGCTCAGAAAAAGGAAAGAAATCAGAGTAAGGGTACACATGCTCTGAAAAACCCATTTACTGAGCTGAAATCCAGCCCCTATTTCAGATTTCTGGTCCACAATCCAGTCTAAGAAATTAGAGTATAATGTTTGTATGACCCCTTAAATAATCAGATAGCTGCTGAAACCCAATTTTGACTGTTTTTAATTGTACTTACGATGTTAAGAAAACATGAACTCAAGGAATTTGGGGAGAGGTTTTACAGGTGTTTGCTGCAACTCACGATCTCCTCCTTGAGACCAGAGGCAGGGCTGTTTCTAAACAGGCTAACAAACTTACTGCACTTTTACACAAATATTACTGAATTCGTTTCTAAAAGTAAATACTCACAGTGAATGCTTTTACGGCTTCTAGAAAGAAAAGTCCCTGATTAAAAGGTACTGTAAACGACAAGTACCATTGATCTTTTTTGCCCAACTATGCTTTAAGGAATTATGTCTGTGCAAATAGAAGTTGTGAATGAATGATTGAATGAATTTGTGTGTGTGGCTCATGGAAGTAGCATCAGTCTCCTGCGGCAGTAGAATGGGTCTAAATTCTTATTCTACTCATGAGACTGAATTGTTGGGCCTTGATCTTATTTTATCTGGAACCATGGTATTTTATCTGTACCTACACTCAGAAGCTCAGAAGAATCAAATCACGGCCAATAACTGCCCGTCCACCTCACAGCTGTGACTGGACCTTGCAGCGGCACCCAGTGCCGACAGTGCTGCAGTTGTCAGTTCCGACACGCATGTTGCTCTGAGGTCATCACTGTGCTCTGCTGGGGTCATGTCCGTTCTACGGCCATAATCATAGTCCTGACTTGAGTTTGTAGTCCTCTTACAGACTTATAAATGGTGCCAAAAACAAGAGGTGATGACTTGTTTCAGTAAAAATATAAACAAACAAACAAAATACAACTACAAAATGCTGTTTACAACCTCGAGCTTCGGAACAAAAAATGTATCGCTAGGTTATTATTTTTCTCTGCTTCAGAAGAATAAAAAGTAGTGATGTAAATATCAGTAGTTTATATCAAATTCTTCATTATCAATTTCATGATGTACTTTTTAAATGTCAGAAGCTGAGGCATTTTCTATTGTTCGTTTATTTTTTTTGTACCGTTTTTCATTGTACCTGCTTTCATTTCCCAGCTGTAAGGAATAAACCAAGCTGTGACCAGTCCTCTGTGCTCAGCTCAGAATGTTTCTGTTAGCAAAAAATGGGCTAAACTCACACATTAACAGACACTGTTTTTCCATTAGTCTTCACAGGAGCAGTATGACATTTCACTCATGTGGCTTCTGTAAACACTTTCTTCCTTTATTTAACTTTTATTCTTCAGAAAACAGCATGAAAGCTTTTTAAAGCTTATGAAAACATGAACTTGCATACCTGTGTATCAACTAATAGTCCACAAAGAACATTTTACTTGGGTATATTTGGTTCTCAAACTGAGAAATAAACATTCCTGTCCTGCAAAACAAGGGGCTTATTTTATAAAGTAAAACCTTTTAGTTGTATAAAACAAACTGAAAGCATTTTGCTTAATTCGTGTACTGGTTAATGTTATGTGGCTACCTGAGAAACTTGCACAAAATAGTCCAACATCAAAACACAAGGGAAAGTAGCATCTACGACTAGTCCGTCTTCTGTCTTTTAAGTGGCTGCTCATCGGTTTCCTTTCTCTTCCATGGCTTTTCTTTGGTCTCTTGTGTGGCATCATTCAGAGGGAACTCCTCCAGCAGTGATGGCTGAATCTGACTGGCTACAGCCCATGCCCATAAGCACAACTCCACCTTATGAGGCGTCCAGTCCTGTTCACTGTCCGCTGAAAGAGAAACCAGTCAATAACAGATAGGCACCATCATACATCATACAGTATCTACCAGAAAGTAGAGCTTCCGGTTGGAATAATGAGAACAAAGCACCATTCCAAGTCAAAATGTCAGGAAAATTAAATGGTTACAATGTAAGCAAAGTCATTCAGCGTGAATAGAATAGTTCACAGTGTAGGTGTGGGATGGGACCCACACACCTGAAGAGATGCTTTCAAAGGCTACATCACAAATGTATTACATTAAAAGGTTATGAAATTGCTGCTCCATGTTCGAGAGATAAGCTTAAAGCCAAATCTGTTTAAGGTGTGGTAAAGCAAAAAGAGTAACCAAAGAAAACATTTACTTACTGTCCATTTTTTAACCATTTTCAAAATATAAAAATGAAGAAGACGACATTTAATTTCACTGGTCTTTTTGAATAGTTAATATCACCACTGTAAAGTTGGTTATAGATACAGTTGTTTGATTTCTCTAAAATGCACCATTTTACACCAAACCACTCTAAATGGCTTTTTATTTATGCCAGAACACTGAAAAAAAAAATCAGAGGACTTCCCCTTGAACTCTTAAATTATATCTGATCCGATTTGCCACTTGCCGTCAATTGAAGAAGAAAGCAAACTTGGGTATAGTGGCAAAGAGGCATAAAAATCATACTACTAAATCTGTCTGTCTGTCTGTACTACAATACTAATATGTTTAAACCTAAAGCCTGGAGTGTGCATCTGAGTTGTATCTGGACAATGTCTGCAAAGGTGAACTGGTATAAGGTGGATGGTTACCTTTGTTGAGCTGCTTAGTTTTGTGCAGTATTTTCTGCAAGAAGAGGGAGTAGTGCTTGGCTGTGTACTGAACTGGTCTTAGATCAGCAATGCTTTCCACTGCCTCGTCGGCCATAAAGGCAGCTTCACTAGGGGCTCCTGCTGCTAACACCGCTGCAGAAAAGGCAGGAATAAACATGTTTGTATTTTACACAATCCCAAAAGTCACACTCTTATTCTCTTATTTGAGATTACTTTATGACTGTAAGTAGTTTTAGGCAGTTTGAACAACAATAACTGGTAAGGTGTAAGCTTCCATTAGCCATTGTTAGCAATTAGCACTGTAGATCCAGTGCAATATTAAGGAAACAGACTTACTGAATATTTGACTCATTTCTCACTTGCTTGTGGGATAAGAGGATATTGTGTAAATCTGATTCAACTATTTCTTTAAATGTGCAAAGTGCATGTAGAGTCACCTGATGCTGTAGCTGGTCCAAGTCCTTTGAGTGTGCTTAATTCTGCAATTGCTGATTGGATGTTAGGAAGCAAATTGAAAGCTTTCTTGGTGCAATTGATTACTGCCTCCTCACTGTTGGAGCTAACCAGCTGCTGCAACCGAGGCCGGAACTTCCCCCGCTGTGTGGCAGATTCAAATACACAAGATACGAATTCCCATTACAGAGATGCTTCTGACACCATCATGACACAATCATAGAGTTCATAGATCTTCAATGTGTGTGCATTATCTAGGCCTCGGGATACCAATACTGATACTTTGACTTTAAAACCGACTCCTGGCTATATCTGGGGACGTTAAAGGGAATCTATTATGCTTTTCTTTTTTTCCTCTTTCCTTTAGTGTGTTACACTTTTTGTGCATGTAAACGATCTTCAAAGTTACAAAGCCAAAACATGCCAGAAGAAAAAAAAAAAAACACTCATCTGCCTGAAATGGCTCGTTGGAAGCTCGTAGCTAAACTATGTTACAATGTGATGTCTTTTCATAACAAAGTCCTTATTCCCCACCTATCGGCAAGCTTGGAATGTCTTCACACAACACACAGACTTCTACCTGACACTCAGGATCTGACTGTGGCTCAAACTGATATGGCAGAACTGGTATAATTGTAAGAACAACAGTGTAGGGGTGGAACTTGTCGCAGGATGCCACCCTAATGGTTGACCAATCAGAAGAGAGTGGGCAAGCTGACTAATCAGAGTAAACTGGGCTGATCAGTGGAGTCAAACTTAAAGACACAGGTGCTCTAACACAGTGTGTCAAAAAGAGGGTGAATACAGATGTACAGTATGAGACAAACATTATTGAAACATGAGTTATTTACTGGAACAAGCATTCTTATTGGCTGATGGATGCTGATAAGAGGTTGCAGCGGTACCGAGTTTTTCAATACTTGGTAGTGCTGAAGAAGTTTGGTAATTACTGAAAAGGTATTACATTTTGATGCCTAGCTATGCTATGTGTGTCTTAAGTTCAAAAGGCATACTCACAGTCAGTTTCCACTCCATGAGCTTGACCAGCTCTGTGTGTATTAAAGAGCGTTCCGTCCGAGCTTCAATGACCACTGGCAGCTCCTCCTGATACCTGAACAGGCAAATGTTTTTGTTAGGTGTGCTGTGCCTTGTCTACTCTGTGTTTTCTGGCTGTACTAATCACAGTGTTGATGAGAGTGAGTTTAAGAGACCGTATAGAGCTGTATATGTGTGGTTACTTTGTGCTTGTTGCAGCTGTTTGTTGTACCATTTGTCTAGTGCCAACAGCTTTCCCGAAGTCTTCCCTTTCCCAGCAGATTTCGCTTCCACCACAGCCCAGTATTTCCCATAAATCCCTCTCCACACATCCGGATCTTGACAGCAGTACAGACGCTCAGACCCAGACATGCTGGCAGACAGATAGACACAGTGAGAAAGAAACTGTCTACATTTCTACTCAAGTGAAAGCACATAACTCTAAAGTGGCTTCAGTGCTGAAAGTGGCTTTACTTAAACAGCTTAATCTGATGTTTTTTTTAAAGAATCATTATGCCTTCCAGGTACCGACTGTCATAATGTTCCTGAAATTAGACACTATTCAAGGAATTACACAGTACCCAAATATTTCTTAGGGTGTGTAGAATAGCATAACACAGCATAACACGAGTCTATATACGAGTCACATAAGCTAGAGTCATGTTACTGAAATGAAATAATGACTCAGACAGAAGTAAAAGTTGATCCCAGGAAAAAATGATTAATCAAACTTTGCTTGAATGTTTATGTATTAAATGCACTCCAAATCCATCAAAACCTACACTTAACAAAACAAGCCACTTCCTCTACTTTATTTAGGCTTAGGCAAGCCTACAACAAATGTACCAGCTGTTACAGTATGCACACCGTTCTGCACCTAGCGATGAATGATCCTAACCTGAGGTATAGAGGAAGTAAAAATAGGCTGGGAGATATTTGAGTACAGATACAGATGGTCTTGCTCCACCCCTTTGTCACAAATGCGGTTTGAACCCAAAAAAGGAACGAGTTCCATTTCATTACAGTTTATCATGCCTTCATCCACTTCCACTCACATCTCAGTGTACTGTAGGACAGGGAGACGGGGAGTGCACTTGCACTTAGAAGCATGCATACTTTATCTACCTGAAATTACATCCTTTAAGCAGAGCATGAAACAACATTAGGGAATTATCTTACACAAAGTTGTTAACTGACTAGCAGAGGTATGCCCAACAGCTCCGTCCATGATTTTCCAAAAAGGTTCTATGTGAAGCCATACACACATTTTCCATCTGTCAAAAAACTGTTGGTTGTTCTATATTTATTTAGATATGTATTTATTTATTGGACTATTGGTTCTAAACAGAACAGAACTAATGCCTTTAACAAAGAGCCCTTAAAGATTCATCTGTCTTAGTGTTTAACTGAACGCTACCCAGATGGTAACCTGATGACTTAGTGGTTGGAGCTCACTGGTCTCACACACACACCCTTCACCCTAGTAAACAGATGAGTAGAAGTGGCAACCGCGGATGGATGAGGACGCTTCAAAAACTGGAATGAACCTGAACCCTGCCCTGTTTAAACTGTTTAAGGATTATTATAAAAGTACATCTATTAAATTCGGCTCCGTTCATTTCGAGTTTAGAAAACCGATAGTTTGAAACTTAGCTGGCTAGCATGCTAGCTAACGCACTAGCGCTAATCCAGTAGAGGTTTCACCAGGTGATTAGTACGCCAGTATTAAACCATGTTTAACAACTGGCTAAAATTATGACTTCTATTAAAATTGCATCTCGCTATGACATCTAATGACGAATGTGAGCAGACCTTCTGGACCAGTTTACATTTTTAAACATCCAACGTCCAGTTAACGGCATTTTTTACCTTCAGGACTTTTAGTCAGTGGTACATACCTGAACCGCCTTATATTAAGCGAAATAAAAATATTTTAGCCGTCCTCTTTTATTAGCTCTTATAAATAATGTGTGCAATTACTGTATTTTAACCAATGTTTTGAAAGTTGCTGCACTCTTAAGCAAAGCGGAAGTGAAATCTCGACATCCGGTTCCTCCCACTTTCTGCACGTTTGTTTTGAAAAGGTCAGTTACAAGAAACTATTAACATTGCCGTTTTTGATGTTTTATTACAAAATAA
The DNA here is from genome assembly GCA_024036415.1 of Prochilodus magdalenae. Lineage (NCBI taxonomy): Eukaryota > Metazoa > Chordata > Actinopteri > Characiformes > Prochilodontidae > Prochilodus > Prochilodus magdalenae. The sequence goes on from JAMWET010001785.1 coordinate 299,267, forward strand.
ATTTATTTGCCAAAATCCCGACCATATTTAGACACAGAAACCGCGAAATCCTATTTTACTGTGGCGGAGGAAGACGAGCGAGGCTGGTTTCGAATGTTTTTAGCCTCTCAGGTTCACTAGCGTTACTTTAACGCGCGGGGTTCAGCGGTTAGTCCTGTCAGCCTCTGCGGACCGCACTTTCCTTCCAGATACTCCTTTTGAATGCTGAACAAGAGGAGAATTTACCAGTCCGTTAACCTGTATGTCAGGACGAAGCTGAAGTCGACTTCCAATTCACCGCTTCTTGCTGGAATTGTCCCGTTCCACCTTAAATAGTGCCGCGGTTACATTCTCGGGTCTCATGTGCTTAGATCATTTCAGATGCTGCTGGATCAGATTAGATATGTTAGATGGAGGCTGGAGCTAAACTGGTAGAGCAACAGGAGCAGGACCGAGTAGTCGATTTTCCTCTTCTTTCTCTTGCCAATCCGTTGGGTTTCTGTCAATTTTTAAATAACTTTTTTATAAATCTTCCCACAACTATGAAGGACCAGTGCAGCACTTCAGTCACTGCATCGCAGAGAAGACTTTATAATGTATTTGTTCAATCATGTTAAAACATGTGCATGCTTACATGTTGACCATTTCTGACTTTCGTTGGTATAACATGGCTCCATACTAACACTTTGTGAGACCTTGACACAGTAAACACACTTTATCTTAAAGGGGGGGTTCCACATATTTTTCATTTGAAGCAATTTTGCTTCACTGTAGTGAAATAGTAGGATTAAAGGTGTTCACTGAAGTGATAGCATAGCTTTGTAAACTGCCCATAGATGATTTGGACCAATCAGAGGCAGCCAAAAAAAAACTATGCTGTGACTTTACAACCACAGCTAACTGAAAAGGGGATGCTGTTTCCTTACTGACCAAATAAAAAAAAAGGCCTGGAGTACTGGCTGGAAAATGGCATTTATATACTCTTTACTGATGTAAGGTTACAGTGAGGGTATTTTATAGACATGACTGTTTACCATTTTACCATCATCAGCATTGTACATATAAAAGCTCCGAGGACATGTGATGGTTTTGGTTATTTTGCATAGTAACCATCACCACCACTGTAAAACCATACTCAAGTTTCTCCAGGTTCACCATTTTACATTAAACCTCTCTGAATTACATTGACTATGTCTCAACCACCAAGTTATGCCAATTTTTAAAATGAGTGGAAGTGTCCAAGCCCCACCCTTTTTCTCTCTCTCTCTCTCCCCCTTTGCAGCCGGCTCAAGCAGTGTTTCTCACAGGGACGCACAGAGGCTTGTGCCCTGCATTCACTTCAGTCAACATGATAAACCAGAGAAATCCCTAAGAACAGTTCAGTGTTGCTTCGGTGGTTCAAACAGAGGTGGGTATATGAAATCATGAAGTGACGCCTCAAGTGCTGAATTCCTTATAGAACTGCCATTCTGCAGTAGAGGAACTAAAGATCAGTAGGTGCCATTGTTCTCCCTTTAGTTTCTTTTGGTCTAAATGAAACTCAATGCTAAACTCAAGAGTAAAATTTAACCTAGGAAGGAACTAGGACTAATGCTAGTGACCAACAATGAAACATGGGACTGATGAATAAGTTCATGACTTTTTCACAAGTACAACTGTGAGAACAAGTACAAGCGATCGATATTGAACATGCAAACTATAACTAAGGCAAACTTTAACTATTCTATTACTCGCATTTTACTGTCCTTGAGACACATCATTAGCTAATAAATCCTTTTTGAGTTCAATCAGTACAAATGTAATGCTGGAAAACATGAAAAACAAGAAACTGCAACCTAGGTGGATTACAGGACTAAATACACTCTTCTGATCACCCTTCTCATATATTTAGAGAGCTGCTTCTGTTGGACTGTATCTATGAACTCATATTTCCAGAAGGCCTGTGTGTGATGCAAATGAAGAAACTTGGACTTGGAACTTGGCTGCAGGGCAATGTTTCTCAGCAAAGTGTGTTTTGATGTGACATGTGAGTTACTGACCCAATAGCAGCCCTGCATCTCCACACACAATTTCAGAGTATATCCACAGTCTAGAAAGTCCACTTATGATACATTTGATGCCCTGCATAATAAGCAGATAACTTTATCAGCTGGTTCTGACCTTGTAGTTTAATTTAAGATTTGTTACTGCGTCCTCTGTGCCATAATGAGATTATTGTCAGTAATGTTACCATAGTAGGTATGAAATTGCTGGTTTGAGGTTCCCAGAGAAGAGTTATTTCTTGTGTAGATTTATTTCAGGTATAAAGACATGTGGTTACTTTCCTCTAGTCAAAGCATGACCATCTGGTGAGGTATGAAGAGGATCAGAAAAGAACTTGATGTTGACAGAGAGTTATAAATAATGTGCTGTTTCAGCTCTGTATTTTCAGAAGATACATTGTACAGATGTCCTACCTATTCTGATGTTTTTCTTTTCCCTTTGTCCACCCTCTCTCTCTTTCAGGCTGAGATGGAGAAAATGGCCTGTGTTAGCACTGTCAGCGGCCGAACCATGTTCTGCCACCTGGATGCTCCAGCCAACGCCATTAGCGTGTGCCGGGATGCTACGCAGGTGTAGCTGGCTTTTTCCTCTACGCAGCTGTTTGTCCTAACCTCAGTATTGAAGAGAAACTTGATCAATTTGTTTGCAAAACGTGTGAAACATGCTATAGATTAGACTTTGGATAGGTCTGAAGGTCTCCCAACAGTGTACCATTTCACATCAAACCACTCTAATCAACTTGGCCTGCATTAAAATGGTCTAATTATGTTTCTCTGGTCACTCAAACATAATTTGGTGTTTATTTTTTATCTGTGAATGTCAACAGAATGTAAGCTACAGAGTAGATGCAGCGAAAGCTTTCTCATCTATTTCTTCTGCCCCCCCTTTCTTTTCCTTCTCTCCCATTCCCTTCCAGGTGGTGGTGGCTGGGAGAAACATCTTTAAAATCTACGCGCTGGAGGAGGATGGCTTTGTGGAGCGCCTGAACCTGCGTGTGGGTCGGAAGCCCTCACTGAACTTCAGCTGTGCCGACGTGATGTGGCACCAGATGGAAGAGAACCTGCTGGCCACGGCAGCCACCAATGGCGCGGTGGTGACGTGGAATCTGGCACGGTCGTGCCGCAACAAACAGGAGCACCTGTTCACGGAACACAAACGCACTGTCAACAAGGTGTGCTTCCACCCCACTGAGGTGCACATGCTCCTGTCTGGATCACAGGACGGCTTCATGAAGTGCTTTGACCTGCGCAAGAAAGAGAGCGTCAGCACCTTCTCTGGTACAGATACACATGGTTTATGACCTTTTATATTCATAAGTGGGGCTTTTGTTATATCTGTCCAATTGATGCTTGGCATTGGGTATGGTGACCTTGGCTGATGTGCAGCTGCTCCAGAAAGTCTATTGACCGTGCTTTTTATGAGTCAGCAGTATATGTACCTGAAAGTAGCTGATGTCACTAATAAGAAGAGGTCACGTATATACATGCATACTTTTACTTTTTGTTATATCTGCTGTGTGTGCTCTTATCCATATTTATTTAATCATTAAAAGGTCTGTCCAGGCACCTTTAGGTGAAAACCCTAAAAACATTATATGTAAATGAAAAAAATGTATAAACCCCATTTTTGGCTAGATTTAAAGCTTAGCTTATACTTTCTAGCATACACTTACGTGGGTTTGCAGTCACTGAGGATGCTTTGGAGTTTCTGTTGTTCTTTTCTAGAGTCAAATTAAAACCATCCTGGGACCTCATAGTCTCAAGGTTAACAGCCACTGATCTACATAAAACTGGTCGGATTTTATAGGTTTTGTTGAATCTTTTTGTGGGAACATGAAATGATACCCAGCTATACGTACACTGCTGCACCTCTAGATTAACTTACAGTTTGTGTGCATCTTTCTTTCCAGGTCAGTCGGAGAGTGTTCGAGACGTGCAGTTCAGCATGAAGGATTACTTCACGTTTGCCGCATCATTTGAGAATGGAAATGTACAGCTTTGGGACATTCGCAGACCTGACCGCTATGAGCGGATGTTTACCGCACACACGGGGCCGGTGTTCTGCTGCGACTGGCACCCTGAAGACAGGTGTGTGAATTTATTTGTATGTATAGATGTTTGTTGGCAGCATTTCATCACACAAAACAATGTTGTTTAATTGGTAATAAATAATCCCAAAATCGTCGTAAAAAAACCATCGTGATAGATTATCTCCTCTTTTAGTTATCTCTTCTTGTACCTATCTTTTCTTTAACTTATGTCTTTTACACACAGTGTCAATTAAAATCTTTGCAATCTTCACTGGTTTCAGAGCAATATGTTGTGAAGACATTTTTTTAGTTGATAACAACTAAATTGATACAAATGTGTCTTTCTAGGGGATGGCTGGCGACAGGCGGTCGTGACAAGATGGTAAAAGTGTGGGATATGACAACTAACCGGGCCAAAGAGATTTACTGTGTGCAGACCATCGCCTCAGTAGCACGGGTGAAGTGGCGTCCAGAGCGTCGCTGGCACCTGGCCACCTGCTCCATGATGGTGGATCACAATATCTATGTTTGGGATGTTCGACGCCCCTTCATTCCCTTTGCTACCTTTGAGGAGCACAAGGATGTGACAACAGGCATTGTGTGGCGCCACCAGCACGACCCCTACGTGTTACTGTCTGGCTCCAAGGACAGCACGCTTTACCAGCACATGTTCAAGGATGCTAGCAGGCCTGTGGACCGGGCCAACCCAGAGGGTCTCTGCTTCGGACTGTTTGGAGACTTGGCCTTCGCTGCCAAGGAGAGCTTGATGACAAGTGAGGCTGGACGTAAACCGTACCCAGCTGGCGACCGCCGCTACCCCATCTTTTTCTTTAAGAAGCCCGACGTGACAGAACAGTTTGCGCAGGTGGCAAGCGCGCTAAGCGTGTTTGAATCTGAAGCGGATGGCAGCAGCAGGATGGACTGGTTCATCAAGACAGCCCGCAGGTACCTGCTGAGTGGAAAACCCTTCGCCGAGCTCTGTGACCACAATGCTAAAGTTGCCAAGGAGCTGAACAGACCTCAGGTACGTGTTTGTAAGCTAGAGGCCTCAATCTAGGTGTGTTGATTTACATACAGGCATTAAGTCAAATTCAGTGCATCATGAAACCTCAGTTTACAAATAGATTCAAATATGACTATTTAGGTATAATTAAAGTTGCGCTTAAATGTGTAGTTCGGTTACTTGGTCCAGACTTATAAAACAATACATGACTGCAGTTTAGTGAAACATCAAAGCCAAAAGTCATTTGAGTAATATCATGACTGCCTGTGCAGAATTTGACAGCTACTAGAATTAATATCCAACCTGTTCTGTGAATCATGCTGTACTCTCGCCTGAGTTTATGGGTTAATATATTTGTTGTTTTATCTGTATTTCTGTTTTGTGATATTCAAGTAGTATTGTATTAGTATTAAGTATTTTATTATTTAGTACTGTATTACTCTTACATGATGCCTCAGCTAATGACCGGTGGCTGTATTACAAGTGGCATACTACATACTACTCACATACTAAATCTAAAAGTAGTATTTAGTATGCAACTAAATAGAAGTTCTGTAGTGGACTAAGATAGTATAGTGATTGTAGTGGGGTATGTTTTCATCTGAGCCTCAGAAAGTATACAGGTCTAAAGTTTAACAGAAGATGAACTTGGTTTAGAGGATCAGGTTTAGAGTGAAATACCCAAAGGTAGCTAACAGCTAGGCTAACTGTATTTCAGGTGAACTGAGCAGCATTAGCAGCAGCTAGCTCTAAACAGTGTATACAATATTAACAGTTCTGAGATAAATGTGAGGTAACTGGTCATGTGACTGTATTAGTATACTACACTGTAGGTCTGAGCTTTACTGGACTGCACACAGGGTTGGTATACAGTACGTACTACTGTAGTATGCAATATGAAGTATAGTAATGTGCCATTTCGAATACAGCCAGAGTCAGAAGTTTGTGTGCCGAAGGCACGAACGCAGGTCTGAGGAGAATGGTTCTTTCCTGGTTTGATCAGTGTTGGCATCTTTGGTCTGTTTTGCATAAAGCTAACCACACCAGAATTAGCCAGTCTTGGTTCATATATTTTAGTGTGCACCAGGGTGTGTGCAGCAGTGTTCACACTTGTTCTAATGAACAGAGCAATCAAGCTTTATTTTAGAAAATAGTTGCGTGAGAGGCTGTATGAAGGGTGCAAGGGAGAGTATTTTACTTCTGTTGTATGTATGTATGTATGTATGTATGTATGTATGTATGTATGTATGTATGTGTGGTGGTGCACATTCTTAGGTCTCAACCACATGGACCATGCTGCGGATCATGTTTTCTGATCCAGGAAATCCAGCCCAACCAACCAATCACAACATGGGTAAACTGGGCAACATTCCCCTCATGAACAGGTACAACCATCTCCAGCAGCTTCTGCAGGCATGTGTAAAGAGAGTGCTGTGGTTTGTGTAACAGTTCTGAGTTCTGTGTTGTAGTTTTAATCTGAAGGAGATGAGTTCTGCTCTGAATGAGAGAAACAAAGAGAACCGGCAGGACAACCTGCACAACCTGGAGACGAACCTCAACAACGATGGTGAGAGAGCACACACACAGCATCACGTAGCTTTTACATAGTAGTTCACTCATCACCACTGAATGAAGAGAAGATCACAGTGATTCAGTACCAACACATCATGTAGGATTAGAGTCAAGATGCTGTAATGCCATGGGAATGAAATGGGATACCTTGTTAATTATTTCTTAATGAATCTTTTTTTTTTTTCTTTCTTTTCTATATTATCCTTCTTTATCTTTTTCTTTTCATTATCTTTCTGTACTATTTCATTTTTTTCATATGTTCATATGCTTCTCTAAACCTCCCTCTATGTTGGCCTCTCTCACTGTCTTTCTTTTATTTCTTTCTTTTCTGCCTTTTTTTTATCACTACATTTTTATCCCTCACTTTTGTTTCTTTGTTCTTTATTTATCTTTTTTTATCCTTTCGGCAGAGAATGAAGAAACAGAGGGTAGTGATGGTCAGGCTGAGTATCTGTTTGGAGACGCTGAGCTGGACGATGATGACCTTTACAGCATGGAGCATGAAAACCAGGCAGGTCAGACACGCATACAGTCACACCTCACAAACATCTACATACATACAAAAACTACACATATATCTAGACCACCACACCTCACCTCCGCTCTGGTACCTTGTGAACTCCCCAACAGAGGAGGCAGAGTTTTCCCTCCCTCAGGAGGCTTTCCCACTGAGGCACGAGATTGTTGACCACCCGTCTGCCCCAGAGCCGCCGGCCGAAAAGCCAGAGTCTCCGCAGGTGAGCGGCAGCGAGGCAGAGAGTTTCTGCCTGACCCCCATGGAATCCTTCAGCCTGATCTCCGTCTCCCAGCTGCTGTTCCAGCCGCAGCTGCCACCCAGCTTCTTCTGCCCTGTTGTTAGGGAGATGCTGGATTATTACTCGGAGCAGGGAGACGTGCAGATGGCCGTGTCTGTCCTCATCGTGCTTGGAGACCGCATTCGAAAGGAGATTGACGAGCTTACACAGGTCAGACTAAACAACCAGTTGGTGCATGTGTGTGTCAATAGGCGTGTGTACTTCAGTTTTACATATGTACGTTTTTATTTTTGGATAGAAAGAAGCAGCGATACAGGATTCAAAAACAAACTTAAGAGGAGGTTTAAAGGAATTCATACTAAAATTCATACATAGTGGCATCTACTGCGCACCGACCTTAAATAATTAGGACTAATGGACTAACTTCAAACTCAACACTATACTGACTCACTGTTGCTTTTTCAGACACTAATTGGTATTGTGAAACAGGACAGGCCGAGGCTAGCTGGTTCAGTGGATAGCTCTGCAACATTTACTTTTTCTGACATACTGTCAAAACTTCTTTCTTCATTTTCTGCTGATGATAATTTTGAATATTTTAAACTAAACCTCTTACAGATTGCCCCTTAAATTGTATAACTGAGGAAAAACGTAGCTTTGTGCTAAAACTTTCATGAAACTACCTGCATGTTTTAGGTTTCCAGCAGCATCATTTCCATGCCAACAAGGTCATGCAAAGAACTTAAAAATCCTTTCTAACCACTAAATAAACCTTCTTTAGTTTCATTTTCTTGTCCTTTGATCAGGTGAATTCAGGAATTAGTTTCGACATAATCATATGATATGTCATAGCGTTTTGATACGCTTGCATCTCTTGCAGCTGATTTTCATGTCGATGACAGGACTCAGTAACAGGAAATGCATGTACAATATGCATCTTAGGTGCAAATTATTTTCATGTCAGTTTAAATCTAATAAGCTGAATGAAACTTTCAGTATTCAAAACCTAACCGACCTAACTTATTACCAGGCTTATATTTCGTATGACACTTGTATAGTTGGTGTAATAATGTTTTAAATACATGGTATGGATGCAAACATAGCTAATCAAATATGTGCATTTGTGTGTTTTATAGGAACACTGGTACATGTCCTACATTGATCTACTTCAGCGTTTTGAACTGTGGAATGTTAGTAATGAGGTGATCAAACTGAGCACCTGCAGCGCCATCACCTGCCTGAACCAGGCCTCTACTACACTGCACATCAACTGCAGCAACTGTAAGCGGCCCATGAGCAACAAGGGCTGGATCTGTGACAGGTACTTCCACACTTAGTCTTATCAACCTGTATCAAGTTTTCCTAGGTGACTCCAATAAAGCACTATGGCTAAATGAATCCAGCATTTTAAAATGGAGAGTTTAGAAAAACTTTATTTCTGTTCTCTACAAGACTCTGTCTGTCTAAATCAGAACCTACACGTGCCTTTAAATGTTTTCATATGATGATAATGGTAAAATAGTAGAAAATCTAAAGCATGGGTATTATTTTGCCCTTAAATCGTGAAGGGGGCAAACACTTTTTCATACCACTGTATACCAGTAATTGTAGCTGCTCTATGATTGTATTTATTTACAAGCTGCCAATATTGATTAATATTGTCACCCAACTGATATACACTATACTGTCAAAAGTATTTGCTCATCGCCTACAAGCTTAAGTGACATCCCTTTCTAAATCTAGGGTTTAATATCATGTCGGCCCATCCATAACAGTTTCAACTCTTCTGGGAAGTTTTACCACAAGGCTTAGGAATGTGTTACTGAAACTTATTGACCATTTTCCAGACGCGTATTTGTGAGGTCAGACAGTGATGTTGAACGAGAAGGCCTGCCTTACAGTCTCCCTCCAATTCATCCCAAAGATTGAGGGGTTGAGGTTCTAACATGTTGAGGTCAGGACTGGGGGCAGGAGTTCTTCCACACCAAACTCGCTCATCCATGTCTTTATGGACCATGCTTTGTGCACTGGTGGGCAGTCATGTTGGAACAGGAAGGGGCCATCCCCAAATTATTCCCACAGTTCCCAAGTTGCGAGCATGAAATTGTCCAAAATCCCTTGGTGTGCTGAAGCATTTAGGGTTCCTTTCACTGGAAATAAGGGGCTGAGCCCCACTCCTGAAAAACAACCCCACACCATAATCCCCCCTCCACCAAACTTTACACTTGTCACAATGCAGTCAGACAACGCAGTTTACACCTGGTCACTTTGTGTGTCTGGATTGTATCTTTATAAAAAGCCACATGCCTTTAAACTTGGCTGTCAGACTAAAATTCAATTGTTATGTGTAATAAAATATTTGTTAGACCGTACCCCAATTAACCAACTGTTAACCATTTAGCCTTTTTATTTTGCAGTTTTACAATTAAGCATTTTGTTTCGGCTGGTCCCCCAACCATGTGCGTGCTTCCTGCACAATTTTTTTTTCTTGAAGATCAGATTTCCAGTGACGTACTGCATAGAGAAGAGTTTTAGTTGTACTGGAAGCGGGTTTGGGTTGGCAAATGTGTCTTGGAGAGATGGATGCTTTAGAGACCACTCGGAGACCCAAGCCACAACTTGTGGCTCAAATGCATCTCATCCACCTCCCGAGGTGGTTATAGAGATCACTTTTGTACGTATTTAATTTAACTTTAGCCTAACATTGATAACTGCGTCTAACACAGACGTGTTATACATTATGTTGGTTGATTGTAGGAGCACAAGGTCACAAGTTACTGAATAAAACTGGTTTGAAGATGGTTTGTTTTACAGGTATATTACAAAGTCAGTGTGGTGTGCATCACTTTATATTGAATATTGAGTACTGAATTGTTTAGTATGTGGTAATGAAGGATCATTGAACTTTGAACATGTGTTCTCCTTCTTTTCATTCCTAATGGAAATGTCTGTGTATGTGTGTCTTCCTTACAGGTGTCACCAGTGTGCGAGTGTGTGTGCAGTGTGTCATCACGTGGTAAAGGGCTTGTTTGTATGGTGTCAAGGCTGCAGTCACGGAGGCCATCTGGAGCATGTTATGGAGTGGCTCAAAAGCTCCAACCACTGTCCTGCAGGGTGCGGACACTTGTGCGAATACACCTGACACACATAATGCACTCCATCTCTCTCCTTAACTTCGGGTACCTACTTACTCAGACATTACAGGAAACATGCACACTTAAATGTCTGGAACTGGCCTAAAACACTAAGGGATTATGTGTGTGTTGTGTGCATTATGAAGAAAGTACAAGAATACTGTTCAAAAGTCAGAGACCACTCCCCAGGAAACGACAGAAAACCTATTTAGCAGAAAATTACACCAAAACCACAAATAAATATCGTAACAGATTTCTCAGGAGACTCCTTTTCAGTTTTTCAAATAAATATGCAGAGATGTTTTTCCACACCTCTAGGTTCAGTCTTAGAAGGTTACATCTGCTTCTCATAAACCAAGTAAATCACAAACACATTCATATAGGTTGAGGCCTGGATTTTGGGGTGGTCGGTCTATTGTTCTGAGAACACCAGCTCCTTTCATTTGATAATTGTCCTTTCAAACCCATAGTGTTTTTCCTCTCAGTGGAGGGATGGGCAGAAACACATGTGGATTGTCTCAGATTTTAACCTGATATTTCCTTTCTTTTACCGTTTATCTGATGGTAAAGGTTTTGGTGGTCTATCAGGTCTTGCACAGTTGTTAGGGGGTCCCATTTTCCCTGGATCTTTTTATCTCCTTAGAACTACATCCTTAGTACCTTGTAATTGATGGTTGTTTTAAGTGGAAATGAAGAGTGGTCTCTGACTTTTGGTGAGTACTGTATAATGGGGTGTGAACAAATGATTAACACTAGGCAAAAAAATAAACCTTCAACTAGACACACATTCAGAAAACACCAGCAAATCACAGGCAGCCCTCAAGTGTGTCTCTAGGAGAAATGTCTTCATCAAATAGACTTTATTTATGTAAAGCTTTTATGTGCTGCATTGTTCCCAGAAATGTGCAGCTGTGGAAACTGGATTTATTTTCAGTGTAAATATTTTTAGTTCAGTAATCTGTCTGTGTGTGTGTGTGTGTGTGTGTGTGTGTGTGTGTGGCAGCTTCTTTGAGTCCTTTCTAATAAGCAAAGTGTGGCTTCCTGACAATAAATGTAGTTCTGTCTGTCTGACTCCAGCTATGTGTGCTGCCATTATAACACAAAAAAATGTTGGTTGGTTTGGAAGTTTTCTTTATTTTATGTCCTCATAATTAAGATCCTTACATGAATAACACTCCTGCATTCAAGTGGTTCAAAGAAAAAGGTTAAATAAAACAAAAATATATTAGTTCACTTTATAGTTAGTAATAGGAATGACTTATTTTAGGCTATTTTTCCATACTTGATTTTTATTAGCAATTCATGATCAATTGCAGCTTTAAAAAGTTTTGATTGTAAGCTACAGTATTTACTACATAGTGCTGTGAATTTGATCAGTTCCAAGAATCAAGAAATTTCAAATACTAAAAAAGGACAAAAAAAGGATGATATGTAAATCATATAATTTATTTTTATTATTTAAAACATTTGTTCAACTGTATAAAACCAGGGAGGCATGTGAAGCTGAATCTCTTCCATATGTTTGGACACTTTAACTCCTAAATGAAATATAAGCTAACCGCCAAAATTTATTATTTGGACTAAACTCGATTGAAAACATATTCTACCATATAAACTCAGAACATCTAGAACTGCATAGGAAAGCTCAACTGAATACCCTGTTTGGAAGAGCCATCTGTCGTCTGGGTCTTGTTTAAAAAGAGCATTCTACTTTCATACCATCAGCTGTCTAAAATATGAAAATTCATAACAGCAGGCCAATATGCTGGGTTAGATTCGACTTTTGTGTCCAGTGGTGCACTAGAGACATGCTGGACTCATGCAGGCCCCATTTCTGAGCATTTCCACTGCTTAAAATCCAGGTCAAGTTGGGGAAAGCCAAAGCATGTCCCATTTCAACTGGCGCTGGCCTGACCCAAATGGTGCAGATGTTTGGGCTCACTAGAGGACTACATTTGCCAGCTGAAACCATCACTTGTGTAAAGTAAAAACTGTTGCCAAAAAAACAAAAACCCAAAGCCAATTTCAGTATGGAAACCGACTCCCTGAATTCCTGTTGGCATCATCTGCCGCTGAGTAACAACAAATGCCACTCAGGTGTGTAATTACAGACTGGAGTCCATGTGTTGTCATGCACAATATATGAGCCACTCTTAACTCCATTCATCACGGGTCTGTTTCTGCTGATCAGATATTGTGTGGCTGATCGCTTATTCTAAACACAGCAGGAACACAGACGTGGTAGTTGCATAGTAGTGTTGCTGTAGTTTTTACACACCTCAGTGCCACTCCCTGCTGCGTGGTCCACCATGTACTAAATGTACTTGTGCTAAATATCTGTGGTCAGTAAAGGACTAGAGCAGTAGTTCCTAACCATGGTCCTGAATTACCCCCTGCGTGAACACTTTAGGGAAGGGGTGCCTAGTCAGGCCTCCGGCGTTGGGGGGGGGGGTGTTGGGGGGGGTGGATGTGGTAGGACGAGGGTCCTTAGTAGATTGATCTCTCTTGTTTCTGAGTTTCTGTTCCCAACACTCCTGATCTAACAAATCAGCTAATTATGTTCAAATAAAGTTACTTTCTGAGTTAAAGTGGGCGTGATCGAGCAGAAGAACTTACACAGAAGTACAACAAAGTTATTTCAAAGTTACTCCAATACTAGGGTTGGGAATCTGTGGGCTAGGGGACACCAATTCCATGTCAACATATGGGCTTCAAAAACAGCAACAACAGTGGATCTACAAGGCAATGGTCTCTAATAAAGTGGGCATAAAGTGTACAGGTGCTGGTCATAAAATTAGAATATCATGAAAAAGTTGATTTATTTCAGTAATTCCATTCAAGAAGTGAAACTTGTATATTATATTAATTCGTTACACACATACTGATATATTTCAAGTGTTTCTTTTTTTTTTTATTTTCATGATTATAATTTTGATGATTATAACTGACAACTAATAAAAACCCCAAATTCAGTATCTCAGAAAATTAGAATTAGAAATTAGAATTAGAAATGTTGGCCAACTGAAAAGTATGAGCATGAAAAGTATGAGCATGTACAGCACTCAATACTTAGTTGGGGCTCCTTTTGCCTGGATTACTGCAGAAATGAGGCGTGGCATGAAGTCAATCAGTCTGTGGCACTGCTCAGGTGTTATGAGAGCCCAGGTTGCTCTGATAGTGGCCTTCAGCTCTTCTGCATTGTTGGGTCTGGCATATCGTATCTTCGTCTTCACAATACCTCATAGATGTTCTATGGTGTTAAGGTCAGGCGAGTTTGCTGGCCAATTAAGAACAGGGATACCATGGTCCTTAAACCAGGTACTGGTAGCTTTGGCACTGTGTGCAGGTGCCAAGTCCTGTTGGAAAATGAAATCTGCGTCTCCATAAAGCTGGTCAGCAGCAGGAAGCATGAAGTGCTCTAAAACTTCCTGGCAGACGGCTGCGTTGACCTTGGACCTCAGAAAACACAGTGGACCAACACCAGCAGATGAAAAGGCACCGCAAACCATCACTGACTGTGGAAACTTTACACTGGACCTCAAGCAAGGTGCATTCTGTGCCTCTCCTCTCTTCCTCCAGACTCTGGGACCCTGATTTCCAAAGAAAATGCTAAATTTACTTGACGCTGTCTCTTGTTCAAGAGTGGCTAGACACAAAGAACGCGACAGCTGAAACCCATGTCTTGCATACGTCTGTGCATGGTTGTTCTTGAAGCACTGCCTCCAGCTGCAGTCCACTCTTTGTGAATCTCCCCCACATTTTTGAATGGGTTTGGTTCCACACTCCTCTCCAGGGTGCGGTTATCTCTATTGCTTGTACACTTTTTTCTACCACATCTTTTCCCTCCCTTCACCTCTCTATTAATGTGCTTGGACACAGAGCTCTGTGAACAGCCAGCCTCTTTAGCAATGACCTTTTGTGTCTTGCCCTCCTTGTGCAAGGTGTCAATGGTTGTCTTTTGGACAACTGTCAAGTCAGCAGTCTTCCCCATGAGTGTGTAGCCTACAGAACTAGACTGAGGGATCATTTAAAGGCCTTTGCAGGTGGTTTGAGTTAATTAGCTGATCAGAGTGTGGCACCAGGTGTCTTCAATATTGAACCTTTTCACAATATTCTAATTTTCTGAGATACTGAATTTGGGTTCTGAGATACTGAATTTCTAATTTGGTTTTCATTAGTTGTCAGTTATAATCATCAAAATTAAAATAAACACTTGAAATATATCAGTCTGTGTGTAATGAATGAATATAATATACAAGTTTCACTTTTTAAATGTAATTACTGAAGTAAATCAACTTTTTCATTGATTTCTGATTTTTCTAATTTTATGACCAGCACCTGTATAATTACCAGTGACTATAGGGTTTAAAATTAATTCATTATTAAGCCACACAGACTGGAACCAGCTTGATTGCCTAGCCTGGTTCTGCTCCAGTTTGGTTTTCTAATAATTTAATATGCAGCATTTAAAAATCCAGAGATTATTAACCAGATACATCAGAGCTTTGACTTGTTGCACAGCGTTGCATAGTATCAGTTAATGTATGTGCACAGATAATGAAGTCTGATTGTGTCTTTATGCCAGTGTCAGGAATTTTATGGACTATTACCACAATGTCTGGCTCTCCGTTTTTAAGATCGGATTGTCTTGAATTGGTTCAATCTGCATTATTCTAATGCAGTCATCCCCGTATGACCGAAGCACAGGCTCGGGAGAGGCTTCTGCTCTCCACCTGCTTGTCAATTGACTGCCTATTTTTTGTTGTTTACCCCTCTTTTTATCTCACCATCTCTCTTTCCAACACTCATTCTGTCCTTTCACACATCTTCTTTCACTTTCTTCACCTATTCGGCCAGCTCAGGCAGTTCTTTGCATTATTGCGTTCAGGGTGATGCGTTCACCCCCTGTCAGTAAAACTCTGGAGGTCCTCCTGAGGAAAATGGAAGAAGTATATTAGGTCATAACATTTGGGCAGATGTTGTGCCTTTAAATATATTACATGTCATTTTGTAAAGGGGACCCATTATGCTCATTTTTAAAGTTTTTCATTTTATTTCTGGATCTACTGGAACAGATTTACATGCTTAAATTTTTCCAAAACACAATATTTTTTCATACACTGTACATCTGTATTTACCTGCTGTCAATGTTATTTTTATAATGGTGTAAGTTATGCCGTATCAGTTTGAGTCTGATCCCTAAAGTCAGGTACGACAAGTTGGTAGGCCTGGTCTACCCAATCAAGACTGTGTGTGCTGTGCAAGATGATGTCATCTTGTAACAGAGATTTGGCTGGAATTGCAACAGGACATTTTAGGTAGCTGAGAGAGCGTTTCTCCATCTGGTGTGTACTTTGTGCTTTATTGGTCTCCTTTTATGAAAATCTAGATTACACACTAAAGACAAAAAAAGCGCAAAAGCATAATAGGCTTCTTTTAACATGTTCGGGGATTTCACACCTGTATTATTTGTGAAAGCAGCATGCATTTAGCAAATGGGCGTTTGTTCCAATGTAGGTGTAACTCACATGTGGGTGCTAGGAATCCTCCTGCCAGCTATTAGAATTCTTCTCTGGAGCAACAAGGTGCTGTAGAGTCTGGCACAGTGCTTTCAAGCCATCAGCTAAACACAGACACACATTACCTTTCCAGATTTGGTTACATAAACTCGGGTTATGGAAGGCCACAGCTTGGCAGAGATGAGATATTTCTCTTTTCCAACACTCTAAATTCAGGAGGGTCTTACTGATTAGCTCATGAGTTGAATCAGCTGTGCTTATTAAAGAAGAATGTTACACAGTGCTGTGGCCTACCAAGACCAAAGTTTGACACATTCAAAATTTTAGATACAGGTATGCTACTTGTTTTTCTTTTCTTTTTTTTACCTAGCTTCTCCTCATAAGACTCCATGCTAGACAACATCTCGGAGCACACCGCAGTATCTTCTAAAGGAGAAAGACAGGGGGAAGAATGTACAAGGTAGAGAAGGTAGGGAAAGATAAAGCAAGTTAAATTTAGAAACAAAGAGATTATGTGACCCAACCTATTGTTAATGAGGCACTGTAAAAAATAACTGCAATACTATAACCAGAGATGTCAAGCTCCATTACAGGAGGGCTAGTTTTTATGGCCCTACATTTGAAGCTCAGTACTTAGCACCACCCTCCCTCCATCCCTTCTATGCGCAATCTCACATGTCCCCTGTTGCTGATCTGCAAAAGAATTTTGTGATGTTCAGTCAGAGCAACTTTATCTCCCGTTTACAGAGAAAGGGCTGTGTACCAAAGCTACCAAAGCACCAAAGCTAGCTTTCCTTTTAATGCATACACATAAAAAAGAAAGCTAGTGGACCGTGAAGAGATATGCATTGAATGTGACCAATTTTATTAGATTTAATTCATATGCTCGGCCTTAAAAGTAAATGTTTAGTGGATTTAGTAAATAGTATAAGAACCCCAGATCATACCAAAATCAAGTCAATCAATCAGAAACCTTGGCACTCCACCTTGCAGGTGTAGTCAGAGACTGCAGTTCATTTGATGAGGTATAGTTTGTATTACCAATCTTCTAATCCTTCATAAATGTTTAGTTTCTGACCACCAAGCCGCACTTGGCTAGAATTTTTTTGCTGCAATGTTCCGCTCTCAATGTAGCAGTTACACTTACCAGAACCACAGCCACCACTGTCTATGTGAGTGTCTCTGCTGTGCTAAGAATGATCCACTTCCTAAACAATACCTGCTCAACAGATGTCCTTTGGTCAGAAGCTGAGCAATTATATATTTTTTGTGGACTTACTGTGGAGCTCATAAAGTGGCAAGTGTGTATGTATACATAGGTTACACAATTATTCAGGACAAATACCTTTAGCTGTAGTCTGACCATCATGATGGATATGCTGTGCCAACTGTGAGTGCATGTTTCGGAGTGTGTGCAGCATGCCATTCAGGGCTTGAATTTGTTTAGCGCTCTCCCGCAGTTCTGCTTGCACACTTCTCCATGCCATCTTCTCCTCCATTAGACACCCCTCCATCACAGTCCGCAGCTCCTTTTCCTGAGAGACCTGGCCCTGCAGAGACTCTACCTCGACACAGCGCTGCACATACACAGAAAAACCCAGCTCACTATTCATCCCCATAAAAAAAAAAAAAAAACAACACTCATATATCTCCTGTACAAGAGAACATTGTCCATATTGTCCACTTCAGAAACACTTGTATTGAGCAAAGTTTAACTGTATGTTTTTACAATCTCCAATAGTTCCCGTGGCCTTGTCATGACCATGCTGACCAATCTTCAACCTTGTTCACAAGATCTCCTCACAACTTATTAACAGGTGTGGACGTTTTAAAGCCGGACTCCTCCAAGAGGAAGGAACGCTCAATGAATCCATCCTTGCGGATCATGTACACCCATACATGCTGCTTGTTTCCCTGGGGCAAAAGGGCCTTGCAGCAAGACAGTGCGACATGTCACACGGCTAAAAATTGGCCGACACCGGCTGGAAGAGAATGACCCAGACTTCCAAGTACTATCCTGGCCCCATAATTCCTTAGACTTAGAATTCATTAGTCATCACATTCGCTCTATGGATCCTTTCCCACACACCCTTCAGCAGCTGTGGCATGCACTGCAGTCAGCATGGCTCCATATACCTGTGAGAACCCACCAGGACCTTACTGAGCCACTCCCAGCCCATCAAGTTGCTGTCAGTGCTGCACACAGCAGTTACTCTGGATATTAGCTGGTGGTAATAAAGTGACTTGACAGTGAATGTGAACAACACTAACAGCACTAATGGTGATCGGTGCTACTTTGTTGAGTTAAACCATGGTTAAAGTAGTACCTTATGGAGCTGAATGGCCATCTCTTGCATCTCGGCCTCCAATTTGTCAGCGTATGCCTGTTCTAATGCGTCACTGGGTGGCCGGGCATTACTATGCCAGCGTGCTATTGCTGATGTCATCTTCCTCTTGGGACCAAACAGACTGGGAAAAAACACAGGTTTTGATTGTAGAAGTATACGCATGTGTAGAGAGAGAGGTGACGTGATGAGAAACAGCATGAGACTCACCTGATGCCCACTTCCTTTAGATCGTTCTCAGTCAGTGTCAGGAAGATCCGCAGGTCAATGTCCTGCTCCTCCAACAGGGGGAGGTACTTACTGAACCCTATCTGCTCAAGGAACTCTGCCAGGTCCTGCCGCCAAGACACATGCACAGACCGCTCAGCAGAGCGTGTAGAAGAGATATAAACACATTACGTTCTACTCCTGGGAAACATTATTTAGGCATGATGTTTGTGAACCCTAACGTGTCTACCTTGGGGCCCATGTAGGGAGGTGTCCCACAATTCCCTGTACTGTTGGGTGGAGTAGAGTCGCTGTTGCTATGACGACTTTTGCTTTTAGAGTGATGGAGTTTGTTGGCTCGTCGAGGGCAACTCCTCTTGGCCTGGTCTGAGTCCTGTGAGAGCAGGGAAGAAGGTGTTTATTTATAACACGTTTGAACGAAGCAGTAGTTGGTATTGGCTGGTGGTCTTAATGTTTTTGTTAGTGTTTTGTTTATGTAATCAAGGTTTGGTGGGCTGTTGCCATGGTTACCTCATTACTCTCCAGCGACCCCTCCCTGCTGAGGCCAAGAAGGCGCGGCAAACCCTCACTACTGCTGCTGCTGCTCCTTATTGTGGGCATGTCATTATCGAAGAACAGCTCATCTATATACACACACACACACACAAACACACACACATGCGTGCACATTATATGTGTCCTTATACATGTATTAATTCAGACCAAAGAGTTTGGAACTGAGCAGTGATGTATGTTCTAACTTCTCACTTCTTCTTTGGTCTCCTCCCATGAAAAAAAAAAACAGGTTGAAAGTTCCAACAAATTTTTGAAGTGGACATAACATAATAATGTGAATACATGGATTGTAAGTGTGTCGCTCTAATAACATTAGCTAAAAGTGAGCATTCAAAGTTTTTACTTTCATTTATCATTTCTCTCTCCTCTTGCACACGCAAACGCGTGATTCATTGGTTGTTTAAGGATATGTTGTCACTGTAGTAAACCTGTTGCCATTGAACGCGTCACACTGAGCGGTGAAAGACTACTCATTTTAAAGCATGCGGTTCACAGTTTGGGATTTGGGATTTTTGGCAGCGTTATTGTGACAGCATTATTCAAGTGTAAATCTCCCTTTAGTTGTACACTATTACTGCCAATTCACTGTCAATTATGCCTTCTTGGCTATTTCTACAAATTTAATGCTGCCTCCAAACTTAATACAAAATACAGCTCCACACATTCAATACTAGAAACATAACTATGAGCAAAAAATACAAAGATAATGTCACACTCATACAAAAAATGTTTGTTTAGCTCATGTGAAATATGTAGCTGATGCTTTTCAAAATATACTTGTATGTGCATTAGGGAGTAAATTCGATCACTGAGAGATATACCTCGACTGCTGTTGCTTTGGCCATCCAGTTCATTTATGGGGGAAGTGACATCACGGTTACATATGCCCTCGTTCTGGTCACCAACATCACGGAATGTCATGTAGCCAGGTGGAGCCAATGGAAAGTCTGTGAAAACGAACAAAACAGATCAAAACAGTGAACAGTGATCAGGCAGCCCATGATACCAACACTTTAGTAAATCAGAGCTTGGAACACCTTTCTCTTTCATATCTACTCTGATGTTATAGAATGGCAATATACCCTTCTCAACAGTTTTAATTTAGCTTTGGGACAGATTGTTGAAATTAAAGATTTAAAGCTAATTTGGAAAGAAGATTGCACAAGTAGGCTTCTTGTTCCAACAAAAAGAATGATGACATGCATTTGTGACAAGAGGAACATAACAATAGACAAGCCTCTACACAGTTTTCATTACCACAAAGAAAAGAAAAAGCTATTTGTGGGTGTCTGACTTTTGTTGTTCTCCTTCCAAATTATTGTCCTCCTTCCCAATTATTTTCACTATACGGTGTTAGTGTTGAAGTGCAAGTGTCCCAGTGTTATTAAATGTATAATACAAAACAAAAACACCATTGTGGGAAAGAGAGAAAACATTCTTTAAATCAGGGTATGGTCTGTTTCCCTATTGCAGATACTCAGGCTCTAACAGTAAATGGTGCAATTCCCTGGCTTCCCTGTTGCAGTGGATGATTAGCATTATTATCTAAACTGGTGGGATTTACAAAGCGATATAATCCGGCACTGTGCATACCTTGTTTGGGACCCACTCTAAATCGGGCTATGGCTTGTGGGCCGTCATGTATGCTGGGACCTCTCGTTCTGCTACGGGTCGATCTGGGTCTGGGAGCTCCACTGTCCTCTTCTGATGAACTCAACTCCTCATACATACCTATGACAGCCAGAAATACAGGACTCGTCTCTGAGATTAGTCAACTAAGGGCTGCTTTTTAAACACCCAACACAGTAAAATCTACCAATTAATAACTGTATGCTTTTTGAATACCTTATTGTTTTTCACTCATTCTAAAGTATTTTCATTTTGATATGTGTTTAAATATTTAGACCCCCCCCCCCCCCCCATAAAAAAACAAACACAACGAGCAGTTTATTTATAAAGTCCTTATTTTAAACACCTAATGCAAATTCACCAAGCCTTCAGAGGAATTTAAATATAAGATTTAGGTGGATCTGATTAGAGCTGCATGATATTGCTAAAAGAGAATCCATCTGCCAGCTCATGGTCACTATTTAGCAAACGTATATTTAGCATTTAGTTTTTATTGGCCAATCAGAAAAGTAAACTGAGCTTTTGTAAGTTTTGTAAGTAATCATATTGCTTTTATTATCGCATATTCATATTTTTGTTTACTTTTCATTTTCAAATCAGCTACAACGTCTGTCAAATTTCAGAAACATTGACCTTTTGGTTTGCAACAAATTTTGTACCAAATTAATCAAAATGTCTAGAATTTTTATTTATTTATTTTTATAGATGCGACTTCAACTTCTTCTTCTACTTCTACAACTGTTAAACTCAATGACCTAGATAATCCTACAGAAATTAGCCTGTGTTTTAGTCTCAGAATGGACGTTTTCATGACAGATTACATCCTGAAATCAATGGTCTGTACTGTCATTCTAGCAGTCTTTATAGCAAGTATTGTGTCATTTGCATATGTCTGAGTGAAAGTGCATGTGATTTTAGGTGCTGTTTGTATCTAACCTTGCTTTGCTCTCATACAGTGCATGTCTATAAGACTTGCAATCTTGGTGTGGCCATACATCATGGCTAACGCTCTTGCCGTCTCGCCCTTAAAATTTCTCTCCTCGACTCGTGCACCCTGCAACACAAACACACACACATTCTAATGACACAAATCATTGACATGAACTCATGAATCATAATTTAATTTATCTTGCTTCCACACTACTGAGTCATGCCTGTGACTTAATTATCTTGGTCATATGACTTACTAAATTGTGCCTATGAAGGCCACGTGTCATGTAAAACTAAATTTTACTTTCATTTCTAGAAATAAAAACATAAACCAACGCAAACATTATGCATGGAAAGTCACAGATGCACACACTCACATGGTCAAGGAGATACTGGACAATGATCTCATGACCTGATGCCGCAGCCTCCATAAGGGGAGTAAATCCTAACACTGGCTCCCTGAAAATACACAATTAACTGTTTACATATTACATACTGATTTTCATATTTCTGTGTTTGAAGAAAACAGCTCTGTGTGACAGCTGTACATGTGAAGGGTGTGCATGTCAGAGTCTCACTTGACGTTAGCATTTGCATTGTTGTCCAGGAGAAATTTGACCATCTGTTGATGTCCGGTGCTTGTGCTGTGCAGAAGAGCCGTCCAGCCCCGCCCATCCTTACACTCAAGTTCAGCCCCTTGCTTTGTCAAGCCAATCAGATACGAGGATTTACAATACAGTACAGTACTTGTGCTGCCTTCGACTAAAGCTCGTAACTTAAAATTCCCGACCCCCAACAAAGTTAGATAAATTGTTGCCAACAATACTGAAGTTTCACTTTGTAGCCCAAACATAAAGAGATCAAACATTACATACACAAACACAGCATTAGCACAAGACTAGAGTATGATCGGGTGAAAAGCCTTTGAAGCCTAAAGTCAATCAACTAATCAGTATTGCTGCAAAAATATTTGATAATTAAAGATACTCAAAAACAGTCATCATGCACAGACATGTTTACCACTTTTATGAACACGAGTTTAGCCTGTGCACCGATATAAGGCAGTTTTTAAAACCTTGGTGCCCCAATTTACTGACAAGAGGTCATCTATAATACTAAGCTAACATTAACCCATAAGAGCCCAGATCCGTTTCCCCTTAAGGTAAAATAATAAAAGATCAGTCTTATTGTGACAAAGAGGTCACATGGCGTCTTCTGTAAGTATTATAGGGTCATAGTACTGGTAGCATATGTCACAACAACAACAATTTCATAACTGGTATTCCATCAAGGTGTTCTAGAAATGAGTTATTCTAGAACAAGTTATCAGAACATTAGAGCTCTTAAGTGGGTTGAAAAATAGATACAAAAACAAGACTTGAGCTGGTTTTGTCTCTAACTGCACTAACCAAGCACATCGCCATTTTCTAAATGAGGTCATATGTTCACCAACCATCATATGATTGCATCCAGGATGTTCGGTATAGGTCACTCAGGGACTCCATGTGTTTAGGTGAAGGATAAAGCTGTATCAAGAACTTTACAGACTTTTAGAAGGCTTGTGACACATACGTCACTGTGGGCTCTTATGGGTTAAGCATTTGCAGTTATTGAAGTGGTTTTCTTTTTGTCACTGACTGTTCAAATATTTGAGATAATATCAAAAAGAACATTTAAAAATGAGAATATTACATAAATGCAGCCCTGCTAATTCATATCAATACATAAATAATTTGATTTATGTGTACCTGTAGGAGGAAGTATGCAATGCTCTCATTGCCACAGCTGGCAGCTAGCATTAACGGTGTTAGCCCTTTAGCAGTGCTAGCACTGACACTAACACCAGACTCCAAGAGCAGATTAACTATGTTGTCATGACCAATATATGCTGCATACATCAGGGGAGTCCATCCACCAAGGTTCTTCCCATCCATATCCACATCTCCTCTGCAAAGAAATACACAAACTATGGCTTACAATCCAGGTCATCCTTGCACATTCACACTGAGCATCTTACGACCTCACACAAAAGGCCAGTACTGTTGAACTGAGGTGTTTGCATTTATACACACAGAAACTACAGTTCAGCTCACAAACAGTAAAAATATGTATTTATAAATTTTATGTGAATATAGCAATTTGTTATGTTTAGGAGAATTTCAATCCAGGTCACACATGATTTGGGTTGCTTCTATGTCTAAATTACCAAAATGTTAAGTGTAATTTGTAGGTTCCCATACACCAATGGGGAGTCATATTCTGCAGGGGAGACAGAATTCAGCCCAACACCAGCAAAGACATCATCCGAAAAGAAAGAACTACAATGATTTACAGGCTGACGTAATGTTACAGGTGTTTATCACAGCTGGTTGCAAACTTTCAATGCTTATTTGGTGTGAGATTGACGAAGACTGACATGAGATTGACGAAGACCGACATGAGTGACTTTCTGATGTGAGAAGAATTTGTTTCTTTGCTTGCTAGGCTAAAAAAAACTCTTGATTGTGGTTTGAGAACTTTTGGCATCTGGAAAAAAATAAAACACACTGGAAACGGACAGGAATTGCACATTAGTTACAGCCATGTCACAGTCTTTCAGGAATAACATTGGCAGGAATTCGTGCAATCCTAATACTTACAGTAGGGAGCACAACTCAGACCTGACTTATCAGATCAGTGAACAATGACCTGAGCTTCGGGCAAACTGCCCGATTGGCTTCGGGCAAATTAAGACTAAACACGTGTTCCTGACCACAACGTACCCCCGAATACACTCCACTACCACGTCGTACTGTCCAATGGAGCAGGCGGTGTAGAGGTCCAGCGGAACGTCCAGGTCCTCCGGCCGGATCAGTGCGCTCCCGCTGTGGGCGAACCAAACAGAGAGACTTGCCCCAAGCTGCTCCGACTCGCTGGTTTCATCGCTCAATTCCGACATCTTCCCATAAACAAGCCTGGCAAAACACAAGAGCTTCAGCATAGCGAAATTGCTGCGTCGTTGGCTTTGTGTAGGAGGTTTGCCGATGTGGGGTCACAGTTTTGAGAACATTTAAAACGGACATTGTTTGTAAACATGCCTAGCTTCGCCTTGAACCACCCCTAAAATAATATCGCACGGAGCCGTATTTTTCATCTAGGAATGTAAATTTGCCCTGTTTTATTAACCTGCTTTCGCGGCTCACTTTGAGAGAGTTTTGGCTAAGTTTGCCTGTCGAACTCAGGAACGAGGGTCTTGACACACAGTGGACAAAACATTAAAACTTTTAACATCACATGAACGAGTCGAGGCCGAGCGAGCGTCACAAGAACACAAACATGCCGTACTTACAGAAACGAGAGTGAGAAGTTTTGGTCTGCTTGTGTGTTTTTCTAGACACCGATTTTTAGAGTAACGGCACTGAGAAAATTCGCACACAAGTTCGCACATCTGTACGGACGAGCCTTGCTAGAAGTTCGGGATTTGTAGTCTTTTTGACCGCCTTCGTGGGCATGGGAGGTGATCGCTGTGAATCAAAGAACCACATATCCCATGAACCACTGCTGTAGCAACGATTGTTGCGTATGTCATTCGCATAAATAGTAATTTCCCACTTTTTTCTTGTAAGACAACGTGCACATTTACAATGAATGTGTAACAGCCAGTGAAACTGGCTCATCATTTTAGCTTAAATTTATTTTAAGAAAAAAAAAAAAGAGTTAGAAACAAACATTACGGCTCCGTTAGTGTTTCCATGGAAACGCAGAGCGGCCAGTTCCATAATTGTATTCTACGATTATACACCAAGAGGGTCTAAACTAAAGTATCTGTAAAAGTATGATCCCTGACTAATACTGACACAAATGCTGCATTTATAATCTGTAATGCCGATATTACAAAGTAATAACCAGTGAATCACATCACAAGCTTTTGTAATCTTTATTCACGAGTCACAAGTCCAAGTCTTATCCATGATTGACATGTACAGCTTTAAGATCAGTTTAAGAAATTTTCAGGTATAAACTGATAAACCAACATACTCAGTGTACAGCGTATGGCAGCTTGATCATCGTATCTGGGTCCAAAACCACATACTGCACTAATGAGTGGACTTCTTATGGTGGTGTGCTAGTTTTAACATACTACTTAGTACTGGGGTGTGTGTTTTTAGACTTAACATGTGTCCATTTGCAACTAATCACAGGTCAAAGTTGAACCGAAACTCCTCATTGGATGGTCTGAAAACAAACTGCCCCATGTCTCCAACAGTCTGCTCAGCAGCATGTGAAAGTCCATGTGTGTCGTGGGATTTGTCCATGTGGGATGCTGTGTGTATCTTTGTCACGGCGCGCCGGTGGAACACTGGTTTGCGGGAAGGTTCTGACACAGCGGTGACCTTTGCATTGGTCATTGCTATTAAAACATGGATAACTGGTTAGTCACATTTATATTTCACAAAGAAAAAGAGAGTGTGTACTGATAGTTGAGATTTTTTGTTAAACGTATACTTTAAAAACAGTAAAGGATCACTGTTCTGATTAGATGCTGTGTATTAAATAGCAGACACACTAAGAAGCCCTCATTTAGGCTTAATAGGTGGATCGATTTTAAAGGTACCATAAAATGAAAAACTATTTATACTGCCATAGTTGAATAAGGATAGCTTGAAACAGACATACTGTGAACCTCAAACACCACAAATACAAATCCTGAATTTGCAAAGTAGTATGTCACCTGACTGTATGAGCTTGAACTGTTTGTTTGTCTCCTCTTCCATCTTTCTTCTGTAATCTCCAGAAACCGCTCTCATCACTTGCCTCTTTTTCACCATTGGAGCTTTGGAGCTGCGCAAGGTCTTTAGATTTCTGCTCGCTTCCTCTCCTTATAACAAACACATTAAATTCAACAAACTGTTTAGTCAATGACTTCTGATTTGTTTGTGTGCTTATGTGGCATAAATGAATAACAGCACCCTTATTGGCAGTGTACATTGCTTACTTTGTTTGGTGGATGATTTCTGAGTTCTCAAACCCAGCTCCAGCTGCTCAATGCACCAGTCTAGTTCTCTGTTCAGCTGCTCCTCGGGAGTCTAAACACATTATAAACACACTTCTTAATGAACACAAAGTCTACTCACTGTAGAACTATAAGGTCACCAATATGATAAGTGGAGTTAATTAATTAGTGAAAGAGCGTAGATACAAGTACCCAATACATTACTCTGCATAATTATTTGGCCTTTCGTTAATTTTGTTTATCAATTCGGTTATTTCCTTATTGAAATTCTTACTTTTTTACTTTCATCCAATTTCCGGCACACACACACGAATACAAGTAAGGAAAAACACAAGACATGACACAGTTCTTCAGTGTGCTAAAATTTTTCATAGATCATATAAACATTAATAAACCATTATTGTGCATTAAACAGTAATTGTGGTGGTCCGGTGGGATCCTTACCTTTGATGAACCAAGTAAAGGAGGGCTAAAATTGTGCAGAGAAACACATGGACTACAATCTGCAATTTTAGGATTATAAAGTGAACCTATATAATAAGTGGACCAGATAACATTGACAATGAGTGAAGAAACAATACACACACACACACACACACACACACACACACACAATACATCTCCACACCATCTTTGACAGCAAGCTCCATGCACTAACCAGTTCTATTTTTTCTTGTTTGGGAGCTTCTTCAATCGTTTTATTCATATTTTTCTGCAGCCCATCACTCTGCCCTCCTGTTCCTCCTCCTTTCCTTTTCTTTTTCTTCTTGGCTTTACTTTTTGAAGAGTCTGCACTTGGCTCAACTGCTGTTACTACCATCTCCGTTTTTCCTGCCTGAACTGCATCATTTTCCAGCCCACCACTTTGTTCTGTTGGGATCTGGAAGTTGAACGTGAAACTGGAACCAGTGTCTGACCCCTCACCATCCCTGGGCAGCACCTGGGCTTCTGCAGGAGCTGTCGTGGTATGAGTTAAAGAGGACATGGCTGCTGGGAGGAAGTTAAAGGCGAAGGAGTTATCACTGCGCTTCCAGTGAAAATCAGTCTGGGTTGAGCCGCTGTCCCTCTGAGGCCCTGTAATAAACACACCCACAGAAGGGAATGTAAAGGAGGGATCACTTGGAGTCCACAGACAAACAATAAAATGCTTTAACTTAAAGGCTAAAAAGCAGCAAAAGCTTTGCATTACCTTTTCCAGTTAAACTATTTTCCATAGCCAGAGTTCTCCTTTCACAGCACTACTGTCTGTGTCTGGGAGACAAGAGGAAAAAGCCATAAAATTGAGGAAGGTAATAAACTTAGGTTGAATCTCAAAAAGAAATTAAATGTTGCCCTCTACAAAAATAATTTAGGAATCATTTTAGGACCCATGTAGTGCATTTCACTGGAAGTAGGGGGGTTATTTGAGATTCAGTCTTATACAGCTACCTACACTGTAAACCCTGACTGGTGAGCTTCTTGTCATAGTTGTGTATTTCCTTTGCCCTGTTTAAGCAAACTATGTTGAGTACAACAGTTTATATTATGTAAACAAAGTAATTTATAGTTTTTAAAATGAAATATTTCTAACTGTTTTACAGTGGTTTTGATAGGAACCATTTCTAAACTATTTACTTGCTATGCAAAATCTTTATCCAAGCCTTCAAACTTTGTAATTCTGATGGCAGTGAACACTTAGTAAATATATTTAGGAAGTTTTATTTTCAAGACATCATACTTTATATGTCTGGTCACTATCAACATTCCATATCAGTATTTTACATCAAACGACTTTGAATGAGTTTGGTAAATATTTATTCATTAACCATAAACCGTTGTCACTTAATGCAATCCCTCATTGTATTCGCCAACTTTGTACTGGTCACTTTCTGATGGATTTGGTACCTATAAGTCCTGATTTTAGCTTTAGGCTACTGTCTAATACAACCCTTAATATCTTATGAAACTAGGGTGGGGAATCTACTGATCTGTCCTATGTGTGTAAACTGTTGGGTGACTTCAAACAACTGAACACAGAATTTTAACATTATAACAGTTATTTCGTTGTAGCAAGCTGTCAACACATACCTCACATTTAGGTTCACGGAAGAATAACCCTCTCACTAATCACATAAAATGTTTGTAGAAAAAAGTGTAGTCAGTATGCGAAACGCGGCTAAAATAAATATAACGTCAGTAATTGCAGATGTAGTACTTTAACGGTACGAACTATCGCAAATGAAAAAACACAAACAAATCTACAGACGTATCCTCATGCTTGAGGTGGTGCACTGCAATTAGGTTCCGTCTAGGTCAAGTCATTCACTCCCAATAGTTCCCACCGTTATGGTTTGTACGGTCGTAAATAATACACTCACAGCGAAGAAATCTAAACAGATAAACTGCAGTCAAATAGCATATTTTAGACTAAACATTTGATTATGTTTAAATGTAGTCAGACGATGAAAAATCGGATGTACGAAACATAAATTGTCGATATGGGAGATTTTTCGTTGTAAGTACAGGCTTAATCTAGTCGCCTTCTGTGCAAAGTAATCGCATGTTGCTGCCATTATAACGTGAATTAATAGTAACTCAACCCTGTGACCCAGTGACACAATACACGGGGATTAGGATTTATTAACAGAGATGAATAGCACCTTAGAGGTCCACTTTTGTGGACTAAAATAATGAAAGCCACATTATACGGTATAAAACAGAGTGAAAAAGAAATGGAGCTACATTGGGGGGGATATACGGCACAGATTCTCCGTAGCCGTTATTTTAAATTGCGCTATTCTACAGATCAAAGCCCCGCTCGGACCAATCAGAGACGCGGTGGGCGGGGAATTCGGCAGATATCGTCACCGATCGCATAAATAGGGGGAGGAGGGAAGCGAAATCTCCACGATCGACGTTCCTTGTTTTGGATCGACGGAGTAATCGAAACGAAACATGTAAGTCATGCTTTAGTGTTTTTACCCCAAAAGGGCATCAAGCACTGCGTACAGGTCTTAGGCTGTTTCTTTGGATAGTTTCGGTTATCCCTCGTAGGTAATCTAGAACTTGCTGTGTGTTTTGTCGTCGCGGAAAAGCTGCGGTGGGTTGAGCTCTGCTCTGGCGCGCCAACCTCGTAGCAACAAGCCGAAATTATTTAATCGTTGACGAGTGTTTTATATACCGCACTTTGACCGATGTTATGGGTGTGCTCGTCCATGTTTAGGCTCTTGGTATGTACCTATTTTACAAGCCCTGCTTCTTGTGAGCGAAGGTCCTTGGAAGACTTTATTCCTCATTTTTGACCTAAACAAAGAAGAGGCTGTAATTGTTGTGAGAGGACGCCATGTTGGCTACAAATGAAGGAGAAACGTGTGAGCTGAACGTCGCGTAATGGTGGCCGAGCTTAATATTTTTTGGCTCTTAAAACAGCAAATTTATCAAACGAATAAAGATACAGGTGGCTATTTTTTTTTCTTGTATACAGAAGTAAGACTCTTCTGATATGTTGCTGTTTGTGCGCCGGTTACGTTTTTGACCGCGCTTAAAGCTTTCACGCCGCCCCCGCTTCCTGCGTTTGTGCTAGTGAACGAGATCAGTCATTCCCGGGCACTCGTAAGATCTAACGCTACCTTTACGGGTGTGAAACCATTTGATGTGAATCATTCTTAAATGTAGGCGTCTGATGGTGGCTTGGCGCTTTCTATAGCCATTTCAGTCATGGCTTTATAGTGGTTGTCGGTGGTCGGGTCCCAAGCGGTTCCCTAGTGGACATGCGGCGAGCTACTCGAGTATAAAATGACTTCATGATGTAGGGCACTACATGGAGTAGGGAGCCAGCGTCGAAATGAGTGCGGTCCAGGACTTGTTACAGTTAGGCGGTTCAATGCAGGAGGAGTAGGTCTGAAGAGTTTAGGAGAGCTAGTATTGTGATGACGACTTGATTCGACTTTTTATGCAAACTGAGCTCCGGGGTCACCCCCTGCAGTTCGAGGTCATGTATTTTTATTAATTCTACATGAATGAACTGTCAAGCTACCAGTTAACGCAGTTATTTAATTAAACGGAATCCTTTCAAAATGCGATTTTGTTCACTTCGGATTTGGTAAAGTATCCTCCGGTTTCTTAATTCTAATATTCTCATTTGTGTAGCTGAGAGGACTACTAAAGTGCAATGGCACGTACCAAGCAGACTGCGCGTAAGTCCACTGGAGGCAAAGCCCCGAGGAAGCAGCTGGCCACTAAAGCTGCCCGGAAGAGTGCGCCCTCCACTGGCGGAGTGAAGAAGCCCCACAGATACCGGTAACGGAACCACTGTCTGCTTTTGCTGCACATAAATTACTTGGAAAGTTTTTCATGTTTTGCCAAATAGTTGGTGCTTACCATATTTCTTGTGTCCTCCAGTCCTGGTACTGTGGCTCTTCGTGAGATCCGTCGGTACCAGAAGTCCACTGAGCTTCTGATCCGCAAGTTGCCCTTCCAGCGCTTGGTGAGGGAGATCGCCCAAGATTTCAAGACTGACCTGCGCTTCCAGAGTGCTGCTATTGGAGCTCTGCAGGTCAGTAGCTGGGCAGAAAGGTCATGGTGACAGACACCAGGAAGGCACCATTCAGCAAGTTTTGTTCAAAGGAAATGTTCCTGTCCAGTATTCTTGCAGGAGTTTGTTTTAGGGCACATGGCTTGCTGTTAACTCAAGTAAAACTTCCTTTTTGTAAACAGCCACTTAAGTGTTGCAAATTTCCCCACTGTGGGATCAATATAGGATTATCTTATCTATCTTTATGAACTGGCCTTTCCCTTGTGAAAGTGTGATGTAGCTGAAGCTAAAAACAAATTTAATTGTTAAGTTACATTGTTTTAACAGCTTTATTCATAGTGTTTGAAATTGGGGCACAATGTTTCACACACAATGCTAGTTTTACAGTACAGGTGCAGTAGTTTTGCACTGACCATCAACTGAATGTTGAAGATAAATGTGAAGTTTGATGTAATGAGCCTACTAGTTTTGGTATTGGCTTTATTGATGTGTAATATGATTTTGATGTCGTGTATTGCTGACTTGGATAACCAAAAACCTTAGCGCAAATGGCAACTCTACCGTTTAGTTCAGTTTCTTGTCCTTGGTTCTACTAGGTGGCAAATAGGGTATGTGATCATTGAAGTCCAGAGCTGACATCAATACAATTCTAGTGATGCACTTGAGTGGCTCTTGCATTGACTGACTTTTATTTATTTTTAACTTCCAACAGGAGGCTAGCGAAGCATACCTGGTGGGTCTATTTGAGGACACCAACCTGTGCGCCATCCACGCAAAGCGTGTCACCATCATGCCCAAGGACATCCAGCTGGCTCGGCGAATCCGTGGCGAGCGTGCTTAGATAGCTCATTCTATTTAATCCACCTTTTTTTGGAGGGGGGTGGGGGGAGGAGGTCTTATGGGAGGGTTCTTACACTCGACTACAAATGCTTGTTGTAGTTTTAAGCTTACTTTTTTTTGTAATTTTTTTTGGTAGTTGTGGTAGGGGAGGGGAATCTTGTGGTTCTTCAGCGTGACAGTAGGGGGCGGTGTCTGAACATTCCGGGAGCTCCTCTCAGGGTTTTAAAGTTTGTATTTTAGACTTTGGTATACCTCTGCCTGTGCGCTCTAGTCTGCATGCTACATGGTGATATTAGGACGTGTCCATTTTATTTCTATCATGATTCTATTTTTCTCCTCCATTGTGGCCATTTGGTTGTAAATAAACTTTCCACTACCTCATTGTGTGTTTGGCTGATCAGTGTAGATGGTTTGTCATGGTGTTTTAGAGCCAAGTGCTTCTACAGTAAGGAATGACTCCTGAATAACTAGATCCAACTTATGAGAACAGCATTTGCAATATCAAATATGCAAAAAAACTAATACTAACTCACCTCTTGGAGATCTGACCAGGACAGTTTGGTGTAAGCATGTTCTTAACCTCCATTTCTGATCCAGTTAATTAAGGGCTTCTGAATAAGTAATTTGGACTGATTATAGCAGATTGGGGTTAGAACCAGTTAGTTTAACTTGACACTGGTGTACAAATTCTGTACTCGACATGTTGGTGTTAAGTTTGCTTTTTCAGTTATGCACTAAAAGCCCTTGAGCTAATATCCCATCAAACTGCTCAAGTCACACTTGCCCCATATAGGCTTGGTTAATATACCAGTAAGGGTCAGGCATCAATATGCTATGTGCATTTCAAGCTATTAATATACAATCATGAAGTGAGTAAAGTGTAGTTTAGAGTGCATCACTATTCCAAAATGAAAGCAACAAACTTGACATGTCTTGGCTGACCTACAAAATTGGGTAGGGCCAGAGCTCCATCTGAACCATTTTAACAGTTTTAGTACCAACACCCCTGAGCAGACAGTGTTAACATTTATCTATGTATTTCATACTATGACCACAGGGCCTTTAAATGTTTTTAAACTGAAGTCAGCCTGTATCAGCAAACCATATCACATCCACCAAATAAAGTATCCATATAACTGAACTCTCCTTTTAATCTCATTAAATACATATACAAATGGGAGACCAATACAGATGCATGGCTGTCATTTACATTACAGGAGATGAGACTTAAAATGGCATCAAATCATTTTTATGAATGACAAAAGTCTTTACCTGTCCACAATGCTGTTCTGATCTCTACAATCCCTTTATCCAAGCAGTGCAGTATGACCTTTATATAAAAAGGTACAGTTCATTTTAGATCTTTGTCAGCGTTCTTTTTTAAGTGCCTCTGTTGGTGGCTCATCTTCCGGCTCACCCTCCTCGGTTGTCAGTAATCCAGGTATATGTTCATACAGCTGCTTCTCAAGAGCTTGATCAATGTCTGACTCCTTACGTAAAAGGCACCAGAGAAAAAAGGAGATTCCTAGTATGCTGAATGGCAAAACCCGCCACCACGGCCGCTGGTGTGTGCTGCCCATTGAGCACTCTACCCTCCAGGTCCGATGGCTGCCTTTGCTTGTGGAGAACTTAATGGGTTTGGACCGTTCTGCGTTCTCCTCATCGTCTTCTATAGATGTTCGGGGCTTTGCACAGCGATGTGAAGTGACAGACAGTGCTCGAACTGTACATGGCCTATATGAAAGAGAAGGAGAGAGTCACGTGTTATGATATATAATTCAGCGAGATAGATTCTAGCCAGGGTTAACAGTGTTTCCCATCTCTCCCCAGTCTTGTTTTATTGCTCTGACATAACAGATTCAGGGACTCTCTAACATTAGATTAACCTAAGCTTAAACCAAAAATCCGAACATAAACTCCACCACCAGGTCTTCAGTTGTGTAAGACAGTAGTGATTTGTGTAAGATCGTAACAAAACCGTCTGGCTAACAAAACATAGAACCTGATTTCATAACTTTTATAACTGTGCTCACCTTACACTCCACAACCCAGATGTTCCAGGACTTGTAGAAACCCGCGTAATACCAGTTAAACCCCTCCGTAGCACTGATGCCATATTCACGTCTCTTCACATTGAAAATTTCAGGTCATGTAACACGCTGAGTCCCACTCTCAAAAAGGTCCGGCTAAGCTGGACTTTAGTTCCTCATGCTGAAACCCACCGGAATCTCAGATACGGTTTGGTTTAAATACCCTTTGATTGTGTAAACTGGAATGTGAACAGAATGTTTGTTTGTTTGGCTTTTTTTTTTAAAGTTTTTCTTTTATATTCTTTTCATATTAATTAATGTTTGTAACACTTAAGATATTGTGTTTAGTTATCTGTGCGGATCTGTTTACTTGTTTATCTTTATTTTTGGTTACATGTAATAAGGAAAATTAAAGCTCACTCGTCTACTGACTTTAGGCTGATTGATGAAGGAGATGCGAAAGGAAAGGAAAGCCACGCAACCCCCCACTCTCCTACAAATCCCAGAAGGCGCAGCTGGTTAGAGTTTTAGCCAATCAGAGGTTAAGTTGCTGGTGTAACCATGAAATACGTCCTTACATGTGGGTTACATGCCGTGTGGAGGAATCGGTTTAAAACAGTAGGTAAGAAAAAGCCGTTGTTTAATGTTAATAACTTACTTGGACAGCATATACAGTTTGTGAATCAGAGGCGGTTAAAATTCTAGTTTTGTCTTTTCCAGCAACTAAAAGTATCTAAATTATTCTCTTGTAATAACGTCTTAGATATAAACTGTGTAAAACTGGAAAAGAGAAACACCCATTGTAATACATATGTATGTTTATTACTGGGACAGACGTTACTTTGACTGCATAAGATCAATAACTAATACCGATCATATGGTTATTAAGTTGATAAATTGTTAATAAAAACGAACGATTCTTTTTATAAATGTAGCATCGACACACGGTTCAAATTGTGTATTTATGTTTAATGCTGATGGTGAGATCGATCATATGAATAATTGCATTATCTTACCCGATGTTGTATTGTGTGTTGTCTATGCACAAGTCATTTATCTACGATGGCAAAGAGTGAACTGCTTCAACCTGAGGCTTCCTCAGAGAAAAAGAAATTAAAACAAGCAAAAGAAAAGAAGAAAACGAAGAGGAAGAAGACAGAGAATGAGGTGTGTGCAACACTTTAGATGCCTTGTTTGTGATATTTTCCTATGATGTATGTAGTCAGTCTTTCTCCACACTGTTTGTCCAATTTATCAGCTCTTCTGTCTGTATAATAGTCCCACAATTACATACGGTTACTTCTGTATACTTTCTTCAGTGATCAGGACCACCACAGGCACTTCTCCCTTGCTGGTCCACCATGTAGATGTAAAGTCAGAGACCATTGCTCATCTGTTGTTCCAGAAAAATACAGTTTGACAGCCTTCATCAGTGATCACAGGATGCTGCCCTGTTCTCAGTCCAGCAGCACTGCTATGTCTGACACACTCACACCAGCACAACACACACTACCACCACCAGCCTCTATGTAATATTCTGTGTAGTAGATGTTTTTTCTGTTTTTCCCACAAGGTGAGAAATGAAGAACTTTAGTACTTATAATGGATATTCTGTGTGGAAATTTAGTAAATGGGTGGTCTCTAATTTTTGCTCAGTGCTCGAGTGAATTGGATGTTGGCTTGACTTAAATGTCCAACTTTTCTGTCTCTTAGAAAGCAAAGGAGAAACACTGCAGGTCCTCTGATGTTGTGACACTTAAACATCTTAAGATGTTTGTGTGTTTTATTAACAGGAATCTGAGACATGTGCTCCTGCTGAAGTCACAGAGGTAAAGAAAAAGAAAGCTGACATAAATGACATCACAACACCCAAAAGCAAGAAGAAAAAGAAGCAGAGGGAGACCAAAAACAAGGTATGTGCACATTTTTAAGTGTAGGATTATATTTTCTTTTCTTTTGCTGCAAAGTATAAAATACAGACGCTTTAGAGACCGTTTAAAGAGAGCACAGTGGGTAGACCACAGTAAAAACACTGGAAATATATGCAACAGATGACGACCCGAATGAGATTCTTTTTTGGACATTTTTGATCGTTGATTTTCTGTAGGTTCTGAAACATGATTGATTATTTGTAGAAAGCTTGGCATGGATCTTTTGCGTGTAAGGCAGATTATTGGTTAGTATAATTTTTGGTTAGTATTATTGGTTGATGTGACCAATGTTAGAATTTGCTCACAGTATGTGTCCACTGTATGCAATGCAAAATCCTCCCTCTGCCTCCTCTGCCTGTGTCTTGCCACTTGAGGGGTGTGTCTCTCTACATCGCAGGATGAACATCGAACAGATGAACTTCCATAGGCATGACCTTCAAATACATTTGAAATAAATTCTCTTCTATTTGAAGCTACTCTTAAAAAAGCTCAGTTTAGTTTGGTATTTGTTGGCTGGCTACCCAGACTACCAACCAACATCTTTAGTTTGCTGTTTGTGCTGATCGCTGTCCCACAATCCCTCCCATTTATTCACTACCACATGTTTGAAAGTGTGTGAAATTTCAGTTTGAATAATTCTGTAAACTCTTTCACCACAGGGTGGTGCTGCTAGTTTATTTTCAGACTGGGAAAGTTACAAAGCGAGTCTCTTCTTATTAGATCCAAGATAATTCATGTACTGTGTAACGAAAGCTTTGTTGATGTATGCAAAGCGTGTTTGCGTTCATATCGTCAAACTACCATAACGTCTTTAGCTGAGAGATTCACATGCTTTCAAACATAATAACCCAAAAAAAGAGCTCAATGTACGGCAAGGGCCATGTCCAGAAACGCTCCTGCACCTCCCTTCATACTGCTCCTCTTGTACCGCAGAAGAGGAATTAAGGAGATTGAGGGGCCAGGAGGTTCCATTAAGCAACATCAGTCTAATGTCAACTACTATCACTTATGATGAGCTTATCACAATGTTCCCTCAAAAGTATGCGTCTAATACTCTTATGTCCAGCCAGCCGATTTATATTTGTGTAGTTTTTTAATTTATTGATTTATTTTAAACCAAGTTCAAAATACACAGCGTTAAGAACACTAAACACAAACAAAACATAGAATTTAAAATGTGCTTGTTCCGCTCCATGTTTGTCTGTCCTTTTTTGGGGGACACTCTCAAATCTGTAAATGTCTTCCTGAATAGCATGCACTGCATCCTTCATTTGAAGCCAGTATGGCAAGTGTTGGGAGCTCTTGTCTCCTCTGCTATTCAAACAGCTGGCATCACAGTGTCATGAAATTGAGAAGGAAGCAGTCATTTTTTAGGATTTCTGGAAACTTCTTACATCGCACATTTATAAAAACTGGCATGCTTCATGCTTCTTTGACAAATCGTTGTCGGTCAACACTGTTTGTTGCTGTATCCACACAGTGGATGCCACATGTCAGCAATGTCCAGAAACACAGCCAACTTCTTTGGACTCTAGCTCATCTAAAATGCACAGTTAAAACATGTGTTGCAGGCTTGAGGAATCACCCTTTCATGAAAATAACGGACATCACAGTTTTTCACGACCAAAGAAAAAGACCTTCCAGATCCAGTTACAAGCATAAAGTTCATATAATATAAATAAATACATTTTGGAGCAGCATATAGCATTACAGCAGGATGACTGCATACCCATAGTATATCATGTTGACTGGATCAGTTTGTGGTTTTTAGTCCTCAAACATGCATTACATTTTCATATGGGCTCCAACATACTCCGATGCTCACACACACATTTAGGCTACTTCATTCTTGAGCTCACAGTGCTCTTCCTCCTGACTGTGGCTCACGCATATAGTGGGTGTGAACTTAACTCGCGGGCCGCCATGGAGGCACACATGAGTTACTTTTGCGGTCCTTTGGGGCGCATGATGACACTGCAGGTGATTTTTCAGAAAGAGATGCAGTTTGCTTCTGAAGGTTTTCCCCAGCAGGCTGTAGACTAGTGGGTTGAGGCAGCTGTTGGTGCACGCGGCCAATGTGACCATGTGACCTGTCAGTGGGTACTGTTGCCACAGCGTGCTGTTGCCCCGACGGCGCGAGGGCTCGATGGCCCCAGACAGCAGGTGGACACCAATGAAGACGTTTTCAGGCAGCCAGCACACGAAGAAGACACTAACAGTGGTCGCAATCATCCGAAGTGCCTTGGCTCGGCGAGGGCGTCTAGACTG
This sequence comes from Prochilodus magdalenae, assembly GCA_024036415.1. Classification (NCBI taxonomy): domain Eukaryota; kingdom Metazoa; phylum Chordata; class Actinopteri; order Characiformes; family Prochilodontidae; genus Prochilodus; species Prochilodus magdalenae. The sequence goes on from JAMWET010001785.1 coordinate 337,563, forward strand.
CAACAGTGCACGACCGATTAGGGCGTAACACACGCCCATCACGCAGAATGGCACGGCAAAGCCCAGTGTCACCTCCAGCCACTGGACCTCGGCTGCACTCGCAAAGCAGAAACCCCGTCCCCAGCCATGACGGGCATGTGCTGTGGTGAACGGCAGCAGGGTGCTGGCGATGGCAGCAACCCAGATGATGGCACACATGAGCCCTGAACGGTGACTCGCCGAACCATGGGCTGTGGCCAGTGCCTGAGATGTTAGGCCTGTCAGAGCCAAGCAGCGGTCCAGGCTCATCCAGGTGAGGAAGAAAACACTGCTGTACATGTTGACCTGCAGGAAGAGCGCCATGCAAGTGCACAGCACGGCGTTGTCGTAGTAATGTGCGCTCAGGTTGAATACCTCAATCAAAGAGTCCAGCACCAGCACCAGGTCAGCCAGCGCCAGGTTGGTGAAGTAGGGGTCCGGCCTGCTTCTCCGCTGATGGGGGTCCAGGTTTACAAGTAGGATCAGGATGTTACCCACGAGGCCAAGAGGGAAGAGGAAGGCAGTATAGAAGCAAGAGAGGAGGAGGCTGATGAGATAAAAGTCAGTGTCCGTTTGATTGATGTCCACCACAGACCAGGTGCAGCTGGAGGTGTTGTAGGTGCAAGTTACAGGAGTGGAGTTGGAGAGTTCTTCCATCTTCTTCACCTTTTAGTGGATCAGTTCCAGAGTAATATAGTGAGGAAAGACTATATTCTCCTTCAGTGCTGAAAAAATAATGCACATTTATTCAAATACATTTTTTTCATATGAGATTATCACACAAAGTAAAGTGCAGACAGTCATTTTAAATGGTCAAAATAATAAAAGTCATGCTGAGAGAGAGTAATTCGGTCCCGATAGTAAAGATATTTGTCCTGTCTCCAGGTCACGTAGTGCAGAGCTAGAGCAGGCTTAAACAGCATTTTATAGGTTTTGCATACTTACTAATGCTTAAATATTTGTCAGCTGGACCAGATACTGTTTAAATATATTCCAGTTTTATTATACAGTTATATAAAATTAGCACATCACTGATCAAACTACCTGTTGTTGATATTGATATTGATATTTCAGAGTGACATTAAGTGAACACGCCTTCTACACGGAATACACATTTTAAGCACAGTTACTGCTTATTTGATGTAGAGTCCGAAATTTCAAGCCAGGCACTTCTGGTTTTACTAGCATGATATTATTTTTGTAAAACATTTTATTAAAAGTTATTATAATTGTGAAATGATCCTATAATCATATCGAATTTTAATGTGATCCTCTAGAGAGGCTAATTAATGGCAGAGCAGTAGAACACTAACACTTCTCTGATACCAAACATTGAAACTGTTAGTGAGTTTATATTTTTATTCAGTTTTTTATTCAGTAAACTGGAATGTTGTCTGTGTTGTTTTAAAACTGCTCTGAAACATTTAATTACAAAAGAAAGCGAGAGTTAAAGAGGTGATGTTTCTCCCTGTTGATGAGACAGAATACATTTAACCATCTAAATGTTCCTCAGATAAATATAGCTATATTTGGATGTATATTTACAAAAATCAGTAAAGTTGATGAGGCATGATGGCAAATATCTCCTCTTTATGTTGTATACCATATCATCATTGTCCACAGAAAAACGAGTATTTCCAAACCAGAAATGTTTACCGGGTAAGAACAAAAACTTTCTTTACTAAAGTAAGTTAATATAAAGCGATTTTATTTCTAGCCAGTTTTAATGTATTTCTATTGGTCTATTCACCATGAAATTTCCAGGTAATGTAAATGGCAGCTCCTGAGTTTCACTAAACTAGAAAACAGAAATGGATTTTTTTTTTGGACAGCAGTGATTTCTTTTTATAAATCCGCTGTCTGTATTTGTAACAAGTCCGCTTTCTGTATTTCTGACTAATGCTTTCTATAAGGGAGCTTTTTCACAGTCTTACCTTTTAATGCGCAGTTCCTCGGCATGGTGTCCGCAAACAGAATCTCATTTCTTGCATCTAATCGTATGCTCACACCTGCCTCTCTCTCTCTCTCTCTCTCTCTGTGGCACTCTCTCTCTCTCTGTATCTCTTTTGTCTGTCAGATTAGTGGATGCTGAGTGTCTTTTGTAAATATGTAAATACTGGAGGACCAGAAAACCACACACAATCGCTCGCTCTGTTTACACTAAACAAAATGTTGGACGACTTGGAGAGGTCCATTACCTTTTCAGTCTCACTTGAAAGAATGTCAGACAGACAAACAGGCTGCCCAATACAGTGAGCTCAAGAACGTTGTGTTTGTGTTTAGGGTAGCGTTCTGGGTTAACAGACATTTAGATCACCAGTTTCCTGGAAGCCTAGATTTTTGTTCCAGAAACATAGTTTCCTATAACTCTCTCCTTACGACTCTTTCTCACCTTCAGGAACTTTAATACATTTCTTTTGCTGAGCTATTTTCACCATGTGCGATGTCATGTTTTGTTTTGTTTTTCAACAGTTTGTGCTGAACTAAACCTGATTATACAAATTTATATATAATTATATATACAGTATATTATATAAATTATGCTCTCTTGTGGGTTTTCACATTCCATAACTCCTGTACCTGGAACTGTTGTCTCTCTCTCTCTGCATAGTACTGTACAACTGACTCCTCAGTTCATATATGGAAATTAAGCAGCAAATAGTGTCTTGTTTTGAATTTATTGGTTGCATGATGTCACAGAAACCAAAACATTTACATGTATTCAGCAGTGTAACTGTGTGGGGGATGGATGGATGGATGGATGGATGGATTAATTCATAGGCTCTTTTTCTCTATTTTAAGCAGAGCTCAGATGAATCAGCCTCTCCTGTAGAAGCTGATCAGCCTGCAGAACCACAGTTGGATGGAGTGGAGGAGGGAGAGGATGACTTGAGCCCTGAAGAGAAACGAGTGCTGGAGAGGAAGCTAAAGAAGATTCGGCGAAAGGACGAAAAGAGGAAACAGAAAGAGAAAGAGAAGAATGAAAAGGAGGAGACCAAGAGCAGTGAGAGCAGTGTGGCCCAGACACAGGCTCTGGAGTACCTCAAATGGTGAAACATCACAGCATGCAATCCCTCTTACACAAACAACTAATGAAGTGCAGTCAAAGTTTTCTGCATAAATATTTGAATGCCTTTAGCTCTGTTTGGAGGGGGATAAGTATACATGGGGTCCTAGGGTAATTTCCTCTTTCATCTGTGCTCCTCTGTGATTTTATTGGTGTCTGGTTTGGCCAGTTCTGTGTTTTTGTAAAGGATGCTCGTCCAGATATTTTTGGATTCCTCCAGAATCTTTTTGAAGCATCACTCAACCATTTATTCGAGTAAAGTGATGTGTTGTTGGGTTTTCATTGATACCAATATAGATACCAATAATGCTATTGACACTTTTATTAACCTTTGTGCAAAAAACAAAGACCTGACATATTAAAAGATGTGAAAATATTTAACAACCACCAACAAAACACAATACCCATGTGGACAAAATTGTTGGTACCCCTCAGTTAATGAAAGAAAAACCCACAATGGTAACAGAAATAACTTTAATCTGACAAAAGTAATAATAAATAAAAATTCTATGAAAATGAACAAATGAAAGTCAGACATTGCTTTTTAACCATGCTTCAACAGAATTATTTAAAAAATATAAACTCCTGAAACAGGCCTGGACAGAAATGATGGTACCCTTAACTTAATATTTTGTTGCACAACCTTTTGAGGCAATCACTGCAATCAAACGATTCCTGTATCTGTCAGTGAGACTTCTGCACCTCTCAGCAGGTATTTTGGCCCACTCCTCATGAACAAACTGCTCCAGTTGTCTCTGGTTTGAAGGGTGCCTTTTCCAGACAGCATGTTTCAGCTCCTTCCAAAGATGCTCAATAGGATTTAGGTCAGGGCTCATAGAAGGCCACTTCAGAATAGTCCAGTGTTTTGCTCTTAGCCATTCTTGGGTGTTTTTAGATGTGTGTTTTGGGTCATTATCCTGTTGTAAGACCCATGACCTGTGACTGAGACCAGGCTTTCTGACTCTGGGCAGCACATTTCTCTCTAGAATTCCTTGATAGTCTTGAGATTTCATTGTACCCTGCACAGATTCAAGACATCCTGTGCCAGATGCAGCAAAGCAGCCCCAGAACATAACAGAGCCTCCTCCATGTTTCACAGTAGGGACAGTGTTCTTTTCTTGATATGCTTCATTTTTCCGTCTGTGAACATAGAGCTGATGTGCCTTGCCAAAAATTTTAAATTTTTTCTCATCTGTACATAGGACATTCTCCCAGAAGCTATGTGGCTTGTCAACATGTAGTTTGGCAAATTCCAGTCTGGCATTTTTATGTTTTGTTTTCAACAATGGTGTCCTCCTTGGTCGTCTCCCATAAAGTCGACTTTGGCTCAAACATCGACGGATGGTGCGATCTGACACTGATGTTCCTTGAGCTTGAAGTTCACCTTTAATCTCATTAGAGGTTTTTGTTGGCTCTTCTGTTACCATTCATATTATCCATCTCTTTGATTTGTCATCAGTTTTCATCCTGCGTCCGCGTCCAGGGAGGTTGGCTACAGTCCCATGGATCTTAAATTTCTGAATAATATATGCAACTGTAGTCACAGGAACATCAAGCTGCTTGGAGATGGTCTTATAACCTTTACCTTTAACATGCTTGTCTATAATTTTCTTTCTAATAACCTGAGACAACTCTTTCCTTTGCTTCCTCTGGTCCATGTTGGAGTGTGGTACACACCTTGTCACCAAACAGCACAGTGACTACCTGTAGCCCTATATATAGGCCCACTGACTGATTACAAGACTGTAGACACCTGTGATGCTAATTAGTGAACACACCTTGATTTAACATGTCCCTTTGGTCACATTTTTCAGGGGTACCATCATTTCTGTCCAGGCCTGTTTCAGGTGTTTATTTTTTTAAAATAATTCTGTTGAAGCGTGGTTGAAAAGCAATATCTGACTTTTATTTGTTCATTTTTATAGAATTTTTATTTATTATTACTTTTGTCAGATTTAAGTTATTTCTGTTACCATTGTGGGTTTTTCTTTCATTAACCGAGGGGTATCAACAATTTTGTCCACATGTGTAAGTTTAGTTGGTGTAGCTCAGCGGATAACACCACTGCCCGCCAGAGAGTCACCACCACATGTGGGAGACTGGGGTTCGAATCCCAGTCTGGGTGACTACGCTGTGCTACACCAATAAGAGTCCCTGGGCAAGACTCCTAACACTGCATTGGCCTACCTGTAATATGTTTAACCTTGTAAGTCGCTCTGGATAAGAGCGTCAGCTAAATGCCATAAATGTAAATGTAAATGTAGACTTAAACAACCTAGCAGTTAGCAACTATGCTTTGCTAGCTATCAAACGTTAGTCCAGTAGAGATTCAGTGCGGTCCAGTCTAGCACTGAACATTTGAAAGCGCCTGCTATGTACATTTCATTAACATTTTATGAATAACAATAGCAGCACAGTTTGTCCAGCAGGTCAAAGATTTTTTGGTACTCACCAGTCAGGAACAGGTATCAGTTTGGTACCAGTTCTTGATATCTTCCATATTTGGATGGTTAAACATTGGCTGTGGCCCTTGTCTCCCTAGCCTTATCTAGGAAATCTCTGAAGAACGTTGAGCCTGAAGTATTATTTACAAACAAAACACGGCACTGTACTGGCAATATTAGTTATATCACTAACATCAGCAGCACCAGAGGACACCGGCAGAACTACAGAGAAATCATTAACCTAACTAGCAAAAGCATTAAAAAGTGGAAATAAAGTGGAAAGCTTCAGTTTACCTCCAATCAAGTTATTGCATAGTGGTGTGAAAGCAAGGGCTGCACTTTGGTGGAGTCATAAAATATAGCTACTGTTATTCTCACTGGACAGCAACTGGAGGTCAAATTATTGATAGTAATAAAAAGGATTTAATGTTGCTTATTTTGTTCACTCATAACTATAACTATACCACAAATCCTGCTTTCAAGTTAAACAATTGGTGAAGAAGAACAAATGAGACAAATGTAATTAATGATAATTATTTGGCCTTCATGGTATTTGAATTGTTTGATGGCCCTAATAATAACAACATTCATACTGGCAAAATAAAATAACCTGAGGCTTAATTTTGTATCCATAACAAAAACTAGATTCCCTCACTGAGTCTCCTCTCTCCGTCCTTTACTGGGACCGGCACTAGCACTCTGCACAAAAGACAGCCGCACAGGGTGCATAAAATGTGAGGTGGAAAAAGACAAAACATTAAATCTTTTTTTCAAAGAAAACATCAGAAAAAGCACCTCCCTCAGTGTGTGAGCCCTTTTGTGAGTGTGAGACTTTTTGTTGAGATTGCTTTTTCAGTTCTAAATGACCTAATCTTACATCATGCAGCTTTTTTGACTAAATCAAACGAGTTGAGTTCAGCTGAGTTGATGTAATTGTGTGTGTGTGTCTGTCTGTTTGTTCACAGTTGGTCAGAGAAGCGGGAGGAGTGGAAGTTTCAGAAGACGAGGCAGGTGTGGTTACTGCAGCACATGTATGACAGTGAGAAGGTATGAAAGTTCAGGACATAAACACCATCTTATCCATTTATATCCTTTTGAATTAGCCCAGTTCCATCTAATGTTTCACAAATGTTTAGCAAATTTCAGAAAAAGTGTGTAAAAGAAAAGTAATTAGTATTTCCATCAGTTACCGCTTTTGCAATCTCCAACATGGTTCTCTCTCTCTCTCTCTCTCTCTCTCTCTCTCTCTCTCAGGTATCTGATGCTCATTTTTCAGTGTTGTTATCGTATCTGGAGGGTCTGCAGGGAGTGGCTCGTGAGACCACTGTGCAGAAAGCAGAGGCTCTGGTCCGCTGGGGTGGGCAGGAAGAGGAAGAGAGTGAAGCCACAGAAGCTGAAAGGAGAGCACACAGAGCCAAAGAAGTCATTCAGATTCTCTCATGATCGCCAGATCAAACTCTTCTCCCAGGGTCTCTCTGACTTGTTTGTCTGTTCATTCCTTCATACACAGCTGTGATCATCACGCTCAGTGCTGCAGACTCATTACCTGCATGCTTTGTACTCCCCACACACAGAGAGTTGAAGCCAGCAGATAACTCATGATCAGTGTTCAAGGTATCCAGTTGTGTGGGTGAGAATCATATACATGTAGAATGTCTGGATCTGTAAATATGTTTGACATTAAAATGCTTTTATAATAAAGAGTTTGTGTTCCTGTTGTTCAGCGTCTAATTCCTGGTCTTTCAGAATCGGTGTAAGTGCTCGCAATAAACTATTCCATTATTTAAAATGCAGCTTAGTAAATATCCTGTCCCCATTTGACTAGGCAGGTCTGTGATACCTGTGGATTCGCCCAAGTAGGCTACTGCATTATAAGGCCAGTTTTGTCTACACATTGAATCCCATGAATAGAGATACCTTCTGGTCATATGTGCATGAAGTAGTTCATTGTGATTTGTGGGGGGTCTTTTTAACTTTTCCTTTTTGTGTTGTCTAAACCAAGCCGCATAGTTCTAGTGTCTTATCTCTAGGGTTATACATGTTCGTCCTACACATGCATAACTCATGCACAGACAGGCTTAACAGTACAAGGACACTGTTCTTACACAAAACATGTTCTCTATTTTCCTTCCTGTGGTTTTGGAAGTAGCCGTTATTTAATGATCCTGGTTACTAAGGTGTTCTTGCCTTTAGTGGCTGTAGTGTATCGGGTTTGCTCCAAATAATGGTAAGGTGTTTTGTAAAAGTTGATCACTGGTGCACTACATATCTGTCTGTCGGTGCTCAGGACAATTACAGCCTCTGCAGACGGCATAGTCCAATCAAGTGTCGCTGAAGATTTGCTCACTCGATGGAATACAAGCCTTTTAGCACTTACTAGTGCACTACCTAGTACACAAGAACGCGGATTAGAGCGTCTCCCGAGGCAAGGACGTCTTGTTCACGTGTAGCGAAAGTGCTACATGGATCTTAAATGATTTTGGTGTCTTTATTAAATAACTCTGATGCTGTCCATCTGCTGTTACCGCCATGAGTAGGTATATTCTGCCCTTGTCTGTTTTCGGGACTGCTATTGGCGGCGCCGTGTTGCTGAAGTAAGTGAAGCTAGTCATGCTAAACTAGCTTAGCATAAGACTTTCTGACAACTGTTCCGAGAGGCTGGCTAACAACAAGCCACATATTTAGGTTTGACTCTTTTAAGGTGTTTCCAGGAGTATTTAATGCTCATATAGCTGTGTTTTGCTGATGTGTTTTAAATAAACAGAGTACTGTGCTAGACTAACGTAAACTTGTCGGTTATCTGACATCCACTGATTCGACACGTATCTTACACTACACCATACAGTACAACAGTACAGCAACAGTGCGATATAATGTTTATAATTTTGCTGCTCAAATGAAAAGTGATCACTGTCAGGTTTTAAGTACAAGTTTAATTTTCTATGTACCCTAAAACATTCTAGATTAACTTTATGGATCATTGTAACAGCACTGGTTTAATGTAGCTGTTAAAGTGGAGGTACGTCGTTCACTGGTGGCTGATGTACGGCGCTCCTGAAACGGCATTTTTTTTTTTAGGTAAAAATCTGGTGCACACCAGATACTATGCGGTGAGCACCAGATATATAAAGATAAATAAATACTATATTTTTATTATTTGTAAAAATTGTATGAATTACTTTTTATTTATTCATTGTGATCAAACAGGTGGGTGTTTTGTCCTTTGGGTGGCCTGTCACGGTATCTCTTTCTCTCTTTTAGAAGATCACCTACTTGTGTTAATTTGACTCTAGTTTTGTTCTTGGTGGTTATTACTTAATTAGCTGTGTTTTCAAGTGTCTCTGTAGTTTCTCTGACTTATGGCCTTTTCCTGCTTTTGCTTGTTCATGACTTTTTTTTTTAATAACATACAAGGTGATATTGTTAAATTGACTCATTTTGGGCACTGTTCTGACTCTGAAAAAAAACAACTGCCATATCTTTCCTGTACTCTTTTACAGACACTACGTCACTGGAGGCCCATGCCCGAGTCAAGCAAAGATCCCTGGAAAGACAGTGGTCATAACTGGGGCCAATGCAGGAATTGGGAAGGAGACAGCTCGGGAACTTGCCAAGCGAGGTGTGATTTTGAATTGTTTTATTATTATTATTATTTATTTTATTTTTTTTGCATAATGTCATTACCTATGATGTAAAGCCATTCAAAATTGTTTACAGTGGTAGTAATGGGAACAAGATGTCTGAAGTGACTAAAACTACTTCATATAAACAAATTACATGACGTGTACATGTATATAATTTTAAGAAGATTTGGGCTTTATAATTATATTAATGGGGGCAGATGCACAGATGTAAGACAAAATAGAACCCAAAGTAATTATGTTTTGTATTTACCACAATTTTACTATTATTAACAGTGTTTATAAAATCTCATCTGCCTTGATTGTTTGAGGCTGCTTTTAAAATGGCCATGTTTGTGATGTAGAAGTTGTGATCCCTATTATTGATCACCGCCACTGTAAAGCAATCATAGTTAAAATGTTTCTCTATTTTGCACATCCTTGCCACTTTGAAATATACATATTTCTAAATACAAGGTCCATTTAGTATCACAATGCAGGCTATATGATATAGGCAGGAGATTTTTTTTTTTGTATGATTAATTTAGTCACTTATTCTGTCTGAGATTTTGTCACTTATTCTCTTTGGTCATTTGATCACTGACCTGCAAAACAACTAGCCACTAGATCAGTGGTTCCCCACCATGGTCCTAGAGGCCCACTGATCTGCATATTATATCCTGAGTGTGTTTCAGCAGGACAGCATTAACATGTCCAGAGCAGAGGGTATTCCAGGACCAGGATTGTAAACCACCACATTGGACCACTGTTTTAGGCCTACATGTAGGGATAGATGATTTTTCCCAAAAAAAGGGAGCTGCAACCAAATCATACTCTGTGTTAGGAAACTCGGAAAGATTTCTTGCTTAAAAGACACAAAAGAGCTTCTTGAATAACCTGAATGAGATGTAATGTCATAAATACTAGAAATTCTCTCATGCTGAGAAGCTCAGAACTTACAGAGCTAGACATATGCAATCAACAGCCAGCTTCCAGCTGACCAAATCCTGATATTTAAAGCCAGCTTAACATGCAAAACCTCTGTGTGCCTCTGAGACTGAGGCTGGGGTCTATTTGTGTTCTGGTGCCTCACAAATCCACAGCACCCACCAAGGTCTCACAGGTTTCTGAGCTATTTGTCACCTGCAAATATAGTACTAGTCAGTTTTCTATGATGCTTGATTAATCCTAATTACTTGACATATGGTGCCTTCTATAGTTTGTGACCTTATTTTCTCTTATTTCTGTGCAGGTGGCAGGATTATTATGGGCTGTCGAGACATGGAGAAGTGCGAAGCTGCTGCACGTGAGATTAGAGGGTCCACGCTGAACCCTCATGTTTATGCACGCCACATTGACCTGGCATCGATGAAGTCTATACGTAGCTTTGCTAAGATGATCAACCAGGGTAGGATATGTGTTCATTTACTTATGGAAGCAAGGTGGTCTAATGTTCAAACCACATGGTTATTTCAGTGTAAGCTGCATTTAGGTAACAAGGTTTAAACATATTTTTGTATTTTATTAAATTTTGTATTTTATGAGGTCCACCTATTACATTTGGAAGGGTTTAGGTATCAAATGGATTGATAGTTAATAACCATTTTCTAACCTCTTTTTATTCCTTAAAATTAGACAGACAAAATTGTTTTGATAATGGAGTGCTATGTGCAGATGACCTATATTCTGATTTGCTGTCCTGTATTGCACTTCATTCAGAAAACTTATTCATTCAAAAAATTCATCCTTATAACTTTAGAGAGAATAAGCAGAAAACATATAAACTTGTTAGTTTTCATGATATCACAGAAGTAAGTAGAGTCTTTGTAGCTTAGTGTCTACATATGGGCTTTATAGACTAGACAGTCACTAGCATATTTAACATTAATCAAACGTTATATCAGTTTTTTTACTGAATGCATTTAAATGTACAGTATTTGCGCCTGTATTTCAGTGTGAAATACCTCTAACACCGTAAAAACAGAAATGTGAACTGACGAGGATCTTGTTTCGTAGAGGAGAAAAGGGTTGATATCCTGATCAATAATGCTGCTGTGATGAGGTGTCCTCCAGGAAAGACTGAAGATGGCTTTGACATGCAGCTTGGAGTCAACTACCTGGGTAAGAACATAGTGAAGACAGACATAATACGGACAAGCAGACAGAAACAATCAGTGGAACTTGTATTGTCAGCTTTTATTCATGCCAGGCTAACCAACATTTAGCCACAGCAATTTTAGTAGCAATTTTAAAGGGTCCTACAAATTTTACATATGTACAGTTTGGTTTAGCTAATTTGCACAACAAATACATTTCAGATTTTGTTGATTAAAAAGAGTTCTCATTAAAAAGTGAAGGGCCATTCCACAATAATAAGACACTGGTTTTATTATAATATATACACCGTATTATTAATTTTTGACCGCACTACCCAGTACTAATTGTTTTTTGTCTGTCCTGTAATAGGTCATTTCCTTCTGACCAATCTGCTGCTGGATAAGATGAGGGACTCCGCCCCGAGCAGGGTGATTAACCTGTCGTCTTTGGCGCACATAGTTGGAGACATTGACTTTACAGACCTGAACTGGGACAGAAAGAAATTTGACACCAAAAAAGCTTACTGTCAAAGCAAGCTCGCCATCGTCCTCTTCACGCGAGAGCTTGCTCGCAGACTTGAAGGTAAGTAAGATGGTGTGTGAGTGAATGTGTCTGTATGTGAATTCTGGATATGTTAGTGTTTTGTAGTATTAACTATTTAACCAAACTATTGTTTGTGTGTGTATGCATGTGTGTGTGTTAGGTACGGGGGTTACAGTAAATGCTCTGCACCCTGGAGTTGTTGCCACAGAACTGGGTCGACACACTGGTATGCACCAATCCCAGTTCTCCAGCACCGTACTCAGTGAGTAAATCAGTTTATCAATTAGTCCATTAAAGGGAAGCATTTTTTTGTAATGTGATTATAAGTGTGGGTCAAGATGTAAACAAAGTAATCCAGAACGACAAGGTTTGATTTTAAGTGCTCTGTTCTAGTGACAACTGAATTGTTCACAGTGGTGGTGATAGGAACCAGTTGTTTGAGAAGTTAAATGCCTTTAAAAACTCCTAACACATAAAACTATGAGTAGGTTTTCTGGTGCTTGAGACAGATAGATAAAATAACACTCACCTGTACAGGCATATACACCAAATTAATGATATTTTTTATAAATAATTTATAATAAACCACTATTTTGATGATATTATTGCTACATATAAAACATTAAAAATACGCTTTGGTGATTTGGGATAGTCAGGAAATTTGCATTTGCTTGATGACCCCTGGTTCCTATCACCACCACAGTTAAAATGTTTTTCTAGAATGCACCATATGGGGCTAGATGTTTCTCCCTCTCCCCCAGCAATCTTTTTTGAGTTTTGAACTGTTTAATGACATTGCGTCAGTGGAAATGTGTGAAATACCCCTTGACATTTGCGGGGTCCCATATTGACTTGCTAATCTAGCGTTAAGAAATTGCTAAAATGCCGCTGATGTCTCAGTGGCAACAAAATGTTTGGTTTAGTAATTCTACTTCTGGAAACACTCTTTTATAGTTTGGCAATAGTTTGGTAACACACTCATCCAGATCTTATATGAGTTTGAAAAAATGAAGCAGTTCAAAACAGTTCTTGGGCAAATTTTCATCTCAAACATAGTTACAGCTGCTAGGCTATGATAAACCTACTGGGTGAACCGATTGGCTACAGTGCCTCCCATAGGCACGTCACTGCAATTTTAGGGGGTTCAGTAGGTTACTTAGGGGATCCCAAGACCCTCTGTATTTTTGTATCTTCAATAGCAGCAGTTTTAAAAAAAGCTTTGATGTCACTTTACATGTCTTAGAGGACACTTGGGCTAGGCTTCACTTTCTCAGTTTACCTCGTTTTGAGATAGGGGGAGACCTAACTAGCAGTGACTTAATTAGCGGAAACATGAATAAAAACTGTATTTTTTTTTAACCTGCCTTATAATGCAATAGCTGTATATTAATAGACTGTAGCTCATCCATTATTGTGCATTTTCTGTCAACAGCCCTTCTGTGCCATTTATTATTGGTCATTTTCTGACCACAGAGCTGCTGTTGACCAGATATAGTTTGGGGTAGAGAGTGGTCCATCTAAAAAAAAAATATTCAGACAAGAGCAGCTCTGTGGTCAGAAAGATCTAGCGGAATACTAAACTACGTGTCAATAGATTATCTAAAGTTACTGCACTCCTGCCAAATAAATTGTATGGCAGGGTATTCAGGTGAAGTGGCTGCTGCATGTATAAACATCTCCTCTGATAAAGATTGTGTTCAAGAAGCAACTTCTGAAAGACTTTACATCAGTGTTTGTGTGTATCTCTCCTCCTCAGGTCCGTTTTTCTACCTGTTGATAAAGTCACCTGAGCTTGGGGCTCAGCCCAGCGTCTACCTGGCTGTTGCCGAGGAGCTGGAGGGGGTGACCGGATGTTACTATGATGTGTTGACAGAGAAGGAGCCTGCCCCCAAGGCTCTGGACCAGGAAGTTGCAGTCAAACTTTGGGATATCAGTGCATCACTGGTTGGCCTAGAAACCACAGTTCCTGAGCCAGTGTCTACAGAGACTGAAACGCACTCTCGGCCTGTGGCAGCTGACAGTAAGCAGACTCGCCCTGTGGAGACAATGACCACAGCATGAGACTAACATGGTTACCACAGGAGGAACCCTCATGTAAAGGAAAACTGCAACTTCGCAAACACAGAACCAGGACACTGGACAGTGCTGCTGTGACTGTCTGCGGCTGGAGTGTGTGGTTTAGTTACACTTCCTTCAGGCCGAAGTTAATGCCACCCCAGTTTAACTACTAGCACACCCGTGGTCTAAACCGCTTTGGGCTACTATACTTAATTGATCCCCAATGGGACATTTGAGATTAGCCTAAAGGTTAATGTGCCTTCCATCATCTGACTTCATCCTGTCATATGGAAAAAAGTTTAAAGCCCCTGGATGTGACCAAATTGCTTGTATTGCATGTTTGTCACTGCAAAATGCTGTGTATATTTGGGTACAATTGTGTATCAACAAAACTATAAAGCCATAGGTTGCGAAATGCACTACATTGCCTAAATAAACTGTTGCTATTGATAATTATGAGGACCCTTTAAATTCACTGAAGTAAACAACATTGATTCTTGTCTTTCTCTGTCTCTTTCTCTCTCTTTCCCCCACTTGGCTGCTTGCTCTGGCTCTCACTCTCTCCTCCTCTTAGAAGGACTGATCATGCTTCTCCCTTGTCTTTAGTATGTTAAGAAGCTTTTTGTGCATGAAGGCAGTTTGCAAAATTATGAAGCCCTAAAATCATGCCAGAGGGAGAAACCCTGATGGTTAACCAATCAGAACACACTGCATGAGCTGACCAATCAGAGCACAGATGGTTGATCAGGAGATGAGACTTAAAGACACAGGAGCTTTAACAGTCTTCCAGACAAATTCAGATGTACAGTATAAGTATTGTGTTTTGAGAAAACCTAAGTGATGAACATTGAAATAAATGATTATTGAAATGAGCGTAACAGGTCTTTTTGACTACAGGTTGAACTTAATGCAAACTTCATTAATTTGTGTTTAAGCTGCACCAACATGACAAACTATATTATCTGTGAAATCATAATTAATAAAAACTTGAACACAATCAGTAGTTTAATAATAACGAAAAACCGAGGTTTTGCCTTGTACAACGCACGAACTACAGCTCCCGTGATGCATTACGAACAAGTGACGTCACGCCCAGGGCCCTCCCAGGTACAGTGTAACTTTAATTTTTGTGTTGTAACTCCTCTTTTAAAGCTCTCTTCAGTTCCTTATAGGAGCTGCTTGTCTGGGAGAGCTTTGTTAAGGTTTCGGTGATCAGTAAACGGTGTGATGTGTTTGGTAACTCGCAGTTTTTGACCTGTGTTTTTACGTAACAGTGAGGACAAAGTCTCATCCAGTTAGTGCCAGGCAGCCCTTCTGTTTAACGGAGTACTGTAAGTGTCTGAAAAACTGGAGAGAGAAAATTAGAGAAAAAACACGGGAAATAAAGTCTGTTAGGCACAACTTAAAGCCCTTGTTTGTTTTATTTTCCTGCTGAAGAAGAATGGCAGCAGTCCCAGAGGACGTGCAGAGCGACGACTGCTTGAACAGCTACACTCACATCTACAGCCCAGACCTGCTAAAGTAAGGCAGATAACACTGCAGTGACTTAAAACTGGTTCATTTCAGTGTAAAGCCAGTTTAATGTTTGAAGCGCTCCATAGTCTAATATACGTTTGTCCACTCCAGACTTTTAAGTGGAGTGGACAAACGTAAACAAACACATTTTTACCCGTTTTAAAAAATAAATAAAATATTATGTGTTTGAAGTTTATTTGGGGACTACTTTGCCTTACAACGCCTTGCATGTACACCTCCGCCATAAATTAATCTACACTGGGCAGCGTATGTATATGATATGTTATGGGTAAGGTTTTATAATATCCTGTCCGGCTTTTATTATCCAAACTTGCCATATAAATAACATTATTCAGTCTTTAATGCTCCAAACAGGAACATTTTTACATTTGCCAGCTTGAATCAAGTAAAGTGGCACATGAAAAGTGAACTGTCTTATTAGCACAATCACTAATGCATAATAATGCTATGACATTATACATATACAGTAGTGTCAGTATTCATATGTAGTGCAAGTGCACTCATCTCCCTTAATTATTTATGTCATAAAACTGCAACTCAGATCTGAGAATAATGAAAAAAGTAAATTGACTAATCATCGATTTTGTGTTTTGAGCAAAAATCTCATTCCAGTTCCGTCACCGTCATAAAAGCACTGTAATCAGTCTATTCAATTAAAGGTATGACAAAAAAGGTAATCACATTGTGCGTGTTTTGCAGGGATCAAGTGGCCTTTATAACTGGCGGAGGTTCTGGAATTGGGTTCCGTATTGCTGAGATTCTGATGAGGTTGGTGTCCTCCCTTCCTTTTGGTTTCTGAGCTTTAAGACACTAGTGGAAAATAAAGCATTTTGAATCATAAGAAGCAACAGTGTCACCACTGCCACCATGTTAGTGCTTAGAAGTAGTGATATATATATACTTCTTTGCTGAGTTTAACACATGTTGCTTATGCTTCAACAAATACACAGTAATTGTGCGTTAAATTGTGTAGAAGTGTGTTCTCTGCTGAAGATGTGTTAACTTATTTTGATTTAAACAGGCTAGGATAGAAATCCTGCGTCATGTGATGGGCCTCTGGTGCCCTCTTGTTTGCAATTGCCTGCTCTCAGATGTCTCTAATGTTCCCACGGTTTTGTGCAGGCATGGCTGTGATACGGTTATTGCCAGCAGGAACCTAGAGAAACTCACTGAGGTATCTGCACTCATATGTCTATGTCGTTGATCAGCCAAGACAGTTTGCTCCCTGAAGTTTGCTTCTTTAGTTTTGCACTGGAATGACAAGGCTAATCTAGATAATAGGTAATAGTACTTTGGAGCTGTGATTGCAAACGGTTAGTGAGCAGTGATGCCCTCCATGGACACAACAAAGGGCTACATGCACCTAGACTGTGATGAAGACTGCCCCTAACACTGCCATGCCAGACTTGACAATGGCGTAACTCAGAATGGTGGTGGGTGGTAAACACCCATTGCTAACAGCTATATAAAATCAAGCACATAGCCATGCAATTTCCATAGACAAACGTTAGCAGTAGAAAAGGTCATACTTAGTTCAGTCACTTTAAATGTGGTGCAGTCATAGCTTTCTGTCCTGTTAGATCTGCCACAGTTAACTGTAGGTGCTGTTATTGTGAAATGGACCCATCTATGACCAATAACATGTTGTAGCATGGCTGTGACTGGAATATTGTGAGGCCAGCTTTCTCATCCAACATCTGTGTCTGACTGTATAAACGTTTGACTGAATGGGCACAAATTTAAATCAGACACTCTCCAAAATCTTGTGGTAAACCTTCTGGAGTAGAGTAGAGGCTGTTATTGTAGCAAATGCTTTGTATTAATGGTCATGGTTTTAAATGGGACGTCCATCAAAATTAAAAAGGTGTGATGATAAGGTTTCCCCACTCGTATGCCACTTGCCTCCCAATCTGTCCATAAACAGATACTTGATTATGGAAAAACATCTTCTTTTCATGTCTAACTTCCTTTTCATGTTGTTAAAAAATTTGAATGCCTTTACATATATTTGAGTATTCAGTATATGGTAGTTCAGCCCCACCCATTCAAATTACAAGCAGCTATAAGGAGCGTTTCAGCTCTGAGGGCTTTTTAAATGACGCACAACTGTGTACACCTATTCAGAGCGGGGGTCATTTACATACACCAGTGAAAAACAGGTTGTTTAGTTAAGAATGGAGGTTGGAAAATGGTCATATATAAATGAATTTATAAACCACAGGGAAAAAGAAAATACAAGGAAAAATGTAGGATGTGGGCGCTTTACGTTTGAGACACAGTTCTGTATAATTTGTCTTTAAAAGCATTGTTTTAAGTTCGCATGCATTGAGATAAACTCAACGTGGCTGACTAGGGGCAAACGGCTTATGTCCTGCCAAAAACACTGCATTGTTCAGCTTTTGTTAGATTGATTTAATGGTTTTGTGACTTGTGTCCGTATCTCAGACTGTTGTGGCATGTGGTGTTTGTAGGCGGCAAAGAAGCTGACAAGTGCAACGGGCAGACATTGCTTGCCTCTGCAGATGGACATTCGGCAGCCAGACCTCATCTCTGCCGCTGTGGACGAGGTGTTGAAAGAGTTTGGACGAGTGGACATTCTCATCAACAGTATGTTTAGGGTCAATGAAAGGGGGTAATTCTAGAGACACTGTATTCGTGAAATAGTGATTATTATATTTGTGTTAATAACAATACAAATAGAACAGTTTCCACCATTTGTAATGCCTAAATGCATCATAGACATCCCACAGTAGCATGCAGCAAGGTTTCTGGTTAAAAAAAATTGGGAATTCTGATGATGTATCTTGAAGGTAGAAGGATTTCTTGTTAGCTGGTGAATTCAGACACAAAGCAGGTAGCTATCGTAACTGCTAGCAAGCCAGCTATTATACTGCAACTGTCATTACAAGGAAGAAAACTGATTACTCAAACAATGGGATGAGAAGGACATTGAGATAAAGCTAATGTTAGCAAGGTGTCTGGCTTGTAGATGTCTCAGTTTAGCTTGTTTTCTTTGACTGAAAGGGTAGAAACTCGTCTCTCGCTGCTTTTAAATTACTCCTGTATATATATTTTTGATGCTTTAGGTAAAAGGTACACTCATGCAGTCTTAAATGTATTTATTATCCTGTGGCTGGTTTAATATATTCGGAGTACTGCTGTGAGAGAACGGTGCTGAATGAAAATAATATAAAATTGTGAATTTTTTTCAAACGGATCAAGCTGACGATACAGAATACAACTATAACACATCAATATAAACTGGGGTTTTGAATTGGAATACCCCGTCTAGCGACTAGCAGAATTCCAGATTGTGCTTCATATGTGTGCTTTTAGATAAACAATGGACATTTCCAGGTTAGATGCCGCTGACTTATGTTTTTAATGATTAGCTAGTATAATTAATTCCTCAGGTGATAGCTTTTGGGATTGGCCTGATTCAGTTCTGTGTGGGGTTTCGTCTGTAATCATCTTCATGTTTGGTGTTATGAGCAGACTGACGTAAAACTCACTCTCTAAATTCTAAAATCTCTCTCTCTCAGTCGGTCTCACTATCCCGTATATCTCTACATGCTCGCTTGATGATGGCTGTTTTTGATGTGGTATGTTATTGCTCTGGCTTTGTTTAGATGCAGCAGGGAACTTCCTCTGTCCTGCCACTGCACTCTCCTTCAACGCGTTTAAGACTGTCCTGGAGATTGACACCATGGGAACCTTTAACACCAGCAAAGTCCTCTATGAGAAATGGTTTAAGGTGAGCACATGCACATGCAGGAAGGTGTTTTTCCATTGCACATAAACACCTAAATTTTCTGAAGTTCTGGTTTAATTGTTTACCAGATCTAATGGTATCCAAAGGTGGTGTTCTGTGTCTTTTGTAACATATGCAGCTGACAGCAGCTATTTAGCTAATTCTTTTACTCTTTCAGCTGAAAATAAAGTAACCAAGAAATAATGATCTGTTTATTGATTAGAATTACTATTTTGTAAAAACTTTGCTGGTGACATAAAAAGATATCATTTATATCTATAATAACAATGATTATTATGCACTACAGAAAAGTTTTCCTTTTTGGGTGCGCAATGGAATAATAAAAATAATGGATTTTTTTTTAATGAAGGTAATTTTATTAATGGATTTATTAGTTTATGTATTTTACACTACATTGTTTAAGATAAAAAGCCACATAGCTCAGGTGAAGTTATGGGTTTATACATATATACTGTGTATATATATATGTTACATGTCTAGGATCATGGTGGCGCTATTGTGAACATCTCGGCCACTCTGGGATACAGGGGTCAGGCGCTCCAGGTGCATGCTGGGTCAGCAAAAGCCGCTAACGGTAAGTGTGCCCTTGTGAAGTGTTTTTGTTGCAGCACTGCGTGTATATATAATTGGGGTTTGATGAAGGCATAATATATGTGTGTGTGTGTATATATATATATATATATATATATATATACGGTCTAACCATTTCCAGTTTCTCTCTATTTTATGTCTACATGTGTGTCGGGGTGAAGATGCTATGACAAGGCATTTGGCGGTTGAGTGGGGTCCCAGTGGAGTGAGAGTGAACACAGTGGCACCAGGACCCATCTCTGGGACTGAGGGCTACCGCCGACTTGGTAACATTGTATAACTGTGTGTTTGTGTGTGTGTGCGCTCTTTGCTGGGGAATTTTAAAGGGGAAGCCATATCTCTTCTTTGATCATCAACAACTTTTGGCAGTCATCACATGGCTGCATGCCACTATCAGTCAACTATTTGTTCTAGACATCAACACCTAATGTTGGTCAGTAGTCCTAGGTTGTGTTTAAAATATTTGTTTTTCTGGTTGTGGTAGCTACACTAACTTGAGCTGCTGATACTCTATTGCGATGTCTCCAGGACGGTGTAACTGTGCTTTGAGTTATTATTTACATTTATTGTTTTATTTTGCAACCTGTAAAACCACCATACAAGTCAAAAGTTTTGGCACACCTAATCATATGTAGTGCCAAAAGTATGTGGATGCTGTACATCCAAATGCACTTGTTGGTCCTCTCCTTCTAAAACGGTGGCTATTAATGTGGAGCTTGTCACCTCTTTACTGCTATGACAGCCTTCACTCACAAGAATATGAGTTTATGGTGTCTTTTGGAGACTGTTTGACTGTATGTGTAATGTTAAGTGGTTGTAAGCTATGTGTGTAGCCAGGCTTATAAATTAGGAGCATCCAAATAATTTTGCGGTGAAGGTCTCAGCATGTGTGGATTTCTTTAAGAATGTTGGAAAAGCATCTCCGATGGCTCCTCATGAAAGTGAGTGATAAAGCGTGTGTAGCTGCATAACGGGACGGCAACCTTGACGATTCTAAAATATGAAGTTAAAGAGAGATTATTGGTGACTGCATAACATTGTGTTATTTGATACTTTAAATATTTCAACTGTTACTGTAAAACGTGAAAAGAAGTTAATAATGATGTAAATAAGAGCTACTGTGCCTGAATCTGAATAGTACAGTTATCTTTTTTTCTCTGTCTCACATTATTTTTCTTGTTTTAGGAGGGTCCCATGCAGAGAGTGCAGGAGTTTTCCGGACCATCCCGTTGCAGAGAGCTGGGAATAAGACAGAAATGGCTCACACTGTGTTATTCCTGGCTAGCCGCGCTGCATCATACATCACTGGCACCACAGTGGTAGCAGACGGAGGATCGTGGCTCACCTCAGCCAATGACGTGGAGCAACTTCTGGGTATAACCTCCTCTCGCTCTGCTAAACTCTGAGACAGAGACAGCACCGCACACAGGTGTGTGAGTGAATGGATGTGTGAATGTTCATAACAGTGTAATACCGTGCTGACTAAAGATATACTGTTAATCACTGTATGAGATTATTGGTTGTAGCCCTGTGCCTAGTAATGATTAACAATGGAAATAGGCCAGAGTGAAATAGGCCAATAAATAGCTGGACCTGTCTACCAGAGCTTATTGGAGTTGACTCAAATTATGAATAAGGACTCAGAACTGCAGGTTTTCATCTTTAAGGTTGGGGATTACCACACCCCTGTTTTACAGGCTCCCAAAGCAATTGGACAAACTAATGCTCTGTGGCCCTGTGCACACTTTGTATTAACATCCTTCTTGGGTGATCTGATCACAAGTGGACAGCGAGATGTATAGCCATTTACCCCTGGCGTGAAAAACCTGTTGCAAACATTTTGGTTGCATGACCTGCTAATACAACTTGCAAACAAACAAATGACAGACAAAGAAATAAGCTATACAGCTTCTTTTGCCTCTGTTGTGAAGACACAGCTAATTAAGGTAGCTTTTTAATGCAACCAACGCCTTTGCCCTCAGACTGTAAAGATTGTGTGATCGTATTCATCCCTGTACACCTCTGGTTAAAGTGGTTTGAGTGAAGGACACATGTCCTTACCTTTGATCAGATCACCCAGGACATACTTTAATGCCAGGCATGAATGGGCCCTTTACAAATCATCCCTAAGAGAATCCTGTTGGCACAGGCCTATTTAGTTATGTTTACTGTAGTGTGTGCAAAAAGTGTATGTGTAATCAACAGTTGATTGTGTGCAAGTGCAAACAATTAATTAATTAATTAGGCAAATTAATTAATTGGTTAGTCACATGCTTGGTGTGGTGCTGCATCTTTGTCTGTTGTGCTTTGCTAAGCTTCACTTGTCTGCTTTCCTGTCTCCTTTGCTACATTCATATGTTCTGCTTGATTTCATCAGTCAAGTCTCTGCAAATCAAGTGCATAAGAAAGGCATCTGCTTGACTTGATTTGACATGGCATTATGAGCTTTGAATCACTTGCATGTGTAAAATAATCAATCAATCTGTGCATTCCTTTTTAGACTGGTTGCAGTTTAAAGGGGCCATAGCTGTTTGTGATCTCACAAGCATTGCCATGTTACATACTACACCCATCCGGCCGACAGCAGATTAGCTGCTTGTTCACATTAAAACGACGTGTCATTGGAACTGAGGTGGCTGAAGTGCAGTTTGCTCCATACCCTGCAGCTTTTGAATGAGGCTTAGTACAGGACAGTCTTTTAAAGTCATTTACAGTTTTTTTATTTATTTATTTATAATAATAATAATAATATTATTATTATTTATTGTCAGTCTTAAGGAAGCAGTAACAAAACACTTTGTGTAGTTCTGATGCAGGGAGTTTGCAAAATGATCATGTAAAAATAAATTTTGAGTGTTTTTTAAACAAAACACTGCAGAGCTCCAGATGGTGAACTTCTTCAGAAGTCTTTGATTTGCTGGGTCAGAGGCATTAGTGTCAGGTGACGGAAGAGCATGTTAAACCAGGTTTGCACTAAATTCTGCATCTCTGAAATAAATGTGCAAATGCACTTGTTAGGTGGCAAACGATTAATAAATATTTTATCTGTTCAGCCTCAGTTCAGTTGGTTTTGCCCAGGACCATATTGCTATTGAGCTTTTGTTTTGCCCAGTCTCCAGTCATGTGCATCCTCCATGATTATCCTTGCAAACACAAATTATGTGCCCAGTAATGTGATGGATGGGAAAGAGCTTCAGTCGTACTGGTATGTTTTGGGTGTTGAATGTCTTGGGGAGATGGAACTACAGCTATTACATGTGGTTCAGAGGTGTTTCAGACCACCTGCTGAAGTGGATTGAGTGGTCAGATTTGTTTCATTTTGCCCTGGTGGTGATGCTCCACCACTCGATATACCACCAGTCAGCACAGAACACAGATTTTGCTTTGAAAGTGTTAAAAAAATAGAACCAGTTTGTTTTAAAGGTAATTTTTTATTTTGCCTTTTCATTGTTTCATTCCCTTGTTGTGTCTCTAGGTTACTGGTCAGCAGAGAAGAGGAGGGACAAATAGCCTAATTAATGAGAGGAAGATGGAAAGAAGTGAAGAGCAGATTAAGATCAAAACTGTTCAGAAAATCACATTGAATACTGGAAAACATTCCATTCTCCTCTCATCGCTATGTTTTGCATGTTGAAAATCATCACCTCAGACTGGATCTTTAAACGTCCAGCTTTGCCTTCATATATTCTTAATTTTAAAAGCTACTAGACTAATTGTCCTAATTTTATTCCATCCTAAAAACCAGCACCCTCTAAAATGGCCTGCCTTTTTGTTCTCGATGAACACACATCTGTATGTCTGCACACTTAACACTACATGTGATAAAGTGAATAACTGGAGAGATTTTTTTTGCATTTCTAAGCAGTGTACATATAATTCCAGTTGAATTTAGTGTGAGAGTTTACGGAGGATTCATAATAAATCTTTTATAATTCATGCTTCATGGTGTCCTGTTTATCTGCAGTGTTTCGCTGTAGCCACTGGAGGTCGCTGTTTGGGAGAAACAGACCCGTTCATGTTGAATCAACTGAAGGACGTTCAGGCAGCTAACAGTTAATTATGAGACGTGGTCTGGTTAGCTGGCATTTTTTAGAGAGTCACGAAAGAAATATGTCAACCTTGCCGCTCACACTCATCCAGCCTCACTGCTGACATTCCGATCAGTTCGGTCAAAATACGGCGATCGTACCAAAAAACACCAAGCCGACTAGAAAACATGGCTCTCGACGCCCGTGCGCGGACACACTGCGGTGTGTGTGTGTATGCGGCGAAGCAGCGCGATAGTGATGGGCAGAATTACGAGTCACTCCACAGATTCGATTCTTTCGAGCTTGTTTAAGTGAATAGAAGAGAGCAGGTTTTGATTCATGTTCAGTATCTTAAGCTGTCATGTCGATCACTGACCAACACTTAATATTTCGTTCTATCACGTCTTCCAGTAACGAGTAACATGTTTTCCTCTGTAGTTACTGATAATATAAGTGTAAGTGTTGAGTGTTTTTAAATGTTAGGTCTACGTGCACATTTGTAAGGGAAGAATCTACTTTTCTATGAACGTACAGCTCCAGTTGTAATCCACATTCAAATGTTCTATATTTATTCTTTATTTTTTTACTTTGTCCTCTCCTTTATTTGAACAAATTTCGAACAAAAGGTTTTTGATACACAAGGTGGTTTTGGTAGGTCCCTCTACCCGAGTCATAGTTCCAGTGAAGTAACAATGTGATTTTAGGTCCTTTATCCACTACACAGCGCATTACGATAGTGAATCGAATCTTTCGACTCGATTCCTTCAGAAGAGTCGGTCGGAAAGAACGGTTCCTTCGCGAATCGCTCATCACTGTTTTAGTAGTGTTGCTGCTGCTGCTGCTGCTGATGCCAATGTTATCCCATTCACGGAGACGGAACACTGCTGTTCTAAACACTTCCGATTATGGACACACCTTGCCAGACGTTTGAAGGATCAAACGGATAACACTTTATCCGAAAATGAAGGATTAGCAGTTTTTTGGTCGACATCTGTCCTCTAGCCCGAGCTCAACACGAAGCACAGGTGGACGACGGCTCGTTTTTGGTCCGCCGGCCTCTGAAATGCTGGCGGAGAAAACGGCGAGAGGAAAAAGCAACTGAACGCTGTTCGTTTACCGACGTGGCCGACACATGTAAAACAGATGTATGTGTTTCTTTCCAAGAGGACTAAGGTTTGCCGAGATCGTGCGTGGTTGTATTTCCAGATAAATCAGTGTTTTTCTGCCCGCCGCTGTCCACAGAAGGATGCTGCTGCCGCCGCCGCTGTTAGCCTGGTGTAGCTTAGCCAGCTAGCCCCCAGCGTTAGCACCCAAATCCCTAAACTAATCTAGCAGCAGATTTACACAGTCTGTCGCCCACAGAGCCGGCTAATGAGGTTTATAGAGACAGCTAATTATCCCCGGGCTCCTTTACATGGGATGTATGTACAGTTAAAGCTTCAGGGCGACGTGTTGTAACGGTTAATCAGGGAGACAAATCGGGAGCAGATTAGCTAACGTTGGCTAACGGACTAAAATGGGTTATTACACTCTAATAATAATAATGATGTATATGTAGTATTACAGTTTTAACATGCCATTTAATACGGGCATTCTGCTTCTGTAACAGAATCCCTGGAATCCCAGTTTGGTCTGGTGTTTTTCCCCTTCATTTATTCCTGGGTGAATTTTTCACAGCTGTGTGGCGGTCACGTTACTGAGGCGTTTGCTGAGCAGAGAGGGTTCAGTTATCACAGTGATGTAATTATTTTCAGGTCGGTGTCAAAGCATGTGCATATAGATGGAGATATTTAGGGGACTTGTTTTGATGTAGAATAAATTCTGGCATGTTTCCCAAACAAACGACACTCATTTCCAGAACTGATGTTGATTATTTTGTTACAGTCAGTTAACTGTAGGACCTTCATTCTCATCACTCTCCTGTGTGGATATAATATCCTAAAATAATGTTTTATAGTTCTTAGTCTTTCTTTGTATTTGGAACAATATTGGATATTATTAGGATTAGCTAAAAGACAGGTGACCGTGTAACTTTCTTGTCTAATCCTGTTTAATGATTTTGGGATTGTGTTGTGGATCAGGACGCTGTGGAAAGGCTGAAGTGGAAAGGATTAGACGTGTGTTTGAACACTGAATGAGGAAGCATTGCCAAAAAATGTCCCCACTGTTTCAGCAGCGCAGCTTTGCATGTCATCTAAATGAACTCACACTCCAACTATGGTGAAACAAACATGGCCCTTCTCTTGAAGTTGGAGTGAGACAGTTTTAGTCTTTCATCCGATGTACGCATGGATCTCGGTGATAATATTCCTGCTGGCATCCTGGCTGTAAGAGAACTCAAATTGACTTTGAATTCCGAGCATTATTGTTCAATGGGAATTTAATAAGAAGGAAATATCTCTGGAATATTTCAGTATCAGGGGAGAGGAACAGCGCTCCTAAATGGAGCAGGTTCTCTCCAGCCCACGAGGTCATTCCGACTGGCAATCAGACCAAAATTCTCTTGGATTTCTGCTTTTGGATATGGATAATGATGTAGTCACAGGCAGTCCTAAAAATGTAGAGAGACATCAGCGGGGAGACCCGGGTATTGTCTCTCTAAGCTTTGATGAGATTTTCCAGGAGAATGGATTTAATTTAGATGATCTTTTTCGGGCATCCCGGTATTCCGGATTAGAACAGACTTATCCCTGGGAACGGAGTTCGGAATGTGTTTCTCCACAGTGGGAAAAACTGCCCCCTCACCCCCAGGAACTGGCTGAGGAGGGTTGCTCTGATCCATCTGGTGATGTGGACACAGAAGATCTCATCAGTTTTAGTTCCACTGCCCCCAGCCCTACACATGCTGCCTCATCTATGCAGACAACAAGGCAGGGCTCACCAACACAGGTAATGGACCTCCTACAGTCCATTTCGGGGGCTGACACTGGTTGCCCTTTAGATGGATTAATAGGCCAACTTCCTTTGGAGCCTTTGCTGGATGATATATTTTCTCAGTCTATTCCCATTCAGAGGACTACAGTGGTTGAGGAACATCTTGATTCACCTTCCCAGATAGGGGCTCTGAGCCCGCATTCCTCTCAGAGCACACCTGAGCAGGGAGGAGACCTCTTGTGCGTTGACTCTGCAGATGTTCTGGATCTGGCTGGGAGTTTCTCTGCAATAGAAGGTTTAGGTAGGACTACATCCTGGAAACCTGAGCTTTCCCCAGTATATCTGACTTCCTTGCCCTCTGTTTGCCCCTCCTCTTCCTCAGCACCATGTTTTCACCAAGAGCTCCCAGATGGAACCACTTCCTCAACATTATGTCTAGAATCACATGAACAGCAATGTGACAGGAGTGGAGTCCTCCCCCCAGGAATAGAGGATGTGCTTGAAGGGATATCCTCAGAGCCAGAGACTAGCACACCTTTAGCTAGTAATACGATATCTGACTACACACATGAGATTCAGGCCATCTCACACTTACCTGTGGATCTACTCGAGTTAAACGCACAATTTGTAACTGAAAGAACTGGATCAGATTCAGTGACCATTTCTGGGACACTGCTCGAGTCCATATCGGGTGACCCAAATGCACATAGTCTGATCAAGGAAAGCCTTCCTGACGTCAGCGCTGAGAGCCCTTGTGAAAAAGATGAGACTCTGGAGGCCTCCGAGAAGGTGCAGAAGAAAGACATCTTGTCTGATGCGATACCTGAGGACACTTCGGTACATGACCTTGAATTGGTTCGCACTTTAGCTGTTCTCTTGCCTTCACCTGGATCTGTTCCTGAACAAGTGACTCCAGTGGTCTCACTGTCTTCTCAGTCTGACTTGATATTCAAAAACAGCAGGGAGACTGATGGACACACTCCCAAGATAGACAACCCCCTGGAAACTCCATACCAGCTAGATGGAGACTCTGACCTCTACATAATGTGTGAAACCATGCCTGCAACACCACTTGCTGATGACACCCAGAATCTTGAACCATTTGTCTCTGACAATGAGACACCTCTTGACTCTACTGATGTCTCAGAGAGTCACTCACATTCTGATCCCTGCACTGCTTTAGAGGTTGAACAACCTGCAGTCTCACCTGTTGTTCACTCTACACCGGACATCTCACCTGAGCCAACCACAGACCTAAGGCCTGAGATTGAAACTCAACCATACAATTCGGGCATTAATAATTTGCTCAAGGAAGCAGGAGATGAACAGACAATCAACACATGCTCAGAAGACCTAACAGATGAAGTACCACAGAGTCTCTGTGCTGTGGATACTCATCCTCTCGCTCCATATCTGCACAGTCAAGAGGCACTTGCTTGGCTGTGTCATTCAGATAGCACCTCAGTGAATCATACAACTCAGCAGTACTGTCATGATCAAGATGGCAGTGCAATTGAGAATAACCAGGTACTGAAAATACAAAAGGCATCTGAGGACCTTTCCAGCAGTGTCAATAACTGTGAGCATACACACACACAAGAGACTACGCCTGAAGAATGTGTAACTCAGAGAGAGCCAAGTGAGAATGGATATGTTCCAAGTGTCACAGATGAGGATCGCGTAATATTTGATAATGACAATCAAAACATACTGACTGACTCATCTGGGGAGAACAGTGTGGGTACATGCATGGCGGACTCAGCAGTCCTCGTAGAAAACCTACCTATAAATTCTACATTATCTGCACCAGGCATGATGAGCTGTGAAGCTGTGTGTGTGCAGGAGGAAGAAAGACAGGATAGAGATAAAGATCAGAATCAGGTGATCGATTCCCCTGAGATTATTCCCACTCCTGACTCCATGCCCCTCTCAGGTGCAAACTGTCAGCTGACCCAGGTGGGTGTGGCTGTGGAGCAGGGGAGGGGAGGGGCCACACCGGACTCTGCTGATGTGAGGGCAGAGGGGGAAACTGATCTACCTGTCCAGTGCACACCGGTAGACCTGCCTCAGGTATCATACACACTGCCAAACCAGTCTCAGATAGCAGAGCCACAGGTAAACTCTCTTCAGCCGTTTATAAATAAGTCTCCCAGTGGAGTTTGCCCGTCGGAGGAAACATGCACTCCTGTGATGGGGGAGAACATCGATGTTCCTGACGTTTCCAGTCATGCCAAAATGGCTTTGGACTTGTGTGTGAGCTCAGATGCCACTCAGGACAGGAGTGTTGCTGACAGTGCAGTTCCTACAGCGACCCCTCAAGATGAGGAGCATTCTGCTTTGCGGGCTGTTTTTCAAGCCCTCGATCAGGATGGAGATGGATTTGTCCGCATTGAGGAGTTTATGGAGTTTGCCACAGCATATGGAGCAGAACAGGTGAGCAGTGTGCGTGAGTCTGTGTGTTGTGATAGTTTGGTATGCACGCTTTGTTCTGTTGTCCGTTTGTACATTTAGTCATTGTTTTGTTTAATCTGTGTCTGTGTGTTTACACAAGCTAAAAGGCCGTTGTGTTAGATTAGAAAAAGCTAACAACAGTGCAAGAGTAACTTAATGCTTGTCTTAACCAAATACTAGCAGCATTAATGAGGTCAGGGTAAAATGTGTCCTTTACACACACACCACCTGATGTCCTGAATTTCTGTGTAATGGGTCAGTTAAGATGGAAAGTTGTCTTGTGTGTGTGAACAGCTGTTTCTTCTCACTTTTTCAGATTTGTTCATATCTGAGAACGATTCACATGCATTTTGTGCTTTTCCTTTAGTCACAATAAAGTCAGGGAAACCTGAGCATGGGGACACCAAAGAACATCTTATTTATAATTCACACCCTCAGAGACTCAATTCCCCAGTCTTTCCCTTTGCCTCTTTCTCTGCCTTAGACACAGTGACAAAAATGCATTTAGTTTCATTGTTCCCTGACCTGAATTACATGTACATTGTGGTCATTAGATGTTTGCAAGCTGGAAGCATATAGTTGAAGATGAAGGTGTGAGTGTGTCTGTGTGTTTGTTTCAAGTGTGCATGTGGGTACACAGGAAACTAACAGGACCTGCCATATCTGGTTGGTTTAGGTAGCTCCATCCTGGAATAAACAGTGTTTGTGTTTGTGTATGTATGCGAGTAACAACATGTATGGAGGCCCATGTTCTTGCAGTTTCATTGTTGCTCTCCTTACACTCTTTCTCCGTTCAGCTTTCAACCTAATTATCGAACACTTAAAGAGCACAACAGCACAACAAACATAAGGCCAGTGGGTTCCCTGGACTGAGCCCTGGTGTATTGTGTATTCTGCAGGTCGATAGTAGACTAAAGCCTGTGATGTATTGTGCACTCTGGAGGTGTATTGTGTGTTTCGTGAGTCAGTAGTGGGTTAAAGCCCATTGTAGAGTATTAGTTTGTTGTGAAGTCACGCATCGCTCATTTTATAGCTTGAACTTAATTTCAGTCAACAGATACACTTTTGTTCTTATTTAAAACATGTAAAGGAGTCGTTCTGTATTATCTGCATCTGCTTGTCTGGAAATTTGAGAGTTTTTTGTAGGTTTAGTTATTCTTTTGTTTTATTCATGGTTAGTGATCTATCTATCTATCTATCTATCTATCTATCTATCTATCTATCTATCTATCTATCTGTGACTGTTTTATATGTTATTATATGTTCTTGTTACATGTAATGTACAATTTCTATAGGCCTGTGAAAGAATGTATTGTCACATACAGAAAACACTGGCAGTTTTAGGCCTGCTCAGTGACTGTGAAAATTAAATCTGACCATTTTCATAGAATATCAGTAACAGCGTATTTGTTTGTTTGCTTTTGTTTGTTGATTGAATTTGTGCATTTAGTTTTTTATTATTATTATTTTATTATTTTTCCTGCAGTACTTTACATTTTTAGTTAGTCTATTGTAGTAGCCCTGTTGTTTGCCATGCTTTTATGATTAAACTTAGACCTAGCCCTGGACTGGATGACTGTGGCTTTCTCAAATGTGCTGTCCACTCTGTGGTGGTTGGGTGGGAGTATGTGGGTGGGTGGATTTGGTACAGGAAATCTGGCTCTTTTGTAAAACCTGGAAAATGCTGATGTAAACATGGAATGATTAGATTGGCAGGTTGGGGAGAAAGGGGGTGAGTGAATGGAGAGCTGGGTGGAGGTATGGAAAAGATGTTTTTCTTGATTCCACCATAAGTGAGAATAAAAGTGTTAAACTGGACTTTTGTTTGTTGAGCTGCTCTGAAATGCATCCCACTCTGTGCTAGTAGACTCTGTAGTGCTGCACTGTGAAGGAAGCTGAGTAAACTTTTATTGGATGTGCTGGTGTGCAACCTTGGAGAAGTATGTAGCACAGAGATAACTTGTTCTAGTATTAAAATATTGTTGCCATGAAAAGATATAGTTCACCTTGAGAGTAAAGTGAATTGTTTGACTTTACCTGTTACTCACAACAGTAAGAATGTGAGCAGTACTGAATAGGCCTTCTGTGTCAGAATACCCTAATATTGACACGATGCTGCATTTTCAGGTGGTATCTATTAGATGTAAGGGCCAGATGCAGGGGTTACGTTTAATTATATTTTGACACATTTCAGTAATGGAAGCAAGGTGATGAATCACGATTTTTTTCAAATTGTAATGTTACAAAAACATTAAGGACTGAAAAACATGCCAGTATGTGCAAAGGTTTGCTAATGCTAATGATAGTGGTGTGCTGTTAAGGTACTTGTTTACATTAGAGTACAAGGGTCTGTTGGCTGAAGGTTAAAACAGTCTTGTACAGGGGTTTGAGTTTAACACAACACAAAGTGACCACAAATCTTTGCATTTAAACTGTTGATTCAAAATCAGTATGAAACTGATTTGTGGATCTCAGTTGTCTTAAGTGTTTTGTCAATTCATTGTCAATTCAAAATTGTCATTTTTGTACATCCCTATAATTTATTAATGATGACATTTGTGTATTTCTTTGTGTGTGTGTGTGTGTGTGTGTGTGTGTGTACGTGTGTGTGAGTGTGCGTGCGTGCCTGCCTGCTACTGATTTTGCTGATGCAGATGTCCTGCAGTAGTCTGGTTGTTAACATCGTGTGACTGCAGAATGATACGTTTTACACAACACTGTTAAATACAGTCCATGTCACACATTAAACAGTGTTGCCTAGTTTTCCATCTTATGTTGCTCTCAACTAAACTAATGTCCTTATGATCTCTGGACCTTATGATGCTGTAAATCTTATGATGTGCGAATATGAGTTACTAACTCAGTTACCAACTTAAAGAACTTGCCACAACACTGAATGGTGCTTTTTAACATGGTTAACAAATCTAGCGATGTGTTTACATTTTTAGAGCAGAGGTAGCAGATGAAACATTTGAGCAACAATGTAGTCATATGATCTTAACCCAAATTCAGAAAAAGCAATAAAAGCAATACATTGCATAAAAAGCAGAGCGCAAACAACCTCAGAACGGATTGTGATCAAATTCCAGTCTGATCATTAAGTCCATGCTGGAGATGGTCAGAGGTGGATCAAGACCAAATTTATTATGACTGTAAATGTAATGCAGTTCCGTTGTCCATATAAAGTTGTGTTAGTGGAAACTGCATCTGCTGAGTGCTGACTATCATATGACAAGATGACAAGGAGAAGGAGGAGGATATGTGAAACTAGGGTTTCCTAAATCAAGAGCCTTCTTGCATTCTGGGGTAATAATTTGTTCCAAGGGGAAACACAGAGGTGGGCGACATGGCTAAAATCTTGCTGAACCTTATAAAATCCAAACAATATGTAGTTTGTTAAAATTGGATCAGTTGAACAGGATTCATTTAGCTCTCTTTATAACAAAACATGCAGTCAACAATTCAGAAAAGCATATTGTATTGTATTGTGAAATAATATGTATTGTCACATTGTCCATCCCTAGGAAATTGGATATGTTAAATACAGTTGGAAGAAAAATGAAATCTGGCCACAGTATATCCAGAGGTGATCTGGACACAAAACACATGCTTGTTCTTGCTCTATCCAAGATCAAACACACCTGAATCAAACTGAAATACTGAATACTAGTTGATCCTGCTAGCTGTTGGGAGCTAGGGCCCCCAAGGTTTCCTAGAAAAGTAGCCTACAAAGACACGTGCGTTGTGGTTGCAAACAGCAAATAAGTTTATAGCTTCATCAGACCTGAGGGCTTCACTAAGCTAAAAGGTTAGAATGGGTTCTTGGAACCTCCTCAGCATGTATCAGGTAACAAGAAGTCAAATCAAGGGCTAAAGGTGGCAGTGTACAAGTCTACGAGGGAACAAAAACTGATTTCTACTCAGGGGGATAAGTTTGACTGGAGATACAACAAAGAGCAAAAACAATGTTTAATAGATGTGCAAAATTCACAGCAGCCACATGTTAAAGGTGTGAAGAAGGCTTAAAGCAACTCTAAATTAAACTTCTCCTAATTATAAAACTTCCATGCAAGTCATTCATATACACTGGCAGAGAAACCAGGCTGCTTTGTAAGAGCAGTGATTTGCATCTATTAAAACTGCCTGTCCTTGTTGACTTATTAACCACAGAAAAGTTTAATTTTGTACATGCTAGGGCTGCAGCAATGTGTGATAGCACAGCTGTGTAAAGAGAAACACGGTTTAACTAGAGGCAGTAACCATGCAGCCTTTTCTTTGCGCTGTATCACAGGCACGTTGTTTGGGGTTCGCTCTTGTAAAGTGAATATATTCCCTCAGGGGTCATTGGATTTTTTGGTCAGTGTAGCCGTCTGCTGTAACAGTATATGCAGTGTTGCAGTGTTTCACACGGATAAAACGCAGACAGATTGATTTAAAAAAGAAAAACAACAACAGTAGAACAAGCTCCAGTTTTACTTGTGTGCCACTAGAAACATGTCAATACTCAACTGGTAGATATTTATTCATAAGCCACCGTGTTGCTTCATGTATATTGGCCAGTTTTGTTCGACTGGTGTTTTATGTTCTGTGATATGTGCCTTTATTTATACACACCATGCATAAGGCCTAATGTGTGCTTGCCTGCCACCCCAACCCCTTCCCCTAAAACACAGTGGCAAATGTTTGCCACTTCAAAAGAACCAGTCTGTAGTTAAACATGTGTTTTACCCTGTCACAACTATTAGGTAATGACTCTATCACAGTTACTTGAACAAATTGAAGTTTATGTCCACAGTTCTTAACTTTCCCAGTCTTTTGCTATAGTGCTGTGTTACTTCACCCTGTAATTTGGGTTTGATGTCCTTCTGGGGGCAAGCCCCATACACTGTGTCAAACAGAGTTCTAGGGCAGAACTCCTAGCATGTTTCCTCTGTAAAAGAATTATAAAACACTCTGGATTATAGCATGTCTAGCTAATGCTATAAATCCCAACAATGCCTATTTTCACATTGCGCTTTCTTCTTTCATCCTTCAGGTTGATGCAAAAGCTTCTAAATAAAAGAAACCAGAAAACATGTTTATCATGATGCATTAGTCAACTTCTATGGAAATTTATTGTCAGCTGAAATCTCAGTATCATGTTGACCAAAGTGTTGGTACATGATACTGGAAAAACCTGACAGTAGTTATATATAGTTGACTCAATAATGGGTTGATTGTGTTGTGGA
Organism: Prochilodus magdalenae; assembly: GCA_024036415.1. NCBI lineage: Eukaryota > Metazoa > Chordata > Actinopteri > Characiformes > Prochilodontidae > Prochilodus > Prochilodus magdalenae. The sequence continues at coordinate 371,890 of JAMWET010001785.1, forward strand.
AATGCATCTGCATGGAAAATAACAATAATAATAAAAAACGTGAAAAATTACTTTTTACTCCTTTGAGTGCAAACTGTCCCTTTCTGAACTTAAATTTTGTGCAATGAGATTCAACCCACCAAACAAAAAGCAAGTGAGTGCTGTGACTTTTCTTGTGAAATGATTTTAAAGGGAAATTAGAGACACTTTTTGTCTCACCATCATACTATTTACATAATACTCTTTTTAATCCAGGCTAAAGTCAATGATTTGACAGGTTATGGTATTAATAATGCACATGGCATACCCTAAAATAATGGGCTCATGTGTGAATGAAGAAGGATGGTGTCATAATCTTATCCGTTACCTCTAGATAAGAAGTATTGCAGAAACATCTTGAATAGGCAGAATTTCCTAAACACTGTCAAAACTCCAGGATAAACCCCAACATTGTCATAACGTCTGCATAAACATTTGTTCTCTCAGTTTATGCAGTGACAGGCAGCATGGTTCACCGTAACTATAGCGAGCAGAATTATGTTACATTAATCTACATTGTTAAACAACTTATTTTTTTTTAAATCTCAGATGTCAGAGAAACTCTTAGAGATTGTGGTAAATAATGAGGAGACAGAACTGAATTCTTAGTTGTTTATTTGTAGTTGTCTACAAATTTCAGTTGTTTCTATATGTAAATGATGGCGGATCTTTATTTTTCTTCACAGTTAACACCACAACAGAGTGTCACAGGGACAGTCTAAATCAGTGTAATAAGTTAACTGGCTAATGCTTTTGGGAGAATGACATTGAACCTGAGGAACAGCGAAGTTGTTAAACAGCACTGAGCACTCTCACTAATAATCCTAACCCCAAGTTTATCACAGTTTAACTTTGGCTGACCGCCTTTATATCAGTAAGCTGTCTGGCTTACTAACATTGATTGAAATAGTACTAGAGGTAGTGTTATGATAATAACACTTTATTATCACATAATATACATGTTAACAGTTTTAACACATGGTTATGTTTCAGCTTTTGGGGATATGGTTGCTTGCTAAGGGGCATGTCAGTTGATTTTCAGCTTCAATTAAATCGGAGTATATGTTATCAGACAGACTTTGCTTGCGGATTAGTCATAAAACCCAGACAGTGTGAGTTTTCCTTTTGCACCAGGCAGCAAAAAAAGTTGTAGCGTGATGTGTTTGATTTAATTTACTTAATTTGAACTTGCACATCCTGCAGTGTGACATTCGTGCATCTGCCCATTGTGATGACGATGCTGAAAGCGAGACAGTTGACAGTGATTTCAGTAAACTGCTTAAAACCATCCTGTATTATGAGATTTTATGGACTCTTTTTCTCAAATACAATATTACAACAGTAATTCATATTTTTATGTGTATATAAAAAAGTGTTTCCCTACTTTACCTTTTATGTAGGACAGCTACACCACACACACAAACAAACACACACACACACACACACACACACACAAATACTGTGTGGTAGAACTGGTTTGCACTAGCAAAGTGTAGAATTCATAAGCAGCCCATATCTTCTCATTTCCATTTGTTATTTCCACGGTCTTATAGATATGCTGGTAACATTTGACTTGTTTATGCAAATCCTGGTCTGGAAGTATTTTTTCCAGGAAGCATGAGAAGTGTAAGAGGAGTTGACCTTTATGCTGTTGAAGCAGTGACTTTTATCAATGTCTTTCTATCACATTTCATGAAAACAAAAGGCTATATTTTAATGTACTATAACATATTACATAATAATTATGCAATAAACTTTAGAATGATGGCTTATATGTAATGCCCTTTTCAAGACTGGAAAGACTACTGAAGTTAGGAAAGATAAACACAGTTTGCTTGTACAGTAACTTTCTTAATGGTACTCCATTCAAGAGCTGTTTATAGATAATCCCACATCGTATATTCATGTACACATCTTTGCCGTTTGGGTGTTCTGATCTACCCTCTCCAGTCAGCTTTAGCTTTTTTGGCTTTGTGGAAAAGGTTGTGCCTGTGTAACTCATAGTTTGTAGCTCCACCTTACGTGTGTAGGGACTGTCAAATGAACAAATGTGTTTTTAGTGTTTATGTTCTTTGTCACGTATTGTAGTATACAGCGTACATCACAGTGTTTATTTTATCTCATAGAAGGTAGGCTACAGCTAGTTTGGCTTTTTGATGGAAAAGGTTGTGCAAAATAAGATAGAAAACAATAACTGATATTTAAATATGGATGGTTTATCTTTTTTGTTGGAGGGGCTCTAGCCAAATTGGGGAGATTTAAAGCTTATAATGGACATTCAAATATGTTTCAGTTTTACATACAGCCCTTCAGCAAACTCTTTTTAAACTTACTTCTTACTAACTTACTCATTAATTAATGGATTAGTCTTGTTAGCCAAAATAAACACATTCAAATTGTGACTGCAAACATTCCACTGTCCTTGCCCCTCAATGTGCAAATGAGGTTATCTTACATGTGTAATTTGACAATGACGTCTTGTGAATGGATTCAGAATCTTTTTGCACCCCTAAAGTTTGCAGCTTAATGTTTTAACGGGCAATAACATGATTCTGTCTCGTGCTTTTCTGCTGCCCTTTCGTTGTTTCTGTGGTAGTGGTCTGTACTTGCACCCCCCCTCAACCCACCCACTAGAACAGGAAACATATACTCGCTTGCACTTACAGAGCCCCCTCACCTTTTAGCTCCAAAACACCCACTCTCCACTCACCTCTTAAATGTCACACACAAAATTTCTTTCCTCCATGTATGTTGATTTGCACGGCTGAAATACCCAGGAGCAAGAAAATGGTGAACCTTGAGTCAACATTGTGTGTGTGTGTGTGTGTGTGTGTGTGTTTTGGTACATTCATACATTCATGATTAGTTTTTTTTCTGGGATATAGAAAAAAAAAACAGCAGTAATGCCAAGTTTTAAAGAAAATCAGAAACTATGCAGACAAGTACTCAAAAGGCCATGATATGCTGTCCTGTGCTAAATCCACCGTGACCAGTAAATTTCGTGATATTGTCCATCCCCAGAGCCCACCACTTTATACGTGTTGTTTTGTACCTGCATGCCTTAATAAATGCTTGTACATATTGTTTTTGATGTTTGTGTGTGTGTGTTTTCCAACAGAGGCCTGTTTGTTCTCCCCTGTCACTTCATTAGGCACCTCTCATTTTTCTCTCCGGAGGCTGAAACTTTTCCACCCTCCAAAAACCCCACAAACACATTTGCGGCATTGCTGTAGACCTCTCCCCCCAAAACATTCCATCTTCTGCATTCTGTGGTCTTGTGTGTGTGTGTGTGTGTGTGTGTGTGTGTGTGTGTGTGTGTGTGTGTGCGCGTGTGTGTGTGTGTGTGTGTGTGTGTGCACGCGAACACAGTATCTTGACTCTGAAACCCCACTTGGTCTCCCTGGAAACCAGATCTCCTGTTGCTAGGCTACAGGCTGTGCGGCCTAACTGATTGTATCTGCTCGCTGTAGAGCGACTCATTAACTGTGTGTGTGTGTGTGGATGTTTGGATTTATGTTATGTCACTATACTAATCTGTGTGGGCTGTGCTGGATCACATGTGAGTCATGATCAAATGTGCACTAACCTCCAAAAGTTTGGAAGCACTTGTCATATAGCAGTTTTGTTTTGATATAGACTAGAAGCGCTTACATGTTGTGTCTTAAAATATTATGCTGTATTCACGTGAGGGGGTGTTCGGAGACGTTCTATTCAGCTTTTCAAGAAGTCTGTGAACAAAAAGTAAATAATCAGCTTTCAGATTCTTTCTGCACTTTAAAAATAGGATGAATATGATGGACAATTGTCAGGCAAAAAGACTCCGGATTGACGCTCGCAGAGTTAAAAGCCGAGGCAGATTTATTATCCTTAACCAGAAAGAACGCTCAGAATTGCTAACAAAGTTGGCAAAGCTTTGCAAAGAGCATGTGACGTCATTGAGCGTCGCCCTCTAGAAAGTGGAGTTCCGAGGGCGGGAGGAATGGGAAAGACTTGGATGAAAGAAATTATGTTTAATAACAGCATTGCCTTTACATTTCTCCCTGTGGGGCTTGTGTGGGTTCCTGATAAATTTGTGAGGACCATATGGCTGGTCCTCACTTTATTTTTTTTTGGAAAATCTAATAGAACTGAAAAATTATATACTTGAACTGTTTTAATGCTGAGGCTAGTGTTAAGTATATGTGTAATGCATAGAGTTATTTAGCTACAGAAATTTAATAATGCTATGGATGTTCCCACAAATATACCAAAACAAGTTTGTGTGTGTGTGTGTGTGTGTGTGTGTGTGTGTGTAAGAGGACACTTTGTCCTGAGAAGGGATAATGGTTCTACATTGGCCCTACAGGGACAACAGATAAGCACTTTATGAAACCCAATCTCTTTATGCTTTTATTGCCCATACTTAGCACCGACTAAACGTTTAGACATCTCACACCCATGCACACACTCACTAACACACAGAAGCATTAGCTGCAGGCCAAATTTAATCCACAGAGATAGACGAAGAGACTCAGCTTTAATGTCTGCTCTCACGTGGCTTCATGCTGCATTACACTCAGTGTGTTTTGCTGTGTGAGTTTGTGTTCTGTGTGTTTGTGTGTGTGTGTGAGATGTAACAGCTTCTTCTGGAGCTGTTGTGTGGGGTTGTTATGGTGTGGGGATGTTTTTTAGTATGTTGATTTGTCATTATGTTACATTTAGACATTCTGTGTTTGTATCTCTGTGTATTTTAGGTGAAGGATCTGACGCGGTTTCTGGACCCAAGTGGCCTGGGTGTCATCAGCTTTGAGGATTTCCACAGAGGCATTACTGCCATCAGCAACGGAGGTATACACAGAGACACACACACACGCAGACATACACACACACACACACACACACACACACACACACACTCACCATCACTGCCACTTTGTCTTGCCAATTGCAACACTCACACATGCACCTACACACTTACAGTACCTAGACCTTTGCGAAGAGGCTGACACCATCTTATAAAAGACAACTCTGCTGTATGCTGCACAGGTGTGTTCATGTAAACTCGTGAGATACTTTAACGTACCACGCATAAAACAGTTCTTTTCCTAAGGTTCGACTTTGCTGCTAGCTGCAAAGGCTTGCATTGTTTACCTAAGCATGCATAAAATAAAATGTCACTGCTAATACATGTCATAGTGTTATGCATTTTATATTCCAGAGTTCGATAATAGATATCTGGGGTCTTACCATAGAAACTTCCTTTTTTTTCTCGTAAGCTAATATCTGACAGGTCAGGGTAGATAAATAGATAGATAGTAAAGAACAATAACACAGTAGTAGAAAATTTACATAAATAAAGAGAAGAAGAAAAAGAAGTACTTTATGCCATTTTATTGCAAATTTGTACTAAGCAAATCTTATCTTAATTTAGGATTTTTTTATCTTACAGTATCTTAACAATATGCACATACGTTATCAAAATAATGTTAGAAATATATGTTACAACTGCTGTTGCTGTTGTTATATGATCACAACACAACTAAAGTTTGTTAAATGGGAAAGTATAAATATTGTGACAGTGGCCCACACTGTTTATTGGCACATTGATGCTTTCAGTTTTTGCACATTATTCCTGAACCTTATTCCTCCTAATAAACAAGTATGAATTCAGGTTTACTCATATAATGATTTTTAATTAACATTAACACACAAAGGGGGAATTGAAAATGTTATCTGCAGGATTTTTAAAACACTGTGTTTTTTTTTTTTTTACATTGTATATAAAAGTAATTTGACCACCCAAGTTATAGTTAGCTGTGCTGCAGTGAGCTATACACTGCAGAAAATAAAAGAAACAGACAATTAAACAGACAGTAGGACAATATTTAGGACAGTATTTAGGAAGGATGCTTGTGTAATACTGTTTTCTTATCTGGAGCTTTTGGATAAGATCATAAATCAGACATTATTCTGTTATAGCTTTTTTTTAAACTCACTCCTACCTAATAATTCTGCTCTCGTTATAAAGAAAGAAAATTGTCTATGATTTTGTAATTGTTTAACATTGGAGACCAGAGCCTGTAAGTGAAAAATGGTCTCTTATTTACACAGCATGTGTAAATGAACTGATTTCTGCTCCTGTTAAAGATGCAAAAGGTAGCCTAGCCTCTGTAAAATGAGAGGTGCAGAGGTGCAGGCACACACACACACAGTGCTGTATCATTGTTTTGGTGAAGTTATTTGATGCCACTTGTTACCTGAGTCTCACAGTGATGTTGCTGGTATTGTGGCCACACACAGGCTGAGACCAACCCTATTGATTCCATTGTAGAGTTTAATGATCTCTGTAAAGATGAATGAAGCCTGTAAAGAGTAGACTTATTACTGTCATTCTTTCTATATTTGATTTACATCACATCATCATTTAAATTAAGCTGTATAACTAGTTGGGTACTGAATTACATTTACCCTAAAATTACATTAACACATTCTCCATTGGCTTTCCATTTTGCACTTACAGGTTCTGGTTTCCCATGTACAACAATTACAAAATCATAGACAATTTTCTGTCTTTATAAAGAGAGCAGAATAATTCCCAAACTGGATTAAGTGTAACACTGTATGCCAGATATTGAATGAAAATAATTACAGTGTGTTCGCAGGTTCACAGGTCTACCTGTCCCTCCTATTCGAGTAAGAGAGATATTGCATATACGGTCACATGCACCATGGGTCAAAGTGAAAATAAGTTAATGCATCATCTGCCGGGAAAAAACTTTACGTTAAAATGAAAATCATGTTTTGACTTTTTACAAAACAATGTTCACTTAATAGCATTCTAGAAAAGGAATGTCAGAAAATTATCTCTTTTTCCATATACAAATGTGTTACATACTTTAGAATTCATTTTCTGCAGACATTTGCCTGTTTTTCTGAACTACGGTCAACAAGTGATATTAAATAACATGTGTTTGTTTTTGGTGGCTTCTACATTCACCCACTCGTTTTTCCATCTTTCTATTTTGTCTGGTTGTTGTGACACATTGTCTCTAAAAAGGATAAGTGATATAAAGTAGGGAAGATAAAAAAAGGAAAAGTGTTGGAAATGTGTCAGAAGTTTCCAGCTATGACTCAGATATGTTAATTATTTACTGTCCCACATCCTAGCTAAGAACTTCTGTCGTGACGTCACAGGACAGCTACCATTACTGTTTTTTTTTTCTAGTTCTGAGAGAACACATCATTCTGTAGCAGAGGCTAGATGTTTTAGTATGCTGAATTCAATCTGCCTGACATCTGAAAGTATCTGGTTTACACAACAAGAGAGCAGTTGGTGGCAGTGATGTGCAGATAGTTCTTCAGTGGCAGGTGCTCAGATTAAAAAGGGGACATTTACTGAGTCAGACAATCTGTGGAAAGATGTTTTCTAGAAAACTAGGTTGTAGGAATTACTGCTTGTTATCAGCGATTTAATCTCGAGTCTGGTACTTTTCACCACATATTGTGGCCATGAACGACCTACCTTGTCAGGAAGAGGCTGTTAGTATTGTGCCAAATGAGTAATCACAGCCCTGTTGTTCTAAAAGCCTTGTCTTTTTCATCATAATGCACAGTGCAGGCAGCTCTTTTCTACTGTTGACAATAATTTAGCTGTAAAAACCAAAGTTTCTTTCCCACCAGAAAGATAAAAAAATTTCAGGGAAATGGATATGCAGTGGCCTGCGGGTAGCAAATCAGAATCCAGCTGACACAAACCTTACCAGAGTATTTCAGACTAAGACCACTAGGGATGTAAATATTGTACCATAAAACCTATTCTTTCCAGTTGTCTATCTTCATAGCCTTAAAGCTAACAGTTATTCTATTCAGTATTGCATATCATTTTAAAGTTTTTCCTTGCCACTGTCACTGGGAGCTTGGACCCAGATTCTTTGTAAAGTTGTTACAGTGCTACCCAAATCAATTTGACTTAACTTGACTGGACTATACATTATTTGATTTCTACAAGTTTCTGAAGCCGTACAGGAGGGATGGAACACTATTCTTCCCTCAGTTGGTGTTTTATTAATGGTGGTGGGGAGTATGGCTAAATAATTTAGAGAAAATAAAAGGCAATTTAAAATGTCTGAATAATTCTGAGTTAATTTAATATGAAACGGAACCTTCTAGAGTCAAATGTCTTTACAATGGTGTTGACAGGAACCAGGAGTCTCTATGTCTACAACACAAATGGATCCATTTTATTTACTATCCAAAACATGGTGATTATTTTTAATGAATTAAGGTTGAGGCCGGTTCTCACATCAAGTAATTGACTTAAAATAAATTTTGTATACCCCTTTTTCCTGTTTCTACCCTTTACATTCTTATCCTCCGTTCCTTATCTCTTTTCTTTTTGCCTCCTTGTTGCTCGAGCGGAAATATGTATTGTTCCAGTTTGTTATCCCAGTAAAAGCAGTAAATAGATGGACTTCAAGAACCTCGATTTCCTTTTTAATAAAGCATATTATAGTTTATTTAGCGGATGTGGAATAGGAGGGTTTGGATTATTCCAGTTGAACAGGATTAGACCATGAGCTAGCAAACAGGTAAATATGAACGTATGTGGAGTAGCAACGAGGGCGTCAAGTGGAGTTAATATATTGTAAGCCTCACTTAGTAGTGTAAAACATCATGCCCAGAAGTGTTGCATGGCTAGTGAATTTTATATTCACGCAATACATTTTGTCCTTAGCTAGATGTGTTGATGTGTTCAGTTAGGGACAACACATTTTGTGATAATTTGAACACAGAAACTAATAACACCATGAGTTAAATAATACTGTGTGTCAAAGTCAGTGATGCAGGTATGTGTGTTACACAACGCCTTAGAGTGAAAGCACATGAATGAACCCAAAGCAGTTAATTTGAACTGACCATATGGTGTTAAGCTTACTCACACAAGTCCATCAAGTAGAATGCCCAAGGGATTGTCCTAAACGAAAAAAGGCAGGGGTCCAGCAGTGTCCCCCCAACCAGGTATGCTAAAAGAGGACAGTGTTCATTGCCAGTATAATATCATACATGTCTATATCTCTCATCTGTATTTTTCTGTTGCCATAGTGATTAGCTAGTGTGCCCAAGCACAGTGTCTGTCGGTTTCATGTGCTCTGTTCACACGATGAGTCAGAGAGAATGATTCAAGTGTGACATAATACCCAGCTGTCAAAAGTGCTTATTTACTGTCAGAATTGCTCACGATGTGTGATCCACTGTTGCCGAACATGTGAAGTCCTAATTTTTCCCAACTGATGTTGTTTATGCGATCATCCATTTAGAAGGAGTTATTTAACTGTCAAGTCTTTGAATAAACTCCTAAACCATGTCTTGAATGAGCGTAACTCTTTAACGTTACCCATCCCTGATGTGAGTCGTTGTGCTGAGTCGTTGTAAAACCATCACCACACACGTCTTTCGTTTTTATGAACGATGCTGATATTGGTAAAAAGTTTTACTACATAGTATAGTACCAAACTACTAACTCATGAGCAAGCTTTTAGAGGTGGACGTCTGGTTCCTGTCACCACCACTGAGAATTATTTCTTTAAAACGAAGCAGAGTCAAACTGACTCTGAATTACTTTGTTCAGATCTTCACCTTTGAATTATGTGAGCATTTCACCTTTAGGGTCTTGTGTACAGGCAGCTACTGAAAGCTCAGAAAAGAAGTCTGGAAGCATTTTCTTAAAATAAAGAATAATGTAATCACATTCAAAATATGGAAGGTCTGACTTAGCTTTCCAGGGAAGTTTCTTCAACCAACTGAAAAGAAAACATCCTGGTATTAACTGATGCAGCAGAAAGATCAGTAAACAGCAGCTTTCTCCCATTGCTGGTAGTCATACAAAAAAAATAGGTGAACGTTCACTCCCCCTAAGTCACCAAAGCTCGTCATGTTGCATTGCTGATGCTGGTCACCAAATGTTCTAACCCGTGCTTATTAATTTGATGCATTAAGAAGGCTACTGCCATTGAATATTCACCAGCTTGTCCCGTAACAGCATTACATATATTAGTATGGTTCATTTGCTTAAAATGTAGTTAATTGCTAACCTAGTAAAATAAATATACCCTCAGACAGGCATATTATTGTTAGACCCAGTTTATGCACTCCAAACAGCTGGAATGTTAATTTACATATATTTATAATCAGTAGAGCATGAAAGGTAGTGTCACATGTATCATCACAGCCATTATGTTATTCTAGTTATTACATAACTTCAAACATTCTAGTTCTTTTGTAAATATAGGAAAAAGTAAAGCCAGAAAGCCACAAATACTGGATCAAATGTGCTTTAATTTTGGCTATTCCTTTTTCCAAAAGCATAACCTTCAACTTTCTAGAAATAAACATTAAGTCATTGCCTCTGAGTACTGGAGCTGGAAGTGGAAGGTTCTGTAACAGCCCTGAGTCCATTTTCACAAGGGTAAATTATGGGAAAAGTCAGTTTACAGAGTTGCTCAGAGTTTGTAGAGATTATGACCCTAGATAGATGAACCCATTGTTAGACCTTTTAAAGGGGAAATCTGTTAATGAAGCTACATTAAAGTTGCCTAATGAAATGGCTTCAGATTTAATATTCCTGTCTAATTCTAGTTTGGTTAGTTGTTCCTCAGCTATAGACAGAAAAACTCAGCCAGGGGCATGTACACAAAATGTACGAAGTGTTATCCATTACATCATTTTATAAGACATCTCTTTGAAAATACAGCTTGCTATGTAAGCTTTAAAATGGTGCTTTCAGTTTTAAAAGAAGGCTGAGAGTTGAGTTAAACCGCTCAGTATAAACATTTGACCGCACACTCAAATGATATAATGTATTGATTCTCCGAGGACACTCTGTTTTGTGACAGCAGTAAGCCAGTTGACTGTTACAGAGATTTTACCCTGCTTTGCGTCATTCAGAACCACAGTAACGCCGTCATGTGGCTTATTGCTTTAACATCACAAGACAGAAATAAAACCCAACATGTCATGAACAACATGCTGTTTGATAGGATCTACAATGCAATGATACATCGTTTTCTGCTTTGATCCGGGCCAAGGGAGCTGAACTGCACATGTAAACACATCCCATTGAAACTAACCTTTAGGTCATGCCAGTGAAATACTCTATGGGAGGAAAGAACAGTGCTTTTACTTCTCTCTTGCAGGTTCTGATCCAGATCTCTACAGGTTGCAACTCAGTTCAGCAGATGCCAATGGAGGAGCAGAGGAATATGATGAGGTATGCTGCACTGGCCTACACAATGTGGTTTTGTTTGCACTGTAATCTGTCCTCAATACCACTGTTTCCGGCTGAACTCTCGACACCCCCTCTTTTTCTCTGTTTCTCTGTACTCTCCTTTTCTTTGTTATGTTGTGTAGCTTCAGGCTACGCACGGCTGTTATTATCTTTTGTGGCTAGCATTACTGGCATTCCAGGACATTGTGTCTGCACACATGTTTATGTACTGTAACTAAACTTTGCAGAGGTTGGTTATTATTTCAGCTTTTCTAAGAATCTGATCTTAACATAAAAATGAGTCTGTGAGTAAGAAGCACTGTCTCAGCAGTCCAGCCAACTCAGTTCTGCTTTGACAGGCATATTTTGCTATTTCTTGTCTGCGACATGGGTGACTCTTGATTGGAGGCTCATTCGGACCAGTGGAAGGAATATAAGAAGCTTCAGAAAAGCTCACGCAGACGTCAGCATTTTTTTTGTTCAACTTCTGGTCTAATGCAGATCAGTCAGGTGATGATCCTAAGAAAGAGTGAAGGTGGAATGAACCCTAGGCATACATTTACAGAGAGGGAACTATTTGTTGTGCAGCTGTGGCGCCTCCTGCTGATGAGGTGATACTGTTCAGGACACACCAATGAACATTCATTTCTCTTGCTTGAACTGACATTGAGACCGAAATAACTACAACTTGCCAGCCTGTGCAGCGGAGGCAAACCTGAAAGACATTGCCACCTCTTTGCATTCTTTCACCTGATTCACATTTCACCCTCCTCTAATAAACTAATCACAGGATTAATTTTGTATGGATCTAAATGCAAGAAGACTCTGGTTCTTGAAATTATGTGATTACTAAGTACTGAGTACTATGGTGCCTCACGGGATCCGGGGTGCCATTACTATACAACAACAGAGTTTAACACTGAACTAACGTAGTACAATGCATCGTTAAACTAACTAACATCTGAACTACGACCTTGTTCCTACCACAGTTTGTGGTTGGTTTGAACCACCAAAGTTTGAATTACCAGGTAATTAATGTTTTATAATATTATAAATATAATATTATTATTTAAATGCAATGTGACATTGTGAGGAAGATCCTCATATGGACGTGAGTTTGAACCGCCAGGACAAAGTGGGTTTGTTTTCCGTTTCCCCCATTCATGACCACAAATGCTGTCTGAAATTAAGAGCTGATTCATTACTCATAGTATTGTACAGTTTTCTACATTGTCTCTTATATGTTTGTAATATAGACATCGAATAAATAACTCGATGACATCTTTTTTTGTCAGCCTAGACTACCATTACACAGCTCACGCACACACGCTATGGCGATTAAATAAATGCAACCATACTCATACATACATGAATATATTAGGATCTACATTGAGAACTACGTGTTTGAAACATTTGATGTTCTCAATGTTTGTACCAGAACACTGATGTAAATTATTTCAAGTTACTGCTCTCTACTGTGTCCTGCATCATTAATGACATAGTCACCAGGAACTTTAACTACAGGTCTGCCACTGTAGTTCCAAAGAAAACTTAACGAGTTATTTAAAAATAAAACCGGTTTTGGTTGGCTGTTGCGTGAATGAGGGAGTGACAAAAACATAGAAGAGTGGGTAGGCCAACCCGGTAAACCAACAGTAAAGTTAAAACATTCAGATTAATATTCAGTTTCACAAAAAGGTTTCAAATAGTAGTAAGTTCCAAATATTTAACAGTGTTGGCAGTGTGCGTGTGGCCATGGGATTAATATAATCTGTAACATGTCCTGTTTGGGGGGGATGCTTGTAACGCTGCAGATTGTGATTTATGAACTACTTTTTGGCTTTTATAGATTGATGATGATGTTTTCACAGTGGAGTGCCTGATAGCATGAAATTATTTCCCTTGTTAGATGTTGATAAACAGACAAATAGTTTTTCTCTTTATCCCAAAATCTAAAAATAAACTGCAATAACAGAAACGTGCTATAATTACTATAACAAACTTGAAGCATAATGTGAGATATTGACACTAGTGTGCTGATCTCCCCTATTATTTGAAATTCTGATTTTCCATGACCGCAGTACACCAGTGGCAAGCACTCAAGACTTCATCAGCTACTGGCAACTGTAACTTGAATAGCTTTAACCGCAGCTAGTAATCATCTAGGGCAATGTTCATTTTTATGAAGGCCCCGCGATCTAACATAATAAGTGGCAATGAGCACCATCTGCCTAAATACCTATGCATTTGTGCCTTAAGTGGCTCAAAATTTGCTCACTCCTGATCCAGCACATCTGCTGGAGCAATGGGGTGATGAATACACAGTGAGATGAGCTTTCATTTTACTAAATACTAAATTTGTAGACAACAGTGTTTTTAAATGAGTTTTAGGCTTTGGGATTTGGTAGAAAACAGCATATGCTACAGGGGATGGGAACTTTTTTTGTGATGTAGCTTCACATTCAAATGCTGATGCACTGATGATGAAGACTTGAGGCAGATGCTAATAACAACTGTCGTTTAGCATTGATTGGAAAGCTAAGACACTAGGTGGGATTGGTCAATGCTTTGATATGATACATATGCACTCAGGAACAAAGTGTGCTCTGATTTATTCTAAAAAAATGTGTAACACAAAGCCTGCTAGCTATCAGTCCAGAGCACAAACATGAGTGCGTCTAATGGCTTTTGCGTTTACATCTTTAAATATGAGTTTATCAGTTATTATTGTGCACAGAAATTGTAAACAGGCAGCTGTTCAGTCTTGTCAAGCTGAAGTTGGTTGTTGTAATTGTGTGTCTAAAGTTGTTGAATCCAAAACTCCAGAATCTGTTAGCATCTTCCCTCTCTTCAGCTGGTCATTTAGCACTCCATAGCTGCTACGCATCATCAGCTGTGAGATCAGGTGAGTCAGAAAGTTCATTGATTAAAACCGCTTTTGTGGTTGTTTATATGGACTACGAGTTGCAAAGTTTTGGGAGCCTCTGTCTTGATAGATGTATCAGGTATAAGCATGGTTGTTGTACTGGCGCAGGGTTTGATGTTTAATACCTGTTAAATATTTGCTCTTTTCTAGAGGAAATTAGTCACTTTTTTATGTAAACAACTGAAGCTGGTGCAGAGTTTCAAAGCTTGGAATTCAGAAAGGCTTTAGTGTCAATTGCTAGCATGAAGAAGCTTAGTAAGTAAACCCGTACTAAAGCACACAGGTGCTGATGAATCATGAGGGTCAGTGTGTTTCTGAGTGTTTTTTGCGAGTGCGGTTATGAACTGTGAATGGACGTTTTGAGAAGAGACGCACCTGGGAGTTTACTGGAGTTTACGTTTCCTCTCTTCTTTCCGACCCCCCTCCCGTGCCACCTAATGAATGGATGCGTTGTTCACCAGTTTACTTTCATAACATGTAAGGTGGCTGGGTGGAGCACGACATCCTGCACTGAAACATGCAAACATGCACTCAAGGGTAGACACACAGGCCATTACCTCTCAAACTTGTGCACATGGCGGACGTAAACATTCACATTAAAATATCTTCTTAAGTGTTATTATATTTGTATTTCCATAGTATTATTATTCATTCTTTTAATTTACTTTGCTGTGCTATTGCATACATTTGATGACCTTTTTAGGTATTACGTTTTTCATTAAAGTTTACTACAAGAAACACCACAAGATAATGAAGAAAGCAGAACTGATAAAGGATTATTATTTATGCAAATTCTTTCAGTCTGCGGTGACACGCCAATGCTCTTTACTTATAGAGTACTTTTTGTCTTTGTGAGTTTCACCTCTTAAAGATGTGCATGCATACTTGAGATTTTAAATATCTGAATCACACAATCTGAAGGACAACTAAAAATATATACAGCTTAACAGTTTAGTTACACATCTACTTGTATTTGGTAAGTGTGTATATTACACTACCATTCCAAAGCATGATTGCCTGAATGTGAGCGTGTTGTTAAGGACTAATTGAGAGAGCCCATGTAGCACAGCTTTGTTGTTAACTAGACTTCTGATCTGAGCAGGGTCCAGAAACAGTGGAAATGTTTATGGCACATCATACTCTGTGAAAAAAATGCCTTGTGTAAGACCACAGGACTTTATCAGTGTTCAGTTAAGTACCACCTAGCTGTAGATTTCTCTGATCTGAAGAGGCAGCCATATTTTGTTCCGACACTTGCTGCTAATTTTTTGTGCTACTAATTTTTTTTAGCCTCAGAGCACCAACACTGTAAGCGTAATGAGTATCTCTGCAACTTTGCTTTTGTTTTGGACAAAGTCCTTCTTTCCCTTACTTGCAGTTAACTAGATATCTGTTCATTAACTCAAGTAGATTACTGAAGAAACATTTTGCCAGAATGTACATCCCTATATTTCATGTTTGTCTGCGACTGAATCCACATCCTGCTTTGCTACACCTATTTAACTCAACCCTAAAGAAGAGTTCCATCTTTCGAAATTCCACATACTTTAGTTGTTGAGATGGTAAGAAAGTTATTAAGAGTGGGTTGATGTAATATGGTTTATTACCATATTAATCAGATGTCTTTGTAGTGGTGATGATAGGAAACAGGAGTGTAGGAGTATCAATATACATACATTTGGGTTTTGTGACGTAAATATAACCGTACAAAACCACCAGTGAACCTGCACATGACATCCTGCACAATTCAATGTAGGATGTCCCATACACATTATTCCATGTGTCAGTACAGTGTTATAACTTCCGTGGGATATGAGCGCAGAAAACCTACCAGAATGCTAAATTATGTTAGTGTTAACAGTATCTATTAACACTAATACTGGCCACACCGCCTTACCTGGAATTGTGAGGTCCCCAATCGCATTAATGGTAGGGTTTGTGACTCCCTGAAGCCATGGGCCCCTGTTGTCAACAAAGCACTGTGCAGGTTGATAGTGGTTCCCTTCTGGTGTGGGGTGTGTTCTCATGGTATGGATTGGGTCTGTGGGTCTTCATGGTCTTACTTATTACTTCATGGTGTGTGGAATAAAGCATTTTACATCCAGCCACTCTAAATGACTTTCTGTACATCATTTTCATTTAGTGATGCAGGCAAAGTTGAAGTCCTTATAACTAAATCATAATGTTAGGGTGCTGTCATAGTTTAGCTGGTATTAGGGATTAGGGATTTAGTGCTCGTTTGGACTCCTGGATTAGTTTAATTTTAGTGTGAAAACACACACACACTATGAATGTAAAGATGGGAAGGGGGTGGCCCCACCCATTCCTGGTTGTTTTGCCCTTCGGACTTCATAGGCTATGCTTCACTTTTCCAAGGATTACTCTTCAGACACGTCCTCTCTCTCTCTCTCTCGCTCTCTCTCTTTTACTTTGTCTTTCTTTTTTCCTGTCTGTCTCTTTCCTTTTTAATGTCTCTCCTCTCTTTTTCTTGTCTCTCTCTCTTCTTTCTGTGTTCTGTGTAATTGTAATAAGTGAGAACAAAGCGTTGGATTTTTATTTTTGAAGCTCTGATAAGAGAACCTTTCCAGCTTAGTACTGTGTCCAAGGTTAAGGTCATGGTTCTGGGCATGGCTTCCAGCCCTCTGGGCCCTTCTGCTCCTGGAGCTCCACCAGTGTTCATGAAGGTATTGTAGGCACTTTGACCTTACCTTTTTGTGACTTGTTGTTGAGGATGGTAATATAGCTAGACCTGGTAACAGACAAGTTAGTTTGGTGTTTTAAGTGGAATTAAACATCTTAGTTTTTTTCAAATGTTCAACATAATTTTGTAAATATGGGCAACACCATTTAATGTGGTGTGATGTGATGCAGTGCCATTGTAGAGATAATTTACCTCAGGTTACAGTGGTGGTGACAGAAGCTGTTTATTCGTTTTCCAAAACCACCAATGAGCATTTAGGTTTTATATGTTATGTTGCTGAGGTTGCTGTACCTCTCCACCAGGAATGTATTTAAAAAAAAAACATTTTATGCCAAAATCTTCTCTAAAAAATATCCCGTTCCCATCACCACTGCTGTGAACAATACTGACAGCACAAATGTCTGTTGAAATGTTAAAAGTAAAGAATGAGTGGCTCTGTCCAGGCTTTTGACTGTCACTGTTTGTTGATTGCATTGTGCTGGTTATGTGTCTGGTCGAAGGAAAAGTCGAAGCAAAATATTATTATGCTGACAGCAAGTTTTTCTCCGTCATCCAAATTTAACCTGTTCACTGAGCACTTAAACGTCTCCATGGTAGTCGCAACAACTGCGTTCTAGAGTGGACTCAGTGAACAGTAACTTTTCAGGGAAACAGGTGCTTGGTTGCCAAGAACAAAATGGATGTTACAGAAGCTGAGCTGTTTACTGTCAGGGGCCACAAGCTGGTGGCTGGAAGTCTAGAGTTTCGTATTGTGTATTTTATTGTGTTAGTTCCGTTTAAGGGTTTTCCCAAGCTGCAATAAGGATTTTTAAAGTCCTGCTTAGGTCTGCCAGGATTATTATGTAATGCCTGTGCATTAATAATGTAAGTTCATTATAGATATTTTTACCTGATTGTTTGGTTATAGTGCAACGAACACAAACTGAAGTGGGGTTGGGGTTATTATTTAGTGTCAAACTTTCTAACTTAATTCTTTCTAACTCAGATCTGTCATTAATATGAACAAAGCTGTGTTCTGAAACACGCATGCACATATCCTATGTGGTAATGTCATGTGAGCCACAGGCATGAGAAGCTACAAGCAAGCTAACCAGAAGAACGCACCTTCATCATGAGTAGAACTTCCTCAGAACATCTCTCAGCTGTTTTGTATTGGAGCAGGAAGAAGAAAAATGGTCAAATGCTTTTGCAGCATTTAATGATATTAACTTTAGGTTAGAAGCTGCTGACACTCTAAAACTAAGTGATACGTTCCCATTAAGGTGGCATGACCATGAATCTTATCCAGTCTGGGACAACATTTGATAATGGTTGAGATCTGATCTGAAAGGATTAGATTTATCTGTCCAGACAGCTCTGAAAACATCAGATCTGTCACATTAAAACAAAAACATTGTATGTGTGCTTCTTGGTGTACAAAGTCTCATTTACACATTTAGGATCCTCAGATTTGGTGCTAAAAAACCCTAAGAGAGCAACAGTGAATAATGTATTTTATTTGGAGCTTGAGCTGTGAAAGTTGGATTAGCGAGGAAGCACGTATGTATATATACATACTTATCATTCTTTAATATTTGCATGCAAGTGACAAAAAACAAACAAGTAAATTGTTCTCACAGTTAGTTTTATGGTATGACTGTAACAGACCTTGTACTTTCTTTCAGTGTTTCTTTTTAGAAGCTGTTAAGACGTGAGAAAACGAATGATGTCAGAGTGAAATGAATGAATGACTGTTTGTGTGTGTCTGTGTGTGTGTGTGAGTACATCGTTTTTCTTGCCCCAATGGAAAAGTGAGCGTATTGGAAGTTGTGAATAAGTAATGCAGGATAATTTCAAACGTCATACTTCTCAGATTCGTTGAAAGCAATCTCTGCACAGTGTCCCGCGTGGTGCTTGTTTTATGTGTAAGTTCTGCTGTGATGAATTAGTAATAATCAATCAGTAACTGTGTAAAGATGTCGCTAATGTGTTCATGCGTTGTGTGTTTGTGTGTGCAGCAGGCGGAGGTGTCGGACAGTGCCTATCTGGGCTCGGAGAGCGCATACAGTGAATGTGAGACGTTTACAGACGAGGACACTGGTGCACTTGTTCATCCTGAACTACACGAAGACGTGGAGACAGACAGCGGCATCGAAAACACACTCACAGAGAGTGAGGACCCGAACAGGTATAACACACGCACAAATCTCACATATCAGTGGTTTTTCAGGAAGCCCCCAATAATTACAGTGCTTTGTAAGCCCTCTGGCATGTTTCACTGGAAATAATAAAATAATAGTAGAATACATTAATACTGTAAATAAATACTGGTTAGTTTGACAAGGTGCTCCTGGAACTAACTAAAGAATATAGAGTTTAATGAATAAATTAATTGCCTATATATGATAGCTTTGCTTAAGGTATAGATATTTTAGTACCTTCACTATATCGCTGAAAGCATATGGGCACCTGGCCACAACTGTATGAGCTTACTAAACTTTCTAACTTAAAGTTGTGAGCATTAATAGGGACTTTCTTCAAGATTTGGCCACAAGATTTTGGAGGGCAACGGTCAGAACTTGCCATTTTTGAGGTCAGGCACTGATGTTGAATGGTGTGGCGATCTGCCATGCCAACCTCAAGCTCAACCTAGCTGTGTGCACAGGGCCGCAGTCAGTAAGAAGGCCACTGGACTTTGCCAGACTATTGTCACAATGTTGGAAACATGCAGTTGTCTAAAATGTCTTTGTATGCTGTAGCATTAACATCACCCCTCGTGTTGCAACTATGGTGGAACAATGAAAAGTGCATATCATGAAAAACAAACCCAGACCATTATTCCTCCTTTACTGCGAGCCCTATTTAGTCTGGAAGGAAGTATCCTGGTTGATACATCAGACTGCCAACTAGTAAAGCATGATCCGTAACTCCAGAGAACATATTTTCACTGCTCCAGAGTGGAGTGGTGGCATGCTTTGCACCACTTTAGCCAGCTGTGATGTGAGTGATGGAACAGAGGATTACACGCTTTAGCACTTGCCTTCCCTGCTCTTTGAGTTAGCGTGGTCTTCCACTTCATGACTGAGCTGCTATTGCTTCTAGGTGCATTTAACATTAATAGTCCTTACAGTTAACCTAGGCAGATCTAGCAGAGTAGAAATTTCATGAACAGGCCACCTCATCCCCACATTTATTCACACACGCACGCACTCACACACACACACAGATAAATTGTTACTGCATCAAAACTAGACACCTTGTGCTCCTTCAGTATCACTCTCTAAGTGTCATTATCATGCATGTTTTAGGTTGAAGATTGAAGTGCATTTAGAACATTGTACAGATTCTGGAATGCTCAGACTTGTCAAAGACAACATTACTAAAAGAGAACTCTATTTTTTTGGGAAGATTATTATTTGCTGTGTCGTAGTGTAATACAATGTTGTGTAGTATAGTTTAATGTAGGATAGAGTGAGACAGTATGGTGTTAGGTAGTGCAATGTAGTAATGTTTACTGTAATGAGTGAAGCGTAGTTTGGTTTAACGAAGTGTAGAATAGTGTAGTTCAGTGTGTTGGCAGTTTGGGGTAGTGTGGTGCATTATAGTATGGTGTTGTGAAGAGTAGTCTAATGTATAATGTAGTGTAGTGCAATGAAGTGTAGAATATTAAAGTTAATGTAAAGTAGTGTAGGATGGTGTAGTGCAATGTAGTGTAATGTATAATAGGATGGTTCAAGGATAGTGTAGGGTACTGCAGTGTAGTGTAATGTACTGTAGGATTGTGTAATATGGTGCAGTTAAATGTACAGTAGGATAGTGTAATGTGTCCAAGGTAGTGTATTGTAGGACATTATAGTGTATTATAGGATAGTGTAATAGAGTGTAGGCTAGTTTGGTTTAATTTATTCTACCGAGTGTAGCGTGATCTAGTGTAGTATGATGTAGTGTAGTGCCATGTAGTTTATTGTAGAATATTGTAGTGTAGCCTAGCGTAGATTTTTGTATTCAGTGCAGTGTAACATGGTAATGTAGTGTAGTTTAATGTAGTGGTTATAGTGTAATGTAGTTCAGCATAGTGTAGTGTAATGTAGTGCAGAAAACAGTAGTTTAATGTAGTGCGGGATAGTGTAGTTTAATGTAGTGCAGGATAATGTAGTGTAATGTAGTTCAGGATAGTGTAGTGTAATGTAGTGCAGAAAAGTGTAGTTTAATGAAGTGCGGGATAGTGTAGTGTAATGAGGTGCAGGGTAGTGTAGTTTAATGAAGTGCGGGATAGTGTAGTGTAATGTAGTGCAGGATAGTGTAGTTTAATGTAGTGTAGGATAGAGAAGTGTAATGTAGTGCAGAAAAGTGTAGTTTAATGAAGTGCGGGATAGTGTAGTGTAATAAAGTGCAGGATAGTGTAGTTTAATGTAGTGCAGGGTAGTATAGCTTAATGTAGTGCAGGATAGTGTAGTTTATTGTAGTGCAGGATAAAGTAGTGTAATGTAGTGCAGGGTAGTGTAGTGTAATGTAGTGCAGGGTAGTATAATGTAGTGCAGGATAGTGTAGTGCAATGTAGTGCAGGATAGTGTAGTGCAATGTAGTGCAGGGTAGTGTAGTGTAATGTAGTGCAGGATAGTGTAGTGCAATGTAGTGCAGGGTAGTATAATGTAGTGCAGGGTAGTGTAGTGTAATGTAGTTCAGGATAGTGTAGTGTAATGTAGTGCAGGGTAGTGTAGTGTAATGTAGTGCAGGGTAGTGTAGTTTATTGTAGTGCAGGATAATGTAGTGTAATGTAGTGTAATGTAGTGCAGGGTAGTGTAGTGTAATGTAGTGCAGGGTAGTGTAGTGTAATGTAGTGCAGGGTAGTGTAGTGTAATGTAGTGCAGGGTAGTGTAGTTTATTGTAGTGCAGGATAATGTAGTGTAATGTAGTGTAATGTAGTGCAGGGTAGTGTAGTGTAATGTAGTGCAGGGAAGTGTAGTGTAATGTAGTGCAGGGTAGTGTAGTGTAATGTAGTGCAGGGTAGTGTAGTGTAATGTAGTGCAGGGTAGTGTAGTGTAATGTAGTGCAGGGTAGTGTAGTGTAATGTAGTGCAGGGTAGTGTAGTGTAATGTAGTGCAGGGTAGTGTAGTGTAATGTAGTGCAGGGTAGTGTAGTGTAATGTAGTGCAGGGTAGTGTAGTTTATTGTAGTGCAGGATAATGTAGTGTAATGTAGTGTAATGTAGTGCAGGGTAGTGTAGTGTAATGTAGTGCAGGGAAGTGTAGTGTAATGTAGTGCAGGGAAGTGTAGTTTAATGTTGTGTAGTGTAGTTTATTTGAGTGATGTAGAGTAATGTGATGTAATTATTTTAGTTCAGGCAAGTGTAGTGTGGCGTGGTGTAGGGTAGGGTCAGATAGTGTAGTGTGCTTGTTATAAGTATGTTGTGCATGTCCTTGTATGTGTCTGCTGAGTCAGAATTCTGTCTTTGCTCTGCTGATAATTTGGTGCTGACTGAGGTATTGTGTTTCCTGTCTGTGTGTGTGTGTGTATGTGGCTGACAGCACTTTGTCTTTATTTTTCCAGTTTCTCAATAGCAGGAAGTGTGGAGTGTGCTCTTTCCTCCATTCACCTCCCTTGAGTCTATCCATCACTCAGCATATCTTTTTCTTAACTTTCTTTCTGTTTCTCTCTCATTATGTCTTGTTTAGTTAATGTTTGGATTTAAGAAATTATTATTTAGGCTGTGTGTGTGTGTGTGTGTGTGTGTGTGTGTGTGTGTGTGTGTGTGTGTGTGTTTGTGCGTGTGTGTGTGCGTGTGTCTGTGTAGTTGTGCCATGCATTCCAAAGCAAATTCTCAACACCCCAGCATACAAACTTCCTGATTTATGCCGAGTTTCCGTAGACATTTATCTGTTTAGAATTCACAC
Organism: Prochilodus magdalenae; assembly: GCA_024036415.1. Lineage (NCBI taxonomy): Eukaryota > Metazoa > Chordata > Actinopteri > Characiformes > Prochilodontidae > Prochilodus > Prochilodus magdalenae. The sequence goes on from JAMWET010001785.1 coordinate 394,649, forward strand.
TTATCTGTACCTCATTTATAGGATTTCTCGGATTTCTCTTATCTGCCTCTGATTTCTCTCCCCTTCTCTTTCACACTTTTCTTTTTCTTTTTTTTTTGTCCCATCTCTATCTTACTCTGCATATTTCTTCCCCTCATCTTTCTCTCTTTCTTATTCCGGAGGGGAATGTATGTATTTGTTTATGTTTGTTTGTTAAGATGTAAACTTAGGTCTTTCTCATGAAGCAGGATTCTTGCTTAGCTAAAATTGATGACTCTGGATTTTCTGTCTCACAATGGGGAATCACTGTTTTACCAGGATATATTGTCATGGCAACCTATGCCTAATCCTCTCCAATGGCATGTTAAGTTCAGGATTATATATTGTGAACATCTCTCCGACCAGTGAGGGATCGACTTTCTGGTAAAAGTAGACGCCTACACAGTCATTTTCAGGTCAAATTTTAAAACATGCTCAATATTTCTGTTTGTTATTCTGTAAATCTGTTTCAGTAACTCGTGTTTCAGTTAAAAGTAAGTTTGTTTGGCTTTAGAAAAAAAAAAATGGCATGTGCTCAGTGTTGCACCAAGACCATAAAAATGCAGGACAGACATATAGAGAAACATAAATAGTTAATTGAAATCATGGTTGTGAGTAAATGAGTGAAAAGAATAAAACCTCTATTAAATTTTCTTAACACTTTGCATTGCCTTGTCACATTTATCAACCATTTTATATGTGAAATAGTTTTCTGGCACTACAAACCAGTACACAATGTTAACACATATACCAAAATGTTTTGTCAGGAGTTCCTTTGATTGCTTACATGGCCCTCACTTGCTGTTGCTGAGGATTAAATACTAAAAGATTTACCTTCTTGTGCTTCCCATTGGCCCTCACACAGACATATGCACACCCGGTCACCCCCACTGAGCTCTAAATCTGATTAACCCACCGCCACTCAACGGCCAACCCACTCACACACAGTCTTAGGAGTTACATGGACTGACGAGGCTCTCTCCCTGTTTTCTTTATTTTACCATTAGGATATTTGCAACAGGACACAGTTCTTGGATTACTGGTCTGAAACTATTCCCTTTTAGGACTTCAAAGCGTTTCTCAATCTGTGGCTTGTTAGTTTAATGCTTTGGAGATTATAGGCGTGAAAACTGGAAAATTTATGAATTTTAACGAAGCGGTTAAGTTTCAGTGCAGCAGATAAGTAAAAAGTTGGGGTCAGATGAGGAACGGAGGTAGTTCAATTTTCACTCTGCGTTTTTGAGTTATTTGGATGTTGTGATTTTGCCTTGCCTAAACGTTAAACAAGCGCTGGCACCCTGTGCTCCCGATTATTAACCGTTTCCAAAGTTAGGAGACAGCGACGTTTGAAGATGCGTTCGCTGTCTTCTCCTGCGCTGTGCATGGCCAGTCGGAATGTTGGAGTCAGTAAGGGGTAAGGATTGTCTGATACTTGTTTTACCTGCCTTTTCACACTATTAGGATAATTAGATGTTTTTGGTTTTTTTTGCTTGGTGTAATAAAAATCCAGCATGGTGGCAAAATTATCATTTACATTTAAGGCATTTGGCAGACACTCTTATCCAGAGCGACTTACAACCCTGCTTGGTGTTCTGCTGGATAATAGTTTCCAGCTAGTATTATATGGATAGAGTTTAAAACTTGCCATGAGCTCAGACCCTTCCCAAACAAGGGCCAGTGCTGATACCTAGAGAGATCAATACACAGACATATATAAAGCAAAAGTGCACTACCTGGCAACCCCAGCCCAGCGCTCATATATATAGAAAAGAAAGAAGCTCTTTAACATGCTAGCAATCATTGACATTACCTACCTGGGTAGTTACAAGTTGGTACAACCGCGCCCCCTGCTTGGTTGTGTAGCATTTTAAATGGGAACTCAAAATTATGTACCAACTGTACATAAGTAATAAGTGTTCCAGTGTGGATAATTTGCTCATGCTGATAAAAACGCTGTAGAGCTTTTTTTTTGTAGAGATTGTGTGTTCAATTTTTTCAGTAAGATGATAATTCTCTTATTGTTTTGCAAAAATACTGAACAATCGACCAGCTTTTTGCTCTTCTGATGTATTTTTGTTGTAATTCTTTATAACGTGCGTTCTCACTGCAGTGTTTTTCAGTACATGGGCCGTTAGCTGAATTTTTCACTGACCTGCTACATATAGACTCACTGTGTCCTATTTTGAATCAGATTACCATGGAGACCATGCCAGTGTGCTCAGACGGCCCACTTCTTTGGCCATGCAAGTGTGTTTGCATGTGTGTTTTAGGTCAGAGCTTAGGTTTGTGGCATTATGGGAAACGTGTGGATGTGTTAGTGTGTGAGAGAGAGGGAGGATGTGTGTGTGTGTGTGTGTGTGTGTGTGTGTGTGTGTGTGCGTGCGTGCGGCCCTGTTTGCACATTATTGGCTGGACGAGTGCTGACATATTGTTGCTGCCAAGAGATTAGTGAATTAGCAGATTATCGCCCAAAAGGCAAACTGTACAATCCCACCAGATCTCTATCTGTCTCTCTCTCTCTCTCTCTCTCTCTCTCTCTCTTTCTCTCTCTCTCTGTCTCTGTCTCTGTGTCTCTCCCTCTCTCACTTACAGACACAATCACACTTACATTTACACACATCACCTCAGCAGCCTGAGGTTTCCGAACAAGATTCTGAGCAACAGTAATAGTTTAACTAAATATTAGAGCACTTATAAATTAAAGAGGCTTATCAGTCTATAAATAAGTGTCAATAAGCGTGTCATGGATAATGTAATAATGTGCATCATTATTTTGATAGAATTCACAATTATTGGTAGGCTAACTCTTCTGAAACTTAGACTAAGGCAATATCGACAATGTTGTGTCTAGAACCAGCATACACCCTCCACCCCACCTGTACAGAAGTACAAACTATGTCTACAACCACCATACTCCCTCTGCCCCACCCCAGCCCACTCTTGCTGTTGCTGATACTCCCTGTTAGCTCAGTTGTAAATAAGATTATCTGATTCTCTAAAATGTAAAGAGATTTTAGGCTTTAATGTAGCAATATATCTAGAGATGTAAGTAGATATTGCGGGACACTGAAAGTGATTTTTCCTAAATTGGTTATAAACACTTAATTGAAAAGTGTTTAAATAAGCCTTTGACTTTCATTACATAGGATAAATAAAGAGATATAGTTTAGGATTTACTCATATAATATGCAAACATATGATAGATAGAAGTTAATACTATCTCAGGTGTACAGAGAATGTGTGTTGTGTAACGTCTGAACTTTATACACTCATGTTGTTTATGATCAGACTTTAGACAAGTTTTATATCATTTATACCCAGCACTCTGAGTTATATAAAAAAATAAAAGGTTTATTATCGCAATATTATTGCAAAATAAGAAAGCAAGTCGTTGTCCTACATTTCATGCCTCTTTTGCAGACTTTGCAAATGTATGTATGTATGTATTTGCAAATTCATGAAACCTGTAGAATAGATTATATAGAGGTGTTAAAATTAGGATTTGGACTTGGGTTTGGCTCAGGGCTAAATTTATGACTATGATTAGGTTTTGAGTTGAATCTAAAGTTAGGATTAGATCTAGGACCTGTTTTTTCATTGTTAGTAAAAAATAATAGAACATTTTATAATTATTAAGTTGAATAAAACTGAAATTTAAGGGAATCATTGAAATAAAGTAATGTTTAATACAAATGATAAATAATAAATGAGTTGTGAATAGCGATGATGTTAACAATAATAATAATGAATCATGATAAATCATTTAGTTTAGTTAATTACAGCTATTCACATTTGTTTTATTGCACTCAAATTAAGCTTTTCTGACAAAAACTTACCTATTTATTGTTACTATACATTTACTGTTTATTTGCTGAAATGTGTCTGGTACAAACATTATGGTTCATTTAAGTTTTTTGTTTTGTTTTGTTAAGTATGCTTAAGTAACAAATAAAATTCTGCGCTAAAAGTTGCAGAAAATTGTTAAGTTGTGTCTACAGTTAGCACAATTCATCATACCACACTGTCAATTTTGCCTGTGACCCCCCCCCCAAGCGAGTTTTAATTACATCATGTGCACCATTAGGTAGGTAAATGTCATTTCCCCCTTCTTCAACCTCCACCTGTTATAGAGAGAAAATGTAGAGCTCGCTCATAGACCTTCCTTAATGATGAGTTTCACATTCACTGACTTTAAAATATCTGTTTTTTGTGGCAGGTTCTCCCTCGGCTCTGATTTGCATGGCCATGCCCTGGTGTCTGTGATTGGTGGCGAGGAGGAGCACTTTGAAGACTTTGGGGAGAGTGACTCCACCTCAGACCTGCTGCTGGCCAATCAGGAGGAGGGGAGGGCAGCCCCTGAGGGCGAGGGACACCCAGAACCACATCAACACCCGGGGAGCCCAATGCATCGCTCGTCCATGCTGCTGTCCCCAAGGTGTGCATATATATCACACAAGAATAGACAAAGTAAATGTTCAAACTGTGAACACGAGGGTCGTTGTCACATACATATATCGCACATGTGTGTGTGTGTGTGTATGTGTAGTCACATGCATATATCTCACATTAAGTGTTAAAATAGTCATGTAAAAATATACTGCGGTACTGTGCTAATATAACCTCATGACCAAAAATAGCTCTCTAAAACGGTATGTGTGTGTGTGTGTGTGTGTGTGTGTGTGTGTGTGTGTGTGTGTGTGTGTGTGTGTGTGTGTGTGTGTGTAGGTGGTTGCTCTGACGATTCGGTGTGTTATTTATAATACTGTTCAGATATAGAGCGTCTATATTTACTGGCACAATTCAAGTACTGCTGCTCATGACAGGTGCAGGGGGACCTGACAGTTGTGCAGCAGCTCTGAAGGACAAATTGGAAATCTCTTTTCTTCCTGTACATGTTATTCCTTTTTCTTTATTTGATATTTGAGTCCTTTTATCTATGCCTTGCTAAGCCAGTGACTCACAGTATTATGTTACATAATTTGCCTGTGCAGGTGGGTTGAAAGATTTTGCTTAGTAAGACAGCAAGCATTTTGATAGCATATCTGTAGGTGGCCTTACTGTTGCTAATATCAGTGAGGTCTCTGTTAATGTTTGTAGTTTCTTGGTGCAGTGTTAAGGTGTGTGCGTGTGATGTCACAGCCGCATGAATAAGGCCATTTGAGGTCAATTACAGGAGGCGTGTGTGTGGTTAGTTCCAATGAAGCTGAGGCATCGCCTCACCTCTATATACTTACACTACTGTTCAAAAGTTTGGTATCACTTCCCATATTAATAACTAGTTGGTCCCATCATCCCAAACTTTTGAACAAAAGTTTTTATCATTGAGATCTTTTTTTCAGGATTTCAAATTGTTGATGATGCAAGACACTGTGATGCTCACACAGAAACAACATGTTGAAATAGACACAAACAGAAGAATAAAATGAATGTCTGTGTAACAGGTTTGGCAGTCATACTATTTAGTTAGTTATGCTCACTTTAGTTATTTGGAGCTTGCTGATAGCTGACGTTCCCTAAGCTCGCTTCTTTTGCTTTTGACAACAACACAATGAACTTTATAACTTTGATTTTAAGATGATCTGCTTCATCTGACAAGAAGTGGAAACATTTCTTTTAGAAATATTGGGATTAGTCAGTTTTATATACCATTTTTCGTTCTATGGCACATTTCATTTTTAGTTTGCCCAAGTATTTGCCTAATGTTTAAATGATTTTATATGTGTATCTGCAAGAAAATTGTGTTGTGTTATTACAAATAGTTATTCCATACTTTTGAACAGTAATTCAGTGAGTGGCAACATGCAGTGTCAGCCAAAAGAATCCCTGCAACACACACAGAGGCGGAATTATGTAACATGCTGAGTTTAGTCTTCACATAAACATTAGAGTGGAGGTTAACTCAGGAGAGGAGTGAGTGTGTTACTGCTTTAGAATGATAGTGCTGCCGTTTTGCCATCCATAATAACAGTTTCAACCTTCATGATTCTCCTTTGATGATCCTTATGTGAAATCTCCTCACCTTTCTGCCTTTACCTCTCTCAATCACACTCTAACTCAAACTCACTCTCTCTCTCATTTTCTGACTCACTCACTCACTTAACTGATTGTGCTTGTTTTTCCCTCACTGTTCTCCCTATCTTTCTCACTCCTCTCTTGCTTCTCTTCTCTTCTCTTCTCTTCTCTTCTCTTCTCTTCTCTTCTCTTCTCTTCTTTCAGTTCTGATCCTTTCCCCACTAGTTTCCAGAGTTTTCTGCAGTCTGAATCTCTGGAGTTCTTCTGCACTCACTGTCACAAACAGATCAGCCGTCTTGAGGATCTGTCCACTCGTCTGCACTTGCTAGAAATGAATAGGTAACACACACTCTCTCCCAGATGAAAGTGTCATCTGTGTGTGCGTACGTTTGTGTCTGCGTGTACACGTGTATCTTGCCCGTATGCACACACGGTATCCTCACTGCCTGCACGTGTGAGTGTTTTAGTATGCAGTTGTGGTTTGTGCCGTGACGTTGTTTGGATTGCTGTTTTTTCTTTTGATCAGTGGAAGTCTGCATTCAGAGAACAGTCCTGTGTTTTTCCATACAATGATGGTGTTTAGTGGAGTTTCTGTGAAATGCTTCTAAATAAGATGTGATGTGAAAAAGTACTCCAGCAGGCCATAGAACTTCTTGCATACAGAAAACAAAAAACTGTTTTGCAGTTTATAGCCAATGCCACTCTGATGCGAGAGACAGATGCACTATAATGTTACATTAGATACAGACACCAATGAGTCTGACTGGATTTTTGCTTACGTGGATAGCAGTAATACAAAAGTAGGTACCATTTTAGTAGCCCTCTAGCAAAACGGTCGTTGTCAGTAACTAATGGAACCCTAAAAGAGGGTTTTCCATATTTTATCTTAGTTTTGAAGCAATTTCAGAAAAAAATCAGAAAAAATGTTGGATTTGCAAAAATTCTAGATAATGAGTGTATTCAGTGTATAGGTGAGTATTGCTAGGTAAGTAACTGTGTGTGTGTGTGTGTGTGTGTGTGTGTTTAGATGTTTTTTCATATTGAGTTGATATTTGCCTTGCATGTTGTTTGCAGCTGTCATGCATTGGTAATAAAATGCCATGTACATGTTGTGTGTATTTGCTTGTTTGATATTACATTTCCAAGTTTTGATTGGTTAGACAGTAATAGTCATTAAAATCCATTCTGCTCTGGTGTAAGTTCTGGAGCCCCACTGTTTTTTTTTTTTCTTTCTTTCTTTCTTTCTTTCTTTCTTTCTTTTTTTCTTCAAAATTTCCATCTTAGATGTGAACAGAGTCATTTAAACTGCTCTCTTTACAGAGAGGTAGCTTTTACAGGCCGTCTTTTTTTTCATCTGACATCTGGTATTCCTCACCACCGCTTTTCTCTACAAACCACTCTTGCTACTTTGTGTATGTGTAAAGGAATGAATTATTTAGAAATATTGGAGTCATTGCCATCAGACTTATTTAACCATGCAGTTACATGGTTAATTACACTGACATGAGGTAGATTCTTTATCAAGAAGTTAAAATCTGTTTTTCTAACTTCTGAAAGGTTTAGTGTAAATTGAATGAAAATAGGGAATGTATGTTAAATAATAATATGAAATCACAACATGCTTTAGTTGTTAAAGGCTGTGGCATCTCGGGGTGAAACAGAAAACCAATATGATGCAATAAACCGAAAACACAAGAATAGAATACAGCAGCCAAGCCCAAAGCCAGAAGCTTTAGGCTGAGGTACCCAGCCTGTGACCCGATGTTTATTCTGGCCTGTGAGGAGGCATCTACTTTCAGCTTGAGTGAGCTTTAATCTTATGCAATTGTTCTAATGATATATGCATCGATGCTTTAGCACTTAGATAAGAAGTCACCTCTTTGGTTAAGGTTAAGCAGCACAAGTTGTTTTTTCACTATATACAAGTTGTTTTTTCACTATATAATGGTACTTCTGGTTATCATTTGTTTATTTCCAGCTATATTCCTGTAATCAGCGTTTATTAACGGTTCTTTTGGCCCTGAGTGCTTTACTAAAGAGCTGACCAATCAAAACTGCCCTTTTCCCCTAGATGTTTTTCCTTCCATGGTTCACAGGTTAGGAATGGGGGCCTGACCCCTTTCCCTTTCCTCTGTCTGTGTTTCTTTCTGACGTCCTTTTCCTGTTTTCTCTCTCTCCCCATCTCTCTCTTCCTCTTGTGTTCTCTTACTCTCTCAGCTCCAGCAAGAGGCTGTCTAGTAAGAAAGCAGCAAGGTGAGCATCTCAACTTGACATGTTTGTGTAAACGTGTGTGCAGATGTATATGCTGATTGGCATATTTGGGTGTGTCTGTAGGGTGTATATGTTCATGTTAACAGTTTGTGTACTTTTAACTGTTTGGATAGATACCATGCAGCTGGTAGTTTTACTGATAAGTCAGGGTGTGTATTTAGGGTCACACTGTTTGAGCCCTGCAGTATAACATTGACGTAACCATGCCATAAACATGGTACTCGTCGTGTGCTGTCCTCCCCGAGTTATCATGACATTTTTTGTTTAGTAGTGTAACAGTATCGGGTTATCATTAGGTAATAGATGCTGTAATGTTTGCTAGATAATGTCACATGCTTGTGCAAGTTGTGCAAAGCCTGCTGTGGTTAGCTGTGGTTGGCAGTTACAGGGATAGGCAATATTATATAAGTGAATAAAAGTCTTGACAGCACATCCTCGCCATGATTATGTCACTGTTACAAAGGAGAGCTGAAGTAATGTGTGTCTGCTCATATGTGTGTGTTTCAGGCATTTGCTACAGTCCAGTGGTCTGGATGGCATGAGTGATTTAAGCCGTGACATCCTGGACCTTGCTGAGAGTGATATCACTGATAAGGTACCAATTCCTATTAATAAGCGCCGTAAATGTTCTCTCCTTTACAGTTTAAAGGTTGTATAACTATATCCAAAGCACATATGTGTGTTTGTGTGTGTGTGTGTGCGGGCGTGTGTGTGTGTGTGTCTATGTCACACTTAATAGGGCTGGGCAGTATGATCCAGAAACCTTGAAAAAATGTTTGTTTCTGACGCCTGATTCCACAAAAATAAAGCAGAATAAAACTGTGTGTCTTAACTATACTTTTTACTGCTGTTTTTGATGACATGCTGTGAACAAGGCCTCTTTTGTTTTATGTAGACCTTCTGATTTACTGGTTATGTGTGTGTTCCAGGTGCTACTGCTGGAACGGCGTGTGTCTGAGCTTGAGAAGGACTCTGTGACAAGTGAGGAGCAGCATGCACGTCTGCGTCAGGAGAACCTCACACTGGTTCACCGTGCAAATGCCCTGGAGGAGCAGCTCAAGGAGCAGGAGCTCCGCTCTGAAGAGAACCTGCAGACCCTCGCCCGCAGACACAGAGACATGCTCAACAAACTGCAGCGAGAGAGAGACCTGGAGATTGAAAACCTGCAGGCCAGGTGTGTGGTGTGTGCACGTGTATATACCAATGCACCTGTGCTTCATGTTCATGCTGTGTTCTGCTGCCACCTTGTGGTCAAAATGGATATTTTCTTTTGTCATCTGAAGATATTGTCATCTGAAGTGCCACAAAACATTCACTACAAACACTACATGGCCCAAAGTGTGTGGAGACCTAAGCCTTACATCTTTATGTTGGACATTCCTTATAAACACCATAGGCATTAATATGGAGTTGGTCATTACTTTTATGACCTTACTTTAGCTATAACAATCTCCACTCTTTTTTGAGCGGTTTTCACAATGTTGTGTCTGGTGGAGTTTGTGCCCATTCAGGATTTGTAAGGTTAAGCCATTCAACTGACATTCCAATTCATCTCATAGGCGTTCACTGAGGTTAAGGACAGGCTCTGTGCAGGTACCGGTCCTCTGGCATCAGCCAAATTCAGATTCATCCATCAGACTGCCAGATTTCTATTACTCTGGAGTCCAGTGGTGGTATGCTTTAAACTACTCTAGCCAATGCTGCACATTTTCCATAGTGATTTTTTTAAATATGTGCATTTTGTCTACATTTTGTACTTTTCATTGATCCAGTTCAGTTTGGAAACTTTTGGCAATTTTGCCAAAAAGTCAGAATCACAGTTCAACAGTGGGGCATAAAATCTGTATTGTTGGATGTATTGCAGTTTGTGAACATTATAGTAGAAAAGCATATTTGATCTTTGTGAAACATTTGTCCGCATTAACAAGCGTTTGCGTCCTGTTTCCTTACATATAAAGTTTTGAAAGTGTTATTGCACCTTCCTCCAGATCATAATCATACGGCCCAGTTGAGTGCATGAACCTGGCAACTGTGGTCACTTCTGGCAGTGATGAATGTTTGCTGGGTTCTGCTAAAGAAAATGAGTGTGGTTAAAGTTTTGTGTGTGCGTTTGTCTGTTTGTTTGTAGACTGCATCAGTTGGATGAGGAGAACAGTGAATTGAGATCATGTGTACCTTGCCTAAGAGCCAACATCGAAAGACTGGAAGAGGTAAGGAAGAGACTCATTCATTTACATGTTTTATACTCTATTTATGCTGTTCATGTAAATACTTTACACATTTACACATTTAAATTTCTCTCTCACTACCTGTAGGAGAAGAGGAAGCTACAGGACGAGATGGAAGATGTAGCAGACAGGCTTAATGAAGAAACAGAGTCCCGCAGGAAAATGTCGGACAAGCTAAGTCATGAGCGCCATGGAAACCAGAAAGAGAAAGAAAACACACAGGAGGTAGGGGTCGGACTAAGAAAGGGAAAAGTCAGAATCAAACTTTAAATAACCTTTGTGTTCAGTTTTAGAATGTATAATTTACCTGTACTCCCATTAAAGAGAAAAGTAATGCAGTAAAATGAATAAAATTGTGAGATTTTAGCACAGTAACCCTGCATCACCTAAACGTTCAGCTTTTCTGGAGTACACTAAATAGCTCATGAAGCATCTGAAGTAGCTGTCAATTCTAAACAGACTTCACCTTGTAATTACCTGGCACAGGTTGGGGTTTGGCTGTTCCTGGTTAAATTGAAAATGTTGTTGATTTTCCACATAATAATTTATCGCCTCATGTACAGAGAAGACACGTTTAATAAGTAACTAATAACTAATTAATTTAATTTAAATACAAAAGAAAGTATAATGTTATAAAACATGAAAAGTGGCATAATAATGGATGAGTATGTTGTAACACTTTCTTATTTCTCTCTCTCTTTTTCTCTGTCTCTCTCTCTGTCTCTATCTCTGTCTCTCTTTTTCTCTAGCTGATTGAGGACTTACGGAAGCAGCTGGAGCACCTGCAGCTCTATAAGTTGGAGACAGAGGCTCGTCGTGGACGTTTGCCTGGCGCTGGCCTGCAGGAGTACAACACACACATGAGAGAAAACGAGCTGGAGCAGGAGATACGCAGACTCAAACAGGTATACACACAGACACACACAAACACACACACACACAGACTTTACTTCAGACAGAAATCTTGAACTCTGACTGTCCTGGAACTGAAATGTCACATGTGAGTAAATTAAATAGTTTTATTAGTATGTTAGCTGTAATGTTCTGTAGCATTTTTTAAAATCTGTATATGTACCGTTTGCTGGATTGTTTATACATAACAATACATTTAAGCTACTATTTAAAGTTGTTGGCTTTTTTAGTTACCGCTTTGTGCTGTCCTTTCTGATGTGAGAATTTTTAGTGGAATGGTTCAGTTCAGCAAAAGCAGTTTGTTTCAGTGATTCAAGCATTTTATTAAGCATTTGATGAAACATGTAGTGCCTATAGTGGCTTGTGACATAATTTGGGTTGTAGAAAACATATATATTTCTATATCTATATATTATGCATTTCTGACATGGTTGATGGTTTTTTTAGTTAAAGCTAGACGATATTGTGTTGGTGTCTCCGGTGCTGGGTATAGGGTTGATTCTGTCCTCAGTTCAGTTGTTGTATTTAGTGAATTAGTGAAAACACATTGTTAAAAGACAATCAAGGCAAGAAAGAATGATGAAAATGATGCCTTTCCTCTTTGCAATTAGACATTATAACCTACTGCACTTATTCTGTGACATTTTGACCCAATAGCGTTTCAATTGTCACAGACTTTCCAACCTGTCAATCATCCAATCAGGGTGGGGCCAACAGCATGCAGAGCAGAAAAAGCTCACTTGGTGTTCTTTTTTACAATCCAATTTCAATATTTTGATCCCCTTTTTACTTTTTATTGTTTACAAATATTTGGAATTCCTGCCTTGTTAAAACAAGCTAATTTAGTACCTCTCTCTTTGTCTCTCTCTGTAGGATAACCGCAGTCTGAAGGAACAGAATGATGAGCTGAATGGGCAAATTATTAATCTCAGTATTCAGGGAGCTAAAAGTCTCTTCACCGAGTCACTGTCTGAGTCCCTGGCATCAGAAATCAACAACGTCTCTCGTGCAGAGGTGTGTACCAAGGGCACAGGCACAATTTAACATTAGAAATACACTGTAGGTCTTGACTGCTGAACCTGTTGATAAACAACAAACTGTCGTTTTTGTGGCACTTACAGTAATTTTTACTGTGTATTTATAGCTAATGGAGGCCATACAGAAGCAGGAGGAAATTAACTACCGCTTGCAGGACTACATCGATCGCATCATCGTGGCCATCATGGAGTCCAACCCTTCTATTCTAGAGGTCAAGTAAAAGCTGTGACAGCCGCCCCCCGTGCTGGACGAACACTGAACTGCATCTGGAGGCCATGCTGGACACAATACACAACTTCCAGCTCAAAGTGGATTTCTGTTTCTGCTTCACAGCTGCTTTTCTGCTCTCTGCTATAAGACAAGATTCAGCGCCTCTGTTCTAGCACCATTAATGCTTCTCAAAGGAATCAACTACTGCTCTGTGGAAGAAGAGGTGTGTGTGCGAGGGTGAAGATGATTAGCATGGCTGTTGGTTCCTGTGAATTCCCTGTGTTGTGGGACCGAGGGGCCCAATCCCTCTGTGTGTGCAAATGAGTTTGAGTGTACACGTGTGTGTGGCAAGTCCTCACTGAATCACAAATGCAGAGTGCACTCACAGTGTAGTAAATTTGTTAACACAGGGTTCATAAGTCTACATATCCCTTTCATGACAGCTGACATACACCTACGTAAACATCTAGAAACATTTATTTTACTTAATGTTTGATGTCATACAGGCTGCATTTGCTGACTTTGATGTGAAGTTCACATAATATCTATGTCAGGTGCCATTGTTTACAAGTTGGCACGACACTTTATGATCATGGCTGTTTATATACGTCCATAGTAGTTTTAGATCGTTTGAGCATGACCATGAAAGTTTAAAAGTTTGGTTTTTGAATACTTTCTGAGCGGCAGTGCAGAACAGGAAATATGTGCACATTATAATTGTTTTAACTAAGACTAGCGGCTACCATTATGTGATTGTCTGATATTAGTATAATTAACTTGGATTGCAGTTCACTGTCCACTGAGAGCTAAACAACTGTCTACATATTATGCAAGTAGTTATCAAAAGTAAAAGGCAACAGCAGAGATCTTCCAAATTTCAAACACACTGACCTTTTGACCTTTGTATGGTAAGCAAAAGGGTTATTAACAAATACCTGAAAAGCAGTGCAGTTTTTCATGTGAACAACTCTCCAAACTTTTTCACTGCTTATACGTTTAACTCTACAATGTTTTTTTAGTCATGGAGCACAGCCTTTCGATGGGTGCTTCCCTGTTCTCAGAATTCTCAGTCTGGTGTCTTTGCTTTTCTAGATGCAAGGTTCTCGCCGTCACGGTGGCACAGATTGTAGCCTCATCTAAAGTTTCTTTGCATAACTATTGTGGATGGAAACACAACTGAATTCACTATTTATTTTTGCTGCAGTTTTACAAATGCAAAACGTTTGAATGGAAACCCAGCTATTGTGATTTACAATGAGCTACAAAGTCTTCTGTGATTGCATCAAATACTTAATGTCAGAAAACTTGACTTCATTCACCTGACATAGATGTTATGTACACACGTATACACTACATAGATATACAAACACTACAAATGCTGTGTGATTTCACCCTTGTGTTAAGTCAACGTGACAAAAGCAGCCTTTATGAAAGATGATACTTACTGAAATAAGCCTTCAAAAAAGTTTGTCATTTGCAATGATGGGCTAACATAAGTGACATGTAGCCTTATGCACTTTGTCCTTCAGGTTCCTTCAGTGAAGTGTTACCGTAATAACACCATGCTTCTACACACACGTTTACACACACACATATATAGCTGTTATTTTGCAGTGTCAGGTTTTGGCTCTTGAGTTGAATCCCAGTATAGCTCCATGAGTACACCCGTGTGAGGGGCACTGCGTGACCTGAGGGTGGGTGACTGTATGTGTGTCTTTACATATTGCTGATGTCATTACAAAATGACCACTGTTGTTGTTTGCTGACATTTTTAATCAGCTTTAAAGAATGTCCATTGTATTCATGATTGTTGTTAAGTTGTAGATTTCTGTTTTATTTCGTCTTGTTTATTTATTACGATGAAGCAGAACACGAGGACCTGAAACACAACACAGATCACCTAAGTCCTCCTGCCTGAAAACAGCTGCTTGTGACCAATAGCAAAGCAGCTGGTTGTATGCTGACTGGGGAGGTGGTGATGCACTGTGGGAAATGTAGTTCTGTGCCCTTGCATAGATTTCCTGCTGAGTGAGACAAGCCGGAAGCGATGGACTGCCTTCTTTGGCCTGGATTAGAGCGAGAGACTTTAATTTCCTGTACAGAAAAAATCTCATTAATTAAGGTTGAATGAAAAATGAAAAAGGATATATATATATATATTTCTTCTAATGCAAGCTGAAAAATCTTGATAATGAAGGAAGCAATTGCACTCTGAAAAGCAAATTTGAAGGAACTTTCAATTGCTTGGACACTTTGTGAAAATGGGACATTTTGGCTGAATTCTACTGAAATGAAACAAGAACAGCCATTTGCTGTTCCTAATTAATAATGAAGGAAGAAGTGGACAGAGTGATGGAGAGAGAGATGTTGCTTTGAAGGACTTGAGCAGATGGAGAGAGAGAATCTGTGTTTCGTCTGCCTCTTTTGAGCCTCTCTTGGAAAACGAAGTAAAACTCAAACTGACTACTGGGACTGTACACACACGCTTCCCTCTCTTTGAATGTAAATAATGATCTGTAAAATGGTTTTCCATTCTATCTCTCAGTTTCACAGTTTCTCACAGTAGGTATTTTTATAGACACTGGGAAAGAAGATTAGTTAGATTTGGTCTTCCACCCTCTCATGTGTTCTTCTCGGCCATGTCATGTATGTGTCTGTGTGTGCGTGCGCTCATATGCGTGTAAATCTCTGGCAGGGCTGAGATTTGGGCTTGTGTCAAGCAACTGAGAGGGCTGATCTGGGATCAGTTCAGGATCAGAGGCCTTTCATACCAGAGTGAATGTAATTGGATGGGCAGGCAGAGTTGATCCTAGGTTGGGGGTTTCCAAGCTTTTTAACAGCATTGTTGGAGCTAGAGCTTCAGTGCATACCATTGTTATCAGAGCTCGGTCCAAATATGAGGAAAAACCATCTCTACAGTAGTGATAGCTTCTGTTAGCATCCATGCTAAGCTAATGTTGACTCACATTAACTTTTTTTGCTCGTTCTAGATTAAATACATATTTGAACCATTCAGCTGACTGCCTGAAGCTTGTGAAAGACATATTAGCATATATTTTGCTGCGGTTTCACAGTGTCTTATTTCAGGAGCCTGGTATAGAGCTGCCATAGTTTTCCATATCTAATAACCCACTAATTAGTCCGCTGCTCGTACAGTGACATATCTGGGACTTCCAAAAGGCCCTGAGTTTTTTCCTCATGATGTTGATGAGGAAATCGAAAGGTGATTGTTGGTTTCCTTTTGTTGCTTCTCCTCAGCTTTTGGAGTCCTAATCAGTAGGAGAGCTCACTTAGCTATATATACCTAAATGCCACAGAAGAAAAATAATTACTGATTGACTGCTGGAGTTTCAGGAATTCAGTTTAATTCTGTGTCCCATATAGAAATCAATAATTATAAAATAAAATCAACCGTCATAATATAAAGCACTAAAAATTACATATAAATTTATACCAGTAGCCATTAGCTTTTCCCTGAGGGTTATCCTCTGGTATATGATCTTACTTTACAATATACAACAAGATGTGTTAGTGGCTATGTGTTTTTGGCATCCACCCTGACTGAGTACTACCTAACTGAAGCCCTTCCACAAGTATATTGTTCCAAAAGGAGACTCAAGGGTGCCTTGCATCTTAGGTTCATATGAAAGCTGTGCAGAGGTCCAGACCAAGCTTTGAGAGTTCTCTCCTACAGTCTGCTCTTGTACCTCTTATTTCTGTGGCATAAATCAAGTTGAAAAACAGTATTAATAATGACAGCCTCGATAATAAAACCCTGCTTACCACAGCGCTTTATTTTATATAGACTGAAATAAACTAGCCATGGCCCAGTACCGGTCTGCAGCCTAGGGATTGGGAGCCTCTGTCCTAGGTCATTATGGTTCGCCTGGTGAAGTTCCCTAAGGTGCTGTGGGTCTGACCACACTGACTTTTATCATTGCATTTCTCTTGTTCCTTTCTGGAAGTCTGGTTGGCTCCCTGTAATTCAATACTGCTTCTTCCCCTCTGTAATAGGGTGAAATAGTCCAGTCCTGTGCCTCGGGGTTTGGTGTACAGTCCATTTTGAGCTTTAAGAGCTGTTTTTTTCTCCACTTTAAAAGACAGTGGTAATATTCAGACAGCCTTCTCCTGCCTTTTAGAAGCTTGGGTCTGTGTGCGAGTGCCTCATTCTTTCGTTTTCTCTCTCTCTCTCTGTCTCTCTCTCTCTCTCAACCATCTGTAAGTCATCTTTAAACTCTGCAGACAGAGCGCCAGTAGCACTGATTACGCACTACTATCATTAACATGTCTAACAGTAAATGCTGACCATTAAAAAAACAAAAAATGTGTATAAAGTTTTTGTGAATTCTCACTCACACTTCCAAATGTCCAAAGAAAACATTTCACTGCTGAGCAGGAGTTCCACTTGTCACTTAGAAAACGTGAAGAATACTAATTTTAGTATGTGAGTAAACATAAAGAAAATCTTGCTGTAATGAAGGATAAAACTGTAAAGTGAAATTTATTCTGATTATGAAGGAACATGTATAAATTAAGAGATCAGTATTGTCTTCTGCTGTAATTTTTTTTCCCTCGTTCTGGTTCTTTTGAAGATGCCCCATAAGATGTATCTCTTATTGTAAGGGGGTCCTATAGATTTTCAATTGTAAAAAGTAAAATAAAATAGACACAAATAAATAAAATGAACATATCTCCTACACGCATGACGTATCCTTTCTGTACTTAACATAGTTGGGAAGAGCTCTGCTCTGGTGCTAATTGGTAAACTGGTTTAAATTACTTCCATACTTACTGGACCTAATTTGATTTAGTTGTGCCTGGGGTAAGTTGTAGCAGAATCCTCCAGTCAGGTTCTTCCTCCAGACAGTAAAGGCTGATGTTCCTCTCAACCTGTTTTTTTAACCTGCTGCATCATTGCAATGTCATTGTACAGCTCAACATGCTTGGAGGAGAGCACTTTTATGTCTGGTGCCTGGCTTTGCCGTTTTCCACAGCTGAGAGGACGTCCCTCTTATAATACAGTGAATTCGGTCTAATGGATACATACATATATTCAGTAGGAGTGTTCTGTTACCCATGGATGCAGTGAATGAAATGTTTATGGCTTGGCCACAAAGCTAGGGTGGGAAACCACTGGTCTTCTCACTCAGCATTTTCGGAGGAGGAATGTGTGGCTTATTAAA
The DNA here is from genome assembly GCA_024036415.1 of Prochilodus magdalenae. NCBI lineage: Eukaryota > Metazoa > Chordata > Actinopteri > Characiformes > Prochilodontidae > Prochilodus > Prochilodus magdalenae. Next base: position 412,521 of record JAMWET010001785.1, read on the forward strand.
TAGCCTGAGCTTCCTGCCAAACCTAACCTCTGTCAGGACTGACTAATAATATCCTACCTCCTTCATCAGGATTGGCTTGCAGTTCATACCAACAGAACAGTTAGCCAATCGGTGAATCCACAGGTGAATCTTTACAACTGATAACTGTATATGAAATCACAAAAAAAAAAGTTGGTTGCTAAGATCTGATGATTACTGCCATTATGTTTTTGAGTCAGCAGTTTAAGTTGTGGCTGAAGTATGAATGCTTAATGAAAACAATATACCCAAAAGGAAGAAGCAGCGTAGAAAAAACAGTTGTCTAATAAATTAGGCCAGACCGGTGTAGCTGGTGAGCGCTGATGTATGAAATGAAAACAAGGACACTCAGGAAGTAGCTACAGCTTGTAGGATGAAAGTTTTAATAAAACAGTATAAATATGAAATTAAATAACCTCTTTTTCCGGAAGCAGTTAAAGTATTGCACCTCCCAGATTGCCAAGGGGTCCATTGGTCACACCTCATGACTTGCCCCTCTCACCTTCAGCTGTCAGTGCACTTCCACTCCATGCCAAAATGAATCCATCACTGCTGGGAAAACATCACCCCAAGCTTCTCAGCTGTTAGTGCTCATTTTTAATAAATAGCCTATCTATCATTCCTCTAGTTCTGATTGATGACTTTTTACACTTGCCAGGTATCTGTATGCAGTAACGTGGGGTGGATGGTTTGCTTGCATTTGCTTGCATCTCTTCCCCTTCTGACGGGCTGAATGACGTTACTTATGCAATGCATTTTTTGTTATACCATTGACAACTGCAACATGCATTAATTCTGTGCCTCACATGAGCATGTGTCACTGCATTTGATCTAGGGATACATTTTAGGGAAATCCACTGGTTACAAATGTAAGAGTGGTCTGCTAAATTTAGGGTCAAGAAAAGAATGTCACCCTAGATGCATGACCTTATTAGAGGCGGGGAGACAGCAGCCCCACTAAGAAAGCTGTGAGTCTCTGGTGATGAAAGTGAGGTGGATGCTGCAGGTAGGGGAAACAGTCTTTTAACAGGATTTTGTTATTTATGAATGACTCAATACTCCAGCGGGAGAAATGCATGCTAATGTTACATTACTGCTTATAATCCAGATTATATGCTCCGTTGATTTTCTCTGTGGAGAACATACTCAAATACAGCATTTTCTGCAAATGTTGCTGCACAATGTTGATTTTTTTGCCAAGTTGAACTAGCTGAAAACAAGTACAGACAAAGCTAAAAAAGAGCAGACCTTTTCTACAAGCCACATTTAGTAGTTTATTTTTTCCAATCAGCTAAACAGTAATTATGTGCGGTTTTCTCTCTGTAGAGGAAGTCTCTTATTTTAGTTAGTAGAAAACTGACTAAATGTTGTTTGACCAGGGGAAACTAAACCTCTCATAGAACTGTATGTATTAAAATCTTTAGCTGTGATGCATCATCATTATTATTATTATTATTATTAACATCGTCATCATCATTATTATTATTATTATTATTATTATTGTTATTATTATTAGCATCATCATCATTATTATTATTATATTATTATTTCTTAGCATCATCATCATTATTATTATTATTATTATTATTAGCATCATCATCATTATCATTATTATTATTATATTTTATTATTATTATTATTGTTGTTGTTGTCACTATTGTTATTGTTATATATATTTTTATTATGCGTGATGCTGTCTTGTTTGATTGTCTTTATCTGATTTCAGTTCTGTTGTCTGGTTCCAGTTTAGTGTCACATGTTAAGGTGAGTAACTGAAGACTATCCTTTGGGAACTTGCTGTCAATATAAACATCAGTCATGCCTAGCGTGTTGTCCAGTTGTGTATGTGTTTGTCATATGGCCCGTTGCCCTGTTCAAGGTGGGCTATCTGAGTCCAGAGGCAACGCTTCCCGTGTGTAAAGGGCATCCTAAAAAAAGAAAGGCAGTATGTTCCGCAGCACACAGACCAGGGTGCACCTCCTGAGTGACATGGAGAAACTGGACAAGACTCTGTTTCGCCTGGAACAAGGTATGTCCAGCCATAACTGGGGACTTCTGTGCTATTGAGACAGGTACTGCGAGGTGAAGATTTGCTTTGATGGTAATGTTGTTTGCTGCTCTGGACGGTTTGATTTGCAGCAGATCATGCCACTAACTCTAGGTTTTGCTTACACTACTGATCTATCTGAGTCTTACTGAAACACAAGCCTCTTACGCTAAAGGTGATTTATGTGTCACATATTTTGCATTACCTAAGCATATCTTGTAAGGACCAAAATATCACATAGATACATAATTAGCAGACGAGCTGCTGCTGGCTTTCTTCATGTTTTGCGTCCTGTTCCAAAATCTGACTGTGCAGTTGCTACTATCCAGCACTGACCAAGTTGTATTAACCCCATAAACCACAGACATGTTAATCAGCTGTTCATAGTAAGACGTACTGTCCAATGACTACACAGAACTATTAGGTAACTACTCTGGGTATAATACGTAGTTAAATAGGGAAGTGAAGAATTTAGCTGTAGACCTACATATAGATCCTAGCAGTTACCCTAGAGTATGTGTATGACACAGAACTGATCATTTAATAGTTGTGGATAAAAAAAGTCATTCGAAGTGGTTTGATGTGAAGCTTACCACCTCTGACTTCTGGTAGGTGAGTAATGGTATGGTAAGTAAAAAGTAAGCTGGTTAATGATAAGTATTAGCATTTTATTTGCCAGTGAACCTACACGTGTTTGTTTGTAAGAGTATTGATTGTAAAGTCCTGGTAAATGTGAGAGAGTTTCTTCGGTTAATTGATTTTGCATGTACCTCTCCACCATGAGTGGATTTTAAAAATCACCACAATTCTACAGTAAAGCACTGTCTCAGCCATCAGACAACTTAGCCCTCAGTTATGTAACTTTGAGAGTCATTACACTCTTGTAACATCTGGTTCCGATCACCACTATGGAAAACATTCTGTCAGTGTTAATTTAGACAAGTTAATTTAGACAATTCAACTCGCTCATCAATGTCACCTCACTTAAATACATGGCATGCATTATGTAAAACATAATTCAACCACTGGGAATCCCTACAGTGTCAACCAATCATGGCTATAGTCTAAGGGCTATGAGTGCAAAGAAGCCAGCGTTAATATAACTCTTATCTTGGACTTTAAACTAAATCATAAAAAAGCAGCGGTTCTATCTCTATTCAGCACAAACCTGAGACCAGAGGAGGTCAGACTGAGGTAAGGTATCTAGGTAGGCAGGTAACTGCTTTGCTAATTGTAGATTTTAGGTTCTTGTCTTTATACTGGAAAATGTCAATCTAGAGCCTCGCTGCAAGCAGTGTGCAAAATACCTTCCTGACATTTGAGGGGTCCCATGTTGGCTGGCTTCTTCAGCATTTGTGGGATGCTAAACCCCTCACGGCAGCAATGTTTAACCACCACGCCTTTTACAATTGCTCTTTGCTAGTTTCGTAATGCCCTTTTCCACACATTAACTGATATCTTACATCACCCCTTTAGTCTTCAGTTCAGTTCACTCTTTTCACCAGGCTCTTGGGAAACTTTACAAATAAAAAGCTGTTACTGGACTGCATGGTAGTGGCATGGTAGTGGCATGGTGGTATATGTTAAATGATAAAATGTCTAGTGGATAAAAAAGTTAAAACCTAATAAACTGGCCAGACCCATCTCATGTCAGAGTACAATGTTGGATTTGGACAAAGAACTTATTTCTAAAGGCAAGATAAACACTGTGCTAGTCCTCTAATAGAAGATATGTTTCCTTCACATGCTGTTTTGTGTGATCTAAGGCTTTGAGCTCCAGTTCCGTCTGGGGCCAACCCTACAGGGGAAGCACGTACATGTCCACACCAACTACCCAGCAAAGGGGAAAAAGTTCAACAGCCAGGAGTTCCATGTACTTAAGTGGATCAACCCCACTGGCAGAGAGGATGACTCAGACAAGTACTGCAGACTGGACCTTGAGATTGCCGGCTCCTATCAGTATTATTTTGGCTGTGGGTGAGTGGATAAGCTGTTTGATTCCTGGTTTTAAATCAGCACATAGCATTTTTCTTTCATTTTCTTCAGTTTACAAAAAGCTTTGTCGTATGAAGATAATTGTAACTATTGGAGAGAACGATCTAAATGATGTTTTTCAAGACCAGAGCACACAGACTCACACAAATTTCCCAACAACACACCCACGTCCCTGAAAGCCGGGTTGATGTATCAAATGTAGGTGTGAACGTTGAGAGTTACTAGCAGGTTCTCTCTCTCATTCGCTCTGGCTCATTTGGACTGTCATTATTCTGGAACAGGATAAAGCACACTGCCAGTGTGTTAGATGTGCCAAGGCCTTTAAAGCAATCTATGTGTTACAATGCCTAAAAGTCCCACATGGTCCATAGCTATGCATGAAACATGTCTGTCTGCCAAATGCCAGGGATGAGGAGAAGACAGGTGGTGGCTACATTGTGGTGGACCCTGTGCTACGTGTGGGCCATGAAAGGAACATACTGCCTCTGGACAGCATCACCATTCAGACTTACCTGTCCAAGTGTCTGGGTCCACTAGATGAATGGCTAGACCGATTTAGAGTGGCCAAGGAAACTGGTGAGAGCATGACAGTGATTATCAATGCAACATAACAACATTAGTATTAATACTGGGACTGATACTAAAGTATTTTGGTATCAGCTCTGCAACGACTGGTGACACTGACTAGCAATTTAAATTAAGGACCATAAACAAAACCTAAGACAATTCATGAGCTTTGGATTTAGATTTATTCTGCACTGTGTCTTTTATAAGTACTGTCTATTGGTTTTCTACCGTTCATTGATGCAGTTTATGGAATGCCCATGTAATTATCCACTGTGTTGGACACTTGGATATTAAACTTGTTTTATTTTATTGCCCACACATCAGCACAGTGTTACCAGTGTTTGAATGTTGAAATCCACGTTTGAATATGTGGGCATTCCCATGGCTGTATAACAGCATTTGTTGCCCCATGGCAAAGGTTCTGCTTTTTTCACTCAGGTTACAATATGATCCACCTGACACCACTGCAGACGTTGGGAGAGTCGCGGTCTGGCTATTCCATTGCTGACCAGCTGGAGCTGAACCCAGAATTTTCACAACCGGGAAAGAACTGTACATGGACAGATGTGGGGAACCTCACTGAAAAGATCAGAAAAGAATGGAACATGCTTTGCATCACTGATGTTGTGTACAACCATACAGGTATGACTCCTGTTCCTGAAGCTGTTCCTTTCCTGTTTATTAAATTTTACAGCCATTATTATCCAAAAAGACCTACAGTATAATTATGTTACAGAGCTAGGCAAATGCAATGTTTGGAATTTTGCCCAAGAACTCTTACTTAGATAGCTTGATGTTCTTGCCCATGTGGGAACCTGCCCCCAGTCTGCCACATGTAACCAGACGCTGCCAAAATAAGTAGTTCTACTAAATCTTGCCTGGAGCAAAAAATATACAATTTAGAGACATTTTCATAAAAACTTTCCTTCTTTTTTAATTAAATATATTTTCCACAATTGTTCTTAGGAATTTTTCCAGAGATACATAATGAGCTCTGTTTTGATTGACTGCTGTTTATTGTGCCTTATTTAAACAGAAACAGGCTCATATATGTAAATTAAATGTATACAATATAACATAAACTGTAAATTCTAAATGGGTTGTTTTGTAGCTTTGTTTACATAGTCCATATGTGAGAACAGGATACAGAAACGTGTTTTTTCCATATTGTGATCCCTGTAATCCTACAAGCCAGGTTTTGAAAACAGTGCCTTACTTTTCTCAAAGCAATAGAGGAAACAGGGAACTGTGACCTTGACTATGATCAGTTAATAGTTGAAGGTCGAGCTCTCTGTGTGCTAGTTTGTCGGCATGCAGAGTACAAGCAGAAACCACAACTTGGCCTGTATGGAGTGAGGGAGGAGTGTTGCGGCAGCAGCTGTTTCAGTTGCATCACACTCAGTTTCTGGATCTCTGTGTCACTGTTCGTCTGAAGGTCAGCTATGTCAGTTCATATCTCAGAGAGGGAGATGGCATCGTTGAAAAATGGGCTAAACTGTTTGATCTGGGCAACAGGTTGGCGATCTAATGGTCGGAGCTCTATAATCGGCTTGGTCAACACATAAACAATAACACGTGACAATAGTGCTCTTTTGACATTTTGCTGATACAGCAGGATGCTAAAAGTGGATCCCGGCATTATCCCTGACATTACTACGTTTCATCTGTCCCCTCAGATTCTGTTCAGAGAACATCCACATGGGTCGCGTCTGTATTAGGTCCTTTTAGACATTAAAAACTAAAAACAGCACACTCTATTAGGCCTTATATGTTGGTACATGTGTTTTTTAATGACAGTATTTTCCATGGATCATATATTATTTCAATGTATAGTGGCAAACTTGCTGGTAAGCAGGGAATAAGGATTGTGTTACGAGATGACATCACATTGTAGCAGAGAAAAGGGCTGGAATTTCAGGCCACCCCAATGGCAAGTGAATGTTCTGATAGGGTCCCATCGGTGGATACTAGATTAAAAGACTGTATACACATACTTTTATTGCAAAAATGACTGAAGCTACATATATCACGGGGGATGCTGGGGCTTATCCCAGCACTGATTGGGCAAAAAAGCAGGAAACATCCTGGACATGTGACCTAATAATATATATGCTAAATTGTGCTCGGTTTAATACGTAAGTCTGGTTTTACACGGATATGAAGACCTGAACTGTCCTTATTTTACCAGTTTAAAGTTTTGTGTGTTGGCAGTCAAGGAAATGTTTTCATCCTACTTTGGAGAAACGTGCGGTATCAATGGGCATTGCAGTACAGTAAAGCAAATACACAGGCACTGACCTTCAAAACCACAGAGTGAGGTATCAGAGAGTGATCAGAAGGTCAAATGCCTACACAGATCCTGAAATCCTATCCACACCAGAGCTTAAAGAAGAACCTCAGTCTAGATCTATAAATGGCTCATGGATGTAACTTATGCTAACTATGCACAAGAAGACAGGCTCAAACATCTCAAGGGCTCAGGGTGATTAATGGTGTGATATGAACTTTATAACTCTGAACATCTTTTCATGTTTTTTTTCTTTTTAGTGTATATCAGGTTATTTTTGAGTAACATTCCAGTCTAGAACTTTAATATGTTAATTTGTTATTGTTCTGTTAAACAGTTTAATGTAGCACACTGCATCTTTTAGCCAAATCAGTTTCACTGAGTCACAAATTCATTGTTTTATATCAGGAACATGTTTTCCTTTATCAGTGTTGTTTTTACCAAGAAACCCTGACAGTTCTGACTGCCTAGTCACTGATCTGTAGGTGAAACAGTCAACCAAGCTAGCATTAGTGTAACTCTTATCAGTCGTCAAACAAAATCATTACAAAAACTGGTTCTATCTTTATTCAGAACAAAATAGTCTCCAGAGAAAAGAAGACAAACTGAGATATCTAGATCCCCCAGTAGCCTGCTTATGTGTTGTGTGTGCGTGTTGACAGATCCTCCTTTCCTAGTCTCAGCAGTGTGATGATTTAGGGACAGGTAGCCAATGAAAAAGACGCAACAAAGGCTGAAGTTAAAATTGCTCTTATGAAGTCTGTTGCTATGTTTCTAGCCCGGTAAGGAGTGATGAGGGAGGAAGAGGGACTGTGAATGGAAATATGACTTTAGTGGAAATATGACAATATTACAAACTGCAGACTGTAAGATGTTGTTGAATGTTGTTAATGGCTGTTTCCTTTATTTTAGCTGGAGTGTCCCTGCAGACAGCCTAGACCTGTATAGTGCTGACCCATAGTTTACTGTTAAATATAACATTACAATATATCTATCTATCTATCTATCTATCTATCTATCTATATATATATATATATATATATATATATATATATATATATATATATATATATATATATATATATATATATATATATATATAAAGACACATACATCATTCATGCTAATTGTGTTCATTGTTTCTATGATCAGCTGCTAACAGCAAGTGGCTAAGACTTCATCCAGAATGTGGCTACAACCTGGTGAACTCTCCCCACCTGAAGCCGGCCTGGATACTGGACAGAGCTCTTTGGCATTTTAGCTGTGATGTTGCAGATGGGAAATACAGTGACAGCGGCCTGATGCCTCTTATTGAGAATGAGAAGCAGCTTAAGGTGAGATTTACCCATACCCTGATGGTTCATTTTGGAGGTGAATCTTTGAAGCATGTAGGGAGAGAATCTTTCAGCTGACAGTGAATCAATTCGTTTTAAAACTAGAATGTTGTCTTTTATATTATGGCACAGTAAATTGCACTTCATATGATTTTATCTCAGGCTATTATTTGGGACCTAAACATATACTACACTACTATACTACTAAGATAACTTCTTTGTGTCTGTAACTAGGGATCACTTGACAGTAATAGATGACTGATCTTAAAGAATCATTGATACTTGTGGTGCTAACTGTGCAAGCATGGCTAACATCACCTTTGCATGTGCCTGTAGTTCAGGAGAGGTCTATATTTAGTGGTCTTCTGCCTCAGACAGTGATTTATACTTGCATGAACACAAGAGATGTAAGATTTATGCCTGCCAAAACACACTGTACCTAGTTTGGTCTCAGTAAGCAGTTTAGTCATTTGGGTTCTAGAAAGAGCTGTCCTCCCTGGTAGAGATGGATCACAACAAGGACTCTACATCATTTCGGTGTCCAGAACAGTTGCCAGTTATTAGGACACCCATTTGATTGCACGTTGTGCCTCTTTGACCTTTGGAACAGTATAAATACACCTCGTGTGGATAACACAAGATGCCAGCTGTGTCATCCAGGAATGTTGTTTAGTAGGAAGATGTGTAAAAGTTCTCATTATATGAGTGTTGTAAGACTCTCTGTTGTATAACTATACTGGCTAGACTGAAGATGATTTCACTTTATAAAAAATTCTGGTGTGTCTAATTTCTTTTCATCACCCCACTGTGATCAGTACATTCACAGCATGTACAATTTTGCTTTTAAGCGCACAGTGGTGCCTGAATAAGCAAGCAAGTCACTGTGAAAAGGTTCTGTGACTGTTATTTTGTAATTTATTGCAGAACCTGAAGTGAAGAGCGATATGAGAGCAGCAAAGTGTATTTTCCTGGTCGTCTTTACTGAAGGATAAATGATAGAAAATAGCGAATATCTTAATCACAAACTTCAACAGGAATACCGAACCAGCAAACGAGTATCTAAATACCCAAATATTCATGTAGATTATCTAGATGGTAGGGCTCAACCTGAATATTCGGGTATTTGGAAACTCGTTTGTCAGTTCGCTATTCATTTTAAATTACCAACTGAACCGGCATCTAATCTACTAATATTACTAACATGGTGCTCAGACAGCCTGTAGCGTTTCTACACGGAAATGTAAATGCAAAATTTTCTATTCTCTTTTACCTTAACATAGGATTTGAATAAAGATGGAATATGGAGGAGAAAGAAGGATCGATAATTTGCATAAAATCACCACACAGAACTCAGTATTCAATATCTGTTATCAGCCTAAAGCAAGTGGGCTATAGATGGGGGAAGAAACACACATGAATCTTCTATTGGCATTTTTCATAGCGCTCTTTCAAAAGATTTAGCTGCATGGGTTTATAGATAATGACCGTTTCTATGTGCTTATATACTGATGAGCAGTGTGATGGCTGAACTACAGTCTCTCTCTCCAGATGCTCCGTGAATTCCTGCTGAAAGACGCTTTTGCTCCACTGAACCTTTGGGAGTACCTCCAGGTCAATGTGGAGAAAGCTGTAGAGCAGTTTAAGAAGGTGTTGCAGGCCGGTGAGTGTTCTGACTGTCCAGCTGCAACATCACTGATCTGAACAAAAATTGCAGTACATGGTATTGTGCTGTGTTGGTGTGGTGTAGGTGGCAAACCAGATGGACCAGAAGTAAAGGGGAAGCACAAGCTGAATATCATACAGGATCCGCAGTACAAGCGCTTTGGCAACACCGTGGATATGAAGATCGCACTGGAGTTGTTTGGCAGACACACGTGAGTTCCCTGTCCTGAATATTCCTGGTCTGCTTCTTGGTCAGTAGTCAGCAGGAACTAAACCTGGCCATAGTCCATCTGGGCCATGTAGGTTTGGCCAGACAGTTTTTAAAGGTGTTAATAGGCATGGGCACTTGATATGCAGCTTAATAGTGTTGACTCTTGATGCCATGCTATTATCAGGGAAAGTGACAACAAGTTAATTGGTAGGCTGCCTAACTGCCTTAGAGTGAATGTTTTTAATTGGACACATCATTAGTGGTGAATTACAGTCAGTGCTAGCATTTTGGACAACAAGCTGCAGTTCCTTTAGAAAGTATTATCTTATTAGTGTCCCCTTCAGTTTGACAACCAACACTTATCCTCTCACTGAAAACATTCTTTTTGTAAGTCCAGCTTCCTAGTACACAGAAACTGTAAGCCTCCTGTTGATGCACAATCTGTGTTGTTCATCTTATATATGCATTCATCTTCATATGGTCTTGGTAAAGTGGAACTGTTAATAACGATTCATCACTGTACCAGAAATCAAATCATGCCAGAAACGACTCTGTGGTCATAAGCTATTAAAATGAAACCTTAAAGAGGGCAAACAGGCAGATTAGCTATCTTGAATCCTAGCTATCGATACTCAGTAGCTCCTAACTGATAACATACACAGCTCAAGCCCAAATAAACAGTTAATGATCAATCATCAAATAAGCAAACATTACTCAGCACTGCCTGAAATAAGGTAGTAACATAAAATACGCAAACATTACTCAGCACTGCCCAGGAAATGTGTTCCCTTAAAAAAAAAAAAATAATAATAATAACAATATACTCTGTCACTCTACTGTAACAGCTTTGGCCTCTACTGTTTTCTTAAATGAAAATACAAAAATGTTGAATAATGAATTATAACAAAAAAATGTATTAATGAGCTATTAAAAATGGTCTTAACCTCCTCACTCATTGAGACTATTAATATGCACAATTATTTACAATGATAATAAGTCATAAGAAAGTCTTCTTCCTGCTATATTTCCTGCTATATATTACCTCCCTCTTTCTCCACTATCCTGAACAGCATCTCTGTCTGTGAAAGACTGTATGATTGAGCAGATGAGACAGAGTCGAAAAACAAAAGATCGCATTATAAAGAAGTTTAAATAATCAGGAAGTTTATTAATCTCTCCTCCTTAATAAGTCTCCTCAGTCACTGAGTTGCCCTCATGCAGTGGAGCACCAATCAGCCAGAATTACTAGTTGTTTAGCCTTTTTGATAACCTAATCTTAGCTAATCTTAGCCTCTGGTGCTACAAAGATACAAATAAGTAGCATAAGTCAACAGCTTCACACACAAAAGCACTGCTGAGACTGGAGTGTTTATATAGTGATATGACTTAAATGAGCCGGAATTAACCTGCATGATCGTGTGTAAAGTTGTTAAGCCCTCCCATTAGGTTAACACTAGCTTCTGCAGCCGAATCATATCCATGGTTTATTCAAGGTTTATTCAGTATTTACTTGTGAGGCTTCAGTGAGCTGAATGAACCTGTGCTGTGCTGAAACTGTTGCAGGCTAAGCTAGTGCAGCAATATGCTACCTGCTGCAGGAACAGGGACAGGTGCCAGTGAGAGGCAGCATGGGGGCAGCACCCAACCCACAAAGACCAACAAGAGCTGTGTGGTCTGTCCCATGATTGATGCCCTGTGTAGCATCCCAGGCCTTGCCATTCTTCTACTAGCTAAGTTCTCTCCTTTCTTCTCAGCTCAAGCTGCCCCTAATGAGAGCCAAGTAACAGTAGTTTTTCATCAACAGCGTGGGCTCATACTGCTTTTTGTGGCTGCTGTTAACGCGTGGGTCTTGAGTGTTGGCCTCATGGTGCCTCTCACCACACTTGTACTCATCTGGCACTCGAAGAACATAGTTTAGTATAGTGGACCATAGACCATTAAATCATTTATGAAACTTAAAAATTTGTATCTGAAAATAATGAAAACACAATAAAAGCGTTTTTCAGGTGCAGTGATTTTTAATGATCAACAGGAATGGCCCAGCAGCAATCCAGGTGTGCTGTGAATGGTTTAAGAAGAGTCTGGAGGAGCTGAATGTGGAGTGCTATAAGGAAATGCAGGGCCATCATGAGCAGGTCTACTTTGGTTTAGTTGTGCCTATTAATAGTTTTTCACAGTTGATAGAATCCCATACTTTACCCCTGAATTTAAACTCAAGTGTTGGCTTTAGGCTGTAAACTGCATCATGGAGACTGTGCGCTACGAACGTCTCGCAGGTAGTGGTCCTAAACTTGGACCTGTCACCAGAAAACACCCTTTGGTTACAAGGTAAGCGTTTACGATGCTTCAGTCATATACACATTAACCTTTTCCCAGTGATATGTCCCTAAACGTCTTTCAATTCTTATTCACTCAATACAGATATTTCACCTTTCCCTTTGAGGACATGCCTATGGAGAAGGAGAAACTGCTGCTGCAGAATCCTGATAATGCCTGTCATTTCCTGGCCCACAATGGATGGGTAATGGGAGATGACCCTCTGAGGAACTTTGCAGAGCCAGGTGAGATGCAGCATACCGATAACACACCTAAAAATAATTCGGAAATGGAATTGCTGTCTGCTCTGTGATGGACTGGCAGCATGTCCAAGGTTGTTTCCTACCTTCTACCTTGCCTAGCCAATGTGCACTGGGATAGACTCCAGCCCCCCGTGACCCATGAGGTTAAGCTTTTGGAATGATGAATGAATGAATGAATGAGTTTACATCTTTGTAACATAAAGGAGGAGAACAATTCAAATTCTGATTGTCCCTGCTTTCCATAGGCTCTAATGTATACCTGAGGAGGGAGCTGGTCTGCTGGGAAGACAGTGTGAAGCTTCGTTATGGCAGTAAGCCTGAGGACTGTCCATACCTATGGGCACACATGAAGAAGTACACAGAGATCACGGCCAAACACTTTTGTGGTGTGCGGTTGGACAACTGCCATTCCACACCTCTGCATGTAGCTGAGGTAACATTACCACTTGTTAAGCCTTTCTGATGAGTTATTTTTGTAGCCTTATATCTCGAGACCTGTGTTAAAACTTTTTAATATACATTTTGAGAGTTGAAACCCTTATTACATTACTGTGATGGTATGTAAAATTGTGACCTTCGTCAGTTCATCAGTTATCTATTAAAAGACATAACTCTTTGTATAGTAAGTAACTGTAGTTTTACATCTGCTGAAAGGTTTAAAACTTTGACATATTAAAAACCTGGTATGTACAGTACTGTGGAAAGTCAGAGACCATCTTTCATTTATTTATTTGCCAGTCAAAACAGCTGTTAAGCTCGAGTCATATATATATGAGGAGATTAGATAAAATGGGGAAAGGTAATAAATGAGAAGAAGAAAGTCAAAGAGTGGCTTTTAAAAAGGTATTTCAATATACAGAGATAATGGGACTTCTAAGGTCCAAGAGCTGGCAGACCACGGAAACTATCACCATCAGAGAAACAGCACATACAACACTAAAATCAAGATCTACTTTTGCTTAAGATTTGTGAAAATCAACAGGAGCATTTGTTCGCCCTGCCACTGTAAGAAAACCTCAGTGAAAAATCTCAGTCTATAGGAACTTCTCGTCAGAATTGTGCCAAGGAAGTCATCTGCCAAATCTGGCCCAGCTGTCTGGCCCAAGTTTTTGAGTGGCTGAACATTGGTATCACCTACATCGAGTCCATGCCAAATCCAATCACAGCTGTCACTGGTGCTCGTGGTGGCACACTATTAGGGGACTCACTCTCTGTCCAGTTATCTTATGTCATACATTAAAAAGGACAGCTTGCATTTTAATATCCATTTTGACCCAACATTAAATGAATGCGTGGTCACTGACTTTTGCACAGTACTGTACTAATTAGTATGACATACTTATGAAACGGCTTATTTCATTATGTTGTGCTGTATCTTGTGCTTTAGGCGATGTTAGCCACTGCCCGGTTGGTCAGGCCCAATCTATACGTCATAGCTGAGCTTTTTACTGGCAGTGAGCAGATTGACAATACATTTGTTAATCGCCTCGGGATTACCAGTCTCATCAGAGGTACTAAGGGAGAGGCGTATATCTGTGCATGATCCTGAATATGTTCTTTGTGTTCTTTTCCCCCGTTTTTTATTATTCTTAAAACACCTCCTCTGTAACCATTAAACCCTAATCTCATTTCCTTGTTTTGATATAATATGCTTCACTGGCACACGTTCATTCTGCCCTATTACTAACATAAATGCATTCACCTGCAACCACCTTTGAATCCTGCTTCTACACTGATGAACTCCCCTGCATAAAAATCCCTTCTTTCGTCTTTCCTGCCTTCTCATTAATCCTCTTTGCATGTCCTTTGCATCTCTCTGTCTCTTCATCACTGTCTTTGCTTTAACCATGTTTGCCGTGCCTGGCTGCATGTATTTGTGTCTGGCTGCAGTACATGCTGAGGAGCGCTCGTGAGCACAGGCCTGATCTGTACGTGGTGGCTGAGCTCTTTACAGAGAGTGAGGAGCTGGACAATGTCTTCGTCACTCGGCTTGGCATTACCTCCCTCATCCGCGGTAAGAGGAAAAGAGAAGAAATGATGCTCAAGTTTGTGAAGATTACGGCATTGTTGACCTAATACAGACATTTATGGTTCGTACAGCGTCAGTGGTTTTGGCAATAAGGTCAGAACTTCTGTGTTTAAACAAGCAACAGGAGAGCATTTCATTGCACAGATGCTCCAATCTGCTAATTACGCTGATGCTGTCCTGACAATAAGTGATAGATGTACAGTAGCATGCAAAAGTCCACCACCCTTCAGTTATTTTATTTACGTAGAGTTGTCTTCTTACAGTAGAAGGATGGCCAGAAACACCTGTGGATGTTTTTAAATCTAAAACAAGTGTGAAGCTTGATTTTCTCCTTATGGGGACCTTATTCAGATGTCTTATACCGAGCGTCCCCAGAAACATCAGCTAAAATAAAAATGTATTATTTTGTTGACTGCAGTATTGACTGGAAATGAAATAAATGAAGGGTAGACATTTGCACTGTAATGTGTCACAGTTATGTGCATTTAATATTTCTGCTCTCCCGTAACTAACCGAGCCCCGCTGTTTTGGTTAGCTGACTGCTGGGCTCATAAACATGAGTTTTTTTGCTCTAGAGGCCATGAGTGCTGGTGACAGCCATGAGGAGGGCAGGCTGGTGTACCGCTTTGGGGGAGAGCCTGTCGGCTCATTCGTCCAACCCAACCTAAGACCTTTGGTTCCAGGCATAGCACACGCTATGTTCCTTGACGTTACCCATGACAATGAGTGTCCCATCAAGGTTAGTCAGGAAGGAGGTTGTATGCCTGTAATCAGTACTGAAATCACAGGAGGCCAAGGTTTTTTGGTGTACCTAAAATAAAGTCATCCAGAAATATAGATATTATTATTATTTTTATATTATATATTAAATTTATATAATTATTTTGTGATTGACTTGTGATTCATTTAAAACAACTGCCCTGAACCGGCAGTTCTTAAAGTCTGTTTGTGGCTATACATGTAGGCTGTTATAAGGCAGAATAGCACCCAAAGGAAACCAGTTATCAACATTACATACAAAAACTATTCCTGTTTCTGTAATCTGTAAATTTTTTAATAACACACTATTGCTCAGAATGATTGAATTAAGACATGCGGTGCATTGAGTAATCACTGCATTTAGTTATAACCTCACATTGTGTTATCCGCTTCATGTGTTAAAGGTCCGGTCTGTGTATGACTGCCTTCCTACCTCTGCTATCATCTCTATGGCCTGCTGTGCCACAGGCAGCACTAGAGGTTATGATGAGCTGGTTCCTCACCAGGTAAGGAAGACTGCAGACCCTGTCTGGATTTGAAATAGCCTACTGCAGCCTTCTCGGCGTGCCAAAGAAACATGGGCGAATATTCAAGCATGCAGCCAAAGCTATCTTTGTTATGCTTTGACCCGAAATGCATCTTAGTTATTTCAGGAGGGTGTGAATATAATCATGTAACTTGTGGTCATGTGACTAGGGCGATGACTAAGCTTAGAATTGGGCGGTGTTAATAGATATCATTGATGGTGGACCCAGATTTAGAAGTAGATAGAATTAGAGAATATTTACTGTTCATTCCTGAATGAAGGAGAGAGAGGTTAAAAAGTATCTGTGTAATTTCTCTCTAGTAATAAACTGCCATAGCAGATGTTATTTTGCCCTGCTGGAAGTGACAATAAATGCTGACATGCTCTGAAGCTTACATCAAAGTGACGCCCTGCAGGGGAAAAAAAAGTTAACTTTAACCTGGAGAAAAAGTGCTCCTTGACCTCATATCTATAGTGGTTTTTACTGATAGAGTATCAGCCAAAACAGTAAAACCACATACGTAATGTCCATTTAATCAGTTCCACGTATCATATAGGAGCACTTTATAGTTCTACAATTACGTATTTTGTTAGCTCCGTTTTATCCTGTTCCTCAGTGGTCAGGACCACTACAGTGGGGGACAGTGAGTGGACACCACATCAGTGATGATCAACCATCCAAATAATACCTGCTCTGTGGTGGTCCTGACCTCTGAACAGGGCAAAACGGGGCTAACAAAGTATGCTCTGAAAAAAAAAAAGTTGATGGAGACACTCACTCCCATCTGTCATGTTCTGGATAAATGGGCCCCCTTACATGATTTAACGAGTCTTTTAAAATCTCTGGCAATGAGATGTGATGTGATGGCACCTTCCTATAAAGAAAACTTTTTTGTACTTGAATTGTTTGCTACAGGTGTCTGTGGTCAAGGAGGAGCGGCTATACTCTAGGTGGAATGCTGATGGCCTGCCTTCCTCACCTGGGGACGTGAACCTCCAGTCAGGCATCATGGCAGGGAAGCTGGCACTCAATAGGCTCCACAAGGAGCTGGCTGAGAAGGGCTTCACTCAGGTCTGCATGATACTTAGGCCTAAATGTCAAATGAGTTTGGCTTGGACCTTCTTGACTGACAACGTTCTGAGCTTGCAGTTTAAAAGGTGACTCTGTCTGGTTTGTAGGTCTATGTAGACCAGCTGGATGAAGATACTGTGGCAGTAACCAGACACTGTCCTAGCACACACCGGTCTGTGGTGACCGTGTCTCGAACTGCTTTCAAAAACCCCAAAACACACCATTACAGAGAGAGAGTTCCTCCCATGTGCATACCAGGTCAGCCCTCAAATACGCACAAACTGTTTTAGCTGGATTGTCTGTTTTTACAGGACCCCATTTCCTTTGTTACATGGGTGACAAACTCTGGAGACAAACATATTCACGGACTGTATAAATTGCTTGATACTCATGTACTGCATGTCATAATTACAGAATCACAAACATTTTACTTGACAGTTTTTATTTGACAGTTAACCTGCAAAACGGTTTCTCACACCGTTAAATACAAATGAGGCCCTTGTCAACTTGACTTCATCATTTACCCACATAGGGAAGATCCATTTGCCATCTTGAGGGGGGGGTTCAACAGCTTTATTATTGAGATGAAGTTTATTCCCTGCTAGAAAAACGCCATAGACCAGCGCAGATTAGTCATCAGCAAAACCAGCATATGTTGTGTTTTGGATGCTGAAATGCTGGCCAGCTAACACGACCATGCAGGATGATTAGCTAAACCAGTACCAGGCCAGCACTAAACCAAAATAAACCAGTTAGGTCAGGCCACAGTGATGCCTGCTGCTGGGGTGGGGGATGGAGTGATGTTTTCAGCAATTGTAATCACTGTGACCTGAAGCATTTTCATTTCCCCCTTTTTTAGAAGTTTAATAAAGGTAGCAATAAAATCCATAATATTTTAAACAGTAACATTTAATTTGGTATGTCCAGACTGGGATTCACAGAGAAAGAACAGAGAATTGATGCATGTATTGTTCAAACATCTCCAAAAACATTTTATATTACACACTCAGCATGGCTAGCTAATTAGATGACTGATGCTAAACTAGCCGAGGGCAAGTGTCCTTCAACTCAGAAATCTGCACCTCAGTGCAGTGAGTAGCCACAGGTGTAGCACCAACCATTCTGATGAAGTAGACCAAGGTCTGATAAAAAGTCTATATGGAAGTTTAATAATAGCTGTATGTTAGTACATGGTGGCTTTAATTTGTGGTGTAAAGTATATGCATATTAGCTGCATATAATCTGGGCAGAACTGTTATCTTCCAGACATCAGGGAGTCACTGGTGATTTAACGACAGGCTGGCTTATTCAGCGCAGTGTCTGTTGTAGTTTCTATCGAACACAGAGGTAGTATGATCCACTTAACACAGACATAGGTCAAACAAATATACTGAGGGCAAGCAATGCTATCTCCCCCTCTCTTAGATAAGACTCAAATACACAGATTAGAGATCAGTTCAGTTAGAGTTGGTATAATCAAAAACCAAAGCTTTCTTCTCTCCATCGTGTTCTGTGTTCAGTAACATGTTATTTACAGTCAGAATAACAAGGAGGGTATAATACAAGTCAATCTAATCTAAATGTTAGGTATTAACTAGTAAATATCTCTTTGTCTCACTGGACTTCGACGGAACTCCATGTACACTTAATTAATTGAGGAATTTAATAGAATTGCATTATAATAAGCCATATTACCTTTTCAGTGACCTGAACTGATTTCAAACAACAATGTATGGCAAAAACTAGAGTCATTGTATCCAAATCATGTCATTGTATCCCTATACTGAAAACAAAGAAAAACATGACAACAAAAAATATAAACTACCGTCAATTAAATGTTTCTCATTCACTGTCTTGGCTTGTCAGCTAGGTAGCTGATGTTAGTATATATACCATATACCATTTTCTTTGCCTCACTTAAATCCGAATATAGCTAGCTAATAAACGACCTCAATAAACTGTCAATAATTTATTTCAAATTTATACTGCATGTGTGTATCTTCACTATGTAACCTGTTTCACTTGGTCCAGTGTTTCATTCACTGAGCTTATAGCCAACAATCTGGCTTCAGCTTCAGTAGTTGCAAAATGACGTTTTCTAACTGAGCAGGTAAAACCAGAGTCCCCAACTCTAGTATGATTGGCTTATAACTTACAAGGTTAGTAAGGTAGCGTATCATTCAAGCAGCAACAGCTCTTCCTCCAGGTGACGCCCTGCTTTCACAGAGCCCTAAACCCTGTCCTAGCAACGCCAGTGCTGAGACATATTACATATGCTCTGGTGTTCTGTTCCACAGGCCAAATAGAGGAGGTGATTCTTGAGGCACGCACGGTGGAGAAAGATGCTGACTCATATGTGAAAGATGAGAAGTACATTAATGGCATGCCTGAATACACGTTGGAGCTTCGGGAACACCTCCAGGTAACCTGAACCTGTCCAGAGTGGGGTGATGTAGTGTCAGGACTTGGCACCATAGAAACATTACATCAGCTGGACAGGATAGCATCACGTGATGAGAAAAGACCCATGAGACACTGCGGGCAACGACTTGGAAATATACAAATAACTGATATCACACATGTGGAACTCACCTATATTTACATGTGTTAGAATGTCCTACCGTTATTTGAAAGCCCACTATAGTTAGTGGGGTAAATAGGATGTAATGGGCCCCAGTGCAACAAAACCAGCTGTATGCAAAACATTGGAACTGAGTACATGCTTGTAATGTAGCATTGATAAATAGCTGATGAGCTGACTTACCTGTGGTAGAACTCTAAACACTGCTGTGCTGTGGAGTGCAGGCCTTCCGGAATTGGAGGACACAGGTGCCCAAACTTGGTTCTGTAATAATCCTGCCCTGCTCGTTACAGTAACACACTCAAAGTCAGTAAAGCATTGTTTCCCTCTCTAGTAGAGAGCATTCAGTGTCATGTTGGCCCTGCTATTTAAAAATGAATTTTGAGCTAATATGCTTTTGGGAAACCCAGCATTGGTTAGCATTAGTCCGGGACAGGGGCTTCTACCTTCTACCTGGTAAAAGATCCCAATCCCTTGGCAAGTAGTTGGGAAAAATGACCACCAGGGTGCGCCAAAAGGGGAACAGCAAAGTATGACGGAAACACAAACACACACACACACACACACACACAAACACACACACAGAATCGGGTGATTAAACTTTTTTCTTTCTTGTTCTGACAGCTTTCAGACAGCAAAATTGTAAAACGGGGAGATGCCACAACAAAAGGGCGCAATGAGTTCGTCCAGGAGATTGTGTTTGATCAGCTCACTCCAGGCAGTGTGATTGCTTTCAGGTAAAACACACAATCTACCGACTTCTATCTGCAACAATAAATAACAAGGAAAATGAAAGAATAGAAGAGATGGACAGTAAGGTAATAAAAACTACCTTAAAGGACACAGTAAGGCACTGAACTAAACAATAAGGACAAACTATAGAAAAGTAATTGTTCATAAAACAATGTTGGATTGCAGTTTGTTTCACTTAGTAGTTCAGATGTTGTTGCAGCCAGTTGTTATGATAAAAAATAAAACAACAACACCATAAATCTGAGATGTTTGGAGGCAGCCTACCAACTAAGGCAAATAAAAAGTCAAAGTAGATTACATCTGATTCATTATTGTAAATATACTCAGTGATAAAGCAAAGAGGGGTGGTGTGGTGGTGCAGTGGTTAGCGCTGTCACTTCAAAGCAAGATTGAATGTCTTACCTGCACAGGTCCTGACAAACAAGCTAACGTAAGTAAATAGTGACAAGATTTACCTTTAACCATTAATGATTAAAGATAATTAATTAAACCATTAATGATTAAAGATAACTCTTACCCTAACCATTAATGATTAATCCAGGTAACTAATAAAAGTATGTAATTAACATTTTAAAATCATACGGTCATTGGTGGACAGGGTCCTTTCGGTGGTGAGTTTCCATTGTCTCCCTGTGTCTTGCTTCGGCTTCCTACCTGCAGTCCAAAGACATGCTGTCAGGTGAACTGGAGACCCCTATTATTGCCCCTAGATGTGAGTGTGTTTGTCTGGCCTGTGATGGACTGGCAGCCTGTCCAGGATGTTTCCTACCTTCTGCCCAGTGAGTGCTGGGATGGGATGCAGCACCCATGTGACCCAGAAGGATATTAGAAGATAAATTATTCATCATTGACTATTTATCACTATTTATAAATGAATAAACAAAATCTTTTAACAAGAGTCTTTAAAAAATTAAAATACCTGTCGTCTAATGAGGTACAACACATACAATGTGTTAAACATAGAAGTAAATTAAAGGCCATGAGCATTTCACACACTTGTACTGACAGTCAGGATGAGCACTCCAGTGGACCTTCCATGTCCTTTCATGAACTCAGAATTGAACCAAGGGACACCTCTGATAATGATTCTGAGTATTTCCCAAGGTAGTGGATGGCCATGTGTTATCGAGGTATTTATGGAGCCCTGTGTAAACAGTGTCAATATTACATATCTTGCATCATATAAATTTATCTAGGACCAAATGGTCGTCCATGTCTAGTACTTTTGATGACTTAATTTGAGTTAACAGACCACTATAAGATTTCTTATTTCTGACAAGTTAATGAGAATTGTCAGAATTCTGTGACCTGTACTCCATTCATCTGAACAATTGACATGAGTATGACTAGTGGAAGTTTTCTTATTGACCAGGTGTTTGCTCTGTCCTTATACAGGGTGAGTCTGCATTCAAAATCTCAGGAAACTGTGGGCTTCCTGCGCACTCAGCTCTCTCAGTTTAATCGTCTGTATAAATTGGGCAGTCTAACTGACCCCAATGTTCCTGGAATTCTGAAAATTTCTTTTGAATTGTAAGTACCTTGCATTCGTCCTTTTATCCAAGCTTGATGTCTGTACTCTGCAGCTGAGTTGCCATAGGCAGATGCTTTCAGATGAAACCATTATTCTTGATGAGTGTATTTTGTGTATTCTCTGCATTAAGCCTCATGTCTAAGCTGTCACTGGCTGAACTGAACGTGTTACTGTTCCGCTGTGATACCGAGGAGCAAGATGATGGTGGAGGATGCTATAACATCCCATCCTGGATGACGCTGAAGTACGGAGGCCTACAAGGTATAACACACTTTAAAGTAACTCACCTTTTACAGTGTCATTACTGAAGTCTAATGATCCTCGTTGCAATAAACGAGTTTGTCTGCAACATGATGGAAACTTCTGTACACAGGTTTTGTGTCAGTGCTATCAGACATTCGGCCAAAGAATGATCTGGGGCACCCCTTCTGTGACAATCTGAGACAAGGTGACTGGATGCTTGACTACATTAGCTTTCGACTCATGAACAAAGGTGGAGCTCTGCGGGAGGTAGGACATGTAGTCTGTTCTTGCCCTAATACACAGTTGTTGTCTTCTGAAATATCTGCTCTTATGTTACATTGTAATTGTCCCAGGTGGGGAAGTGGTTCAATACCATATTTACCTACCTCAAGCACATCCCACGGTATCTTGTACCATGTTACTTTGATGCCATTGTCGTTGGAGCTTATGCCACAGCCGTGGATGCTGTGTTCAAAAACATGTCAAGGTTTGTGTCTGACCTTTAACTATTGCTAAAGGAATTGTTTGGGGGAGAAATCTAATTATCCAAATGTTTTTGGTTAGCCAAGACACATTTGGTGTTTGAAACTTGCCTCGTGAGTTTTGCCCTGAAACTAACCATGGCCTTGACCCACCCTTACCCACAGAAGACTAGCTTGTGCTGGATGCTTCTTTTCCACCCCAGCATGACTATAGCAATTGATTTAGATGTTTTCTTTGTGCAAGGTTGATTGCAGGAATGAATTTCAGAATAAGCATGCACAATAAGGGTAATAAAGTGTTTGCACTGTTACAGTGTACAAAGTACAAATGCCAGTCAAAGTAAGCTTGAAACACTGTATCCTGTCTGTATTTGCATTTTACCTATTGTTTAAATTTTTGGGGAATTGGGCTTGCATACAGCTAATGTAGCTGACAGGTAAACAACGAGCAAGAAATATAGTGGTTTAATAAAACTTCTGTATTCGGTTAAATTAATTATTACCTTAGATAAAGACATCATTCTATCTTAGATAACATTTGAAAAACGATCTTTGGCTGCATACACCTTCTCTCTTTGCACTTTGACTTGCTTGTGTTTTAATGACACGCCTCCAAAGTGACCAAGCAAGAGATATAACTTGCTGTAATGTAAATTCAGTGTTATCTTGATTAAGGCCTGGTTGTTATAGATTTTTAGAGTCTGAATTTATTTAGTCTATACAAATCTGAAATTGGGAGGGGGGTGGGTGCAGCACCCTCAGCACCCGCTTCCCGCATCCCTGGTGATATGTTAAAGGTGCCTTTTAAAACTTAACCGGTACTGCTAACATTCTCATCCATTTAAGATGGATATTTATAAGAAATAGAGCAGGAGGGTCTGTGTGTGCTGCATACTCTGATTGTTTCTGGAAATGGTAGTTTTGTGCAGCATGGTTCGACCCTAGTGAAGCAGTTGGCTCTGGGGTCCGTGCAGATGTGTGGTGTGGGCCGAGTTCCCACCCTGCCCCCTCTCTCGCCCACCCTGGAGAATGTTCCACATCGCCTCAACCCCACCACCAAGCAAGAGGAGCAGTGCTGCGTGTCTGTGGCTGCAGGTACACAATGATGTAATATTTATTCTTACATGGAAGTAGTATGTGTGTTGATCAAGCAAGCCAAAAGAAATGTTCTGGGTTGTGTATAAATCAGTTATTGAATCCAGTCTTCTCTTATACAGGCCTGCCTCATTTTTCTTCTGGGATCTTCCGCTGCTGGGGCCGTGACACCTTCATAGCCCTGCGTGGCCTCTTGCTTATCACAGGAAGGCACATCGAGGCAAGGTGCACTTTTCCACATTTAAACATGAAAAGTCATAAACAGTGAAAAAGGTGACAATTTCAGAAATCTTCTGTAGTGGGGTCCAGCAGGATTGTTCCTATAATATATATTATATTAGAGCGTTTTGGCACACACTGACACTAAAAAGTGGAACTGCTGTAGAATTATATAGTTTATAGAACTAGTTGCGTCAAAAATTGTTAGTCCACTTTTCCAAACCTAAAACAAAAATACATTTTAATATGTGAAAATGGAACTCCTTTTCTGACCTTCCACCTTTCCAAAGTAAATCAAGTGTATGTTTGTACATTCATGTAAACTACATACCCATCATTTGAAAGGTGACAGGTTTGCATGTTGGCATATTCACCTGCTGTGTAGTTGACCTGTTAATGACCTACTAGTTAAGAATAAAACTACAGGAGACCAGTTAGCACTGTGTAAACATAGCATTATGTTCTATCAATATTTTATCCCCATAGAAACATCATCCTGGCTTTTGCTGGTACTCTGAGGCATGGCCTGATCCCCAACTTGTTGGGGGAGGGCGTGGGTGCACGATTTAACTGTCGGGACGCTGTGTGGTGGTGGCTGCAGTGCATCCAGGACTATTGTGCCATGGTACCCCAGGGCACTAGCATCCTGTCATGCCCTGTGTCACGCATGTACCCTACAGATGACTCTGAACCTCAGCCCGCTGGCACTGTGGTAAGGATAAAAGAAAATAAGCTACTTCTGACAAGTGTACAGAGGTATTGCTTTGTCTGGCTGTAAGCCCCCATTTAACACTAATGGTGTATTACCTATATTTCTTATATGGTGAACCTTACCTGGAACTAGTTATGTATAAGTTGCCTGCAACCTAATTATGAAGCACATTCAATTATTCCACTATATACTGAAAAAATAAGGAACACGTTTTTGTTATTTTGTTCTGGCCACAAAGTCATCTATATACAGTAGTTAATTTTTTTTATTTATCATCAGCATGCAGGGCTATTTAATACACACTCATCCTCAAAAATAATTGCACCCAGACGGAAGGGCTAGATTGCTGTTCTATTCGGAAGGAAAGGAAAGGTTACCAGCAACAATAAATTATATTTTATGACTTCAACCATACAAAAGCGAGATGGATGCTACTAACACAACAGCACAAGTCAGAATGGAAAGCACACGCAACAGAGCAACCTTATGTAGTCAGTCAGGAACAGTGATAAGGCCCATCCTTGCTTATGCCACATGGGTTTGCCGAGCATGCAACTTGAATAATTTGTATGTCCTACAATCTCAAACCTATCAGTGGATTCCTTGTGGGTTTTTTTTGACGATGAGCTTATTTTTTATTTTTATTCATTTCTATTTTATATTATTATGTAGTGCATCTTTAAGTAGAGCAACTTTTAAGTTTGTTGCTGATTGACATCATCATATAATGTATTATCAGTGTTTTCAACTGGTTCTCGAAAGTCAAGATACATGGCACTGTTGTAATTGACTTTCAAATGACTTGCAGGACACCTTTGCAATGCAGTTTCTCACAGGTTTCAAGCAGCAAATGTTGCACCATGTAAAAGCAATTAAGTTGCTACATAGGAAGCTTGCAAAGTAATGAAGTTACATCAGCTGTCATGTATAACAAATGGTTTGTAAATCCCAGTTTGATCATAGTGGATTGTGTAGTTTTTATAAAAATCTCTGTCTGATATCTTTTTAGTCTTGAAAATGTAATTGCGTCTGATCAGATTTCAGAGTGGACTTTGCTGCAGAAGTTGGGTTTAGTCCGTCTCTTATCCCTCTTTGGGCTCACCTAACAAATTTAATTTGAGCTATTAGAGCAATGGACAAGCCCTGACGATTGTGTTATGGATTCCCCTGAAGGAAAATGGTGAGGCCCTGTTTATGGGGGCATGTAAAAATGAATCATGAAATGGAGGACAAGAGGACTCCAGGACCCTGCTACACACCTGTGGATCTGGACTGTATGTTTGTGATAAATCATTAACTGCTAGCAAAGACAACGTAGCACTGGGCAGATTTCCTCTAGAAAACAATGTGTGGCCTATATGAGCTCGATTCCTGATTTTAATGCTCTTTCCATGGGACATCTCTTTTTCAGGACCAACCTTTGTATGATGTCATCCAGGAGGCCGTACAGCGTCACATGCAAGGAATTGAATTCAGAGAGAGGAATGCTGGATCTCAAATCGACCGCAACATGAGAGATGAAGGTTAGCTAGCCTTAGTTGTATCATGACCTGTAAATATCAATCCTCCCATAAATGTGTCACGCATAACTACCAACCTTTGTTTCTAACTAGGATTCAATGTTGAGGCCAAAGTAAATCCAGACACAGGCTTTGTGTATGGCGGAAATCGCTTCAACTGTGGGACCTGGATGGACAAAATGGGAGAGAGTGACAAAGCAGGCAATCTAGGGATACCAGCCACACCCAGGCACTGCAGTCATTGCTAGATTTCCTCCTCTCAATTATTTTGCTTAACTGGAGAATCAAATTAAAGGTTTACTGTTTCCTTGTCAGTAATGACGGTGGCATGTGTGTTTTAGGGATGGCTCTGCTGTGGAGATAGTGGGTCTCTGTAAGTCCACTGTACGCTGGCTGATGCACTTGAACAGGAACGGCCATTACCCCTACTCCTCTGTCAGTGTACATAGAGATGGTATGCCTCAGAGGCTGAAACACAATGAACAAATGCTGAATGTGAAAGTATTGTGTTAGGATCATGATAAATCATTGCTGACTCATTCTTTAGCAAAGCATTTTATTTTTCCAGGTGAAATACATGCAGTGTCCTATGAGGAGTGGAACCAGAGGATTCAAGATAACTTTGAAAAGTTGTTCTATGTATCACTTGATCCAAAGGACCCAAATGAGCAACACCCAAACCTAGTCCACAAGAGAGGCATTTACAAAGACAGTTATGGGGCCTCTAGCCCCTGGTGTGACTACCAGCTACGACCCAACTTTACCATTGCCATGGTGGTGGTAAGCTGAACATATGGCAGCAGCTTAGATGAAAGTTATCAGATACATTTCAGTAAATCTAGTAGAGGTGCTTAATGTGGATACAGTACAGGTTTAGGCACTGTTCTGAAATATACTCTTGCTTTTCAGGCTCCAGAGTTGTTTACAGTAGAGAGAGCATGGGGAGCTTTAGAGGTAGCTGAGAAGAAACTGCTTGGGCCTCTGGGAATGAAAACCTTAGATCCAGAGTGAGTGAAGCGAGCATTTTCTGCACACATACTCACCGTTTGCTGCTATGTTCACTGTACAGTAGAGGCATGTTTCTTAAAATCGCAACTAGCTAATCATCCAGTAAAGTTTTTTGTTCTGGCAGTAGAGTGGAGGATGAACCATTCAAGCAAAATGAATCAATTGCTGTCATGTGAGCTAATGGTGTCAGGAATGGTTTTGTATTTGATACAAACTGACTGCTCAGTTTAAAACAGAATACATTCAGTTTCACTATATTTCCAGTGCAAGAAACAGTCATAATGCCAAAAGTAAAAAATAACCCTTATCTCTCATTCTCTCTTACTTCCTCTCTCCCATTCAAAAACTCTGTCCCAAAAAATAGGAAAGCTCTGCTTTAAAGCTTTCATTTTTTGTCGAAAACACTAAAACAGGCAACCACATGTCCTCTTTTCCCATGACCCCATGCCACCAACCAGTTCAAAAAGTTTTTTTTAAACCCAAAATATGGTCACTCTAAATAATATGATACATGTCATTAGAATTATTACATCCAGAAGTAGAAGAGTATGCCAGTCTAACTGGAGTGGGATGATTACTATGCCTGACGACACAGGGAACACATGATTCAACCTTTTTTGAAAAAAGAATCCAAAAAATCTAATTTTGGGGAATTTTCTTGTTCGTTATGATCACAGTTTATTTTTCCCTCGTACAGTTTGAACAACGCTGGTCTGAATGAATACATCTTCTACAGAGAGCAAGCATCCGCACACTTTAATGCAGCTTATTTGCTGAGTTTAAAACGTGCCATATCTTTTGCATAGGCCACATTTTCTGTTTATTGTGTTTCTAATGTGTAAAATTCAGCAGGTTAATTATATCTGTAAAAGTATGTTCTCTGTATATGGTGTGTACACTTACAGTATATAGAAAATTAAACATGTAATTTGATCACTGTGTCAAACTTTGGCATACAGTTGTATTAATTTCTATAAAGGCCACATTGAAATCACTAGCATAGAACTTTATGTATAGTATAATAGCTCATAAGCTTAGTTCAGTCTCAGCAATTAGAAGCATTAGAAGGCATGGCTAGTGAACACAGCCAATAACAGTGGTTTTCTGTTTCGAGTTAGATGGTCTGTACTTATCAAGACTAAGCCTAAAGTGCAGACCTCTGAAATACTCAGCGTTTATTTATTTGTTTTTGTTAATATTTAACAGTGACATGGTTTACTGCGGTGTCTATGACAACGCCCTGGACAATGACAACTACAACCTCGCCAAAGGCTTCAACTACCACCAAGGACCTGTATGTTACCTTGATATTTATATCAAGCAGGTGAAAACGGTATTTCAAACGCTCCCTGAACATTTTGTCCTTCTTTTTCAGGAATGGCTTTGGCCGGTCGGCTTCTTCCTGAGAGCCAAACTTTTTTTTGCCAAACAAATGGGCCAAGAGGTCTACAGTCATACAGTGTGCCTGGTGAAGAATGTCCTCTCTAAACATCACATCCATTTAGAAAGGTACATGGGACACTGCACAAACTCAGACTCATCTTAGTCTACATTTTCCTTTCAATATAGCATCTCTCTAATACCTGTCAGGGAAACCAACGCTTTGGCCACGTTCCTCACCCTTTCTCTTATTTTGTTGTGTGTTCCAGATCTCCCTGGAAGGGTTTGCCTGAACTGACCAATGAAAATGGACAATACTGCCCTTTTAGTTGTGAGACTCAGGCTTGGTCTATTGCCACAATTCTGGAAGCCCTACATGATCTTTGTGATGCTGAGGATCTGTAGATCCATAGACTCGTCTGACCTGTTGGTTTTCAAGGGTCTAGATTTGGCTCCCAAGAATGTGTCTACTGCCCTGTGTGAGAAATGATGCCTTAAACGTAGGTCCAGTGACACATAAAACTAAGCGAGAAGTTGTTGTTGTTATGACGCAGCTTGAATGATGGGAGAGATATAAAATATTAACCCAAACTTCCTGAAGTGTTCCAGGCATTGTGTGCATGTGTTTAGCTAATTGATCACAAGCCTGCATACTTTAACTTCCCTTTAGGTACATTAAGTATATATTTATGACATTTACATATTTATACATTGTAAGGTGAGCTGTTGTTTAATCCATTACAAAAGCTACTCACTAAAGTCATTAGAGGTACAGAATAAGGATCTTTAACTAAACAAATAATATCTTTGTAACATGAAGGGTTTGGTGGTTAGTGAGATCAAGTGTTTAGATACAGGAAGAAAACAGTACGGTGTGACGCATTGGCACTCCCAAGGAAACAGTTCCACATAAGCTATTTAATATCATTACAGGGCATGTTGTCATAAGAACCGCAAGATTTTAAACAAACAGCATGACTGTGATATGCATGAGGTCCTTCTCACTAGTAGCTATTGACTCATAAAATGGTCAGCAAAACGTTTTGTGTCTATGGAGGTGACCGTTGCGTTATAATTAAATTTGGCTAGTAGTTAAATTGAAGAAATGTACTGTGCAAGAGGCAAAGACCCTTCATTCATTCATTTTCCAGTCCAAACTGCAACTGAGTACAATATATTAACTTTAGGAATTACAGAGAACAAAAACAAGTTAAAGTGTTTCAGTATTTTGTGTGTGAATGGTACAGTGAAAGGGTGAACAGAAACACCTGTGGGTTTGTTTAGATCTGATGGTATACTCTCAGTGATGAAATCTATAGAAACTATTTATCTGATGGTCACAGAATTGCACTGTAGTTAGCAATCCCATTTCCTACATGCTAAGTTTTCAAAATCTCTTCCTTGTGACGTAAGGAAAGTCTGATTCAAGTTTCAGGTTTATTTGTCATTTCCACACCATGTCAGGACATTTATGCATTGAAATGCTTGTGGTGAGGCTCAGGTTGATACTCTACAGCAGGACAACACTATACACATACTAAACATATTAAAATAGATATAAAAGTTATATTAAATAAATACAAAATACACTAAATACAGAATATACAGAGACAGGAGGCGTCTGTAGAAATTCTCTGATATGTACATTTATTAGACAGGTATAGTCTAAGAGAAAGCAGAGATATAATATAAATATCTATGTTTATATCTATTCCTGTTGTTTAAAGTGACTCAGTGATGTTGTCCATAGCGGTGATATATAAGAGTATTAATAATAATAAAGTGTCAGAGTGCAGTGGTGTTGGTGGTGTTGGTGGTGTTGGTGGTGTTGGTGGTGTTAGTGAAAGGCTCACAGCTTATTCAGGAATATGGTTGGATGTGAAATGGTTTGTTATAGAGAAACTTTCCAACTCAAATTTCTTTACAGGGTGGTAACGGGAACTAGGTGTTAACGATCTCTGTAATGCAAACATAGATATTAAGACCTAAAAGCACCAGCACATCTACATGCAAGTTTTTATATGTAATATTGATGGTAAATACATTTTCAGGGACAGTTAAAAAACATTCAGTTAGGCCAACACCTTCTCCTAAATCTGTCATAAACATGAGTCAGACATTAACCAACATAGTCATGGACATTTCATGTAATAAGTTTCTGTTGTGGAGCTTTCAGAGGCATTCAGTGCGTTTGGTCTGGTTTACCACCACTGTGAACAATTCTGACTGAGCAGGACACTTTTCAACATAGCATTTTGCGCCACATCAATTAGACTGTTTACATTTTAATGATGTAATTAGACATGCGTTTTTAAAGAATGGGCATGAAGTCCCCTACACATAAATGAGATTTGTCCAGGGTGTTGTGACTAAATGTGATGCTTGTTCAGTTTTAATCTTGAGTGAAAGTGGAACTGGCATGCAATTGTCTTTTTTATAACTGGTCTTATTTTGCACAGTCACGGTGAAAACATCACTTGACACAATCTGATTCATTGTGTGATGAAGTAGTAAAAATAACTGATAAAACAACTGAGCCCTTGCCCTTGTGTGCTTTGGTTTTGACTGACTCAGATGGCCTGATCTGCCAATGCTGACCTCGTGTCGGTTCAAGCGAATGTGTTGGAGTTTGAAGGCAGTAAGAATTCTATGACATTTTAAGTCAACAGGTCTGATGTGATGGATTGGTTTCTGAGCTGAGTGACTCCACTACTTTATCAAAAATACACAATGTACTACTCTTGCATACGACTATTGAATGCCTTCCTCTTTCACATAACTCAAAACTGCTCCTGCTGATGAGGCCAGATATTTTGATTAATTTTTTTTTGCTTTTCTGAAGCGGTTGTGCCCAGCACAAACACGAGTGACTCTTCTGGCCATGGCTAGGTCACACAACACTGTTCCTTTTCTCTGTTTGCTAAGCAAGGCCACTGAAATTAATGTTTAAACATGGGCAGCCTATTACAGCAACCTGGAAGCTACTTGTTCCGCCCACTCTAACACTACAAGCCTATATGGGGAAAGACCTGCCGTGTCTGCAAGTTTACTTTGTGGTGCTGCTGGCATAGACATTCAACACACTGCTCATCCCTATTCTGATTCATGGTGAGTAAACAAGCGAGTTGTTTCGCATCTGTGTAAAGTGTGGGGTTGCAGGTTGAGACAACTAGATGTTTTCATCTTTCCAGTCTTTTAATGAACGACTGAGACAGAGTTGATGTTGTTTTATTTCACCCGCACTGTGTCCGGTTCAAATGAGATGCAATATTTTTCCAATAATGTACTACCATTTAAAAGTTTGGCCCTTGTCATATTAATAGCTTTAGATATTTTATGTAGCATCATTACTGATCGAATGCAGATTTAAATATGGTAAACTAGACGCCAACAGCTACATTTAGATGATGTATTCACTATTTTGAGTATATACTATATGATGTACCATAATTCTGTGTTTACAGACATTAGGTTTTCTGCCTTATTGTCAATGTTATATGCTTTCTCAGTCTTTTTAGAATCATATATAGCTCCATTAATCATTTGGGATATGTTTCATCATTTTATTTACAGCTTCCTACTAATTATTATTGGTTTAACATTATTGAACCTTTGATTCCAGACCTTTGATAGTTTACACTGGCTACACCCTTTATTGAGTACACTTCCATGTAACTATACTTCTTGTCCACTGTATGAGCTTTACTTAAAACATAGAAGCAACACATTGCAGTTTTACAATTACAGACTGTAGTCGATCTCATTTTCTGCACACTTTGATAATTCTGTTTCACATGTTGTACCCATAGAGCAGCTATTATTTGGATGGTGGATTATTCTCAGCACTGTCTGCTCCTACTTTACTGGTCCACCTTGTAGATGTAAAGTCAGAGACGGTGGCTCATTTGTTGCTGCTCATCTGATGGCCATCCTCTAGTCCTTTAACAGTGGTCACAGAAGACGAACCATTTAAAGGGGGATGGTAAAGAATAGAGAGAAACAGATGGACTACAGTCTGTAATTACAGAACTACAAAAAGCTCCTCTATGGTCAGTGGAGCTGGTAAAATGGACGGTGAGTATAGGTAAAAGAAGGTGTACTGAATGAGGTGACTGTTTGGTGCACCTCATGATGTATAAATCACCCTAAACGTAGGCAATACATCTAATATTTTACATACTGAGACAGTATTGAACAGTATTTTTACTGTTTTTTTTACTGAACACGTTTAGAAATAAGTTGAATACACATATAATCTCATTACAGCACAATCACAATGTGAGGTCATATATTGCCTAAGTATGACTGTTTGCAGTGTATAGAGTTTTAGTTATTGTTTGTCATACCTTTCATAGATGCGGGCGTTGTATCTTCTTCTCATCTATGTCTGGGTGGTGAGGGGCGCTGCTTCAGTAAGTAACTATGGTGATCAGTGTATACACAAGGTCAAACACCACTAGGCATATTAAGATGTTCAGTTTGTTTGTAGAGGATGTGTTTCTTATTTTAACTGACAAAATTGATAACCAAAACAGCAACATTTGCATACAGCTGTAATTGTAGGCTGAATCTGACACTGAAAGCTGTGGTCATTCATAGCAAATAATCCTGAACAATGTTGCAGATGTCCATATCGAGTGCTGGATGTGGGACTAACAAAGTCTGTTTAAGCAAACCTGCTAACTGCGACCCTGCTGCTGACCCCAACTGCTACTTCTTGTCAGTCATCGCATCTCCCAACCTTACAGAGTTCACTGTTGAGCTCCAGGGTCGAGCAAGTGGCTACATCTCCTTTGGGTTTTCAGATGACCAGCGGATGGTATGGTCATATTTTTTCTTGCAGGCCATTGTTGTGTTATTTCCAAGGCTTGTCCGATCATGCTGAATCAGGATCCATGTTTCTCTTCTGTGGAGTTAATAATATTGCATGATTTTCAAATTGGCAAATAACTTGCTTTATATTACTAGTGCTACATGTTAATGCCTCGTATTCTCCTAGTAATCTTGGTTGATTCGAAACTTAATTTCCTATGCTGATGTTGACCTGCTCCTCTGAGCTACTCAGGTAGTTGCTCCAATGACAAATATGTCCGAGCATTTTACTACTATCTTGTTTCCTTGTTTTTCTTTTCCTCTGAAGCTAGCGTTATTGTGATACAGCTGCTGGAATACATCACTTTCTTAATGACTTCTCATTCTATTGCTTTGTCCTTTTATTACATATCTATTTTGGGTTGTTTGCACACTTATGTATGTGTTTGATTTATTGCTCTGAAGGGAAATGATGACATCTACATTTGCGGCACAGACAATAATGGTAATGTCCAAGTACAACACGCCTTCTCCCCAGGACAAACTAAACCAACAATCCTCCCACTGGTACAGAACCACTTCTTCTATCCATAAAAACACAAATAACCAAGGAAAAAAAGGTGTATGGGTTTATAGCCACTCCTGACTTCTCATGTCCACCGATGAATGCTTTCCATGTCTTATAGGGTGATGTTTCAGATATTACAACATCAATGATGGATGGAGTGATCAACTGTTCTTTTGTTTCACAAAACCCCATTAGTACTACAAGGGCTTCTGGACAGACCAGCACCTACTTCCTATTGTTTGCCTACGGTCCCAGCTCAAATGGTTTGTGAGAAACTCTTGCAATAAACAGACAAGGCTAATTTAAGACACTTGCATTAAAACCACAAATACACAATCATTTTAAGAGCAGGCCTTATCAACACAGGTACGGTTTCCAAAAACTAGAATTCATTGGCCAGAATGAAAGAGCAATTGAAAACCTTTTGTTCATATTTAAATTGCATGTCAACAATGTAGGCTTGTAGGCAATGTAAACAGTGCAGCAAAAAACCAGCCTTCACTTGTTCAGTTTTCAGTCAAAACCGCCAGAAAGTACAAGTCATTCATTTTCAGAAGATATTAGTAACAAAATGCAATAAGGAACAAAAGAGTCCAAGAGCTTCCAAAACTGGACTGTAAAAATCGATTACAAAATGTAGAAAAAATGGAACTCCCGTCCACCATGCAAGGCCTGGAAGACCATCAGAACTAACAGTACCTAAAGCTTATCTGAGAAAAAGGAGAAAATCTAGCTCCACTCTTGATTGGGATTTGATGTCTATCCTTACACTGAGAGAAGACAGCAGCACTTTTGAGTCCAAAAGCAATAAGAACACAGAATTACAGAAAACTGAAACTGGACATCTGAGACAGGAAGTATGATTCCATGGTCTCACAAATCTGAACTTCGGAGGAGTGGAAAGAAATATCCTTGCTTTGCAAAAGTAAATTAAATTTAAGGGACATTAAAATTAAAGGACAGCCACTGCACAGTACTGTAGGTATCCAAGTACAAATCCTAAGTTCTTTGCAAGTAAAAATGGCTTTAGTTGTTGATCTGTACCTTTTCTGTTTGAAGAGACCAATGAATTTCCATGTATATAACCATGTGTCCTTTTTAACCTGTCAGGTGTAATCCGGTTTCATCAGGATAATGAATTTGTCAGCAGTTCCAAAGTGGATATAGTGAACCCACAGACTGTCTCAAGTGCTCAACAGCCTCAGACCATTAAAGCCCATGGTTTGTGCCAGTGACCTGATTATTCTTTTTGTAGTCCTGTAATATATATGCTCTACTATTTCTCTTCTAACTACCACATTCTGGTCCAGGAGCTCTCATGCTGATTGCATGGATGACCACGGCTAGTGTAGGCATGATGACTGCACGTTATTTGAAGGTAGTCACCAAGGGAAGAGGCTGTTGTGGCAAAGACTTGTGGTTCTTGGTAAGCTTTTTTATTTTCAGTCACACTGGCAAAAATGACAAAGAACAAATTGAGAGGATGTAAAAGGCTTATCCTGCCGTGCTTGATGTTTGACACTGACTCTCCTCTGTCCTCAGGAACACATGTCTTTAATGTCCCTTTCTGTTGTTCTGACCATTGTCGCATTCATCGTGGTGTTTGCATATGTTCAAGGATGGAGTGGAGTAAGTATTTACCTTAACAGGAACTGTAGTCAATAAGCTATGACATGTTTGGTATTTACAGTCCTTAGCTGTGCACCTTTGGGGATATAAAGACCTCTCTGTGTAATTGCTTGCAACATGAGGAAGAACATTTGCGTTGGACCTCTTCTGGAGCTGATTGTGGATATGTTGAATAAGAATCAAACCTAGCCACAACTTGAAGCAGGATGTGTTCTGCCTGTGCATATGATGTTAAAGATGTAGGGTCTTTTATCAGTCCTGCTTAACTTGTTTAGGTAACTATTTGTTCATGGACCTAGGATCATAGCCTAATCATAGACAATATAATGTTGGTAGAATATAATGCTCAGTCCAGTCCTCTGCATGCTTTTAGGGAGCTCACCCAGTATTAGGATGCATAGTCATGATCCTCAGCCTGATCCAGCCAGTCGCAGCTTCTTTCCGCTGTGCACCTCAACATGAACGGTGAGACTTTTTGCCTGTAAAGTTCTAGCCTAGGTTTTCTTTACTGTCTGCAACTGATATTTCCTATAGGTATAAATAGGGACAAAGTGCCAGACCTGAGCCCAAGAGGATGGGTTCCACTTTTTAACTAATTCTCCTTTAGGTTTCCTCCTAAAAAGTTAAACGCAAGTGGTGTTATCAGGATGTTCACAGAAGGCAGCTTCAATCTAAAATATAAAACTGAAAAAAATGTTGATAAATCTGGAAAAAATGGAGGCAATATGCACAAACTAAACATCACTTAGAAACTCACACTCTTCTTGCCTTGTTGTTATGCCTTGCAGGAGATACCTATTCAATTGGTTGCATGCTATAAATGCGGTGGTCATTAAGGTTCTTGCAGGTAGGAGAAAGCCAAGTTTACTCCTGGGGTCACCAGTCTTATCCACAACAGGCCAGTGTGGCTGCAGTTCCATTCAAGCAGAAGCTCACCTCATTCCACATGTTTAATCAGTCTTTGAACAATGGATGAGTGGTACGAGATGTGCTCCTGTTTGACTAAATTTAATACCAGCAGTCATACCAGCCAATAGTGAATAAGATGGGAGACTCCTGGTTACACTGTTGACTAACATTAAGCATCACTGTTCAAATCAACTGTCTGTCACAGAATTTAACTGCTTCATAAAGTACATCACCTTCCTCTTCATTGCTTGTTTCAGTGGCAGCCATATTCACTGGCTTGTCCCTATTCGATAACTCTGAAACCCAATGGCTCGTCAAGGTGATGGGAGGATTTGTCAGCTGGGAGGTGCTCTTTATTATTATTCAGGACGCTTACAAGTGGTGGAAGCCAAGGGGTAAAACCAGATGCATTTATTTATAACACTGCCAAAAAAATACAAAAATACAAACAATGCTTATTGCTAATTTAGTTACGTTTGCTGGCTAATAAGAGCTAAGACTGAATAGTTGGAAAAGTCCGACCCCCTGTACTTGCTTCATATCTCACACTGCTGATGAAATATCTGTTTTTTATTTCAGATGAAGACCACTCCGTCAATGAACTGGTAAGGGAGGCAAGCCTAGTACTTCCACTCACTGGCCACTGTATGAGCTTTAACAACCAATATATAGATGTATAAGCACAGACTGTAGCCGATGATTCTCAACAAGGAAATCACATTGACATAGTAGTTGTGTAGTAGTGTATGGGGTGCTAGAGTTGTTATAGAGCCACTCTCAAATATATTCAGCCTAGAGCACTAGAGCACTGAAACTGACGAAGGACTAGAGTGGGCAGTCTTTAACCATACACCAGTGGCCCTACAAGATGGGGTTCTAATAATAAGAATAATAATAATAAAGGTTGGCTTTTAATAATAAAGGTAGACTTCTAATAATATAGGGGTCTTTTAAAGGTGGGCTTCTAATCAAGTGGCCAGTGATTGTTTGTAAGTAAGCTTAAACACGGTGTAATGCCCT
This sequence comes from Prochilodus magdalenae, assembly GCA_024036415.1. Taxonomy (NCBI): domain Eukaryota; kingdom Metazoa; phylum Chordata; class Actinopteri; order Characiformes; family Prochilodontidae; genus Prochilodus; species Prochilodus magdalenae. The sequence continues at coordinate 450,069 of JAMWET010001785.1, forward strand.
ACCACATTGTGTCTGCACAGTACATGCTTAATTTCGTTTTCTTGTTTGTTTGTAACAGGTCGGTACAGAAATGATTCTCCTGATCCTGTTCTTCCTCGGGAACCTAGCATTCTTGGTGGCACTCCTGAGTGGAATTGGCATGGGATAGGGTTTAGGCTTTCTAATTATTTATATACATTTAGTTTTATCAGTTATTTAATTCAAAGTGTTCACTGTAAAATAAATTGTGCAAACACCTGTTGGCATGTGGATGTATGATGTGGTAACCTATTCCCTCCACTGGCTAAATCCATGATATAACATGCAGCTGTGCTGCTGTCTTATGAAATATTATATGAAGCAATTAATGAATGTTAAATAGGCTACATATAGTACTCAGGGTTGGGAGGGTTAAGTAAAAATGTGTTTCATTAAAGATAAAAACATTTATTGTAACCTAATCCAAAGGATTACTGTTTAAGGTAATGTAATCTGATTCCGTTCTGTTGCTTTTGGATTACTTGTCCTTTCATACAAATAAAAAGGACAAGAAAAAACATCTTTCTTTCCGTTTAGTACATTTAAAATTCTGTTATTCTAGAACTAGAGAAAAAAAGTGGGACTGTAACAGACAGCAGAAAAATGCAGAAAAATGAAATATAACTTGTATTCTGAGACTAAACCTGTAAAATTATCCAGTTTATTGAGTGCAACAACTAAAACCTGCACATCTCTCCAGACACTAATCTGTTGCTTGCCAAACCGAAAGTTTAGTCTGGTAGATCTTTGTTTAAAACCCAGCTCATCAGTAATTATTATATATACCACCCTAAGAAATTAGTTCTTACTGCTAAAAGGTTGATATGAGTTCATGAAACTTTTGCTCATTACACTTGCAAGCTAAGCTGTTTGTGATGTATGTTATCAATGCTCTCTTGTCATCAGTCTTAGCGCTTGTTTTGTTCTTCAGCTTCTTCTCAAATCACTATGACTGGTAGAAATGACTTTCAGAGAAAGTAGACAACAAACTAAACATAGCTAGATGTAATCGCAGGATATTTAGATTCCCTGCTCCAGTTTAGCTTATTTTCTGTTTAACAGGGTGAAAATGTGTCTCTGCTATCCATCTTGTACTGAATAAACACACACTCTATGTTTTCTTTATGATTTTATTGAGTGAACACAGCAGGTATTCTTTCAAATCACTCACTGGGTGACTTGATTGTCAAAGCTAGGGTTGCCACCCGTCCTTTAAAAAACGGAATCATCCTTTATTTGTTGCGTCCCATATTGGTTTAATTTGTTCCATATTTCCATAAATGTCCGATACACACGTGTGTCACACATACATGATGGATCGCAATCTCCCCCAGCTCAAATACGGGACGCAATTTTTTCCGTATTTCGATACATGTCCAATACACATGTCTGTTCAATACACACACGTACGTGATATTCATTTTTCATATGCATGACCAAGTAGTATATGATTATGCCAAAAAGTATTTTTAAAAAGTCTTGTTCCATGATGGTGCTGTCTGATTTGAAATTACAAATGTGTTGGAAGATATACAGATAATCAAAACATTTGCAAAATATGGCAAAATTAATGAAAAACTGTTGTTTGAACTTTGGCCTCTGACCAAATTCAGTATTCTGTGTTTGATTATACTTATCAAAATTAAAATATACTTTAAAAATGTAAATTATTTAATAAACATTTTAATATAAAGCCTAATTAGCCTGCTTATTTACAACAAAGTTCATCATCCATCCCACCTGCAATCCTAAAGTCCTGTTCTGTAATAAAGCTCTTGCGGTGTTGCAGACACGCAAACCAACTTCAGAGAAACACTGCGGTTCCTCCTCATCTTACATAGGTAAGACATTCCCCACATGACACCTAACATTTGTTTTTATTTGTGGTGGTCTGCAGACATTAATTGACTATATGCAAATCAGACAGATATTTTAAGTCTAAGTAATTATTTTACTGAAAAGCATCACTAAAAATAAGCTATATACAGGCCAGATATGGCAGATTCACCTCTTATATTTGCTATTAAGCAATTACAGTTTTTCTCAGGTGATTTGGTCGAAAACATCACTTGCCATAGGGCTACCATTGATGTGCCTGGCCAACAGGGATGAAACATCACAGTGTGTGCTGCTATGTCAGAGAATGGCGTGATTACACATTTTCCCATTATAGGGCCCTATGACACACAGCATCTCATTACATTCTTGGACACCCTCTACAGGGACCTCATCCCTAATAATGAGAGAGGTGTGATGCAAGAGGATTTGCCCAAATATGTGGTAATTTGGGATAATGTGAGTTTTAACCACTCAAACACCGTCAGGCAATAGTTTTCCATACATCATAGTATGCTAATGGAATTCCTCTCACCCTATTCCCCATCTCTGAACCCAATGGGGTACATGCACACAGGGGTGGTGACGTATTTCCGCTAAAATCTCAGCCAGCTCAGCCACTTCCGCTATCCACACTGTTGTGTTGAGTTTAGGGAAATCGCGATAATGTCTCAAGCAAAGAAGTTTAAGTTTCGGCGAACTGACAGCGCTACAGCTGAACATTGCTGTGTACCTTTATGTCAGGCCTCCAGTAAGTACAACAAATTACTTAGATTTCATACGTTTCCCTCCGATGCGGAAAACCGGCATAAATGGATAGTTGCTATCCGGAGGGATAACTTCACAGTCACTCCGCATACCCGCGCGTGTAGCCGGCATTTCAAGAAAGAGGATGTGCGTGAACCAGAGTCCAAGTCAGGACGGCGACTGTTAAAGAAGGGAGCGGTGCGGATGTTGTTTGAGGGGAACAATTTCCCCGTTCCACTTTCAAGATCGGGGGTTTGGGAGAGGAGGAAGCGACCGACGGAGGATGACACACCTGTCAAGGAGGCTGATACACTCCCCGGGGACCACGACTACGCTTCGGCTTCGGATCCCGCTGCTGTCGACTTGGTTCTAGAAGAAAATAGGCTTTTTAGAGAGGAGATCCTCCAGCTGAAGCAACAAACTGAGAAGCTCACTCTGGAGCATCGGTTTGGCATTCACCGCTTTGCTGGCTCGGACAGTGACATTTAGACATGCACTGATTAAAATTCGTTTCCTGATTATAAATATACAGTGCAACATCAAAAATGAGAATATGGTGAAAAGGTTTTTGTTAAAGGGTCATATTTTATATTAATCACAAAGTTTATCGTTTGTATTTAATTATTAAAAGTGAACTTTTTCCATGATATTCGAAATTTGTGATGTGGTACTGTATGTATCACTACGTTAGCATTGGTTAGTAAACAAACAGTTTAGCCAAAGGCTAACATTACAAGAACGGATCTTCATAATTGTGGACGTAGCTTGAAATGTAGAGTTTGAAGCCCTTCTCTTTCATTGTTGCTGACGTCTGACACGATGTCTGAATAATACGAGTGAAGTCGTTGACCGTAATCCTAGGCAAATCCTTAAGCTAGCGAGTGAAAAACGCCATAGCTGCGTTGTTTACTAGCAAGACAGGAAGTGATGAAGCTGGCTGACTGCGGAATGCGGAAGAGAGTGTGCATATAGGCCATTGTCACGTCCGCGGGTCCGCCCGCCTCCGCTGCTCCTCAAAACTCCAGCTCCCAGAGTGCACAGCCCGGTGACGTCACACCCACACGCTCCGCTTCTCCTATCTATTGATTATCACCAGCTGTCACCTGTACTATTTAACCCCACACACACACCCACCGCTAAATACCGCTTGTCTCTTGGCTCCGCTAGCGTCGCGCCTGGTTATTTGGTTGTGACATGAATAATCATGTTCATATAAGGTAAAGATTTATGCAGAACCATCAGTAATTGTGCTGTCTAATAAATGAACCGGTTAACCAAAAATTCAATTGGCAATTGGGTTCACTTTCAGCAATATTTGAACCTCCAAGGGCAATTAACATGGGAAAACTGCAATCAGATTTATGATACAGTGGCTTTGTTGCATTACAGTTTCAGAACAGACATGACCCAACAATTTTTATTACATAAAGACAATAATACATTAAGAGGCAGGATTATAGATTGTACATCTTGGCTTTGGAGTGTTCATGACCATTGTACTTGGTGCAAAGCAAATTCCGTAGGATGCCACTTCATCACAAATTGACACAGTGGACAAATTCCATGTACTGATAGGATCTCAAGATCAAAACAACACTCTTAGAACACACAATTTAGCTTTTCACTGCCATTATGTTCATTTGATTTGTAATTATAAATTTATATGTATTGATATCTGTTTTTTTTATGTAAAGTAAATAATTACAAACTATTTTAAATTCATATTTTTACATGATTGCAACAGCAGAAATGCATCTCCCATCTCCACATTTATGGAATCAGTGAGGCAGCAGAAAATTCAGCAAACCATTACACTTAACAACATACCAACTTTGCTCGAAGGTAACCAGGGTGACAATGGCTGCCTTTGATCACCAGGTAGCATTGCGAGAAGATCAAGGTCACTCCACTTCCAAAACTAAAATGGTTATACGTAATTCTTCACACTTCAGTGTTATTTATTATTGGTAATGTCCAAAATACAAAGTTTGGAATATTTATAATAATTTGCTGCTGTATCACTTTATATGTTCTTAAAATGTCACAATGACTGTACAAATGAGATTTGCAGCCTCAAATCTATTTATTAATAATAATATTTGTGTAGTAAAATAGTGGTAAAGGTGAAAAGATATATCGAATAAAAGTTATAGAGAAAACAAGTATCTCTAAAATGGCAACTTTTTCTAAGTCATTTTGGGGCATTTCTGTGTTACTGAAATGTTACTGTGTAAATAGCAGGTGCTCTGTTTTTTGCAATGATGCATAAATTAAAAATGGAGAAACGTTTTTCTTTGAATAGTGACAATATGCATATCATTAGCTTGAAACGCATTATTCTCCCACAGTTGATAGTTTTAAGTAAACTTGCAGTTAATACATGTTAACTTAATATTAGTTAACTCTTGTAACCACTGTTCATTCTTTGTGTTAACTACTGTTAGCAAGTCAACACTAGTGTAAAGTGTACTACATTATGTGATGCATATCTGCATTTTTAATCTGATTTTAGCCCTAGTGTGCATTTTTAGACAAATACTTGGTTGTGTTTTTTTCCTGTAGAACTACAGAGTGCTCCTGTATGGTCTGTGGAGATGATAAAATGTATAAAGAGTGAAGATACATTAGTAATAGAGCTCAAAAACTGACCAATAGTAAAAGGAGAAGCACTCTTTGCTTTAAAGCCATCTCCCGAGTTTGGGCCAGGAGAGGGGGCCAATTCCAGCAGCCAATTCTGGGCCAATTTCGAGGACCATCAGAAAACAGATTAGGCCTAACTCACTCCGAATGAACCAAAAGTAAAAAAAAAAAAAGTAGCGCTGACATCAATGAGAAAGTCTGCGAGGCTCGAACTGTGGTCACAGACCAGGACACTAAGAGGTGGTATAACAGTACCCCAGCAGGGTGGACCCAATGTCCAAAGGAAAAACTTACAAACGGAGAAACAAGCAGAGGCTGCCTGGAGGAACAACTTCAAACGACACGGACCCTCACAATGAAGCCATCCTAACGCCCGACTCGGGTCAAATAAATAAATAGTAACAATAATAATTGGGTGTGTGGGGGGTCGTGGCGGAGCAAACAGCCTCGAAACCTTTGATCTGGCTAGTCACGAGACACGTGCACGTAGTAATAACGTGAACTCAAAACTGAGTAACCAAGCCCCGGCTCTTATGCTCAAGTAGCCTGAGCTGCAGGTGTGAACGTATGCCGCGTGATTGCTCATTGGTTGCCCTTTGTCTCCCCCGCGTGGCCAGAGGTTTGTCTGCAGGAATCCGAGACATTACAGTAGACTTGACTTACGAACAGCAACAACTACATGGAGAGCGCTGTATGAGTAAGCTCAGTAAAGTATTGTTTGTGTCAGTCCTGGTGCCTTACTTTGCTCCAACATGGCTTTACGGTCTACGGTTTAATCATTCAAAAACATGAAAAGTCAAAGAGTCGACAAAGAGTCGAAATTGGGTATCGACAGATATACAAAGTTTATGTATCGGTTCTGGAGAAGCTGGATCGGTGCATTCCTAATTCTAGATTTAGAAGAGGTCCGTGGACGACTTTACCTCCGCTGAAAGTTGAACTGTAGTTCCACCTAAGTAACGGCTGTTTTTAGGTGCCAGACGAGCCGTTACTGCGGAGCTTGTTTGGGCGAGTCTTTCCGTGCTGGGGGACTTCGGGCCTGTAAACTCTAGCACCGGTACGGGGACCAGCTCATTTCTGCTTCGCATGGACCAGAGACCAAGGTCAGATAGACCTAGACAGACGAAGACATTTCCAAGTACGCCGCCGCCGCCGCTGGAGGAAGACGAACCTGTTAACCCGCGGTGCCTCGTCTGTTCCTCCGCCGCCATCGAACTGTAAGTTGTACCTGTTTCATCTTCACAGGGGGACTGAGGGTTGTACTGCACTGTTAGCCAGTTTGGTTACGTGCACTGTGAACATATTGTGAGTTTTAATTATCATTACTGTTCACTTGGTCTCGGTACCCTTTCTGCTGTGCCTGCTGAGAGGTGTACTATTAATTCACCTCAGTCAGTTTTTAATGTTCAGAATTTTATTTGGGGGTGACTAGAACATATTTACATTCTTTAAATTCCCACAGTATTCTACTCACACTGTGCATGCATATTTACCCTCCACCTGAATCAGGAGGGTAAATGTTTCTCTAAGCCCCGCCCACCAATGAGCACAGTGTGCTCTGATTGGTCACCTCACCCACTCTACTCTCATTAGTCATCCTACAGAGCTGTTCACTACTGCAGGTGGCCAGTGAGGATTGTGTTATGAGAGGTTAGCTTGAAGCAGGAAAGGCCTGGTGTTCTACTCGAGCGTTTGAGGCAGCTGAGAAAATCGGTTTCTGTGTGAGAGTTTCTCCTACTGGCATGGTGTTTGGCCTTTATAACTTTACCTACCGTTTTACCCCCCACCCCAACCCCCGCCTGCACACAGAAGCCTCTACATAAAACGCCAGTAAAGGAAAGGGAAAGCGCCGGCCAAGTCGACAAACGTCTTTTTCATCAAAATAGGTACATCCTCAAAAAAGGAAAATGGTAGGTTTGTAGTAAATGGGGGGTGGTTTTAGAAGGGTTTAATTGTTTCTCATTAGTTTTAGTTGAAATCTTCTAGATAAAGTGTGAAACATTATTTGGTCCAACCATGCATGTGACACTAATATAAATCCAACGGTATAAAATATCAAAACACATCCATGATTAAGATTAAGGGTCTGCAAAAGAAATTACTACCATGCTCACCAAGGTCCTGAGACGTGCGCATCCAGTATATGTTAAACCTTTTTTTTTTTTTTTTTTTTCTATCAACAGTAAAAAGGTCCCTCACGTGTTTGAAACCCTGTAATATAATTTTAACAAGACACAGTCCTACGGAACAAATTAAACAAAGCTGAGTGGCTATGATGCCTATTAGTCGTGGTTCTGTTATACTTAGTGATTATTAACATGTTTGTGCATGTTTCAACTAAAATGTTAACCTAACCAGCAGTCCATTTTATTTAGAGCCAATCAAATTTGTTTTCCTGCTAAGCATACGAGTAGTGGGGGGGATTTATATGGGCAATTGGTGGAGTTTTGTTTTGCTCTGGTGGGTGGCTGACATCATTAGGTTTGGGAAAAAATTGGCTTTCCTTTAAAAATGGCAACGGCTAAAGTTTAGTTTTGTATAATTTTGAGACATTAGATTTATGTATATCATAAACAGTTTTATCTGACCTCAAATATAGCATGAGAACATTGATCCTGAGTCTGACCCAACTTGTGATACCAAGTTTTGCATCCAAGCTTGCCCAACAAAACTGTATGGCCTCAACCTGAACCCATGGTATCTTTTTTTCTACATGCCTGTTACCTTTATGAATTTTGATAGTAATAGCAAAGGGTTCATGTGTAAAGGGTTTTTGTTTAAAAGTTGTTAATTGTCCGGAGGAAAGAATTAAGCGTATGTTGAGGCGAACTAAAACATCTAATTTAAAGCAACGTTTGAAAACCATATGGTAATGGTTAAAATGGACAGTGAGAATAAGCGAATGATCAGTGAGTATATATTTAGCAATGAGCTCAAACTGCAGTCCCACGTTTAAATCAAATAAACTGTTCAGACACTGAACAATAACCGGGTTTGTTATGATCTGTTTGAACTGAAATAATAAGCTTTTTATTAGGAGTAATAACGGGTGTGTGTGTGTATATACAGGTTAATTATTTATACGGTACTTTCTGTTGGGAGCGGTCTGTCTCGAACCCTAACACTTTTAATAAAACAAGTTTATTCAAAAAGAAGCTGAAACATGTTTTTCATGGGACTACAGCAACACTGAATATCAGTCAATAGGTGGAGCATTTTAGAGCAGGAAGCGAGACCACATCTCTGTCCTTCATGGCCACATGGTGAGCATGTAGATCTCATGGTTTTGAAGTAAATGTGTCTGTTTGAAGAAAATGAATTACATTAAGAAATGCTTTGCAAAGTGCTGCAGTCTGCTGCTGTGCAGTGTTCATTTGTTGTGCACCCCAAATCAAAATACACTGCATACTGACAGCACTTTACGGTTGCAAAGAAAAAAAAGAAAAACAGATGTTTTCTAACATAAGTCTAATCTAATATAATTTTACTTATTTATTTATTTATTTATTTTTTTTACAGTGGTGGTGATAGGAACCAGTATACACAGATTTATAACACTAGTAAGGCATTTTTATTTATTATCCAAAAAATAAATTTTATGTAAAGGTCCTATGAAGAAAGACAAAGAAATCACCATGACACAAACTATAACGGATACTGGGAAATAACCCAGAGGTTTCAGGCATGAACAAAAGCCCTACCCATTAGGTCATCTGCTTTGTTGTTAACTCAAATACAAATACTCACTCAGTCACTCACGTTTAACAAGATTGCCCACAGGGGGGAGCTGCTAGCACTGTATTAACCAGACTGAAAACAACCAAGCAGAGAGGGTGGATAATATTTAACTAAAGCAAGAGTAAATAGGAAACTAAATAGAGTAAATAGAAAATCACTGAACTTAAACATTCATTTGTTAATTGTTAAAAGCTGGATGTGACTGTGGTCTTTCTTTTTGATGCAATATAAATATACATATTTAAGTTAGAAATGAGTGAAAGTACTGATTAACAGCCTAGCCTGTTATTATCCAAATTGCTCTGACTTTCCTTAAACCTTCACAGCACAAAGCCATTAAGACATTAGGAAAAAATGAAGTCAGGTTATCATTAAAATAAAGATAAAGCCTTGAACATGAGTAGGCTCCTTATGGGCCTTCCTATAAAAAATGATCTTCTAGGGATGCACCGAAATGACAATTTGTAGCAGAAACTGAAACCCAACAAAATGAAATATTTGGCTGAAGGCTGAATACTGAACATGGTGATGCACAGTGTCTTATTAATTTTGGCCTTTTGTCACCATTCTCGATCTGGAGTTTTGTTTAGCTCGAAATAATAATAATAATTATATAATAATAATAATAGTATTAATAATAAGAAGAAAAAGAAGGCGTTTTTGTTCTGTGTAAATGATTCTGTCTTTTCATTGATTTTCAGCTGAATACTTTTATTTGCAGAACATTCGGTGCATCCCTTCTCCTAACTGCTTGAATTCTTTAATTATAATTAAATCAGTTCACAGCATCCCTATTCTTTATCAGATACATCTACCACTTAGTACAACCTGTTTAAAGGAAGGCTACAGTAGCTGTCAAAAATGGAAGCTTGAGTACACCAGTTATCATCATTCAACCTGCACAAGTGAATCATTACACATATAGATTTGGTAAGGGATCTCAAATAGACTTCCTTACTTATGTTTAACATTAGAAACTTGTAAAGTGTCACTTAATCTCATTTACTGTATTGATACATCAAGTGTACTTTATTTAGAGTAAGGAGACTAATCTCAGATTAAGAGATGATGCAGTTGTACATGTATATGATATTTATTGCAACTCTTTGTGTAACGATGGATGTTTTGGTCCGTCCACTAACACAATATTTAATAGGGCTTATACATCAGCTGTACTGCCCTCCAGCTGTGCTTTAACTGGATACAGCAGAAATGAACAGAGCATTGGGAGGTTACCAAAGAGACAAGAAGCAGACTGGTAGTGCAGTGCCGGCTGCAGGCCCTCTGGGCAGAAATGTTACAGCTGTCTGTTTTCATCAGCACTTTCATGTCAAATCAGAGCAGACAGGGTCTCCAGCAGCGGCACAGTTCATTTAGTACATTCAAGCCCAAAATCCAGTTTGTTGAGCACACAAGTAACATATAACTTCACAACAGCACACAGCAACAATACACCTCTACAAGGAACATTTCAAACTAAAACTGTACTGTTTCATTATTATTATCAGTATTCATTCATAAATAACTTTAATTTGAGAAGTTAACATGTAAACAAGTAATTCAGAGATGACATATACAGTACAAATATAACCAATTTCTTAACAATCTATAAGGAGCAGTGAACCGACATGTGGATTTTGTAATGTAATGTTGTTGATGGAAAATAGTGGTAAATCTGATTAAAAGCTGTTTGAGGACTGTTTTGCCTCACATTGCTCTGTCCACCATGACAGAGTATGTTTTAGGCCGAAAGCTTATTGGTATGCTTTTAAAATACTATTGAGTTATTTTAATAAAATATTGCACAAACGGTCAGACCCCCTCTATCACTGTTCATCTGAGAGCGGTTCTGTGGGCAGAAACTGACCACCGAATGGGGTATAGAGGATGACTAACAGATGATTATACATCAGCATATGAGCCACAGTTTCTTGCTGGATGTCCTAGTGCAGCAGATGATGCACATTTGTTACTGTAATTGTCTTGATCTGCCCTCCTATAGGTCTACTATTGTCCACCTGCTAACGGATCAGAACAGATTATAAATATATTTATATTTTGTAGAGACTCTGTTGTCTCTGTTGTAAATTGACTGACACAGAAACCACTGCAGAATTCAAGACAGCAGTGTCCAAAATGGCACTCAAAGCTCTTTTTAATTAAGCAAAATGCTTAATATGTGATGATGCAGTGGAAAAATGGTGTAGGTCTAAATACCTAATAAATCGTCTGTATGCTTTTCCTCCCTCCTCCAGCGGCAGTAACAGTAATATTTACTCTTCATATTTATTAAATATAATTCAACTTTCAACACTGAAAACAGACACATGACCAGGACACACACTGAAGGAGTGCTAAATGCAGAAGCTATAGGGTCTACACATTTTTAAAAAGACTGGACTCTACTCTCACCAATAAGACATTTTTAGACTGAGACAAACAGACACACACACACACACACACACACAGGACACACACACACACACAGGACACACACACACACAGAGAGGACACAATTGTGCAGTGATGATACATAAACACACGAGTGCAGGGAAGAAGTGCAGCAGCAGGACGGGTGTAAGACAGCGCGGTCAATAGCCTTATTCACTCAGTGGCTTCATTCATTTGCTTTCATGTTATGGACTGGAAATTGAATTGTGATGCGACTTAAAACTTGAAATGTTTCAAAAATGTATAGTACTGTTCAAAAGTCAGAGACGACCCTCTGTTTAATTTCCTGTCAAAATGGGCATCATTTAGACAATGCAAACGAGGTGCAAAATACAGGACCTCTAGGACTGCTTAATTAACCTTTTGGTTATTCCATTATTGGGTGCATTATTTCATTTTTGATCAAGGTGTGTGCAAATCCTTTTTTGGGGAAATGAATCCAATATTGGGTTCTACAGTAATGTATAGCTGTCAAAAACGTTGCTGAGAAAAACAGAAATAAAAGAAGAACTTTTTTGTAACTGGTTTGACTGAAAATTAAATACATGATGGGTGATCTCTGACTTTTGTGTTTCGGGTGGTGGACAAACATTCTGAATGCTAATTACCTTCATAATAAGGTAATATAAATAGGTAACAACGGCCATGTGTGAATATACTGAATAGTTGTCATCATAAGGGTTATTGCGGGAACTGGCGGAGCAGTTCAGAGGCCAGCTGGGTGATGTGTACCCAGGCCTCCTGCAAATGCCGCGACTCAGTGCTTCGAGCACACACTGCGAAGCGCAGCACGAATTTGCCTGAAAGCTGACATGGGACCAGGTGAATCCTCCGAGCACTGTTAATCCTCTTCAGCAGAGCTTCATTCAGGTCATTAGAGCCCTAAGAGGACAAGAGAACAGCTCTATTACAATGCAAGGCAGGAAGCAGGAACTTAAATTAGAAAATAAAATACATTTGCAGGCCATTTGAAGAATACACTGCTTCATTAGAAACCACTACCTACAGGTTCCTTTTCTAGTGTACAGTAATAGAGTAGCCAGTAGCTGTTATCTAGTCCAGCTTCTGACCAGCTACCAGTACCAGCTACACTGCTGTGCAGCCAGAGTTCCTCCACCCAAATAATATCTGGTAACCAGTGCTCCTGTGGTCGAAAACTGACCACTAATGAGGGGAGGGTGGCAAACAAACAGGGCATGACAAGAGATGCTGTGAATCTAGTGAATCTGGAAAACGGAGCTCCGCGGCTGAGAACAGAAGTTAAAGTGTATCCTGTAAATGTGTAAAGAAGAGATCAGCAGTGCAGCCAGTGTGGAGGCTGCAGGAACTACCACTGCAAAAAGAGCAATGTAAAGATAAAAGAACAGAAAATATTTTAATTATATTAAGTAATTTATTTAGAATTATAAATCCTTTTAGAGTTGGCTGAACGGCTTCCCCCATCAACTGTTGCCTGCTTCGTGGGCACTGTCAGTAAAAAGCACAAGCAGGAGCCGTGACGCAGAGTAGCCTTAGGTTTTAAATGGTTTTGTTTTCTGCCTACAGAATTATCTCCCTCTCCCATCTGTTTTTTAACCATTGTAATAATCCCCAGCTAGAATTGTGAATGTAGTGTGTTCTTGCTTCTTATCAGCAATCTGATTGGTTAACAATAAGCTAATTTGCATACAGAGGCAACAGGTTGTGCATCAGCTGTGCATATGTGTACATATTGTCATGGTCTCTTCAAACAGTTCAGTTAAAAAAGGAGATAACACGTGTCATAGTGCATGACGTCACAATGTTTGTCACACACCTGCTGCTTAGCACCCGCCAAAGCTCAAAACCCCATCTCTGGATAAAATAGTCCATACTGAGCAGTTAAAAAAGACAGAACAATTATGTTCAGTCTAGTGGAAGTGCATCTGAGTCAGTCACTAATTTCAGAAGACAGTGGCAGAAAATTAGCTTCCACATGATTTGCCTGGAGCCTTTGTCCTCAGATTGAAATGATTGCTAAGCCATTTCACACAGAGACCAATCTTTATCTGATTTCTTCTTTCTTACTTACCTTCAGTCTGAAGCAGACCAAGCCCAGCACCACATCTGCGGAGATCTGAAAGCGGTCATCTGCTCGGACCAAAGCCTCAAACTCCTTAGCCAGGGCAACATGCTAAAGCGTAGACAGCACAGTCATTATTACTTCAGCAATGTAAAACATGTAAGACACGAGGGAGCTGTATTTGACTATGGTGATGGTAATAAAAAGAGAAGTTGATTTTTAAAGTATTTTGTTTACACAGATTAATTACAATTTGTACAAAAGTACAGTTGTACTGCAAAGCTATATTGAGCTCATACAGTGGCAGCTGAGAGCAGGTTGGTGTTTTCATATGTAACTAGAGACCGGGTGGGTCAGTGTTTATCATTGCTGACTGTAAATAAAAATGAGAGTATCTAATTGTGTATTAAAACATGATAACAATGTAGGATAGCTACATATTAATTGGCATCTGACAGGACTTTTGCATTTCAGTGATGTACACCTGTATACCCTGCAGCTCCCAAAATCTCACATTAGTACAAACATTTCCTCCTGAAGTAGCACCGTGGATGGTGAGTTTAATCTTGTTGTACAAATGTAATTTGTCCTGGGTACTCTGTGTACCTGTGTACACTGCAGGACTGTGTTTATGTCCTGCAGTCTTGTTTTTTTTTTTTTTTTGTGTCCAGTGCTGTACGTATCATCCCTTGTCCAGCAGGGAGCAGCCTTGTACTTTAATTCACTTTCCTCAGACACCACAACCAGATTACACAGCTGTTAAACGTGACTCAGGTCTTTATAACTGGTACAATGGTTTTAAAGGATTTTCCAGAACGCTTTAACTCGGCAATGCCAGTGATATAAGGTAAATATGATTAAGAACAGAAGTGGTTGAACCATTTCCTCATTCTCAGCCAGGAGATCATTATGAGTACAGTACCTTGACGCAGGCCTGACCGCTAACGATTAAATGACTCATTCAAACTGGACAACTGAATGGACAATACTGGGCAACTCACAATGTTTGGCAATTAAGTCTGTTATAACTCTATAACAGGGGTGTCTAAACGTTTTGTCTTTGTGGACCAAAGGGCAATGTGTGTGCTGAGCTGAGGACTGAAAAATAAAAACAGGATACAAATAAAGACAATGAATAGATTTTAAACCAACTATAAAGTACAATAAAGAGTTTTATATTATTATATTGTATTTTATCAGGGGATAATGATCATGATAAATGTCGAATCATATTTGCTTCTGAGTGGAAGTTGAAAAGTAATTGGTTAATTGTGGTTTTAAACTATTCTTAATGGCTGGAACAGGACCAACGCCTGCCAACAAGCTGACTGTTCAACAAATCTGCCGGGGGAAAGCAAGATTCCCAGGTTAGCTGTATTTACCAGCTAAAAAGAAAACAGATTATTTTGAGCTGTCTGATGACCAGTGCTAGGCCATCAGGGTAAACTGTGTAGTTTCACAGCAGCTTAAGCTTCACAATCAACAGCCAATATAAACTGGCTCAGTACCCCACACGCCATATCCCTACCACATCCATGTCACAGGATATCATAGTATCAGACACAAGCTAGCAGACTTGTGGATTTCATTGTTTGGTCCCAGTATTTTGATGATGGAAGAATCCCAGTAAAGGTAAAAGATCTCTGAGCTTTAACTGCGGTGTGATTCCCCTGTTTGGTGCATTTGAACTAGAATCTGTGTTTTTGACTGGTTTGATTGCTGTAAACTACAGGAACATCCGTTTTTCTAGCATGTGCATATATGTACTGCTTCTTTAGCCGTATGGGGTGATGTAATGTTCTAAAGACTGTGGGTAAAAGTGGGTTCATTCTAGGCCAGTACAGTTACATGGCACTTATATTGTCACTCATATTTGGGCGCAGGAGAACAGATTGACATTCTCTCCACTTAAAACTGCATTTTAATCCTGTTTTTTTAATTCTGTCTTTTTGTCTCTCCCTGTCGAATATGGTCAATGTACTCAGAAATGCACCCTCTGGTGGCGACAACTGAATGATGTTGCTGTTCTTGCAGTGGTAAATGCCACCAGGTCTGTCTCTAGAACGAGGAAATCTGAAAATGAGCTATTATATCGAACAGTTATTGTATTGCTGTAAAGTTTCTATCAGGGAAAGTTATATCACCATAATTATTGTTGTTTTATCATTCAGTCATACATTAAAGTATAAAGACATGTTTTCTACCTTACTGGGAGTGTGTTAGCATATCATTCTCATTTGTGTCATTTCAGATACAGCATGTGAATGCATCACACAGAGTAGATCACTGAACACATGCATACAATCATCATTTACAGTCAGCGAGGAAATGGAGATAGAAATGCCCTGCAAGGGGTGGTTTGTCTTATGCTCTGTGTGAATGGGTCTGGTTGATTTGATTGACGGGAGGAGGTTGACGGACAGCAGCGGAGTAGTCGTTACCTTGCGGATGTATTCCTGCAGGCCTTTAAGGCCGTACATGCGGAACACGAACCACATCTTCAGTGAGCGGAACCTACGACCCAGCGGAATCTGCCAGTGCTGAAGAGACATGCGATTAGAGATGACACATGAACACACACAACATATAATCTGCCAGTAAAAACATCATGTAATGTTAGAACAAAGAGAAATAAACAGAAATGGTAGTTTAGCAGCTTCCATATAGTAATAATAACATTACTCTGTATAGATTTCTCCTTAGTGCCTCCAGCCATCTCATTGATTGTTTGAAATCTCCCACCTTTAATTTAATTTAGGTACTAACTAGATAAACAGGGATTTAAATGACAAGTATAAATAATACCATGCTTTTTAAAAGAGATGTTTGAAAATGGTAAATGAACTCATAACTCATAACTGTTTAGGGTTTATACTGTGGGGATAAACAGTTTATGTGTATACATTTACAAATCATTTCGGTTTATACCATGTCTGTCAAATGCCCACACTTACACCTAACCAACATTACATTAATTTTAGCAACCAAAATAAAGCCTCTTTCAAACTAAACTTTTATTTCAAAATGTCAAACAACAAATGGAAATAAAGCTATTCCTATTTTAAAGAGGATTAAGGCTGCTGTCCAAAAAACAAAACAAAATACATGTATATCCATTGTTGTTTATTATTTATTTTTCTATTTTTTGTTCCTGTGTTTTTCTGTATGTCTTCAGCTATCTAAGCCAACTTTTAACCAAATCAGCAACCAAACTTTATCTTTATCCCCCATTACTAATTCTAATAAAACCTGCAGTTATAGTTTTAGAAAAACATTTGGAATCCTTGCAGAGAGAAACAATGTCATCTTCATGTTTTCCTCATCGTGAATATGAAAATTTCGTGGAAATTTATATTTGGTCCCCACAAAAAGGTAAATACACACACACACACACACACACACACACACCAGCTGCAGAGCTAAGTGAAACACAACAATCATATTAAACACTGCACTTACCCTATAATCCGTCACAAGCCCTGCAAACAGAGAGAAATACAGCAAGTTCATAGTCCTGTCGAGTTTGAACACAGTTAATCTGATGATGACAGTTTTGATGATGTACTATGTGTTAGAACCTTGTTAGGAGTTCCATTGAGTCTGTCTTTGGATCATTCTTTGGACTCTTTCACTTACGCTGCATCTGATGTAACTTGTATTTATCGGGTATTTGGAGTGGAAATGAATTAAGGGACATCTTTGACTTTGCACGGTACTCCAGTTATTGTTGGTCTTTTATGATAACCATGCCCTTCCTCCTGTACCCAGTAATAAATGATGGCAAATAATGATTTTCTCTGTCTGTTTCTAGCTGCTGCTGTTGCTTTATGTCACTGTCTCCCTCTCTCTGTCTCTTCTGACATAGAACAGCCTCAGGCGGTGTAGTGCTAACCTGTAATTTTATTGGGCTTCTGTTGTTTGAGGTGGGGAACGGGAGCAAGCGGCCATTGTGAGAAGGCAATGGATCAGGCTGTGAAGTGTTTGCACACGTGTGTATGTGTGTGTAGGGGATCTGAGAGACAGAGCCACTCTTTTGTTTTGCTGTCAGCACAATTAGCGGCCGGCTGCAGCTGCACAGCTGTGTGGTTCGTCGCTCCAGCCAGACGAGCCGCTATTGTCCCCTCCCCCTGAGTTGGCAGTGGCAGATGAGCAACAGGCAGCAGAGAGCATGATGGTAATTAGAGTCTGCAGAGGAGGAGTATGAATGGCAGAGCTGAGATGAGCACAAGCGAGGGTGGATGGATGAATATGTGTTGCTGACAGTGGTGTGTTGTTTCTCTCATGTAAAAAACACCTGCGGTCTTAAAGTGATACTGTTCAAAATGTTAGAGTGAGAGTTTCTGGTTTGCAGACTAGAAAAGGCCCTGATTAATGGGAGGAGCTGTTCAGAGAACTGCAGCTGCTTTGCAAATTAGGGTGGAGTGTTTACATTATTATTAGTTGTTTACTATTTGGGGAACGCAGAAGGGGGCTAGCTAACTAAAGCCGAATATATCATCATAGCTTTATTTAATAAACTAATATTATTATACTGTGATAGGGAGAATGCTTTGACTGACTTGTTGAACAAACTAGAGACTATAGTTAACAAAAAAGTTACCTGACTATGTAGATACTGAAACTGTACCTGATTCTTGGTGGTCGTGCTTCAGGTAAAGTGGGTCCATCTTAAATGCCCCAATGATGTCTGTTCTGTTCTTCACCCTAAACAAAATACAGTTTTTGTCAAAAACATGTCCGTTTTAGGAGGAGAAGAATGAAATAAAGCAGGAAATCCCTTAAACTGATAAACATGTGTTTGTGTGGGAGTATATTACTTTAGATCTTAGTTATTGACCTTGTCCACCAGTCTGCCTCACTCTCATAAAACATGGACTATAAGAACCTCCTAGTGATGTTTTATGGAGCATGAAATGAGGAAGTGAGCCAATATCCTTTCGTTTGTATACATCTGTGAGTGGCCATTCAATTTTCAGAGAGTTTTATTGCCATGCACTTTGTAAATCAGGTATTTTTCATCTTCCTACAGGGTTTATTGCATTTTAGGTGAAACACACATTGACTGAGTACAATAATTTTTCTGTCTGAATCTTGAACATTAGTTGTGAGTTATGCAAGTTGTACAGTTAAGTAATAAGAAAGTTGGGGCAGCCTATGGGAACTCAAGCATAATATCAACACATGTATTTGTGCACAAGCTGATCTTGACCACTTCAGCATGGCAGATGCACAGACTCACTGCAGCTGGAACAACAGAGCAGCATCTCTGTATTTATAGCTGTGGTCCAGACCCATAATGAGCATCTTTTGAGGGAGACAGTGGAAGAAAAAATGTTTCTAAGCAATGGATGGAAGAATGTTAGCCAGCGTTACCAGTGCCTACTGAGACGAACAAAAAAAACTAATATGTGTGACTCTTTTGGCAAAAACAGGAGCTCTCTACAATTAACAAAGACCCTACATGCTTACTGCTCATCATATAGCAAAAATTGCTGATTGGCAATGGACCAACAATTAAATGTGTGCACCAGTCAAGTATTCACCCAGTCCTCATCCTCATTCGGAGGTGGCCTAATGATCTCTAGGAACTAATATAGATGAACACATATCTGTAATTTTTAGTTTCATTTTCATTAAAAACACACAAGTAAAACCTTTAAATATTACAATACTACTCTTGTATCAATATAAAGTTCTGGATAAAATACAATGGGGAAATTACTGGTCTCTTAGTGGTGGGTTTTGTTATTTTTTTTTTAGATTTGTG
Source organism: Prochilodus magdalenae (assembly GCA_024036415.1). Classification (NCBI taxonomy): domain Eukaryota; kingdom Metazoa; phylum Chordata; class Actinopteri; order Characiformes; family Prochilodontidae; genus Prochilodus; species Prochilodus magdalenae. Next base: position 469,307 of record JAMWET010001785.1, read on the forward strand.
ACCTGAATTGAAGAGCATAGAGATTTAATGTATAGCACATACAAAAAGATAGGAGAATATCTGGCTAAGATAAGAGAATATAACAAATCTTTTAGTTTTCATATTTGGCTACAGCATCTTTCTACAACAAAAGAAGCTGTTATTAACTGCAAATGAGCATCCTGGGCTGCTCTGTCCATGTGTGTGTTTGACTGGTGGTGATGGAGACGGCAGCTGGATATGTTCCCTACCTATATCCATGCTGATAGGAAACACTAAATGAGGCTTCCAAAATACAGTTGGTGAAAGGAAAAGTGCAAACACGTACAGCCTTAATGAAGACAATCCACTTACCACATTGTGGAGCAGTCAAAGTTTACTAACAGCCATTTATGTGGGTTAAAGTTGAAAGAGTCTGCAAACTGAAAGAGACGGTACAATGGTGTTGAAAGGTCCCTGACCCTTTAGCATATAGTGAATTTCTTTAGAGGTTTAGCGTAAATGTGATCAGATCTTCATCTAAACGTGAAAAAATACTGTTGATCCATTAATCCAATATTAAAAGCCTGGCCGACAAGAGAGATGAAAATCAGGAGGTGTGTTCAGTTGGATGACACTCACCCATGAGGGTGGGTGACCCACCCCTGGTTTTAAAAGCTACATGATCATATGATATCATATATTATATAACCTTTAGTCCTCACCACATTGTGAGAGCATGCCATGCCTTAATGAAAAGACTGAAAGGATTCCTGAAAGGATCTGCAGACATCTCTTAATGTCAGTGTTCACGAGTCCACAATCAGCGACCCTAAACATGAATATTTTGCATAGGCATAGAAGCAGGCAGGGAGGAAGGCAGTACTTTCTGTGACACATGTCTTTGTGTTTCACCTCATTTATCATTTGTCCTTTTCAGATAAGAGGACCACTGGTGGATCATTCTCAAGACAGCAACAGTGATGTTGCCAAAGTTTTACAAATGTTAGTGTCACTGCTAGGTTTCGGAAAGGTACAACAATCAAAAATGTCAAGCCAAGTTTGGCTCGGTGGTCAAATACTGACCATTTGATGAAGGGCTAGAAGATGGGTAAACTTAAAAGCTGTTATTTTATATAAAAGGTGAATGTACATACAGATTCTCACACTTGGTGTTTAACTGTTAGCGCTAACTGTTAGCGCTGTTTGTGTCGTTGGCTGCAGAGCTAAATACAGTTACAATAACGTATGACTCTAAATGCACTCTCATTCTGGCCATAATACGAGTTGTCGTTGACGTAAACAGGCACAATATTGTTTTAGAAACCCAGTCAGCTGTCACATCTGTCACCTAACAGTCTCTCTATCTGTGTTCTCATCTTTGCACACCATTCCTTTTCCTAATATCCTCTCCATCTGGTGCAATATCTCCAGAGTGAGGGTTTGAGAATAAGCTATGGCCACTGTGAGTAACACCTGATTGTTGCCATGCTTGGCATTCACTTCCTGGCAACCAACGGCAACACAGGAAACGGTGGCTGACTGTCATTCAGACCCATGATAAAGAGCAGACCAGGCTCAGCTGAGCACAGCCTCCAGCATTATTTGAACTGGTACTAATAAACACTGAGATTTGGTTAAGGAGAGGAGGGAGGAGGGGCTTATCTAAAGGTCTGCGTACGCCTCAGGAAATTACTTTACCCTTATCTCTGAGACACTCAGCTGGGGGCTGCGGCAACTCAAAGGCTCTCCAATTTCCCGCCAATTTTTCCACACATAGCTCACTCGAGCTTGCGTCGTTTTTGACATTTGAATATTTTTGTGAGCTCATACAGACCAAACACTTGCTAGCCTGTGACTGACGGCCTGCATCACACCAGCTCAGCTCTGATCAGCCTCCTGTTGGCATTTCAGGCTTTCTGAGAGGAGCCTCACAGTCGACAGTCAAAGCAGAACATGTTTATCTCACCTCTATGCCGTCCAGAAGAGGTCGGAACTCTGGACAAATGAATGCACTTCCGGCATAGGCAGCATCGATATGCATCCACATCCCTTCTGCATTACCTGCAATAGAAAAGCAACAAAATGAGGAATTCTCGTGCATTTCTAGTAGAAGGCCTATAAATCTCTGGTAGAAAAATGTATGAAGAATCTTACTAACATATAGGCCCAATCTCAGTGATGCAGTCAAATGCACATGATGCAGTGGTCCCCAATGTGGCGCAAAACTGAGGAAGTTCAATAGAGAATAGTGAAAACATAACAGTTGTGTCCAGGGATGCACTGAATATTTGGCAACTGGAATTATTTGGCGAACAATTGTGCAAATAAGTGAAAAGACTAATTAATTAATATGAAACAATGACATATTTAATACTGATTTGAACTTTTTCTAGTTCACAGATGTAGACAGAACTTTTACTCCTTAGCTCCATTGCTAGAAACAACTGCTCTAGGGTAATACCCGCGCCTTGTTTCTCCACTGAGAGTCACAGCACAGCACGCTGACCTTTCCCAGCTTTTATTCAGTTTCAAACATACAGTAAGGCCGACAGACAGCACACACTCACTCATTCACGTGCACATATTGTTTTCTCTTGCCCTTACTCTCGGTGCAGAAACACAAACCCCAATTTTACAACAACATGATAAAATCGCAGCCAGCATGGAGTGAGGTGCTCTTTTGCAAATGCAGCAATGTTGAACGGGTTTTGTTTTTATTGCTAATTTATGTAATTGTTTTTGGTATTTTAGATGTTTAGTTTTGTTTGGTTTCATTACGACTAAAAATGTACATTTCAGTGCATCCCTAGTTGTGTCCATATAAAATCAGTGTTTTTTTGTTAAAATTAAAGTGCAACAGTAATACTAGTTAAAAAATAAAAAGAACATGATACTACACTACTAACAGGAGATAATTAGCCTTCTAAATGGATGTTTTCAGTCTGGATTTAAAAACACCTACTGAGCTTGCATTTCTTATATTCATATAATATGATGAAACTTTCCTTTCCTGGTAAGAGCACAGGATGAAAATAGTTGGTGCCTATATGGAGTGACAGCAGGGCAACCAGCCAGTATCATTATAATATAGTAGTTAGAAAGTAATTTATCAGCAGCAAGTCTTATTTTAGATATGTTTATATATTTCTTGACACAAGAAATTGTACAGTTGCGATCTCAGCTGGGTTGCCAGAAGTGAACAACATCCATCAAAAAGCTCCTCAAAATATCCCAAAATTCAGTTGTTACCTAAGTTTACACCTTTATCAAATGACATGTTTTCATGTTTATCATTCACAGAGAATACACAGCTGCCCATTTTAATGCACACTAGTTTTATCATATTGTAAAAAATCACTTTACAAAGTTCACATATTTTGCATAGGCCACATTTTATGTTTCCCAGTATAAATTTAGCAATTGTGTATTACAATGTGCAGAGGTTTGTTCTCTGTAGCATATGTGTTACACAACATGGTGTTTAACCACTTAAAATAATATTGTCAGTGTGTTGACATTTTGTGATATTCTTGTGTGTGGGGGTTTAGTTACATTTTGTTTTCTGCATTTATCTGTAAAGTTTGTTCCGATTGGCTGCTTTACTTTATGTATTGTATCTTTAAGCCTCTGAGGCATTGAATTAGTCTGTGTCATTAGAAATTTTCTTTCAGCTCTGTCCCTTCTGGCTGCACCCTTATCTGACCAATGATTTATTTAAATCAGGCTCATTTAAAATGTCATTGATGCCTCTTCAAATGGTATTAGCACTCAGAAAGACCTCCAGGTAGACATTATCTAAACCACTATCAGGATTTCACTGATGTCCTCTTAGCAGTGTTCACTCATTCTCTGCAGGACTGGAGTATGACCTGGTAAAACCTTTTTAGGTGTTACGTGCTTATTGGCTTCACACAACATGACCTCTTGATTAACAACATTTACCCGTTACTTTCACTCACTGTGTAGTTTATGATGTTCACATGCCCTTTAGGTCCATTAAATGCGTGTAAAATTACAAACTACAGTTTGTTGCAAACTATCTGTTGCACAGTTTGTTAATCAGTGTTACTGAAGTCATGTCTGTGTCAATGCTAGGTTGAGACAGGAGACCCATGAGCTGAAACTCTGTGTCCTCCAGACTGTGTCCTCTTTTTCTGTTTTGCCACTTTGTAGACATTAAATTAAAAATAAAAGACCCAACTTACATAGAAGGGAATGAGGCCCAACGCCTTGTCCTCTTCAAGCATTTTGCTGAACATCTCCCCCCGGACAGAAAACTTGCTGTCAGTTGGAATTTTTTTCATCTTCACACCTCCTAATAGAGCAGCTCTCTCCACTGATGAATGAGCCTGTGGGAAGAGTCAGGAAAAAGTATTGTTGACCAAAAACAGTAGGACATGTTCAGGGATTTAACTAACAACATAAAAATATAAATACATTAAAAAAAAAACAAAAAAAACCTTTGAACATTTGCCCCCCTCTGACATTAACCTCATGACCACCCTGGCCTTTACAGAACCCTGACATTTCAAACTGGCTACTTTTAACATTTCACATTAAAAGGGGTTGAGGAACGATCATAACGCATTAATCAGCACAGTCTTTATTTACAGAGGCAACTCTACATTTTAAACATATACCAAACTACTGTATGTTTTTGGAGCTGGAAACAGCATCGGATCCATATTCCCATCTCTTACTGTTAGAGCATTAACAACACTCTAGGTCTTTAGACGTCCGATAGCTCATATGTGACATAACGGTAACCACAGTAACCAAAAAGACTTACTATGATTGATTAGCAAGGAGCAAATGAGAATAACTTGTAAGGATGTCTGCTAACTTTTTACAAAAGCACTTCTGAATATTTCAGATGATCACAAAACTTGTTGACAATACTTGCAGCTCAGCTTTTGTCTGAACCTGCGGACTCTTACCTCATAAGAAGAATAGGCCACTAGTTTGGAGATGATGTCTGCTTCAGAACGATTAGGATCATCAGCCAGTATCCGCTTCACCATTCTGGTGCGGGCAGCCAGGAGTGCCACCAGAGTAGCTTCGCTAGCAGTTCCCTGAAATTAAATGCAACGAAATCTGTGGTTTAACAGATTTACCAATAATGAACCACTGATGAAGCAGTTTGTTCATTAATGTCACAATCAACTTCTTAATGAAGGCCAAATAACATTTAGAAATGCTGACTGATGCAATGAATTACTGCAAAATGCATTAAAGGAAGATTAAAGGATTGAGAACTGATCACTGCGAATGAAAGCCATCAAAACCAAATAAGATTGTGGTGCAGATGTGATGTCTGCATGTCCTGGTGACTACGTATGCGTTGTGGTACAGGTTTAAGGCATGAGCAATAAAATGGAAATAAAAAAAAGTGAATAATTTCTCTTACAGACATTTTATTAAAATAAAATGCCAAAATTAAAATGCCACAACAAACTGGGTTCTCTCCAGGCCATGGCTCTGTGGATATCAGCGTTTTGCCCCATCATACATGCAAAGCCTGATGTTACTCATCATTCATTCACTCGCTCACACTTATTCACTCAGTTATCACTCAGACAGGGTTTTATGCTTTTGTTGTTGTTGTTTTTGCATTACATATTAATGCCATAAAAGCCGTGTGGCTGCACTTTTGATGTATTTGAATGCTGCTGCTACACCTATTCCCAAACATCATATCATAATCATGCATGATCCATTGTGGTAGGTAGGTAGCTGTCTGTTATCTTTCGTGTAGCACTCATGATTCACGACATTTAAATAGGCGTCATTTTAGTTGTGTAATTTATTATAGCAGATCATTTATTTAGCCTGTTTAAACAGGAAATAAGGCTACTTAAGTTGCAGCTTTGGTTTATACATGTTGTGCATACGTTTTTTTAAATAACAGAATTGGAAATTGGAATTGGACTTGCAATTGGCCATAAAAAGTACTGATTGGATTGCATCGCTGTTTCCCCTCAGTAGAATGTTCAAGCCAAGAGCTTTTTAAATTGTTTCAAATATGGAAAGTAACCTTGTTTGTAGGATACTTAGGATGTTTTCAGGATGCATTTGATGAAGTCTCATGAGATGTGTGTGTGTGCTATGAATATTTATTATCAGAACCTGCAGTAATGCTTCTTGTTTCCTGATATTGATTTTTGTGTTTTGGTTCAGTATGTTAAGATGCCAACAGGCACGGAAATCACAGATGCATTCGTGAACCTGAGTAGCTTGTGGTCTTTGTCAATTCTCCTTTAATAAGTGGGGAGGTGCTCCAATTCAAGCATCTTCAATGTGTATTGAATAAGCTGGCCAGGCGGTAGGCCTTTTCTTTGATCTCGCTCTACAAGCTAAAAATGCACACCCACACCTCATTACCACAGCAGAAAACAAGAGGAGAGCCGCTGTGTGACGCCAATAAACAATTACACAGACATTACCGAGAAGATCGGAAGATGTCTCTGAGCTTTTATCGATTTTTGAAATGTCAAATTAAAATACCTTATGCATGATTATGAATGACAATCAATAACAGTGTTCTTTGATAAAGGTAATCATTTAGTTTTTTTTTTTTTTTTTTTGCGTCATCACATGACAAGGCAATGGTAAAATAACCAAATAATCCATCAGCGTAACAACCAATGATCTGTCAGTGTAACAAGATTTGTGCAAGTACGTGGTTTCACCTTTTGTAAACATTTGTACACTAGTATGCAAAAGTCTTACAGAGCTTTGGTCTCTATCAGTGATTACAACAACATGCCCTAGACCAGATCCAGTGGAGCTCTACCTTTCTGGTGTAACCGCACTTTAGACTAATAACTAATATGATGAATATTCTCATAGTTTACCTCATTAGAAACCCTTGTAGCTCCGCCTTGCTGGTGTACAGGCAGAGACTGTTGATGCACAGATTTCTTTCGCCATCTAGACTTAAGCATCGGTCTGGTTCTGACCACATAACTGCTCATAGCTGGAGCTTTGCCCATCAGTGAAACTAAAACCCCCCAGCAACACCACAGTGTCTGGTCCACTCGTTCCAGACGAGTGGCAGCTTCACTGCTGGCCTGGGAATAATCAACAACCTCATATCTAGAAAGTAGCTGTCCTGGGGTAACAACTGACTGATTGGAGTAGAGGGTGACTGGCAGACTGTTAGTGTTGGTGGTAACGCAGTACACAGTAAAACGTGATGAGGGCATGCCCAAACATTTCACAGCCTCTGAATGATTTAATGAATACTTAGTCGAAAATTAAAATAAAATAAAAAGTTTTACCATATAAAAACAATAATATTTAAGAGTTGTGAACTCTCTGACGGAACAGATACACTGATATTTTGATTGGTGTTTCGTTCCACAGCGGCTGTGCTAGATGCATGTCTTGCTGCATCTGTGAATACATTCCTTTTTTCACTTTCTTGTGAGTGAAGTATAAACTCCACACAGATGCAGTCAAATCTTAAAGATAAGATAATCCTTTATTAATCCTGCAGTGGGGAAATTACAATTTTTAAAATGTTATTGACTAAAATGCAGTGTTTTTGCTGGTAGTTGCAGAATTGCTACTGTGTGTACCAGCAGTTTGTAGAGAAGAGTCTTCTCTGAAAAAGTGGTACAAATTTGTCATTGTGTTTAAATAAACAGATCTGCCGTTGTGTGCTCAAGTTTTAAATCATCTGTAAAACTGTTTAGAGGAAAAGCCAGATATGTGGATACTCCTGTGTGGAGCAGCTGTGTGACATTTACACAATGAAAAAATCATCAGGGTTTTCATGTATGTATATTTTCATGTATGATGTATTTTTTAGTTGATGTTTGGATTGTAGAGGCTAACCTGGAAGTAATTGGTAATGTGTAATAATGGGTGATATTACTTATGGGTGATAAGTAATAAGTAATCCACAGATTGACAATAAATAGTACCTTGTAATGTATTAGCTTTCCCCCTGAACACTGCAAATTGTGCATAACGGATTGTGTACTTAGTGGACCTATAAAGGTAAAGCTCAAAAGGTTACAAATGAGGGGGCTGGTACATGTGGGGGTTTCTGAAAAAATGTGGATTTGGGTTTAATTTAAGAATGGCAAAGCAATAATAGGTACATTTAAAAAAATAATAATAATAATTTGTGTGCTGTCAAATATGGTGTCACTGCCACTGTGACCCTGTTGTCAATTAAGCACAACTAAAATATGACTGTCTTAATCTGTGTATTTGAATAATGTGTTTAGGAGCTGCAGCTAATCTAAAACAGCATTGCTTTACTTAATTAGCTTTGCTTAAACTGTGATCCGTGTAAACGGACAGATATAGCATTTTAATCATAAAGTATGTGTGCGTAATATGAAGTAACCGATCTTCTCTGTGCCAACATAGCCTTACTTATTGTAACTCTTATTGTAAGTTCACCTGCCATTCTAGGGACATTAAAAATCTACAATAGTGAAAAGAAAGGCCTTGCCCCATCCATAGATCTCTTGTGACAACCTTGGTGTCAACTAAATGCTGTATATCATGTGATGTAATTAAGAAATCAGTAGTACATCTGTGTATGAGTAGCTTACTATCATTCCAATTTTGATGATTTTTAACATAAGCTTTTTTCATTAATTAGTAAGGGTGTAGAAGACGGAGCAAGAGAAGAATGTGTAAAGCATGTTATATTAATATAAAATGAATAAAGCTGTAGTACACGATGTGAAACTAATGTATTGATTTATTTACTATAAATGTTTCAAAATACAATTGGCAGATTAGAAATTGGTATTAATGCATTACTCATATATGGCAGATTGGACACAGTTTGGCCACTGTAGGTAATTCTTCTGCAAAAAGGACCTCATTAAAAATTTCTACGACCCTGGTCATTTCTTTTGTAAATCAGATATCTGACGTTTTTAGAGCTTAAAGAATCTCCACTTTGTAGACCAGCCTTGATCATGACATTTTAGCTGACAGTTGTATAAAGATCTTTGCAATTATTATTATTTTTAAAGAATTTAATATTGTAATATAGTAATTGTAATAAAATATAACGTGTCCACATTAGTTGACTAGCTTTCTTTCCAGCAGCTAACACTCGGCGACTTCCAACTGATGCCAGATCAAGGTTAAATAAACAAACGTTACTCACTGTAGCCCTCTAAAGGTGTTAGGGCACCTTTAGAACTTGTGGTTTCTGGACCCTTGTTGTGTCACAATAGATATGCTTTCAACTTTGTATTTACATGTATTAGGTGATAATTTTCAATCAGCTTAAATAATTACGATCAGGCTGTTATTTAATAATTGTGACAGACCTACCACATACCGTGCAGTTTCTAGAGCTAACCCTTTAGGAACCCTTATTTTGAACAATGTACAGATCTAAGTCTGGATGCTTTAGTTTAAATGCGGGAAAGCGTGCATGCTTTAATCATTATTCCTGCCTTTCTCTGTCCGTCTCTGCTTTGAGGCATCGTTTGAGTCCTCACAAACCATCAACCCCTCATCAGGCATACAGGAAGTGTGTGCCGTTTGTTGCCATAGTGAGCTTCACTGAATGGCTCAGAGACAAAACAGATGTTGGAGGAGAACACACTCTTGTGGGCATATACACACAGACACACTTAAAAAGGCAACAATGCCAAAGCAATGAAATGATCCATCATCATTGACCGGCACCACATGCTACGGCTCCTGTACTCAAAACAGTTAAATCTGCAATAGGCTGGATCCTGATCGGATAAATGAAGGTAAATTGGGCTCATCTCATGCCGCCTCGACAACTTGTCTTGTCTTCAGCTGACACGATAAAAGCCAATTTCCAGGAGACGGGCCATCTTGGTGAAGCTCAAAGAGAAATCAATGACTGACAAATTTGTTGTTTGTGTGAACAGAACACCTTTTGCCAGCTTGGTACTTAAAATCAAATTGTCTGTAGCCTTTCCGGTGTCCGAATCGAATAAGGCAGCCAGATGAAAGTAACCTGAATTGAGTTTCAAGGGTGTTTTTGTGTTGTAGTGAAAGACTCGAGTGAACACGTGTAGGAAAAAACTAAATATTAACTACACAGAATGAAGCTAAAAATGACCTTCTGGTAAATTCCCATCGCCAGTTTATTTAACCATATCCTGTTTGGATACAGTGATGACTTACAATAATGCACTATACGACTGCTAGGGTTGCGGTATGATAATACTGATATGATGATATCACACTATCACAGTTATTGACAGAAATAAAAGAAGGATAAAGAAAATAACAGGTCCAGTGGTCTTTTGTGTTGCTCTGTGAACTTTATATTTTTCAGCGCAACAGAGCTAACCATTGAGTCATAATAAGACAGTACACCTTTTAATAACGAGGTTGCCTTTGCAATCTAATAAGCAAATGTAAACAGTATGATAACCATCAATATATGTATTACAGTATTATGTAAAATGTGCATATCACTCCAGTCCTAGTACTAAAACAACTTGCAGTGATGTCACTCCATATTACAGTCATATCCTGTGCAGACCTTTAAAAATGTGCTACATATATATATATATAACATTTATCTATAAGATATACCGTATGTATATTAAACTCAAATGGGGGTTGTAACACTTGCCTGTATGACGCCTCCTCCTTTTCCCTCTGTGCCAGCCAAAAACTCCTCAGGCAGGTTCATCATCTTCCCTAACCAGTCCATCATTACTGTCTCCAGCTCTGTACAGGCTGGACTTGCAGCCTGGACATCACACAGAAGAGTTCATGACATCTTTTTGGTTTATGTAAGAGAGAAACCAAAAAGTATACTAGGAAAAGAGATGAATGATGTGTAAATGTAAAAATGATGATACACAATAGATAGATAGATGAAGAAAGATACATGGTAGGTGAATAAATAAAATGTTGATGAATGGATACTGGATGAATTGGATGGACAATGAAGTTAAGTTAAAAATGAAGTTATGGTTGGGTGCTGGTATAGATGGATGGAAACTTGATGGATGAATGATTAAGGTATGGGTGAAGAATGCTGGGTGTATATATGAATGGATAACTGATGAATGAATGAATGAATGGTAAAGGTATTTGTATTGATGGTTGGATGATTAGAGTATAGGTTTTGATGTATCAATATAGGTCTTGTTGCTGGATATATGAATGAACAGCTGGACTGATGAATGACTGATGGATGAACCGGGCTGAGAAGGCTACATTAAAATGTGTTCTAGTTCAGATTATTGATTACATTAAAAAGGTTATTGTTGATGATTTTAAAGCATTACTATATTAAAGTAATTTCTGATTACTTTTGTTATAAATATAAAATTAATTACAAACAATTTCAGGAAACATTTTCAGCAAACAAACACTAGTGGATGGATGATGGAGAATTAAACATACCCAGGAGAAGCCAATGCAGCCAATCGCTCCAGACAGCATGTCTGCCAGTAAAGCAGGAAAAGAGCTGGCAGTGGGGAAATAAGCGAAGAAGTATGGACTATGCCAGTGAGTGATCTACACAAGGAAAAACAAAAACATTCAAATTGGTAAAACCTTTCTGGGGGTTATTAAGATACAAAGGCAGTTTATTACATTTAACAACGTATAGTTCTATCTTTACACGACAGAGTCACATCCTGAACGTTTATTCTTTTTTTCCACTTTTAGTTTTGATCAGAACGAAAAAAAAGCCAAATACTGTGCAGGCATTACGATACTGTACTGTTTTTAAAAGAAACTCCATGAGTATGAAGTAAAAAGGAAAGCCCCTGGCAATGTGGGTTTGTCTCCTTTTTCCATTCATAAACACTAATATAGACTAATAACCATGCGTCCAGGGAAACCGTAAGTGAACTGAAGGGAAAGTTAAAGCGCTGATTTCCAGAGGCGCATGTAAACTTTTTCTGACCGACTGTAAGGCCTGATGTTTCCAGATTGTGTTTGTGGAAGAGGGGATGTCCTAAACATTTAAGACGTTTGTTTAGTTTAAAATAAACAATATAAAAGCATGGAAACATACAGTTGTTTTTTTTAAACATACAAAAACAAGCAACAAATATGCAGAAATACAAAATGTAGAAATATATTCCTATATTTTATACAACATTCAAAATGAACTGTTTTGTGTATTTTACTAAATAAAAGCCTTTAGGTGTTTATTTGATAAAGCATACACATATATAAATATCACCTCTATTTGTTTTGCTTGCTTTGTAAAATAAACAAATATAAATTGTTGTGTATATTAAGAAATGAATCTGTTTATAAATTAAATTGCTTATAGATAGCTTAGCACCTGAGCGATCACCTTGTTCACCAGGATTTCCTACTAGTAGTTAGTGTATTACTTCTAAATGAGCTAGACAGACTCTGTAGAAACCCTGAACATGTATAAAAATGTAATAAGCTGTCATAAATAGGTAACACATTCATTTATCATTCATTGCAAGCGAGTGGGGACCAGTGAGCATGATTCATTGGCATAACATCACAAAGCTCTGTGATGACCAACAAAGTTGGTCAGTGCTGATTCACCCCTGGCATGATGACCCTTTCGATGTCCTTGACCACATCCTCATAAGTATCTGGCTCCTCTGGAGCCTTCTCTGGGATGAGTGCTCTCAGGTAGCCTGGCTCCACATCTGGGTAGACTTGCCGCTTCTCAATGTTCTCCAAATAATCAGCTATGTAGTCCACCATCTCTTTCCCCCTCTTGCGAAACTCGGCAACATTCATCCTAAAACCTGCAGAGAGTGCAAAGAAATTCCATGATTCGTGTAAATATGGACATAGGGCTATCTTTAGAAACCTGAAACCACAGTGGCTTTGTAATTGTGTCATATCTTATCATGTAATGATTCTCCCTTATCATATCGGTTATGTTCTTATATAGAACCATATTGACTAACATATTGATTAGTGCCATAATGAGTGATGCCATAGAAGAAGCACCCTTGGACCCATAAAGCAGTGGTTCTCAAACTAATCTTTAGTGACCCCTAGACAGTCCAGACACTAACCCAACCTAACTTTCCACACCAGGATACAGGAACAGTATTCCTGAGGACCAGTTTAAGATACACTACTTTCTTTACCTGAGATAGCAAACAACTAACTCTGTTTTACCAAATCATTTCAATAGTTAAGGTCTAGTGGCGTCTGCTAAGGGGCAAGCTCCCTTTAACGCACTACTTTTCCACTGTGAGTCACACTGTAGCACGCTGACGCTTCCCAGCTTTAATTCACTTTCAAGATTTTAAGCCAAACAGAACTCCAGTAAGAGTGAATAACAGGGCAGAGGTGTTTCCCAGCATGTCGGCTGGGATGTATTTGAATCATAATGTGCTTTGTTGGTATGTGTGCTGGGATGTTCAGTGTAATGTAAGTATGTTTAATAATTGTTTTTACTTTGAAAACTGTCACAAATCCAGCCCACGTTCCCCTGTTTTATCTGGCCCAGTTTCCAGATGGGTTGATGCCACTTGGTTGGCCTCTCCTGGTAGCAAGATGTGGGCCACATATGCACCACATTAGGGCCACGTCTCAGGCAAAAGCAAGCCACTCTGCTGCATCTGTGCTAGAAGTGGACCAGATCTGCTTTGGGACTGGTGGTGTTGTAAATATGTGGGCCACCTTTAGCTCACAGCAGATGGGCCAGCAGTGCCATATCTCTTCAAGATGGGGCCCACATCTGCTTGCTGTCTGGGATTTAGCCTATTTAATGAATGCAATGGTGTAAAAATGGCAAAAACGCTGTGAAAATCTGTGTTCGGTATTTGGCCTGTGGCCAAATGTTTTGTTTTGTTCCATTTTGGCTTCTCCCAAAATGTTTTAATGTCTAATGTATACTTTTAGTGTATACTTTTAGTCTTTTAATTGCAGCTATAATTTTTTTTCCTTTCTCTTAAAAATCCTTTGCTTTCTGGAAATCCTTCCTTTCCTTCACTTAACAAATTCGTTTCTCCTCCTCCATTTAAAGGTGACGAGCAGAGTGACGCTAACCCTCAAAGATAGAAGCTGTTTTTGTTCATAAGAAACTGCAGCACATCTCATCGCTTCCCGCCACTCAGCTGGTGCAGCTCCACTAGTCAAAAAATGGGTTTTGTCATTGCGCCCATTGCAGTAAGGGCACAGTGAAAGAAAGGGGTTTGCTGCTAAACTCCCAAAACTTTTGTTTTTCAGTTAGAACTCGACAGACTCTGCGTAAGACTAGTGTTAATATTAGTGTAGAGAGCTCCAGTGCTGGGCTTGTTACTCAGGCTTTACGCATGTGCGTTATTATGACTACCTGGAAAACAAAGGAAATAGAACAAACACTAACTTCTGTACTTCTGTGTTACTCTGTACCAAATTATCAAGAATAATGTTTTAAAATGCTAAATTACTACTGCAAATATAATCAGATCATTTAACTAAATCAAATTCAAATGCCTACATTTTTATCCATTCCTTTAATTATATTTACATATTCCTTTTATAATCCCACAAAAAATCTTTCTCTTTATGAGTGTAGTTTTAAGAGTATCAGAGTTATCATGGAAAACCGTGGTAAATTAACTTCTGTACAGGAAAACCTTCATGATCTGCCAAAACAATTTGAAGGCGATTTTTTTAAAGCCCTCTCATGGCCTGACTAAAACAATGCCTCAACACTTAATTGAAAAAAATCAATCTCTCACAGTCGACTCACAGCCTGAGTTAAGATGCTTGCCCTCCCAATGCTAACCATTTTTAATGAATGAATAATACTTTGCATAAGTGCCAAGACATTTCCCAGAAACCAGTAAACTTCACATTTTAGACAGTCATTGGTATAAAAAACGAATGAAAGGACCAGGGGCATTGCCTGGGTATGTACAGATTTGCCCAGTTCATTGTAGAATCGTTTATTCAGAATTTAGCATGAGAAATGTGCAGTTACTAGAAAGTGGAAAAAAGTTTTCTTCATAAATTTTCTTCTCTCTCCACATCAGTCTCTTTGGACACCCCTGGTCTATTGTCCTGCTCACTGAGGAACATTTTATCTGTAGTTTTTATATATTTCTAAAACTAAATAGTTGTCCAGTAGCACTCTTCTACCCTAAAACTAGCCAAAAGATAACACTAAAGCAAAGCATTACCTCTGGGTAATTGTGTGACCTGATAAACTTTAGAGGTGTGCACTGGTCTAACATGACTAGCTGTACCATCTTAACTAAGGTGTCTTGCAATTACTATTATATATAATGTATCATTTTTTATTGTTCACGTTTATTTTTATTTGGGTGCACATGAGAGGTACAACGATGGAAACGAAATGAGGGAACAAGTACTTCTTTCTGCATTCTTCTAGTCTCCTTCATGAGATAAGAAAGTCAAAAAGAACAATATGTCCAAAGTGCAAGAGATCTGAACTTGAGTAGCACAAATGTTGCATCTTTACTGTTTATCATTTGTTAAAAGGTGACCCAATATCACCATATCAAAATAACTAAAGGCTGTTCTTTTCCAAAATATGGTCCATAAATTCCTAAAATTCTAATTTGAACCATACAGAACATTTAATATTTTTGAGCGGTTGAATTTTCTCTGATAACTAAATGCTGTTGTTCTCTTGAAATATTTGGTTTTCACTAGGGCTGCAGAATTGATTATTTCAGCAATGTCATTGCAGTGTGCGCATGCGCAATACTCACATCGCAGGAGGTGCAGCGTTAAGAGAAATTACTAAATTTAATGTCACAAGCTTTTGGCTGCTCGATAAAAAAGAAAAGCTTACACGGTTCATTGATCGTTTTTCTGATGCACAGAGAAAAGCAGTCACAGCGCTCATTAGTTTTGTGTTGGGTTTACTGAAACTGGTTATAGAGCATTAAAGTTCCATAACATATGTGTTGAAGTCATTTCCCAGCTTTTATTTTTGATTTTCACCCCAGTCATTTTGTGAAAAATGTTAATGCTGTTAAAGTCATTAGGTGAAAACTCCTAAATATATTATTAACACAATATATATCACAAAAAATTGCAATGTCTGCTTTATGCTTTTTGGATGTAGTCTGACTATGGCCATGATCAAACAATGAATTTGTAGGTGTAGTAAAAACACTGTTACTGTAGTTATTAAACATAGTGTTGAAAATAGCTAAATAATTTTTTTTTTTTCATGGACTACTCTGTCTCACAACAATCTGTATGTGTCTCTACATTCATAATGCATATAAAAAAAATATTTTTGGCAACAAAATAATTTTTTTTAACCAACAGTTATTTTTCTTAAATCCATTAATAATGTAGAGATGCAGATTTTGTTTCAGCACTGTTTCTGAAAAAGCACTATGTATAATAATAACTACATTTAAAATTCTCAGGAGTTTGACAGCTTAATATTGTGCATGATAATACCTGTGAAGTTGCTTATAGAGACGTTAAACATTTCAGACATTTGGTTCCTATCACCACCACTGTAAAATGTTTTAATGTGGTAGGTTTCTGTATCATCAATCCACTATTAAACACTTTAATACATAGTGGTAGGAGGTCTGAAATGAGTAGTTCCACATAATCTTCTGTCCAGTTAACTGCAACCTATATCCCATTTAGTCCAGAACTTTGTCATGTGTTTAGGCTAATAAAGATGGAGTGTTATTAGACCAATTTATTAGATCAAATAAAAATCCTAAAATGTATCATAATTTCTTGTTGGTCTTGTGTTAGATTGTTGTATTATTAAATCACAAAAGTAATTTAATCAGATTACATTATTCCAACAGTAATCCATGGGTTCAGTTAAAATTACATTTTTAACAGGTAATCAGTAATCTGAACCAGAATCTGAGTTTAGTAACCCTCCCAACCCCGGCTTTGTAGCTGTCAAGAATGGTAAATGCTCTCACATGCACTGCACAAAGTAGTGTTTGATTAAAAGAAGCATGTAGTGCTAGAGCTCCTGAAATGGGAAGGGTCACACCAGGTTAAGAGAGTTCTTCGTGGATGATCTGAGAGAGACAGCACATGGGCTGATAATCTCCCAAGCCCTGCTGCTCTTGATTCCCTCGAGTAAACACTTTCTTCAATCTAATCCACATTAATACACCCTAATGCAGGTGAGGTAGGTGTGTGAGTGTGTAGGTCATCAGCTCACCCTCAGGCCAGCAGGTCTATTTGATTACATGATTGCAAACACCATGAAGGCTCTTAAGCACTGCCATTCAGAAGGAGCCATGCACACAAATCAGAACCATCTGAACAGGTTGGCACAGTGTGTTCAGTTAACATACTGATAAAGTAATTCATATATCAGTACAAGGACAGTAAAGAAGTTACTGCTGCGTAATGTTGCATTTCCTGTTTGTGACACATGAAAAACATGTAGTAAAAGATGCCATTTCCTCCGCAGCCATGCCTTTGTAATGTGTGCAGAATGTGTTTTTGGATTATGTTAATTATATATATAATTTGGATTATGCTTTTTTGGTCATTTTGAAGACAGAATATTGCTCTACTGAATTGTTTGACCACAGTAAACAGTTTCTACTGTGTGATAGTCCATCCTAGAAACTGTAAATGAATATAACTATGTATTGTAATGCTTGACAAAGGTGTGTTAAAGTAATCCCTAGCCCCTGTGGTTTTATCACTTACAGAAGAACGATGGCTTTTGATGCAGTGCCATTTGTGGGATCAGGGAGCTATACCATCTAGGCTTTCTCCCGTTACACAGAGAAATGCCTATAGATTCCCTGAATCTGTTAATTGTTAGGCGCAGTAGACGGTGAAACACCCGAATCCCTTGCTATCTTTCTTTAAGGAGTATTGTTTTTATACATTTTGATCATTTTCTTACACATTTGTAGGCAAACTGGCGACTCTCTGCCCATCTTTGTTCATCTTTTTTATTTTCTTTGTACTTACAAACTCACACTTTCACTACAATCATGCTGAATGGTAACAAATCAGTTCATTTGGCATCTCTCCGATGTCTGCTTATGAGAGACCATCACATGGAGCAGTCAGATATTCAATAAGTAAGAAAACCAGACAGGCTTAGCATCCCCACCATTATCACAGCCACACAAAAGCAGTGTGATGTATTTTGTTGTAATCTGCTTTAGGAGAAAGAGAAGGATTGGTCAGTTTCTGATCACAGAATTACCATTGACCAAGTTGGAGACCGCCCTTCATTAATTTACTTTGCATTCAAAACTGATATTAATAACATTTATTTTGAGAAGATATTTTTAAATATAAGCCAGTCAGTGTGCTCAGATAATGAAGACGAAAGTAAGAATATGTTTCTAAACTGTTCAAAAAATTTAACATGCAGACACCACTAACAATTGTGATAGCAAACCATAAAAACAGCAATGCACATTACTTAAAGCTGTACGGCTGTGTTTTCAGGAAGCCATTAATGAGAAAGAAATGGACAACAAAAAAGAAAATATACAAATAAAAGAAGCTGCTGATGTTAGAATATACTGACCGCTCCAGAGTCCACACCAGGGATTCCTGATGCTATAATAACTTGTACTTAATTGGCATTGTGTCTGTACACTGACACTTTCACTTTTGTATTATCCTCCTCTCTATATATTGCTGCTTTCAGTACAAATTCTTGTATTTCCAAAAAGATTTAATTTTAATTTAAGTCAAGGTAACCAGAGTTTTTCATTTTAGGCCATTTTTGGTCCAGTCGTTGTCAGCAGGCATTTTCAAGCCTAACAAAAACAAAAAAAATACAACTAAAATAGAAGAAATACACGGTTCTGTAACCGAACATCGGTCTCTTGTCTTATCATTCAACAAGTGTTTCCCTCTCTTTTTCTCTCTCCCTCTCTCTCTATTCTCTGCTTTGATTAACTGAACATCAGAAGGGGCAGTGTACTTACGGTGTCAGTCAAAAAGCGCTGTCCTCCTCCTCCACCTCCTTACTGGTCGCAACACACTCTTCCTGCAGGGTCAACCAACACACAAATACGCACACACACCGCTGAGCGCAACAGAGCAATGAAGAGGTGCCTGTGTCTTTATCTGCTGAGCGCACCTTTCAGACAGCCAATCAGAGCATGGCTTTCAGCCAAAGCAGTGTACGCAGGCAAGGCAGGAAGGGTTGATTCACGAACGGTTAATGAGATCCTACTCACTTTCCCCACACACACATACACACACTTTGCTGTAGAGTTTCATGCTGCAGCTGTGAAGATCGGCTTGACATAGTTCAGCTACCTGCGCCAACGTCACCTGTGGTCACTCGTCCATTCTCTGGGTGGGAGAAGAAGCTGAAGATGGTGAAGATTAAAGCCCCTTTAAAGCATCCCTGCCTTGGTGCAACAAGCAGCATGCTGACCCCCTGTGGTCACTTAGTCATTGGACTGGTGCTGAACACTGACAAAGGCAAAAAAAGATCTGGTGTTCTGATGTTCTGGGTTGACCTGAGCATCAGTACTAAACTCTTGATACTATTAACGCCTGAAATAGACAGCATCTGCCAGTAGATCCAAATGTTTATTACACAGTTATAGTCCATTTAGATGAACTCAGCCAGTTTGCATTGTAGTCCTTGTTATTCCTGAAGAATAGACATATAAAACGGTAACAGCACAAACAATGCAATTCACAAGCTGAACTAGAAATGGCTGTTGTGTAGCCATCTCCACTGAGGAGCATTAGCATTTAATGTACATTTATGTGCCTGCTTTTTTTGCAAAGGTCCAGGGTTTTGAGGTGCACTTTCAAAAACAAAGCTGTCAAATGTGGTTCTTTGCACGATGCCATAGAAGAACCATTTCTGGTTCCATAAAAAAGTCTTCATGAGACTCTATACAAGCTTATACAATGCTCGCTATGAACAAACTGGATCCATACTTGAACCAATGCCTTTCAGTCAGTTCCTGACCACTGAGCTGCGCTTGGCTAGATGTTTCTGGGTGGTAGTAAATACTAAATAAACTGAATACTCTAGGAAGACTGTGATTTTATAATCAATTGAATTTGTCAGCGACAGTGAAATCACTTGAAAACTTGTTCGGTTGGCTGGCATGAGAAGAAAATCCGACAGTATTCTGGACTGGAAGTTTGTAATAGATTCAGGGCTGCCACAGTTCCACAATACTTCAGGCCTACTAGTGAAAGACATATAATTCTTTATGAAGAGTAAGTAGATGTGATTACATGCTTGTATCTGTGAACTCCTGCTGGTGTGGGTTTTCTTCTTTTTCAGTACTGAACACAAAATTAACTTGATTGGTAATAGGTCTTCTCTCTGGACCTGCCCAGTCTGGAGAAGGTCAGCTCCTGCAGCTGATTTATTGGACTCATTTACACACACACACATACACACAACCACAATCTTGGAACCATTCACAGGTTAATGTTATCCATGCAGGCATATAAGCAATACACCAATAAGCATCAACTGGCAGATACAGAACAAATTGTGTGACACATTGTGTCATCTGAATACTGATCAAAGCATGTGCTACATTTATTAATTATCCCAGCAAGCAGTGCCTTATTAAACAGTTTAACCTTTTGAAAGTTGTCTGGATTACAGATGATATATATAAATCTTACAGATGATATACAAGTCATAGGCATTATTATCATTATTAAAGCGAAACTTGAATAATTTTTTAATGTTTTTTTTGTGAGATGTTTTTAAGAATCAGACTGTGACCCTGAATGAAAGGTGTGAGAATGAAGACTAAAGAACAGACTTTAGCCGGTCACACAAATGCATGCATGAGGAGGACAGCACAAACTAATATCTGTAGATGATAGCAGTGAACAATCTGCAACAAAATGTGGGATTCAAGCAAGATTTAAAAAAACATGAGAATGGCCAAACAAATGTGGCAAAAAGTTATTTTGTCAGATGAGTTCCAGATAAAGCCTACTAGTCTAACCTTAATCCCTTTAAGAGAAAAACAAACAGAGGTATACAGTGTTTACACTGTTAGAATTGATTAGAAGCTTTACATTGATTAGCGTGATTTAATCAAACACTAAATCAAAACAATGTAAGACAAGTCTGTTCCTTTAGCTCATTATTCGCTGTTTAACTAACTTACATTTCTAAGGCATTTGGGTTACACAGGCAGCACTAATAAGTTAAAGTTAGTAGCATGATTTGAGCACGTCTGATCAGTAGAAGTGCTCACCTTTCTTTACTGAAAGAAAACCCATATCACCAGCAGTCACGTTTTAAGCTGATGAAAGTCTCATTTGCAAGAGATGTTGACTACCATCTAGTGGCAACATAGTGTATGTACACCATTGGCTTTCCTTTACAGCAGGGGATCTGAAGGGCCATCCAGCAGTTTGTTGATTATCCTGCCCTTAACACCGCAACTAAAGCTGGCAATTAACTGCCAAGTTAAAACAGTTGTGCTTGGGTAGGAAGATCACCACAGTACTTTGAACTCCAGTCCGATCCGCATGATTTATACCATGTATGAGCACTGCAGCACACGTACAGAGAGCTGTAATTAACCCATAACAGAAGGGCCACATGTTGCAGTAGTAATTACATGTATATATTCCTCTTCTCTGGCCAAATGGAAAGATATCCGACTTGTTCACAGTGAAACCAGTGATCCTGAGGTGTGAATATCTGAGTGGTTTTGCTTTGTGTGGCAGGCTACAATTTGTAATAACTGTATTTGCGCTACTGAGCAGAAACAAGACTGTTCTAAATGGCTTCCTATCCTTTATGTAGTGCACACTACTTAGATCAGTATACACAGCTGGATCTACACACACACACACCGTGAGATACAGTAGGCTGTTATAGTAGGCCCTGTTAAAGGTGTGAATTAAAAACATCCTGGAAAGTCCTAGAAAGGACTCGCTGCAGAGCAGACGGGCAAACGTCTCATAGTGCGCTTGTTTCGGCCAACAGAGGGGGCTGCCTCCACCCATCAACCATGTTAGTTAGGATACTGCTGTGTACAATTTCACCAGATGTTAACACGTCATGTGGCCTCACATCACCACAAACATCTTTTCAAGACACAAGGTAACACTGGGATTAAAACTTTGGTGGGTTACGCAGGTTAAATTGCACTACCAAGTGAAATGTAGGAGGATATGTACGGACATACAATCTATTTTAATGTAGCTTTCAGTGCATCATTTTTTAAAAACTCTGTCACCTTTTTTATATCACACACACACACGCAGTAGCATACTACGCAGGATACTACGCAGGTCTGGAGAGACAGCTGCTATATTTATTTATATATATATATAGACATACACACATATACACACACATTCTGTACTGTTTACACATTTTGCACTGATAAATTATTTATATTACTGTGTACTTGCACTGTTTGTATGGCTGACAACAGCCATCTTCTTAATTTGCTCAGCAAATGGTTTACCACTACCTCCATTTATACTTTATACTTTACACAGACACTAAGGACTCTATTTTTATACTTTCATACTTTATATTGTATCTCTGTCTCTATCTGTACAACTCTCTTGTGCTTCTGTTGTTACTTCTGTATAGTTTATATATCTGCTACTGGATGCCTTGAATTTCCCTCTGGGATCAATAAAGTATCTATCTATCTATCTATCTATCTATCTATCTATCTATATAGCAGCTGTCTCTCCAGACCTGCGTTTTACATTACTCCAATTGTCATGTGACTTAACCCATTCACTCTGCTAGCTGGCTCGTTAGCATACTGAAGGCTACATAGCTAACAAAAAGAAAAAGGCATAGAACACCATGGTTGTACATCAAGTTTATAGCCAGACAAATTAAAGACATTATATGTACATTATGCTCTTACAAAATGTTTAGCATTGCAGAGTTTGCATTGTGAGCCGATAAGCTCACTGAGAATAACCTAGCAAACATTTATTTTAAATTGACCGTTCCTCACTGTCGCCTCCTCCCTTGGTCCCAAGTGGTGAGTTGAAGTGGGTAAAATGTCAAAAATGGTTAAAGAAAGAAGCGAAACAGAGCCCAAGCTTTTATGTCTTTAAAAGGGGAGAAGACTAAGATCTCAAACATGGAAGGTTACGGTTTCAAACATATTTGAAATTACTAGTAAATTCTGAGAAACATTTCATGCGTAGTTTGTAGCATTTAGCTCAAATAACAAAAACCTTTTTCTTTTCTTTTCTTTAACTACTGGCCTTGCAAAGATCTCCATGACTGAGGAGGGCTTTTCCCGTTTGCAACTAGCAGCAAGCCAGTTTGTCTTTGTTCCATTTAAGAAGCACACTGCTATTAGCAGCATTTTGACACTAAGCTGGACAGTCTCATTTTTTAGAGATGTTGGCTGCCATCTACTGGCAAAGCAAGAGGTGACATTGCGTTCTCTTTCAGTGGGGGCTTAACATCAGAAACAAACATTAGGACCTTCTTAGAACCACATTCATTCCCTCCTCTTTTTGATTTTATTTACTGGTATTTTATACTGCTTTACTTTCAGTTCACTATTATACTCAAAAGCACTGTGATCTGTAAGATGTATAAAACATAATAGTTATTAAAACACATTCGAATAAATGTACATAATTTTATGCCAAAAATTTGAACCAGAATTTAAAAAATAAAAGTGGTTGAGATCTTTTAAGATACTTACTTATAAGAGGTTTAGTTCAGTTTTACAGATTTTTAAATAATCCATCCTGATTTAATTTCTTTAAGGATTGATTAGCTGATGATGATTGGATGATAACTACTAATAACATTAGGTCATGTGGAAAGGTTTAGAAATGCTTAACTGAAGCCACTGACTTACATAAAATCACTAACTTTCTAAATCCAGTTTATTCCATCTACCTAATACTGATTTCTACCATTTGAGTAAAAACTGCCACAGGGCTGCTTTCCTAGAAAAGCACTGCCAGAATCCCCATGAGGCTATAACATCAACTAGAGGCTTTACAGCTCCCCAGCTTTGGGCTATGGAGCACTGCAACTTTTTTTCTTTAGAGTTGTGGAGTACCAGCTTTGAGAAGTTAGGTGACATTTTTGATTCAGAACCAGGCATTTTACCAGACATCTCTTATGCGCTTGCAACGTTATGCAATCAAATCCTCACAGCAACATTCCAACAGCTAATATAAAGCCGTCCCATGGCAAACTCCCTTCCTACAAATTTCATACTCTTGATTTTAGAAGAAATGTAGAACAAACAGACTCAGGGTTCATATCTAGTACAGGGTTTTCATATCTAGTACTGATTACACTGCCAACATAAGATCAGCACAGCCTGAGTTATAGCAATGTATTAATGTTTTATTCTAATTTACAATAAACAGAATATAGCAGTCCCTTATTTGTACAAAAATACCTGAAAAGGTTACAGTTAGGATTTGTAAGCCATTCAGCTATTTACAGAACCAAAAAGCACATTTTTATAATACAGGATCTTCCAAAGAGTAAAAGCTTTTTTCTTTTTTTGCATTCCCTGAAAGACATATTTACCATCACTCTATTTTGCATTGTAACAGATGCAAAGCAAATCATCACTAGAGAAAGGGCTATGCATTGCGGGTCGGTCATATTGTGTGGTTGGTCAGCACTGGAGAGCAAGAATGCTCATCTGGAAAGCTCTCATGCACACTGGTTTGGACGAAGTGAGGTGACCTGAGCTAGCCCAGATGACCACCACTGCTCTCGAGGTCATCTTCCTAAACACTAGTGTGGAACTAAATGCACGTTATGTCTCAAATCTAAAGTCGCAGCATACTGACTCCACATTCTTCCAACAAACCCATTTTCTGATTTAGTGGGATTTTTAACACTCAAGAGGGTTTTCCTCCATTCCCATTCCCACAGTTCTACAATATTCTTCTTTGTTCACACTTATCAAGAAGGCTCTCCTGCATTCAGACTGTTCAAGAACGCTCTACCCCATTTACATTGTTTTAGAAGACTCTCATTCACAGCTTTCTGGAATGTTCCCATTTACACAGGTTCATCTGACTTATCAGTACAGCCAACATTAGAATGGTGTTTCTGGGAGAAGCAGAGTCAGTGTGTCGTGACCTTAAAGCTGATGAAGGAGCAGCTCTACCTTCGCCCATAACATTGCATATATCAGAATGCATAAGGCCAAAACTGATTCTGAAACTGAAAGTGTTTGTGAGCGTGTTTTTGGTGAAAGGGGTGGCGGTGGTCTGAGGCACCTGCTAGAAACTCTAAATCTTTCTACGACTTCAGTTTCCATACATGGTAGAGAACTACTCCCCCTAAACCTAAAAAATAAATACATAAAAAAAGTGTAACAAAGGATTTGGTATACACTAAAACGTCAGAGAGAAGAAGACAGCAAGATGTTCAAGGAACAATGAAAGGAGACAGAAAGTTATAGAAATGGTGCCGGTCCAGGGGACCAGGCCTCATCAGGCTCCACATCAACCCTGAGCAACCCAGTTACATTCATTTCTCTTAAATATAAAAAAATTGACATTTATTTCATTCACTGACATAACTCTCAACACTCAGTTCACACATGTTGTAAATGATTCATGTCACCAACTCCTCTGAACAACAGGACAGTATGCAAAGACTTTAAAGTGTAGCTTCTGATCTGTGAAAACAAGAAAACACAATAACGAGGATCCCGCAAGGGCTAAATTCGTTAGCATTTTCGGCTTAAGTGTATTCAGTGATTTAAAAAATATATATATTTAGCTTAATAGTGACCTCTGACCACAAGACATTCTCCTCAGACTCCAGTTTTTACCAGCTTAATTTAAACATAACAAGCATTCTTTAAGGTCATTTGACATGACAAGAAACACAAAATAAACATGATATTTACATTTTACCAAATAAAAAAGCACATAGTCAAGTTTCTTCATTTTGTATTACATTGTGGGAAAAAAAAAACCTAAATGTAAAAGATAGTGATCGGAAACCTAAAATACAGTGTCATATCTATAAACCTTTTTATTGTTGTGTATATAGCCATATGTGTTTGCTATCTGAATGTATATTACATGATAAAGCAAAACGTAGAACAAATGTTGAATTCAGCATGAATTTGAGCTTAATCTTTCACTAATATGATACTATTCTGATATATATAAAAAAAAAGGTTATGGGAGCAAAACCATGGCACATACCAAATACACAAATGCTCACATAGCTCTTAACTGACTGAAGCTGTTAGGAATTGAAACTCATTGTTGGTAAGAGATGTTCAGCAATCGTGCAACTTTCAATGAACTTAAAATGATCATGAGCTCTGCTCCTCTAGAATGATGAGGATTGCCAGACTTCATGCACATTCACTGCAGATTTAAGTCCACTGTCTTATCACAAGAAAAACAACCCTATTCTGTGTTTGGGTAAATTAAAAAGCCTTTAGAACCTGACTAATGTAAACAGTTACGTCAATGCCAGTTCTCCTTGAAATGCGATCATTGTGCAGTTCCACAAGGAGGAACGAAAATAAGTTTGTATCCAAACAACTGGCTAGTGGCTGTGTAGTAGCTATTCTGCTTCTCTCTCCAAACCTGCAGGAAAGCTGTAATTCAGTAAGGTATTTAGTGCAGTTACTTGAATATTAGTGATAATTTAGTGACTCCTACCAAATGCCTGAAAAACAAAGTGCTAATAAGGGAATCAAAAATATCTGTGTTTGTTTCTACTCCTGTAGAAGGTTGTGGTATATAGAGTCAGCTGTTAACCATTTACACTACTCAGCCTAGAAATGAAGCCTTGGACTGATTGCATGGTTCCTCAGCATTTTTTTGCACCAAAAATAAGCTCAAGGGAACAGTGCTCTTGACTTAAACTTCTTCATCTCTCAGTAAATCTCTTTCTGTTGTCCATTTATTTATGTCCAAATCTCAAGTCTAGCAGAACATCCTATATTGATCATTAATGAATTCCAAGTACACAATAAAATGCATTTTCCCCTTTTCGGAAGAGGGATTAAATTACTGAACAAAGGGAACTGCTGTGGCATGTATGGTTGAGTCAAAACTGCTTCTTATATGAATATTTGGAAAGGACAGTACTACAGTAGATGATGGTAAAATGTTATGATGAATTCAAGAAAGCAGGGTTAATGTCCCAAAAAATTTATAAAATGAAAAAAAAAAAAAAAAAAATGAGGCTCAATAAGGTTGTGAAAATGTGGAAGAACAGTATTGAACAGCGCTGATAAATTCACTAAATTTCAAGTAATCATTCAAATCCAGATAAATAAATAGATTTATGGAAACAATACTTAAAAATGATTGCATCATTTGCATTTTATCTGTGTAATAATGGTCACTCATGTGAGCTCTAGACACGGTGGCTAGGTCTTCTCTATCTAGCTTAATACATTTTAGGCAAATGCTAAAAAGATGGCTCTTCTGTAAAGTCAAGCATTACAATTAAAAATATCTTTAAATCTGTCTGATTTTACTGCTACCATTGAACAGGCCAGAATAGAAAACAGAACTCCCCCACTGCGCTGGAAGGTTCCGCAGCCGGGCTTCACAGTGCACTGTCCTACTGACAATCTGTCAAGACACAGATTCGAGAAACTGCAAGTCAAACAGACTGGTGATAAAATAGATGGCAACAGTTCAGGTGGTTTCCCCATCTCTTGATCCTGACCCGTAACAGACGGTTCCCATCACGTGCAACAAAACTCCCTGTCATTTGCATTTTGAAGGGTGGGGGTGGACATAGTGGTTATATTTCCACTGAGCTCCACTTTGCCATCAAGATGCCCTTCCCAATGGTGGTGGCAGTGAAGCTGATGTCGGTGTCTTCTGTGTGGCGGCAGAAGGCATATCCAAATACAGATGCCAGAAGGTGCTTTAAATATCTCATGATGGAACATGGTGTGACAGAACGTTGGGACATTAGTTGATGGAATCCTCTGCAGTATTGACATGGAATAATAATAATAATAATAAAAAAAAAAGCCAAGAAACCAAAGAGTGGTAATTGGTGGTATATAAATCTGCTGATATTTAAATGAGTGATGGGGGCATTCTTCTGATCCAGAAGAAGGAGATGGGGCAGAAAAATGACAGATTGTGAGATTTTGACCATGACCTTTTTACAGTTCTTTGCTCACTTCAGGAGACCATCTCCAGAAATCATTCCAGCTCTGGGCAATAATGGGTGTCAGTAAAGAGAGCAGGACCAATTGCAGCTTGGCTTCCAAATTACATAGTTAGAGCGCCGCTGTTCCCTGTTCATGAATGCAAAACAAAACAAAACTTGCATACTAGATGTAAACAGCCCGCCTTCGATCATCTCCGGTTTCTGAAGATCTTCCAAAACATGTGCCCTCCTGATTATCTCAAACAGTATCTTTAAACAAGTGCACAGGACCTCCTGATAACCGCATGATGGAGAAACCACACAGAGAAAATCTACAGACCACAACCAAGTTTACCAGTGGATGAAGGCTTGTTGGCAACCAAGATGTGAATCTCATCATGGTCCTGTTTGCACTTGTGGTCTTCTAAAGCACAGAGGAACACCACCAGTGTACTCGTATGAGAGTCTCTACGCATCTCTGCACAGCACTAAACCATTGCAATACTGTTTGATTCTCAGAGAGCAGAGGGCTTATTTCTAAGCAAAAGTCAGTTTGGAGGTCATAAGGCCACAATGGTGCAGGGGTGCTTAAGTTTGCAAGGCAAGACTCCTCTATTGAGCTGGTAAAACTCCACCAGTTGGATCAGGTCTGTGAATTTGGTGGTGCCATCATCAAGGCTGAAGAACACCTGACCGTCCTCTTCACACTGGAGACACCACAACAAATGACAAAACAAACTAAGCACTCTACCAACCAGACCAAGTGTTCCTGTATTTTCACATTGCATCTTTCTAACACTGTTTTGCATTATGCAATTTTTAACAATGGGACATGGAGTAAAAGCTTACCGGTAAAATTTGAAAGTGTTTGATTTTCTGGTGGTGGCACAGTGTCAGTACAAAAGCTTTAGGGTTGCTCTGGCTGTCCCTTAAAAGAAACAATCTGATGAAAAGAAAAACATTTTTTAGCAAAGATATACTGGACATTCACCTTTATAGTAATGTAACTTCATTGGACAGTTTAATGCACTTGGATGGAAACACTAACTGTTATTTGTGTTACGTCAGCTTACATGCCTGCAGTGACTAGCATTGTATTGGCTACAGGTTATTGTTGTTTGGGGGGCGGGGGTCATTGAGGCACATCCTGCTCACCCAGAGAGCGCAAGAATTTTTTTTCTCTTGGTTGGCTACAGAATTGCCAGGTATCAAACTCATCATCTCATAACAAGAGGCCTAATTTCATGCTGAAGCTAAAATATAATACACTACCTGGCAAAAAAAAAAAAAAGGTCACACACTCTAATATTTCGTTTTACCGCCTTTAGCTTTGGTCACATCACACATTCACTGTGGCTTGTACAGTAAGCACAGGGTAAATCTGGAGTCATCAGACCACATGACCTTCTTTCATTGCCCCAGAGTCCAATCTTTATGCCCCTTGGAAAATTGAAGCCGTTTTTGCTCAGATTCCTGAGTTCTGCTGGTGTTTTTCTACCATTTGATTTCACATCGTGAAACGTTTATGTGATCACTGATCAGGATCATTCAAGATTTTTTTCCACTCTTAAATTCACCCTTCTGAAACAGAATAACATCTTTTCCACGATCACAGGATGTGTCTTTCCACATGGTTGTATAACAAATGAGAAGCTACTCACTGCATCAGTTAGGGTTAAATAACTTGTTGCCAGTTGTAACAATCACCCATGCAGTAATTATCCAATGGGAGGCTCTTACTGATTTGCTTAGTTAAATCCAGGTGACCTTATTTTTGGCCAGGCAGTGCATCTTAATATGTATATAGAAAATGCAATTAGCAGAACTCCATACCCATCCACTTGACCCTGTTGGTGAATCATTCTATGCGATTCCTCCCGTGTGATCCGTCCATGAAACCAAAGCTGAGTTTTGTGTATTACTGGGTAGTGAAGAAAACATAGAAAACAAAAAGAAAACACTCTAAGCAAAGTACTAAAATGCAGAACAATGGTATATGGACAAATATGAAGCATGACGTGACAAGGAGGACATGAGGACAAGGAAAAGAGAACAATCTTTTTTTTTCCTATACTGCCCCAACATTCATCCAGCTGTGTTTCGTGTTTGATATGAAATGCAAGTTTTAAAACATTTAAACTATTAAAAAGATTTCCAACTTGGCTATGACCTCAGAGTGAAACCAGTACAAAGGTTATCATATCATAAAAAGCAGATTTGCAGCTTGGGAATGGAAAGTACCTCCACTCAATGAAGAGGAGTGTAGTGGACTGGGGCTTCCCAGATTGTTTATGCGCTGACTTCTCTTCTGTAATCAAAAGGAAGGGAAAAACAGTCAACTTTGTGGTCCTTTGCACATGTAGAAGCAATGGAGCGCTGCAGTGGAAATCTGATGCATAAAAGCATAATATTGTAGATAAGGCATGAGAAGGTTCTTTTTTAAACTTTTATGGGGTGGTTTATCCTGTAACCAACCATGGCATTTATTTGTGATCCTTTACACATCATACTCTATTCTAGGCAAGACTGACCATTTGCCAAATATCTACCCAAGTCTAACTCTAAAAAAATAAAATAAATTTATGCTTACCCTCCAGGCATGGCCCTCCTCCAATGCGGCACTCTGTGCTTCCACAGGATTGTCGATTACCCTACCTATCCTCCCTGAGAAATCCATAGCGACCAGAGAGTTCTCAGACACACTCCTCTGCAAAAAGAATTAACACCAGAATGAATGACCTGGCTATTTTGTGAACATTGTGCACCATCTATGTATTCGAGGTCTCTCTATGCATAAATGCCCTTAGGAACAGCTAGGCATAGAAACTAAAAACTAACACAGAACTGCACAACAACGGGGTTTACTGTCACTTGCGTAGTATTCTACCACCCTCACCCTTTCTGGAAACAGAGCCAAACCAGATCCACAGAAACACTGTTATACGAGCACCTGTGACGAGTCCTATTTGACAAAAATTGAAGCACTCCACAAATGTGGCCCTTCATATTGCATAAGGGAAGTGCATCTTAATTCATATTCCAACATTACAATGACCCCTACACACAATACCATACAAATACTGTATTAAATAACTTTGGTCAAGAATAATGCAGGCTCATATTTAACTACTATGCGTTTCGGAAATTGTATGTGAAGATTTGAATCACAATATGTTATAATTCATGTCTTGCAACACTACTTGGGATGTCTGGAATATCAGTAATTGTGTAGACTGCGATTAACCTCACGTTAACTTCTTAAAATGCAGGTACAGCACATGCAGAGGGCTGTGTGGGAAAATGTGCTTGGTTCTGGAGGCCTGCCTGTTCCAACATCAAGCCCACACACAGGCACATCTGCAAGTGAAGTAAATTGAACCTCTAAATAAACCCAAAGATAAGATAGAGAAGAATGGGGGATCTCACCACAGGTGTTGAGAAGTGCGAGAGCAAAGCTTTTCTCTGTTGTGGGATTTTGTAGTTCTGATAAAGAAGAATTCCATACTGTACAAAAACAGAAGCAGAAAAGCAAGACATTTTAGTAAATATATTAAATCCCAAAACACTTTCTACATCTTTCGACATTTTTGGCTAAGTAGGAAAAATGAAATGTTATCACACCTTGAACAGCCTAAAAGCAGTCATCCAGCATGTTCTGCTCTGTTCGTCTTCTGCACACAACATTCTCAGCTCTTTCTGTTCACTCCGCACTTTGTTGGGCTAAAGAGAGAAGCAGTAGAGTAGAAAAAAATTACTTGTTAGCTTGCCTGCTAACCAAGCAGCTGTAAGAAACTTTAAACTTTTAACATACACACTCACAAAACAGCTTCAGGCAAACAGGTTATTAGTTTGTATGCTTACAAAACAGCCTCAGAGGACCTCTCGTTGCTCATGCTTTGCTAACTGTACGGTTTAAAATGGAAATGAGCATTGTCCATGCAAATGATTCCAGATCTTAAAAGGTCTGAGTATTCCCTATTGATTTTGCATACTTGGACACTGCCAGTGAGAGTGTGTGTGTGTGTGTGTGTGGGGGGGTGTACTTTGTGCATGTATATGTGACAGCAAGAAAAAGAACACAAGTAGAAAAAAAAAAAAAAAACAGCTTGGAGAGTGACAGTGTAATTAATGAATTTAAGCATGCCATGGTTTAAGTGTAGTCAGGGTGATTAGCTCTTCCTTAGAGGCAAATTTGATCCATAACTCTTATTATAAGAAAGTGGGTCAGAGAGGTTGGACCTCCACGAGGCTTGTCCCAGGACATCAGCACAGGAAGACAGACTATGCTCAAAAGCGTACATATCCAAATTACTCTGATGGAAAGCATGCAAGTGTGGCCTTACCTTTATACAAAACTCATACTCTGTTGGAGCATTGTGAAGCTTCTTGCCTCCAACAACGGTAAAGATATTGCTGTCTTCGAGGTCTGCAAGTAACTGCAAATGCCTTGGTTCCTGTGGGAGTTCAGTAAATAGCTCATGTCCTTGCATAACAATGTTTACTTTTATTCTTTGATCAAATGCAAATACTTCATGGAAAGACATTTTTCAACAACAGCTCTGAGACACAAAGTTACATATCTTAGAAAAAAACTTCAGCATACTTTTGACGTTCCTTTCGTTGAAAAATACAATCCTGAGCGTCTCAAAAACACGTACAGCTTCTTCCATGACTTCCTGCCTGTTTCTTTCAAATACAGGTAACCCTGGATTTCAGGACAACTGGTGGAGTTTAAGAAGTTCTGCAGAGCAGAGGATAAGACAAATATAAAAGCTGCAGAGCAGAGAGCGAATAATAAGATAAGAATGGTGGAATGAACAATAGATCTGGACTGAGGCAAGGAGGATGTAAAAGGGGAACTTTGACTGTACCTGCAACAGCTGAGAAGGGGGAATGGTTCCATTGCTTTCCTGACACCAAGTTACCATTTGCTCGGGGAAGAAGTTCTGTTAAAAAGGACAGACTTATCAGCTGAGATTATAAGGAATACAAGACATCGGTCCTCGATTTTAGGCAGTTTAGTTTTGGTGACCACCTGCATGTTTCATGAATCATGCATCTTTTCATTATGGTGCACACATATCCAGAAGGCATAGTGGTAGATGTCTTTGAATATCTATGGTATTGCAGTGATGACACCTAAAGTGCAAACAGCGAAGGACCGTTGGTGGACACCAGTGTGAAAGATAAAAAGGTTATCACAAGACACTTGAATTTGGATTCACAACCTGAGATTACATAGAGCATCAGAGTACTGATATTAAGAACTTTCAAATTCATATATTAAATACATCACAATGATCAAGGAGTTACAGAATGGTTTTCAAAGAGCAGAGTAAGGCTCCAATAAGCTTAAAACATGAGGGAGCTGTATGTGAACTTACATTTCAGAATTTGAATATTAGAACTACACGACTTAAAGTGGCCTTGTAACTGTTACTGAGTAATTTATAGTAATTATGAATATAGAAAAAGTTCTAGGAATAATAACTGAATAATAAGCCCAGATTTTACAGGTTAAACACATTTTTTTCTGTGCCATTGTCCACCATGTCATTAATAGCCAAACACAGCAAACACACCAAAGATGCCTTTAAGCAGTTCAAAGAAATGCACAATGCATCATAAGGTCAATAGTGCATGACAATAGTTCTAAAGTAACTGCTTCATAATGGCACTTTCTCCTGCTGTTAATGAAGATGAAAAAGATAAGAAAATTATAAATTCCAGATGTTTCATCATATGCTGAAATAATAAAGGAAAAAAAGTAACCAGCAAAAATTCACTGTATCTACCACGCATCATAGCTGTAAATGATATTTTCTCAACATGGTGTTGACTATAAGATCACATCCGGTATCTCATAAAACTGCACATACTGAAGGTAAGTACAATGTAAAGAAGTTTATAATTGTGTGGTCTCATGTTATTTTTGATGTTTACTTATATTGTATAAAAGCCATAATATGATATTACGGTGTATAAAAAGTCCCCAATTGGAACTCTTTTGGGGAGGGAGAAAGGACAACAACAACAACAACAACAATTTCTTCACTTTACAGACATACCCCAAACAGTGTTATAGACACAAGACTCACCACAAATATACCCATGTGACCAACAAAACAGTGTTAAGGATCAACTTACCAGAGGATTTCTAAAGAACTCATATTTGGCATAATTCTTCCTGAAGAGAAATTTGCTCTCGCTGGTCATAGAAGCCTGCACTTGCACCACAAGTTCATGGTCTTCTAAACATCTCTCTGCGGACAGAAAGAATGGGAAAACAGAAACTCAAGTCCAGGCAGAACGGTTCATTCTCTCAAAAGCCACAAGTTTCTTAATTACATAATTTGCCCAACCATGAAAATTGCACCCTCAAGTACAAATGCATATCTTGCAAAACAAAGCCTTAAATGTACTAATCTTTATGTTCTGAATATCATTGTCTGCTTACTTTCTCTCCAATCAATCTGGGAAAAAAAAATAGGGAAGCAGGAAACCTCTGCTTTTAGAATAAAAAATTCGATATGCCTCCTGTAACCTCCACCATCACGGAGTTAGTACAGCAGGAGAATCAACCCCCCCTACACCCCCAAAACCCATGACTGCTTATGAGCACTCTTCTTCACTGTCTACACCCACACACATTTTCTCGCAGGGTCTCTCTCAAAAGAGTCAGAGAACACCCGTTTCTAATCATTAACGTAAGTATAATTTATTCCTTTAAATTCCTAACAAAATATCAGTTCTTACAATGAACTAAAAGAGTTTTGAATGAGAAATGGTTCTAAAATTACAACATACGTTAGCTATTCCAGCGATAACTATGACTTTATTAATGGTGATTCTACACTAACTTCCTCCCCTGGCTAGCTTGGCCCTGCTAATTATCCGTAAGGTAAGAATTGGGCATCAGAGAGAAATTATGTCATGCACTTAGATTGTTTTTGGTGCATGAATATATACTATGACATTTTCAGGCCTCAACACTGGCTGTGCTTGGAATACCAAATAATGTTACAGTTAAAACTGAAGGATATATAGGACACAATATGATACGAGTGCTGCTCTTCTATACTGCAGAATTTAAGTGTAATCAGTACAATAACCTTAATTTAAAGAAATTTTAAATCTAGCATGGAAGTATAAGAGAAATATGTACCTGCATTTCAAAGAATTTATCTGAAAACACAGTAACACCTTTCTTTTGTTCTTCCTTACCAGCTCACTTAACATATGTCACTGCTTGGGATCGCTACTCATCAGCAGCATATACTCCCTGAGGTCATAGTTTCCAGTCATTAAGGTAAGCATACGTTTATAGTTTATAGTGAATAGCATTGTTATCAGCACAAAAGTGATATGGAGTCTGTTCAGAGAAGGCACGGCAAGACATAGTTGGATAAAGAAATAAGGAAAAACAAGACAAAAAGGAGAAAGCAAAAGTAAAAAAAAAAAAAAAAAAAACAGTCATCTAAAAAGTGAAAGCAACTGTTTGGAGTCGGTTTTAGAGTGGTCCATTTTTTCATGAAGTCTGAACTAGTCTGACACCACCTATTTATAAGGTCCATATAATCGACAGCAACAGAGAAGACTGTTCTGCACACAATGGTAGCCTCTGGCAAGCTGTGAGTCAGTGTCACACACAAGCTATAAAACAAGCCTCAATATGACGTCACCTCATTCCTGTCAATATTATCAACATCTCTAGCCACAAGAGCATTTTTTTGCATTTGTGTCCTATGCATAAAATAAAGGACAATAAAATACAGCTGTGGATCCAGCTGTGCCTGGTGAAGCCAAGGCAGCTTCTATGGGTAAAGTCTCGTTGCTTCTGGCATTGCTGACCAAACACCTGACTCCATCGCTGTACTGTTGTCTTCATTTTTCCATGTGATAGGATTCCTCTGCCATTAATCAATTACACGCAGCAGTCAGACATGAAAGGACAGACATGAAGGTTTATGCGCACCACCACACCTATGCAGCTTCCATGCTTTGGCTTCTACAAAAAGAAAGTATAAGCATCCCTGCTCTTACAAGTCTTATTGTTGGTTTCTTGAACACTTACCTAGCCCCATGACAGGGTGATACTCCACAAGTGCCCAACTGTTGTCATCCACACAATGGCTTTTGTACACAAGGAGCTGGCATAGGTCTCGTGCTGTCATGTCTGCTGGAATCTCCACCACTTTACCCATGCCGTCCTCGCTAAAAATTTTAATGATCTGCAACGACAAAACCCAAGAAATATGACACCTGCTTAGTTTGTTGCCGATGGTACACTGAACGTGCAAATTACACATCACTTACTCATTAGTAAATGGGATTTTTGCTTTGTCATATGTCGGTTTTAAACTGCGTCACAGGTCCATTTTATGTTCAGATAATTAAAAAAAAAAATAAAAAAATAGCGATAACAAAATCTCATAACTAAATCATAACTGGAATATTAACCTTTTTCAATACACCACCTGACATACAAATGCGCAAGAAATCTAAAAGGTTTTAATAAGTTAATCTGAGATCCAGTTTCTCATTAATGTTCCTCTTGTTATGAACTTCACACAATGTGATAAATCACTATTGCTAATTCACAGTAGTGCCTTTTTTCTTGAAAATTCTCTTTTCATATTTGCTACATCGGATATTTTGCACTCGTTCTTTCACACCAACACGCGAAAACACACACACCCTTCTCCTACCGCACATTTCCCAGATTCCCAATTCTGTCTAGTCCACCTCTCAAAGCCTTCAAACATCTTCGATTCGGCACACACCGCGCTGGCCTCGCTGTGTTCATGTAAGCTATCCTTCAAACTTTTAACGTCACTGCTTATCCAAGTCCATGCCCTATGCCGTTTCCCCCTCCCCCTCATTTCAGAAAAAAACCCACTAAAGTTCCCTATTCCGCTGCCCCTAGACGGCCCACTCCGTCCGGCCTCCTTCCAGCCTCCACCAACATTCCCCTGGGGGAGAAAGCGGCTCTTCCTTCCCCCAAGGAGGTGGCATGCAATTTCGGAGAAAAAAAAATCTTACCTCCCCAGGCCTCAGCAGGCACCAGTCGGGAGAGCACGATGGCATTTTTGCCGGCAGCCTGCCTCCTCCTTGTACAGAAAACCAAAGCTCTTTTCCACTGATCTCCACAACTCCACCAGAGAAGGAAAACGGGATAAAAAGGCGAACAAGGTGGGGGAAAAAGAAAAGCGGGTCCAAGCACTCAAATGCTTGGCTGTCACTACCATACCTGTCACACCACCTCTCTCTCTCCTGCTACAGTCCTTCTCTTTCTTGCCCTCTCTCTTTCTCCCACCCGATCTGTCCCTCTTTGCCTGGCTTTTCAGTTTCGGACAGAAGAAGCAGATGGCACTGTTTCGAGCTTGGCAGACAACTTCGTTCTGTTCCCCTCACAAAGGGTTACAGGCACAGGCTTTTAGGTAGCGAATCAAACCACACTTCCCTAACCAATCGTAGAGCTGGCTTGGGCTGATGTAATCATTCCCACACACGCAGACGCGCGCACACACACACCTCTCTCACACACATGCACAGTTATACACATGCACCGCCAAGTTTTCTTTTCCTGCCTGCTGCATAGCTTTGCTCTCTCTTTTTTTTCTGAAGAGCTCACAGACTAGAGAAGCACATTTTTAGCTTCTTTAACTAATTTTTTTGGAACAGGGAAGGCAAGCGGAGGAAGAGAAATAGGTGGTTCGGAGAGGAGGGGTTGGGTGGAATCAGCCATTTGAACTTTCATTTTGCAGTAGTTCCAGACAAGTTTCAAGTGAAGGCTTGTTTCTTTTCTTCTCCCCTCCAAAAGTTCAGCTTTGAAGTTTGAAGTCTGAAACCCCTGTCACGACAAGGCAAGGCTCATTACTGCTGCAATGAAACTAACTCTACTCTGCTTCCATTATGGTTTTCCTCTGCCAACACTGAAAAGAACAAAACCTGTACACGTATTCCTAGGCTGACACACACACACACCCTCAAACTTCAAACTGCTAATTTATACAGAGGACTGACACAAAGAAGCTTGTGTCCTGCCTATTACAGTGAATTTATGTGGAACCGATTTGCAGTTCGCCTCTTAAGCAAGCCAGGACTTCCTGTAAAACCACTACAGTTTGGATACAGGCAAGAGCTGACAGTATGACTACTCCTACTGAAATTAACTTCAGTGACCACAGAAAACTGCAGCTCTGGAAAGAAAGGATGACTCAAGCTCTTTCACTGCCTCCAGGGGGGAAGTACTTGGCCATGGGGGCGGGGGAAGGAGAGAGGGAGAGAGAGGGAGTTTGTTAGGATAGTCACATAAAAGGCATGCTAACTCTCTAGAGCTCCAGCTGGCTTGCTGGCCCCTCCCCTCTTCCTCCCATCACTCCATCACCCAGACAGTTGGGGAGTGGGGGTGGGTGCGTGACCTGTAGGCCTGAGAACTTCTACAGTACGCTCAATACAATACCATTATTCTCCTTCTGTTCAGCATCACCTTCTCTCAAGCACTGGACTTTATGAAATGGTTCAGTCCACACAAGCAGAAGAAAATGCAGATACTTAAGGAGCAATTCTGCCAAACTATCAATGGTGACAGTTATAATATAATTATATATATTATAATATTATTACCGAATATTACTTTAGGTACTTAGGATTTAGTTTACTGCATATTAATTGCTGGGCTGGGACTAAAGAACTCTAAAGATATATCAATTTATATAAACCTCCCAAAACAAACAATGATTGCATGAAATACGGAACAGGGGAAGGGTTAAACGCATGTAAGGCCTGAAAGTAGTACAGTTAGTTTGTAAGCATACGTTGTGGATTTTAAGGGCAGACTTCATCAAATGTGTGTAAAGGTAGTGGTTTTAGTGTCCTTTTTTTGCCCCCAAGTGAAGCGGCACATATTTAGTGAAGAAACAAAGCCTTTCATTAGACAGTAACCAGTCTCCATGCTGACCACAGACGTCTACAGCAGGCTAGAAGCCCTGAGATGGGCCTGATGACTGTCTCCACCTCAGGTTTCATGTATTCAGTCAAGTAAGCTAACCTGCTTCTAACACGCATTTCTTTATTTATGCTGTATTTGTTCTAACTAATAGATCATCTTTGGAATGAGGAGCACAGTAAGCGTTGAACACATTCTTTCAAATCTAAATAACATATTCAGTAATGGTGATCAATAAACTGATATATCTTCTGAGTTTGCAAACCAACAACAATTAAATATTTTCTAAAATGATGAACGTTGTTTCATTATGATTTTTGTTAGCAACTAAACAATTATACAGTATAAAATATCCCCACTAGTTTGTAAAAGCGGTAACACAAAGCAGAGGGTGTTAAACTTAGATTCCAGGTCACTTATACCAGTTGTGTAGATAAAGGCAAATGGCTTTCTCTGTTGTGGCATTTGTTTATGTCTTTAGGCCAAGTTAACCAGAAAGATTTCATCTTTCTACAGAACCCCAACAGGTGGTTAATTTCAGTTTTGACTTGCTGACCTGAGGCCTGTTACGTGCTTCTGATGCAGGCCTAGGTTTGGATTTTAGTCTAGAACTTTATTTAACTCATTTAAGATTCTGTATTTCTGTGCTTTAGCACTTCCAGTACCTTTAGCACATCTCTGTTCATTTCTTAATGAGATTTTTCTCAGGTCTGCATCTATACGTGAAAGAGAGATGCTTTCCGATGCCCGTTTTGAAAAATTACATCAGACATTAGTCATCCACTAGTGAGACATTCACACAGCTCTTTGTGATGTAACCGAACGTGTGGAATGCCTCAGGGAGTTTACTACAGAGACACATAATCTCTAGAAAGGACAAAGTAACTGAAGTCATTCAAACTTTGAAACCATGGCTGTTATCCTATGTGTAACCGCTAAAATGAGGCCAACAAGCCAAAATGACAAATTTGTGAGTCCTAAGATATTAGTCATAGGGTGGGTCACATACAACTCTTTTTACATAGGCATAACTCAGAACCCTGTTCTCTCTAGCGCAGTTTCTGGCTATCCTCGTTTACACTAGGGCCTGAAATAACTGCTTAACATCTTGCTAACACATAAACTATACTTAGCTTCTACAAAATCCTGTTTTAAAACACTAGGAAAAATACATTTCATTAGGAAAATGACTAAGACTAAACATTTGTTGAAATGCCTACCCTATATTAAATATAGAAACAATCAGTCATACAATACAGCACAATTTTAAAAAATTACAAGATTATTTCTGCAAGTATTAAATCCCATTTGTTGTACACATGCTAAATAATACTAGAGAGAGAAAAAAAATACATGGGATTAAATTATATGAACATTTTTTCTGAATAACCTATTACAAAAAAATCTATATTTTTGAAAATAGTGAATAGTAGAAATATGCCAGAACCAAATTGTTCGTTTGGGCCCCGCTGGGCACAGCCTGGGTACTTGGCCTCCAGTACAGATGTCTACAGGATAACCATAACATCAGCAAGGATCCGGATTCAGGGTTGGGCAGAGGCATAACTGGATCATTCCACCCATCTAAGTGTAGACTGAGAGCTGCTGATAGCATCTGATAACATTTAAAAACCACGTTGAAGGTGTTGCTAGGCATATACAGCACTACGGATGATAGCAGCTGACATGGCAGACAGACAACACTGGATAAACATATGATTAACCATAGTCTAAAATGGTCTGCTGTACTGTGGTATTTGTACAGTCCCTGGCAGACTAAAAGTGCTGAGTTTGCTTCACAAGGCTGTTCATAATCCTCAAACTATTGAGATCTCGACTACACTGAGGGTTTCTACAGCCACAGCAACAACTTATGATCATCCTCCTCCTCCTTTCCACACGCTGACCACAGTGCTGTAGCTAGCAACAACAAAAATGAACCCTGTGATATGAGGAACACACTGGATACTACATTTACAGCAAAAGCAAAAGAATAATCAAACTACTGTACTGAACCAATTCTAGCAGTGCGATAAGTTAATGTGTTGCCGTCAAAATGACCAAATTATAAGGTTGTAGTTCATATTACTTAACAGCAAGACCTGTCCACAAGAGGTGACAAAGCAAGGCTATATATAGATCACATGAGGCACCCATCATGCATGCATAAAACTTCCTGAAGGCCGGTGTTCCCCTTGGCCCTGTGGCCCCTCATCTCGCTATCCGCCACCCACATAGGCACTAACAATCCACGTCTGAATGGCCGACCTCTTTAGCCTGTGGCTCCCGACTGAGATGAAGACGGGGACGTGCCAAATGTTTCCCCAATAGAAACAGTTGCTTTAATTGTGTCCCCAGAGCAGAGGAGAGGCCATTCAGCCCAACAGCAGATCATTGTCTGTTTGGGGATGGCCACCGAGTGCCCACAGGGGATGACATCATACACTTTAATTGAACAAATCAATTCGGGACAAGTGCCACTGTACTTTCACTCTTTTGGCCCTGCTACTCGGCCACCCGTTTGTCCACTTGGCACTAAATCCAATTCACTGACAGAAATGTAGAAACACTTCAGCTTAAGACATAAAGCATTGACCTGTTTCACTAAAAAGATTAAATAAGTACATAAATAATGTAGAAATACATTATTAGTTTTCACATAATAATAAATACAACATAATCTATGCTTACTGGTGTCCCCTCTTTTTTCTTAAACCTAAGCCAAATCAGCAGTTTTGGGACAAGTGTTCTTTAAGTGGCAAGCTTCTTAGAATCAAATGAG
Organism: Prochilodus magdalenae; assembly: GCA_024036415.1. Classification (NCBI taxonomy): domain Eukaryota; kingdom Metazoa; phylum Chordata; class Actinopteri; order Characiformes; family Prochilodontidae; genus Prochilodus; species Prochilodus magdalenae. The sequence continues at coordinate 510,989 of JAMWET010001785.1, forward strand.
GCTAGCTACAAGTATGATGTAAATTGTGGGTAATGCAGGATCATGTATTAAAACATCAACAATAAAAATCTTCAACAGTCGTTTTAGCAGACAAACCAGTTTGCAGATTTGTTTAAGTAATGATACTACAAAGTTAAACGCTGTGCATAATGACAGGCTGTAGTGTAAAATTTATTCTGTGTTCTCATAAAGATGATGACACAGAATTAACCGAAGCCTATTTTCAAGCACACCAGTTTTTCTTGCTTGGCAAATGTGTCCATCATGATGCTCCAAGAGTTCCCCTACCCAACACCAATTCATAGGTAAAACAGGGTTACCTGGGAAAGGATCCAATTAAACAGATAATCTCCATTTCACTAAAGCAAGTGTGCCTTTTTTTGTCGTCAGTAATGTTTGTAGTGAGCCTAGGGCCAAAAAGAGAAAACAGCCAGTCAACAACTTTTTAGTACACTGCCAGTATTCATGGAGAAACAGTGTTCTTTAAATAGTCCAGTGGTTTCATATGCGTCTTACCTTAAAAATTAGTGGAAGAATTTTTCTGAGTGGAAGAGGTTTCTGATTCTCCTCCTGTCCATATACCACTGCCTCTTATACTCCATTAGCTCATAACTGCTAGCTACATGTTAAAAAGATATATCAGCAGACTTTATACTACGTTTATTAAGGAAAGTATTTTTTTCAAAAAGAAAAAACAGAAGCTAATTTATAATAAGCGTAAAAATATATGTTCTCTCAGTTGAAGAAGTATGTGGCTATTTTGTAGAAGGCCAAATCAAATGACTTTGCAAGCCAATTTTTGTGGGCCCCATTTTGGGCAGCTCTCCCCTATAGAATATCTGCTGTCTTGAATATTTAATTCAAGCCAACAACCACATTGTTTAGACTCAAAATGTCAGAAAGCTGAATTTTTTTAAATGCCAGTGAAGTGAACTGGGGCAGTATGGAGCTGGAGAATGAGGCCAGAGAAGAAAGTGTTCTCATATTTAAGACACAGCTCATGCTGCTCTGCACAGTGCAGTATGGTACATTCTGCCTTGCTGAGGCCTTCATAATGAGGCTTCCCTGGGTAGTAGCCAAGTTCAGGCAGTGTGCAGTGTTCACTTCATTTGGGTTCTCTTTTTTAGTCTGTCTAACAACTCCCTCTTAAAATGAAGCCTCTTGCCTCTCTTCTTTGTTTTCTGATGGAAAAGGTGAGGAGAAAGCAGATACAGTACTTTTTTTCTATGCCTGCCCTAGTTTGTTCTATGACCGTGCAGTGGAGAGTGTACAGCTTGGAAGTGTGCATGACCTACATGAGTTCGGCTCCCTAGTTCAAATAGATGATCCACTTTTTAGCAGACAGTATGCTGTCTTTTCAAGACCTCCTGATTACATGATTCAGCTAAAAAAGCATTTCTCGCTGAGCTTTAAAAGTGGTCTAAAACACAGACTAAATCACAATTACAACTACTGTCAAATTATTTAAAAAGCAAAAACAACTGGTCACAATAAAAATGTGTGTGTATATAAGAGGTACAATGCAGGTACAATAGATGCGTGCAGAAACTACCCTATATTTCGTTTCTTGTTTCTAGAGAAATGAAATAAACAAATAAAAATCTAAATGAACATTCTGTGTGTGTTTGCTTTCTTTCCTAATGCTTAAAAATAAATAACTTGTTCTTAACAAATATAAATTAAATAAGCACATTGCGATGTCTGACATTTGTAGCTGGGACCGCTGACCTACTAGCTAGGGCTAAAATGCTCAGTCTGGTATGTTACCCTGGCTCTTTAGAGAGCCACTAATTTTACAACAAAGTGTCAATTATAAAAGAGCTCCACCTTTCTTGGTGTTCACTATAGTGCAAGTTTCACAGCATATGGGCTCTTCCAGCACAACCTGTTCCCAATGAAATGCATTTGGAGAGGCACCCAATTATTAGCAATGGAGACAAGAAGAGGCCACAAGGTTACACAGTTATTGAAAAAAGCTTAAGACCTCATCTCAGTGAAGCATTAGCATGTGCTACAAGACCATCAGCACCTTGGATAGACCTGGTCAAATTGTTGTTCTTCGTCTTGACCCTTATGTAGAAGCATGTCAGAGCACATTCAATAGCTTCAAGGATAAAAAGACTATTGGATGTTGGAGAAATGCCAGGTTGCACCATGAGCTGGGCCATGGCCAAATGGCATTTGTCCACAGCAGTTTTTAGACCTAGCGTTATCCTACCTGAAAGGACCAGATCGTGCTTTGCAGATGGTATAGTAAGCTTTGCAAACTATGGTGATACCTCCCATAGACCTATGCACCATTTTTGTAGTCTTGCCAAGTGCCAGTTCTTTGGTGCTTATAGGCTATCAATATCTATAAGAACTTAACTGCCAAGATATTTTACCTCTAGACCAGGGGTTATTTATTTTTTGGGGGTGTTTTTGAGGGGGTGTCAGGCACAGGAATGTTGCTCTAAAGATATCTACCTCATCAAATACAACACGTTATTTTGATGAGTTACAGACAGAAAAACCATGTCACTTAAATAGGAAAGAATCTATATTGTAATCCTGAGTCTGTAAAACGTTGGAAGTGAAATATTTTAGCCTTCGCATTTAAAGGAACACACTCTGAACAGTTTAGACCCAGCACATGAGGTTTTAGGTAAAGATATTATATAACAATAATAGTTGTTTCTTTTCACATAACAATGCATACTGTGTATCATAAAATGTCCCCAGGCTTAGTGCCACAGTATTTTTGCCACATCTCCCACATTACTACTCTTGGGTACCTCAGTTTTGAAATTCTTGCATGTTTGCTGAATGCTTTGGAGCTTTGTGAGGTTGGCTAATCTCTTAACGCTGACTAAACCTGGCTGCACCTGCCTTTTACAATGGAAAGCAGACCAAAAAGTGTTCATTACCATTTGACATGTGACAGCAGTGTCTACCCTTATCCACCCACTGAATGAACGATATATGTAAGCGTAAATATGTACCTTTCTCAAGCTTGAATTGCTGACCATGTACGGACTTCTTCAGAACAGCAGACCAGGTCAGCACCATCACTATCTTCTTTCAGCCATCAGCAGGTACATTTATACAACTGTCTATGATGTTAAGGTGCTGACCGTTTGCTTTTGCTGATCAGATCTGATTAGATTTTAAGCACTGCCTATAAATAGTTTATTGCAACTGCAAGTCGGTATTAAAAAGAACTGTCTTTATGCCGTTTAGACCTCAGGTAAATGATCGGCTAGGTATGGGACATGAGCAGGCTCTGTAGTCTAAGTGGAGTGGCCAGCCTGGAGTTGGGCTATTTCCAGGCGCTTACCTCACCCTGGAGTAAATATGCAGCAGCACAGTAAAGAGAGGCAAGATGCTATTACAGATATTGCTCATCCCTTTATTCCTGCTCCACTCATTTACTGCCAGTGCCAGAGACTGAGGTCAGTGAAAGCTTTAAAAGGATTAAAACCCACGCACACACACACACACTCGCACAGGATGTTGTGTGTTCTTAAGGTGGAGGTGCAGCAAAGCACTAGAATAGTCCTAGTACAAGGCAAAGAGGCATGAAAAGGTGATTTGTCTATGGCATACGAGTGCGTGAGCTAAGAAAAAGAAAAAGAAAGAGCACAGTGAAGTGGTCTCTAAGTATGACCACAAAGGTACAAAATGTATACCGTTAATTGGTTTCCTTTTTTTTTCTAATAAACCCAAATTGTGCTAACACACCCCTTCACAGGTCATGCTACAGGCACTGTTAGCTAGGCTAAATTTAAACTTGTCAATTTAAATGTACATGGCAGTTTTTTAAGAAATGGGGAGCATCTCATTACTTGACTTTTTTGTCACAAAGGCACAGATACTAGATGATTATAAAAACAAATGGTATCACAAGTTTCAGCTAAGAATGTGCATTTAAAATTCCAAACCTGGCCATTAGCACATGAGACAAAGCTGAACTTGATCAGACCTATGTTGTAAAAGGTAGAGAAGCATGACAGACATGAACAGAGGGGATCAACTTTAGCAGCAATCAAGTAATAAAATCGAATTTAGACTGGGTGCTGAAAATTTCCCAAGCACTAAAACCTTTGTACCCATTTGTAGCCTTACTAACAAGACGCCTGGCTGTTGGAACTTTCCCTGTTTAACACTCTAAATATTATGAGAATACCATCAGAAAACTACATTCTGTGTCAAAATATTTCAGCTGCAAATCTACCGGCTAAAAAAAAAAATTGGGTTACTTTAGAACCAGTAGAGCGGATGGATAACTAAAGATAGACTTGTTCCCCCTCTCACACAAGCAGATCATCTGCATTGTCAGTCAATTCAAACAAGCTCTCGAACTTGAAATTAGCTTCTGATCTGGGGGGAAAAAAAACATGTAGCATATGCCCACATTTACTGTTTTATTATGCAAAACTTTTATCCCAGTAAAAATTAAAAAGATGTTGAAAACTTTCAAACATGTAGGGTTTTACACCTTAATAATGTAAGCTCATGACAGTGTTATATTGAATGATTGTCTGACAAATGCTTGGCAGATACGTAAAGCACACCACAATGACCAACCTCATCAAAATGTGAGGCAAACTCAAGACAGTATCAATTAATGGTGTAAAACCTTCTACACACCAGGCGGGATTGTGGTCGTGCCACTTGGGGAATCCTAGAATGCACAGTGTAAAGTGCAAATGCTACAAATAATTACTGTGTATGGTGTATTTTTCCATATTACTGTATGTGGTTGGGCAAAAATTGGCTCAGATGAAGCAAGTTCATAAAATGGAAGAATGCAAGAGAACAGAGAAACAAAGAAAGGGTAGCAAATGAAAGATAGTCGGGTTGCACAGCCATGTATTGCATTGTGAAGCTGTATGGTTCGCGTGCCTCTCGTGTGGGGGTTGGCCAGAGGAATAGGGGGCCCTGTCAGAAAATGCCTGCAGCTCGGAAAATTCTGTAAACACCACACTTCGCTTCTCAGCAAGCAAGAGGCCAGGAGGACATCTGTTGTCCAAAACTGTCTGTCCGCACATAACAAGACACAGGAGGAGAGAAAGGCGGAGAGACTGCACATTGATTTTCTTTGCAACACAGCAATGACACACCTCTGACTTTTGAGTGAAGACATGTCTCACATCAGCCAAGCGTACCACTACCTGTGTGCATTCTATAGATTATACTAGACACGTGAAATGCATGGTCATGTTCATTCGAGAGGAATCCCAGCCATTCAAATACAAAGGACAGGAAATGCGTTTGACGTCCTTGTTGATATTTATAGGCATCGGCAGTCGTTGCATATGTGCCAGATGTTTCAAATGACTTCTAAGGTTTGTTCGCTGTTGGCTGACAGAGTTATGCAGAGTTGGGCCTCATGTTACAGGCCTGCTGGGTCATATCCATTGGACAATAAAAGTCAAGAGTGGGAGATTAGAGTAATTGAATCAAGCGTGTGGTGAATTTTACAGTAATGAAGGGTCTTTTACTGTAACCGAGCAAAGCTCCATGTGGAGATGATTTAGGGAAGGGGGGAGAGGTGGGGTTCACAAATATGAAAAGGGTTGCATGTCTGCATGTGATAATCAGGGAGCTTGGAAACTGCTATGTGCACACACACACATACTAGGGTCACACGTGATGAGCGTGGGTTGAAAAGTGATTCGTGCTGTTACTCACACATACACACACATACAGTTAGATACACAGACAGTGAAATGTGTGCACAATATGTCTAAATTGTTCCAGCAGAATGAAGATCAGACAGCCAAGTCATGTTTACCATCCAATCTTTGCTTTTTTTTTTTTTTATATCTTAGTTTATCTACAGAGCTGTAAGACTAACACTATTAGAGGTCAATACACACTGAATCCTCTCCAAGTATACATCCCCAAAACCTCTCAACACACTCAAACCTAATCCAGCTCTTCATTCAGGTAACACAGACTTCTGCAAGAAAATTAAAAACCTTATTGTGTAGTTGAACGCTGTGGGTATGCTTCATTGTGTAGCTGAACGCTGTGAGTAGACTTTATTGTGTAGTTGAACGCTATGGGTAGGCTTTGTTGCGTAGTTGAACGCTATGGGTACACTATTGTGTAGTTGAACACTGTGGGTAGGTTTTGTTGCATAGTTTAACGCTTTGGGTAGGTTTTGTTGCGTAGTTTAACGCTGTGGGTAGGCTTTGTTGCGTAGTTGAACGCTGTGGATAGGTTTTGTTGCGTAGTTGAACGCTGTGGGTAGGCTTTGTTGCGCAGTTGAACGCTGTGGGTAGGCTGTGTTGCGTAGTTTAACGCTGTGGGTAGGCTGTGTTGCGTAGTTTAACGCTGTGGGTAGGCTTTGTTGCGTAGTTGAACGCTGTGGGTAGGCTTTGTTGCGTAGTTGAACGCTGTGGGTAGGCTTTGTTGCGTAGTTGAACGCTGTGGGTAGGCTTTGTTGCGTAGTTGAACGCTGTGGGTAGGCTTTGTTGCGTAGTTGAACGCTGTGGGTAGGCTTTGTTGCATAGTTGAACGCTGTGGGTAGGCTTTGTTGCATAGTTGAACGCTGTGGGTAGGCTTTGTTGCATAGTTGAACGCTGTGGGTAGGCTTTGTTGCATAGTTGAACGCTGTGGGTAGGCTTTGTTGCATAGTTGAACGCTGTGGGTAGGCTTTGTTGCATAGTTGAACGCTGTGGGTAGGCTTTGTTGCGTAGTTGAACGCTGTGGGTAGGCTTTGTTGCGTAGTTGAACGCTGTGGGTAGGCTTTGTTGCGTAGTTGAACGCTGTGGGTAGGCTTTGTTGCGTAGTTGAACGCTGTGGGTAGGCTTTGTTGCGTAGTTGAACGCTGTGGGTAGGCTTTGTTGCGTAGTTGAACGCTGTGGGTAGGCTTTGTTGCGTAGTTGAACGCTGTGGGTAGGCTTTGTTGCGTAGTTGAAAGCTGTGGGTAGGCTTTGTTGCGTAGTTGAATGCTGTGGGTAGGCTTTGTTTGCGTAGTTGAAAGCTGTGGGTAGGCTTTGTTGCGTAGTTGAACGCTTTGGGTAGGCTTTGTTTGCGTAGTTGAACGCTGTGGGTAGGCTTTGTTTGCGTAGTTGAAAGCTGTGGGTAGGCTTTGTTGCGTAGTTGAACGCTTTGGGTAGGCTTTGTTGCATAGTTAAGCACTGTGGGTAGGCTTAGTTAAGTAGTTGATCGCTGTGGGTAGGCGTTGTTGCGTAGTTGAACGTTGTGGGTAGGCTTTGTTGCGTAGTTAAGCACTGTGGGTAGGCGTTGTTGCGTAGTTGAACGTTGTGGGTAGGGTTTGTTGCGTAGTTAAGCACTGTGGGTAGGCTTTGTTGCGTAGTTGATCGCTTTGGGTAGGCTTTGTTGCGTAGTTAAGCACTGTGGGTAGGCTTTGTTGCGTAGTTTAACGCTGTGGGTAGGCTTTGTTGCGTAGTTGAAAGCTGTGGGTAGGCTTTGTTGCGTAGTTGAACGCTGTGGGTAGGCTTTGTTGTGTAGTTTAACGCTTTGGGTAGGTTTTGTTGCGTAGTTGAACGCTGTGGGTAGGCTTTGTTGCGTAGTTGAAAGCTGTGGGTCGGCTTTGTTGCGTAGTTGATCGCTTTGGGTAGGCTTTGTTGCGTAGTTAAGCACTGTGGGTAGGCTTTGTTGCGTAGTTAAAAGCTGTGGGTAGGCTTTGTTGCGTAGTTGATCGCTTTGGGTAGGCTTTGTTGCGTAGTTAAGCACTGTGGGTAGGCTTTGTTGCGTAGTTAAAAGCTGTGGGTAGGCTTTGTTGCGTAGTTGAATGCTGTGGGTAGGCTTTGTTGCGTAGTTGAAAGCTGTGGGTAGGCTTTGTTGCATAGTTCAACGCTGTGGGTAGGCTTTGTTGCGTAGTTGAAAGCTGTGGGTAGGCTTTGTTGCGTAGTTGAATGCTGTGGGTAGGCTTTGTTGCGTAGTTGAACGCTGTGGGTAGGCTTTGTTGTGTAGTTGTACGCTGTGGGTAGGCTTTGTTGTGTAGTTTAACGCTGTGGGTAGGCTTTGTTGTGTAGTTAAATGCTGTAGCTGTTGTAGACAACAGCTTTCATTTTAAATTAATTAATTAATTAATTTTTAACTTTCAAATCATAAATATATGCTCATACTACTGAAATATTAACTTTCTGTACCCTAAGGCAGGGATCAGACTAACTAAATGTAGCCTGATTTTGACAAAATTTTGATTTTGGAGGAATGTAGAGAAGCATACACAACGAACAGCAGTGGGGTCTAGTATGTCAGTATTTGTAATTTAAAGCCTAGTTGACATGTCTTAGGATGTGTTTCTTGATGATGAACAATAAGCTAACAGAATGCTGTCTGGAGCACATATGTAAAGTATGTAAAGTACTGTTACATCTGTCAGGCAGAAAAACAACACAGGGGAAAGGTTTGCTGGTTTTTCTGCCTTTGTTTGTAACAAATTGACCATCATGATAGCCAAAAATATTGTGTATTCTGATCATGGCTGAGTCAGTGTGACTCAAACAATAAATACGTTTTGGAGGATGTATAAAAAGTTACTGGTTTCACTGTTAAATTCCCCAAGAGGTTGTATTACCGTTTCTAATTCTGTTGCCATGCTTTGAACAGCTGATGTTAAATACTGTCTCCCAGTCGAAGGAAGCATGGCAAAAGCCAGTGGTGGAGTTTCAGGGAATATTTCAGCAGTATAAGAGAGGCAAGTTAAAAGTGTCATATTTTGTTTTTGTGCAGATCTCTGCAGAACATGCATAACAAACTGCGCGGCACATTCAGACAGAACTTCTCAATCTGAATACAGAATCCCATCTGAATAGTTAACAGTCAAAACTTGATATTCAACCCGTCTGTTGCACTGTTATGAAATCAGAGTGATTTACTATGCATGTGTTTGTCACGCACTATATGGGGAATGGGTGGGTCCTGAGGGGAACAATACTTGGCAGACTATGTTACAGATTCTGCGTCAAAGGTTTTTTGTGTGTTGCTGACAAACATACTTTTACACAACTAAAATCACCATCCCACTGCTACACATGTGTTTACATGTCCTTTAACACCAAGCTCAGCAGAAGAAAGACAGAGGACATTATGACTTACATATTTGCCTGAGGGTTGACTTGGAGGTAAAGAGCCGGGGCACAGTGTAGGCGAGCTGGCTGGACTGCACAACTCAGGGAAGGGGTTAGGGATGGCTGGCAGGGAGGACGTTCGATACTGCTGCTCCTCCTCCTGTAGCCTCCTGGAGAAAGAGTGGGAGAAAAAGATGTATATTCACGTATCATATTACATACAACATTGTTATACTTTATTATTACTATTATCATTATTATTATTATTATTATTATTATTATTAATGCCACACCATATTAGAGAAGCATCAATAACATTTTTTCCGCTGACTAAGCACAAGAGACAAGTAAATGCTTTTTAATACTTGCCAATATTGAGTGTGATACCATAATGAATTATTTAGAATGAAGTAGTTAGTGTAAATGAGGGCAATGTACCTTAACATTTGAAGTACTTGCATAAGCTAGCTATGCTAACTACTTTGGTTACCTTAAATAAGGTGTATCGATCGTTGTTTTAACCCTCGCTTCTCATATGTCTCAATATATGTCCCATATGTCTAGCAGTCTCTGTAGTACACAGACAACAGGAATGACACCCGATGCCAATGCAGTATCTGAATGTACTCAAAGCCTGGAAAATGCAGAAATCTCTTTCTTTGAGAACTCAGAATGTTTCATCCATGTTAGCCTCTATCGACTGTTCTACAAGATGCTGCATGTTGGAGGACTGAGCAGCCCGGCTAACCACACAGTTTTTTTAAACTAACTGTATTAACTTTTCTATGTTGCCACTATATTCAGTGAAACAGAGTAAAGACACCTTATACAAACTTTGGTAGAAAACGATGACCTTTTTAGCTCCATTTTGTATCTGTCTCTTCTCTGTATTGGGGAAGTAGATGTGACTGTGATTGTGTGCATTTAAAACCTGCTAAAATCAACAGTGTTTCAGGCAGAATGTTTAAATTGACCTTGTCAATTGTCATGTGTCCAACTGCCGCAGCATTCACGATTCAAGATTCAAGCGTTTGTCATATGCACAGAGAATTTACACTGCTCAAAAAAAATAAAGGGAACACTTTTTAATCAGAGTATAGCATCAAATCAGTTTAACTTCAGGGATATTGATCTGGTCAGTTAAGTAGTAGGGAGGGCCGTTAATCAGTTTCAGCTGCTTTGGTGTTAAAGAAATTAACAACAGGTGCAGTAGAGGAGCAACAATAAGACCCCCCCCCCAAAACAGGAATAGTTTAAAAGGACGAGCTCATTGACATTTTGTCCCCCCCTCATCTTTTCCCACTGATTCTTCACTAGTTCTGCAGTTAACTTGGGTCAGCTTCACTACTAGTACCATGGTGCGGTACCGGGACCCTACAGAGGTTGCACAGGTAGCCCAACTACTGAAGGATGGCACATCAATATGTGCCATTGCCACAAGGTTTGCTGTGTCTCCCAGCACAGTCTTGGTGGATATTCCAGGAGACAGGCAGTTACTCTAGGAGAGCTGGACAAGGCTTTAGAAGGTCCTTAACCCCTCAGCAGGACCGGTATCTGCTCCTTTGTGCTAGGAGGAACAAGATGAGCACTGCCAGAGCCCTACTGCTATGAATGTGTCTGACCAAACAATCAGAAACAGGCCTCATGAGGGCGGCCTGAGGGCACGACGTCCTGTAGTGGGCCCTGTGCTCACTGGCCAGCATTGTAGAGCTCGATTGGCATTTTCCACAGAACACCAGAATTGTCAGATCCGCCACAGGCGCCTTGTGCTTTTCACAGATGAGAGCAGGTTTTACCTGAGCACATGTGACAGACGTGACAGGCTCTGGAGACGCCATGGAGAACGTTAGTCTGCCTGCAACATCATTCAGCATGACTGGTTTGGTGGTGGGTCAGTTATGGTCTGGGGAGGCATATCCCTGGAAGGACGCACAGAGCTCTACAGGCAAGACAACGGCACCCTGACTGCTATTAGGTATCAGGATTATATCCTTGGACCCGTTGTCAGACCCTACGTTGGTGCAGTGGGTCTTGGGTTCCTCCTGGTGCACAACAATGCCCGGCCTCATGTGGCGAGAGTATGCAGGCAGTTCTTGGAGAATGAAGGAATTGATACCATTGACTGGCTCACCAGCTCGCCTGACCTAAATCCAATAGAACACCTCTGGGACATTATGTTTCTGTCCATCTAACGCCACCAGGTTGCACTTCAGACTGTCCAGGAGCTCAGTGATGCCCTGGTCCAGATCTGGGAGGAGATCCCCCAGGACACCATCCGTCGTCTCATTAGGAGCATGTGGAGGCCATACAAACTAGTGAGTACCATTTTGAGTTGCTGCAATGGAATTTGGGTTAAATGGACGAGCCTGCTGCATCATTTTTTTCGCTTTGATTTTCAGGGTGTCTTTGAATTCAACCCTTTGTAGGGTGATCATTTTCATTTCCATCAAACATGTGGCATCCTTTCATTCCTAACACATTACCAAGTCTATATGAGGAAAGATATTCTGCATGATTTTTTTCCTCCATTGAGACCTGATGTGTTTTCAAAGTGTTCCCTTTATTTTTTTGAGCAGTGTATATGCTCTGTGGTTTCATGACTGTACTGCTGTAAACTGTGATGGTACATGACTAATGCCAGTATGCAGTAACATTGCCATGATAAGACCTTTACTACTGTCGCAGTGGCAGTCCTGCCCCCATTTTATCCTAAACTATTTTGAAGCATGTTCTTATGGGTTTTGTTGTACATGCACAGGTATACCAGAACCTTAAGCACGCAGTGTCTGTGTTTTGTCATCAAAGAAAAATTATTCCACTATTCTGAACATGTTTAGTGCTCTTCCATAACATTTACTAAAGTTTTAATTGTTTTAATTATTTGTTAATCTTTCTCTTCATCTACATCCCTCTGGTTAAAACCTAATGTTTTAAAGGCACTTTGTGAATGAACTACAGTCATTTTCAAATGGTTTAGATGGTCATGCTTTTCTCATTTACTCTCCAAGTGTGGTTGTTCAGTTCAGTGTGTGGTCAATGTGCCTAAAAAGTCAAAAGTAATGCTGCACAAATGTACAAATCTGCCTGTTAAAATCTTGTGTGCATCCTGATCCTGAGATTTTACCAAGTAAGATTTTACTCAGATTTTTGCTACTTCTGATAATCGTAATAATTACAATATCAGGACTGCACAGCACATCACACAGACTGCACAGCACATCACTGCAGATGCCCTCCCACCATTACAGGACATTTATAAAAAGAGATGTCTGAGGAAAGCAGTCTACATATCCTCTGAACCCACACACCCCAGCCATTCCCTGTTCCAACCTCTGCCATCCGGTAAGAGGTACCGGAACATCCAAGCCAGACCAACAGGTTCAGGAACAGCTTTTACCATAGAGCTGTCAAACTGGTCACACCGGCAGCACCTACCAGAACATGATTACAACACTATAGACTATTCCTGATCTAGCACTGATCACCTCCGCACACATACTGGGCTTCACTAGCTCACAGGACTGTATGCACTGCACTTAGACTAACCTGTATACTTACCTATATCCATTTTATTTATCTATATACCTGTACTGTAAGCTGTTTAGCTGTTCACCTGAACATTGAGCTGCTATTCTCACACCTGCATTGTACACTTTATATCTACATCTACTGTTAACAATCACATACTTAACCTCAACACACTTACACAGAGGTGTTTTTGCCTGTTTGTTAATTTGTTTATTTATTTAAATAACTGCACGGGAGAAGGAGCCAGACTGTGTTCCGTTATACTGTACAACCCTGTATTGATATAATGGCAATAAAGTTTAACTGAATTGAATTGAATCATTTTGTATGCCTATTACACATACAGTGCTAATTTTAAGACTGAGGGTCCTAAGGCGATGTAATACTGCTGCCTTTAAGGTCTGTGCTTGCCCTTCTCTTTCCTAATCTCTTCCTGAGTCGGATACAGAAACAACAGGCTAGGCAAGAAACTTCATCCCACGTACACTCTAATAAAGGAACCAAAGAGGGTTCTTTGGAGCAATTCCAGTAGCAGGAATGGAATTGATCCAAAGAACCCTTTTTGGTCCCTGAATAGCCTTTTACTAGGAACAAAACTACAATTGAACACATGATCATCCGGTTGTAGAACACAAATATGAAACTGAATTGTTGGTTATTTATGTCCATACTTCACATCCACATCACCTCTTGTTTGAGTTCATTTTGTATTTAGCATCTTACAATATTTATACACCATGTATGTGTATTATCTGTGTTTGTGTTTGTAACTACATATCAATTTAGTAATTAGAACCAATAATTGAACAACAGCTCTAAATATCCTTTGTGCTTTTGCATTTGTATCACGTTCAATGATTTAGCTAGCAGGTCCATGCAATTTTAAACAATGTGTAACATGTATTTATTGTGGACGGATGGATTCAAAAACAGAGAATTTTCATAGCTTATATGTTGATATAAGCATGAGCTGATCATTACAGAGACAACTGCTGAATCGTTTCATTTACACACTGTTCAGCTGATTTCATTATATTCAGGCCTTTTGGAAAATGAACACAATTTCCTGTTTTATTTACATTTTGTTGTAAATGCTTTAGCAGGATTAGCAGTCTGAAGTTTAAATGAAAGGTTCAGGGTTCATAAGTGTAGTCACGTCACTGTGAGCCTTTGTTGGGGAGCCGTCACTGATGGTGTTTCTAGGCACAGTCTTAAAGAAAGAAACCTTTGCAATAGCGATGACACTATGACACACACACACACACACACACACACACACACACACACACACACACGAGAGGTTTGTGTCCTACAGAGGTCAGTGCTAAATTTGAATGCTAACCTCTCAGTGAACCCATGTTAAAAAGAAACTCTACCCCAGCACATTACCCTTTCTCTAATACACAAACCTGCTTCGCAAAGCTCCAAGACACACACACACACACACACACACACACACACACACACACACACACACACACACACACACACACACACACACACTTCGTTTTTTTTTATATATCAGACATGAGATCATATATAATGACATGTGACTATGAGATTATGATTATCATATGCAATTATCTATAAGTAAGAGGTCCCATATGTATTATTTGAGACCTTCACTTAAGTTACTCAGTGTAACTTACTCATCTTTTTAGGAGACTTGTTTCCAGGTTCTCAACAAAATTCTGAAGGGCTGTTTTCTGCCTCTCACGATCCCAATTACAAACTGATATGTCTAGTTTCTGTATCCTGTAAGAGCTCGACTGCTACATATCCTTTTAGATTTACATTACTGAGTTGTCTTTTTACAGTGGAAGGATGGACAGAAACTTCTGTGGATTTTGTTCAGATCTGTTAGAGGGGAGCTTGATAAAAGCTTTAACACTGCTTACCTGAGAGACAGTTTTAGTGGTCTACAAGGTCACCTTTTCTGCATTTCTTGTTTTGTTTGGAACTCCTGCAAGTAAATACTCTCAAATCTTTATGTAATCTTCTCAGACGTAGCTGAGAAGAAACTTGTAGTGCAGCTAAGGTCAGTAAATGCTTGAGTGCATTTATGCTTGAATGCAGCTTTTGTTTTGGGAGGATGCAGCTGTAACTGGCTTGTTTTAAAGACAGAAAGGATGAAAGCAGGAATGAAAGCTAGTTGGGTGCACAAAGGTGGGCAAATTAAATAAAAATTAGATAGATTAAATAAATTAGATGTAATTTTGTGTTTTGGAAAAAGCCAAAAATCTCTTTAACATTTAAGGTATAGCATGTGCTCTTTGTCTCTGTGCATGCATGTATGTGTTACCTGACAGCTAGGATGTGCATAGGCTGGGAGCGGCGCAGTCTCTGGTGCAGGGAAGTGGGATGGCTGTGCGTGTGGCTGTGTGAGTGTGTGTGCTCGCTGGACCGATAAGACTGGTCGTTGTGCAGCAGGGGAGCAGCTTCAGCCTGTATGCTATAGGAGGAGCAAAGACTCTCAAACGAAGAGTTCATGTCATTGACCAGCGCTTCCAGATCCACATCATCCTCTATGAGAGAGAGAGAGAAAGAGAGAGAGAGAGAGAGAAATGTACAGAAATGTAAATCTCTGATGTCACAACGATGATTGTTTGTAAAACCATGACTATGGTACAGAGATATAGAGTTTTTTCACATTTAAATTAACATTTGGAAAATAAAAAAAAATGTTTTTGTATTTGTACTTTTCTATGTAAATTATTTAAGTCAAATGCAAAACCTTAGAATACGCTTTAAATGATTTGGGGGAAAAGAGTAAAAAAAACCATAACGTGTTACAGCACATATTGCACTAAAAAGTGCAGGGCAACATTTCTCTTACAATTCTCCAAGGCCATGGTCCTAATGTCAACAAAAGTGGTGCTTTTTTGTTTAGTTTTTTTTTACTTTGGGACCTAAACATAAATTTGGAGTGTTTTTTGTTTTGTCTAAACACTCTGAACATGCAGGAAGAAGAAAATAAAAAAGAAAGAAGAAATAATAATAAAAACAACTTATAGAGAGCACTAGAGCATCAACAGACTAGAATCCATCTTCAAATGTCCCTCCTTAATATAAAACATTAAACTTCAGCTAAGTGAGCAACAGGAATTATGACAGTACATTATGACACCTGGAACATCAGTTGTAAAATTTTAAGATTGCATTTCAACATCTTACCACTAGAGGTAGCAAGAGCATTACCTTTAATAGCAGTAGACCTATTTTTGAGTGCACAGCATTCCCTGTATACGATAATCCTGCTATTGGAGATCTACCACCCTGGAAAGTTTAGATCCAACACACCTGGCTGGAACAGGTATGTTTATTTAGGGTCGTAGCTAAACTCAGCATGGTAGATCACCAAAACCAGTAAGCTATGACTTTAATAGACTTGACCTGGCAGTAAATTTTATTCTGATTCTGATTTTATAATATATAATTTTAATATTTGATTATCTATAACAGCTTATTGACAGATACTCCTCAGGTCCTTCCTTCCTGCTGCTGTTAGACTCTACAACCAGCACTGCTCCCAGAGGACCATTCACACACACACTCACAGGAAATAGAGTTGTTTTCTATGTAGCATAATGTGCAATGCTAACAATGTGCAATAATTTTCCATTCCCCATGTGCAATAAAGAATAAATGTGCAATTATCTGTAAATATTTTGCAATTATCTGTATCAATTATAGGATGCTCCAGAGGTTTTGACTTTTATTATTAATAATGTTTATATTGTTATATATTGTTCTGTTCATCTATCTTATTTTTTGTACTGAGTACCTTGCTATCCCTTTGCTGCTGTAACACTACATTTCCCCACTGTGGGACTAATAAAGGATTATCTTATCTTATCTTATCTTATCTTACCTTATCTTACAACAAAGAAAAAAAGTTCTGATATTGTATGGTAATTCTTATTCATAAATAAACATACACAATGGTAAACTGGTACTAGCAGACTTCAAATGTGTAACATAACTGAAAACATAGCAGCAAACGGAGGTGATGTTTTAAAAATAAATAAATAAATAAATATTTCACTACTCAAATAAATGGTCACTGGTCACTGCAGGTTTAACCAATAGGTTTTCATGACAAGAGAGGCTTGTGTACTAGAGACTAGAGGTCTGCTCCCTGAGAGGGAGGTTTTGGAGGTTACATAGGTTTTGCACCAGGTTTTAGTCAACATACATCACGCTTATTATTTTATTAAAATAGGTTTTTTTAGGGTTACTTTAGGCTATTATTTAATGTCCATGTAGACCTAACACATGAGTTATGAGCAGATTATGATTGGGTCACTCCAATCACATTCAGAAGTGGTAAAAGACAAATCCTGGTACACCCCCTTCCATGTAAGCCTGTTTGCCCAGCCCTGAATGGCAGATGAAAAATGTAACAATGGGGAAAAAAAAACCCCAAAAGATAACACTTCTTGAAGTCTAATGGACAAATGGAAAAATAACAAAAGTAAGCTTTTTACACTGAAGATTAAAAAATAAATTAACCTGGTCACACTGGGGACATATTTCATAGAAAAGACTGTCCCTTCAGGTGAACAAAAGATCCAATGCTATTTTAGCTAAACTGCGTCAGGACAGATAGAGATGATCCATGAACTTCTAAGGCTCGGATGAACCAACATGACTATGTTGAAGATGAACAGAGAAAAATATTTTCACTGCTTTGATTCTTCTCAGTTACATGAATCTTTGGCAAAATATTGCATATTCGTATTGTCTTCTTACTTAATCACAAAAATGTTGCACTTAGTCCTGTTAAAACTAAACTATGTTGTTTAATAGTTGGTCTTTATAGGTTCTCTCTCCTTGATCTAACATTAATAGCCAACTTCAGCATCATGTTTGTTTCAGTATACCTAATCAAGCTCTTAAATAAACACATTTTTTCTTGAGAACCTGTCTCTTTTATAAATGAAAAATAATAATTTCAAGAAACTCATGGTCAATATAGAATGTGATTCAGAGTCTTTATGCCCCATGCCAGGGACACAATGTACTGAAAAAGCAAAACATGGTACCATAACCATTGAGGATGACTTTAAGCCAAATTAGCTGTAGGACAAAGGGGTAATGTTATATATGCGCCCAGCCAGAATGGTCAGAGGCCTTGTAGGAATGACAGACAGTTATTCCTGTATGGTTAAGCAAAGAATCACATACACCACAGTGCAGTATCAGTGCACAGGGTATGCCAGTTGAACTAACCCATTCACAAAAGTTGTAGAAAAGTAGACTTCTGTTCAAAACCTGTTAAAGTTCTATTTCTGTTCAAGTTATGAAGCCAAGAAACATGTCATGGATACTAAGATGGTAGCAAAATGTAGCACAATGTCAGACTGTGGAGCATCATTATCAAATTTACAAGTTTCAACTTGTCATCTACCTTGGCCCCATAACTATCGTTCAAACTTTTTCAGCACACAAAACATCTAGGGGCTAACCTCTAGAGGCACACCATGTCAGGAAAGAGCTTTCACAAAATGAAATATTAAGAGGGATGTCACTGCAACTCTGCAGTACAGTCAGTAAAATACAGCACCCAAGGGAAAAGGTTTTCAATCTTCTGGAGACCCAAACTCTCCTCTCTCCACTCTCTTGTGAATTTTTAGCCTCTTTATAACATAAACTACATTTTTTGTCATAAACTTGTGTCAAAATCACAGTCCTTCTATCAGCGTTTGTAAAAGGCAATCTATAGCCTGTTGCTCATTTTCTGGCTATGATCTGTTGGTTGTGTTGGTGCTGCATTAGTCCATGGACACATTGCTCTCCTACAAAGAGTATTATAGGTAAAGCAAAACAACAAAGGTTTCTCGAGGTCTGTCTGCGTGGTTGCTCTGCTATAGCAATGCAGCTAAAATCTCAGATCCCCTAGTAAATAAGAAGTAATGGTACAGCCAATGAACCAACTTTTTTTCTCAGCAATCCGTTCTAAACCCGTCCACAGTACTGTGCAAACAGCAAAGAAACCCCCCTTAATTCATTTAATTATCAGTAGAAAGAGACTTTAAATGTCAGTTATTACATTTTAGATATAAGACAATCCACCTGCATAGGAAAGGAGATATTTTAGTGAGAAAACTGTTTTCAAAACATTATTCAAAGTCACTTTAACAACCACAGACCACCAAAAAGTCATAAACAGTACTTAAAGCTTTCATCTTTGATTAAATCTTTGACAGCCGTTTGTATCCATCCTTCCACTTTTAAAAGACAGGTCTGCGCTTCAAATATCTATAGATGTCAAAAAGCAGTCGCAGAGAGAAGGCAACAGTCCACGAGCACACACCAGAAAAAACCCTAACTCTCGAGTCAAAACCTCAACATGATTGTGTCGGGGTAACTCAGACCCCAAAGAGCTAAAAATGCAGAAAACTGAGCTTTAGAGGTTTTAACTTCCTGCAGAAGTTTCTTTGATGAACTTCAAGTCTAGCAACAAGGATAAAAGCTGTAATAAAAGCAAAATTTTAAAAAACTCCTCTGGCAGGAAACTTGTGTTCTACTGTACCTGTCTGTCACATATGAGATGAGAGGATGGCAAAGCTTTGTATCTGTATTAAAGCTGATCTGGGCATTTGTAGTGTTTACAGATTAATACTGTTCTACACTGCAAACACACAGTTTCTTTAAGGTTCCCCTTTAAAAAAAAAAAAAAGAAGACAAGCTGTAATTTACAGATACACATCCTGTCCCTGAACAGGACTTGGTGGTAATAAAAATAAAAAATAAACATTTTTCAAGCAGCATGTTTACAACTTGTCCTACTATTCTGACAATACCAACAGAGAAAAAACAAAGGCAAGTGAGAGTAATGAAGTTTGTGTGTGAGGGGAAAAAACGCACCCCAAAACAAGGCCTGTGGAAGCAGACGTGAAAGGAAGCAGGGGAGTCATTCTTTTGTAGCCATAAACAGGCTGCACTGTATACAAGAATTCTAAAGTGCAATAGACGAGGCCGAGGGAGTGCCATCACACATATTGCAGAGAAGTGACAGAAGGATAGAGACAGAATATGACCAAATTCAAATGCATACTCAACCTTTGTAGCTTGGAAAGTATTGCTTGTGGGAGAGGTACACTGTGTAATCTCTTTCAGAGTGTCTTTCAGAATGTGCTGGCAGTTTAAGACTGCATTTCAAGACTTCATTGAAACCATGCAGGCATATAGGGACTCCAACAAAGGAATACTGCGCTCCGGACTAATGGCCAATTCAACCAGTGTAAAAATCCTGATAGCAGAATTTATAATTGGGAAAGGGTGTACTGGTCTGCCAGTGTTCTTAAATCTGAAGTTTCTAGAAAAAACAGAGTAGTCTACAATGCTCTACAATTTCACATAAATGAAACATCACTGCTTGTGTCCCAGTTCGCTTTGTGCATAGTCACTAATTCTCTCTTAAGACTGTAAAACGACTCAATTGAGTATTTCATTGTTTGCTTTTCTCTTCTTCTGAAGCTTAGCCAAGCAGGGACGATAGCCAACTAACTGAGGGTAGACAACTCTGCCTGGTAAAGCTCAGGGACTTGTGGTTTGTCACCAGATGGCTCGTCGGAACATCCTGGGGGTCCCTTTTGAATTAGCAATAAAGTAATCTGGTTGAGTGGTCCGGTTTCTTTTGACTGGTGATCGTGAGGAGTCTTAGCAGCAGGAAAAGGGGTTGAAAAGGTACAGTGGTACAATGGGACTGAAAAGGTACTACTGACTTTTACAAGCATACAATAGTAAATGAGGGCAGTCTCTGTAACTACTGTCCTATTACAGTAGTAGCAATTCTTTATTGGGACTTTAAACAAAATTGTGGCAACTCAGCTTTTCTTAATACCTTTTGCTCATACCATTTGCTGAATACAGCATCTGCATGGTTAAGCATCAACCGAATCCAAGCACATAGTACAGACAACTAAACAGCAAGTAGGTCTAACTTGGATCTAAATGGAGCATACAGACAATGGACTAATTTAAAAAAGAGACCAGATGCATCGTAAAAAACCTCAAACGTCATAGAAGATCTGTTAAACAGCTTTGATTTGTCACAGCACTTATAAACTTTCACAAAGTAAACATATTTAGAAGTTCATATGACTCCTTTACTGTTTTTACATTTAAAAAATGTATATATATATATATATATATATATATATATATATATATATATATATATATATATATATATATATATATATATATATATATATATATTTATACATCTCAATGGATCTAAACCGACTTAAAGTCTGCTTCCCATCAGAGCCTTTTTGGTGTATGTTCAGTTCTGTGGAATCAAGACATCAGCAAACACAGTAAACCTTTCTGCTCCATTTATTCCTGTGACGGCAGCCAGCTTTTGGACTGTGCCTCCCATGCTGAGGCAATATTGTGCTTAAATCTCATGCTCCGATTATCATGGCTCTGTTCTTTTTTGTGTACCAGGACACGAGAGTGGCACCCTGTGTCTTGACAAAACAAGTCTATAAATTAATTTCATGTTTACAGTGAAAAAGGCCTATCTATATTTCAAATCCCAACTTTTATTTAATGGGCAAGTTGTACACAGCCCACATACACAAGCATCCAAATGCACACTCAGATAGTGACATCACTAAATCTGTACAGTAAATTGTACAGCTGAATCACAGACAAGTATTGTGTTGACATGAAAAATCAAGTATTAAATGTTTGATGTGCATGGTCTGTGTTCTGGAGCTAAAAACAACGATGGATATCAACAGAACCACTGAGGAGAACTAACCTTGATGGTTAGGAGAGTTCCGATTGGCCACCTGCTGAAAACTCGACCCAATTAGTTCTGCTGGTCTGTGGCCGGTGGTTCGATCGACATTGTCTTGCTGAAACAAAAGCCAAAAGAGTACAGCTGTTACTTCATCACAATAATGGCATATTGTGGAACATTCCATTTAAAGCTACTGTCAAACAATCACAAACACACACAGTTAATTTACAGACACACATCAAATATCGCATTGTTCCTTGCGCGATTCTCAAGGGTATAAGTCAGAGTCCTTCATTCCTCTAATATCCTGCATTACAGCTTCCATACTTTCCGGGGCATAAGCTTCGGGTATTTTTCCACTGTTTCAAAGTTCAGTCTCAGAGGTTGGCAGCATTTTCTCCTGTCTCTTCACACAAACCAAGTATCATTCAGTGATGATGAGCTCCAAATGGGCCAGTCCATTGTTCCTAGAACAGCAGCAGCTTGACAGCTACACATACCATCAGCCCCTTGGCAATGAATTGTCTACTTATAGTGGAAAGATAAATAGAATCACCTGTTTAGATCTAAAGAAAGAGCTGACAGCTTGGGTGGACTACCACGTCTTGCTCTTGACTTTTTAGAGTCCCATTTCCTATGTGATGTCTAACGGTTTAATGAACTTCTGCTGTGGTAACTTTTTATTTAGATTTCTTTGACTGTCCTTCTCCAATCTTCTTACAGTTTAAATAATTGAATGATGGTCTCTTTGATAGTACCACATATCCCTGTAGAGGCATTTTCAAAAGTTTTTACCTTACACTTAGAAAAAACACCCTCATAATTCTTAATTATTAAATGCTTAGAAAACACTAGTACAGAAGCAAATGATTGTATGTACAGTGCATTAAGATTTCTGTCTTGTCCTCTCTCCTCAAAATGTAAGGCTGCTCCAGCCTCTTCCTCTGGTCCCAGATTGCTGGTGAGGAGAGAAAGTTGAGGAGTTGAGGAGAGAAGAGTAGGTCCTCCACCATGCTATACGTTTGCCCCACTGTCTCTGGAGAAGGTAATCGCCATGTTTTGAAGCTGGCCAGAAGACAAAAGGTGGTGGCGCGCAATCCCATCCACACCAAGTGCTTGGCTGAGACTGGTCCATTGTGCTCTCCTTGTGACTGACGGCGCGTTCAGTCGGGGGAGACGCTCGTTCTCTTTTTCAACCGCTTGTAAACAAGCGAGAACAGAATGCTCAATTCAATTACCATGTCCTATTCGCGGCACTCCTCTTGCACCAGAGGAGAACGTTCCAGCTTCTTGGACGCAATACAAAAGCACGGCAAGCCACAGAGTGGGATATCTCAGGCAGCGGTGCTGATTGGGGCCTTCACAGCAGGAGTTGGGAACAGAATGTCCTGTGGCTCATGTTTGGAGATGGTGTTCCGGGACCAACCACAGAAGCTCCGAGACGCTCTCTAATGTGGTGGCGAGAACAGCTCCAGAAAAGTTAGAGCGGGGACTTGTTTTCTTTCGTGATCCCAGTACCCAAAGTTTACGGGTGCCATGCAGTAGCTTATACATTGTGCTGAATGGGACGGCAACAAGATCTGGCAAGAACAGCAAAGTCGCCGACTGTTTTAAGGGAGGAATTGGCCCATATCACTGGTCACTGGCACATATGACATCATCAATGTCATTTAGATTGTGTGATTATCAATTACATAATCTTAAGAATAGGTTCATAAACACTACAGCAACACTGTTGAAGGAGCCAAGTTTGTTCCAGTTGGTACATTTGTTCAATTTTTCTTGTGTTGGTTCAACAAATTGTTCTCTGGTGTAATACTATTTCCAAGGATATTTAATCAGATAATACCAGTACTACTAAAAAACACACAGATGTACAAACATTTTGTGCACTTTTAGCTAAATGGCTTAATGTTTGCTAACATTTCAAATGAAAACAAAACCGCAGCAGTTCTTAGCACCAACTCCTGCTTTCTAGTCTTTTTTATTTTTCAAGGTGGTGGACATAAAAGAATGGCAGCAGGGTTAAACAGCCTAACAGACACAGAAGCAATGAGGCCTGACTAAAGACCTGTCTGACTCAGTCAGACACATCAAATAGGTGAAAACAATGTCTCCGAAAATAGTCTTCATAGTAATTATATCTGGCTCAACATTTCGCTGCTTTTACCAGATATCAAGATATGCAATATTGACAATTTTTTATCAATATATTATTATTATTATTTTTTAAAAAAAAATCTGTATCTACAGATATCTGCATTTTTTTCACCTGTTCGTCTACAAGACACGTCTTGTCCATTAAGATCAGAATCATAGCCTTCCCTCACTTTCATAAGATCAAATGGAGTTTCAATAAGTTCCCTTTGCTTAGGCCTACATCCAAACAAAACTAATCCCAAAGCCCCACAGTCTAAGTGTCTGGACCAAGACAGCCACAAACTGCCCTCACAAGCCCTGGAAGACTGACCTCTAGAGAATGCGAGAGAGTGAGCATGCATGGTGGGAGGCACCAGCACACAGAGCTAAGGACCCAGCAAGCCGACTGTGATTGCTCCATTCAGAGTTCCATCCAAAGTCATGGCAGGAGGAGCCTTCATCATTCTGTCTGAAGGCATCTGGCTTAAACCCCAGAAACTCTCTCTCCATACAGTTCTGTGCTAATACTGGGCAAAGGTGTATAATACACGTATCTGTGTGATGCAATTCATATATAATTCTATATTCTATATAATGCTATAATTCATATACAGCATAGTATAGTATAGTGCAGACATAGGAAATGCATGAAAAATATGTTGTCTAGTTAAACATATAGAAGATTTTCTGATATTGCTATGCTGATATGTGCTTGCTGTAAATAAATATTTTTTCAAAGCCAGGCACACATTATTTATATACAATATTTAAAAACCCTTTTCCCTATGTTACAGTGCTAATTGATATCTATATGAATAATCTATATGAATAAATTTGACCAATATGTTTTTTAATCCAGGCAATCGCACACTGAACATTTATGAATGCGAACAGGTAAATCTTACCATCCCTACCCAGCACTGGTGTAATATGCTCCCTGTGTTTTTCCTAGTGAAAAGACGGCCTCCTGCCCATGACTCAGACAGCTAAACATCACAACTGTCCAGATGGGAAAAAACAACGATTTTTTCCAATGTCTTGAAAGCACATGACATTTCTAACCTCACTTTTGAAAATTACAGAATTGAAGAAGCCTCTTGATGTGCATTATAAAGTTTAGGTGTGGGTTAAAGGTCATGCCCAGATTTCTCACAAAAAGGAGCCTGCAACTCCACCCCGGGATAATTGCAAGCCTTTACTGGCAGCTTATCTCTTAACTGTACAAACAAATTCTGGATTTATTAAAAGTGCCCACATGCAGAACTATCAGGCTGCTTTAGACTGAGCCATTGTCAACAACAACTGGCTGAACACTGACCCCGATTTCCTAGAATTCGAGCACCCACAGGTTTTCAGCTGTACAGGACATCAGTACATCATGATCCAAACAATCTTCAATTACAACATTCTTATTGCAAGAGACACCACAATCTTGCCTTCCATGGTGCCTTTAGTTAACTGCAACATGTTGTAACTGCAGGATGTGATCTTTAATTAAGATATAAAAATTTACAGGCATTACCTACAAAGTTAAGCTTGAACCTGGAAGAAAATTTGCCTCAACAAGTGACTAGCAATAAAAAAAGAAAACTCAAAGTAAACGCTGTAGTTAAGACCTCAAAGCTCTAAATGTTACTGAGGTTAATTTCTCCCATAATCAATACAATAAAAATGTATACTTATTAAACTTGGTTTGTGCACTTTCTTCTACAAAGAAGTAGGCATACCACTGTTCTTTTCATGGAAAAGGGGCTTATCTAACCAAGGCAACAACCAAACATGCCAATTTCAAACCTGTACTAATGCCCTAATTACATATGGATTTAAAGCCTAACAAAAAGCACCCTGCACTATGTGCCAATAAAGACCTCTATTCTGCTTACAGTGGAGGCTTATGTTCCCAACAGACCTGTCATAATCTAAGGCTAAAAAGGTCTAAACATCTATTACCAGCACTGGTAAGCCTCTATACAAAGTCTTACCAATTATTGGTATGAAGCTAACAATGGACAAACTGCTTTGATCAAAACAAGTTAGACACGGCAGCCAAAACAAACATTCAGGATACTGTGCTGAAATGCATCTTAGCAACTACTCAGCACTTTAACTACCACCCTCCTTGGATGGCCAAACACCGAGTACTGGGAAATGCTGCTGAAATACAGAGCATGGGAGAAGCATATTAAAAAAAATAACCTCCACGTAGTGTTTTAAATGTCAGTCCTGGGGAGAAGAACTCAAACAGCAAAATTGGGCTTATACTCCGACTCAGCAGTCCTCATATTCCCCCTCTTACTGCACAGAAAGGTTACATTTTGGCCCGGCTTAGCTTTATACCCTAAAAGGTCAGACTACTGTGCATTCCAGAGGAGTAAGGATTATAGTGCTAATGGTTTGCATATGAAGATAAAGGTTTCCAGAAACAATTAATGATGATAAATTTAGAAGGATATCAGCAATATTGATTAAGCTACACATTCAGAAGTTACGTCTCTCAATATTGGCAGAACTCACAGATTGGTTTGTTGTCTCCTCAGAGACAAAAACGGGACTTGGCACTGAAAATGACCCGCTGCCTTTCCATGACAGTCTGGTGTGACACCTTTGCAGTCTTTGGCAGTGTTGATGTGATGTTAGGAGCAGCTGTTACATGTCCGCACGCATGTAGTCCTGTGTCGTGCAGCCACCTGCCAATGGTGCTAATGTTATGACTCACGGAGGGCATTGCGGCTTGCTGAATGTCCGCAGTTGTGTCTGTTGGGTAAGTCAGGTACAGTGATAACAACGGCCTGTCAATGCTTACATAACATGCACGGTGTGAAACTTAAATCACTTGAATGTCAAACCTACCAAGTTTTATTCCTGTCAGCTGATTCTTTATGGGTTATTGATGATGAGTATACATGTGCATGAGGGTACTGGCAGGAGGGTATTGTGCAGTTGCAGTTAAACATATTGCAAATCACTTTGACACTGTAAGCAGGACAATATATTGCAGTATTGTAAACCTAGCTTTAGAAAACTGAAATAACACCACCAAATGGATAGGTTGGCTAATGCTAACGTTAATGATGCACCCTTAAGCACTTAGCATGCTTCTTGCGAAACCAGGTTTGCAAGGGTTGTGCGAAGCCGGCTGGACAATGATTCTACTGATAGTTATAGCTATCTATTTCGACCTCAGAAATGTTGCGACAGGCCTTCTCAGTCATTGTGTAGCATCCCCTCTTCTTTTAACAACAGTCTATAAGTGTCTGGGAAGTAGGAATGTGGCCCTGTCAGTTGTAGAACTCTAGCAGTCCTCAGAGTTATCGCTGCTGGACTTGTTGTGTCATGAAGTGCCAAAAGGTCAGTTCAGCACCCGGACTCTTCTGTTTGCAGTATGTGGTTTACCCGCTGTCAGGTTGGGAGCATATGTTATTCTAAAACCTACTGCAACTCCATACCATCAGAAATGTAGGCTTTTGAACTGTGTGCTGATAACTGGGTGGTCCCCCTCCTCTTGAGTCATCTGACCACAGAACTGTTTTGCATTTTGCCTCAGTCCAGCTTTGGCCCAGAGAAGAGCAGCTTTTCTGGATCGTGTTGACATCAGGCTTGATTTGCATGCAACAGCTTTACCTTGCCTGTGGATTGCACGTCAAACTGCGCTGACAGACAATGATTCCGGAGGTGCTAATGAGCCCATGCAGTGATTTCTAGTACATAATCAAGCTTGTTTTTTTGTTTTTAAACCAGTGCCACCTGAGGCCCCAAAGATCATACCCATCCAGTACTGACCGTCTGTCTTGTCCTCTGCACCACTGATTTCTCCAGATTCTCTAAATCTTTTTTGATGACATTATGTACTGTAGATATCCAAAGTCTTTACACAAATTTTAGATGCAGTTTTTTGCAGAACCTGTCCTTGTTTGCTTCCAAGAGACCTTGCCTCTCTAAAATGCTTTTTTATACTCAGTCATGCGATTTAGTGGCATATTTTGCTTCCGTCTTTTATTAGTACCACTTACTTTTTTTAGCCTTTTGTGCCCCCTGTCACAAGTTTTTTCAGATGCACTGCTGCCATCAAGTTCGAAAAGACTTTATTATTTTCATGAAATGGTAAAATGTCTCACTTTTACTATCTCATATGTGTTCTATGTTCTATTGTGAATTGTCAGTTGCATGCTGTTTTCTTATTTACATTTTACACAGTAGCCCAAATTTTTGGGAACTGGGGTTGCTACTGTCTGCCTCTTAGAAGCCACACAAAATTAAACTCTGTCTGCCAACAACCTTTAAAAGAAAACAATTATTACATTTCAATACTGTATTTTCGAGAATCGATACAGTAAACAGTTGTTTGAGGCAGAGTTTAGAAATGTTTTATAATGAGCAAATTGCTGTTTCTGTTAGCCCTGCCGGAAGTGAATGCTTCCATTTCAATTCAGCCAAATCCTGAATCTTCCCATTCCAAGAAATACCGTCAACTAGACGTTTGACTCCCAGGAACAGGAACCACATGCTGCCAAAACTCCACTCAATTCACTCAGAAAACATCTATAAAACTCAAGGCGAAAAATTTACGACTCTCAGACTGCTGATGTGTCTAGGGAGGAGGGCCTTTAATGGCTTAAGCAGCATGCGGATGAAGCAAACATGGCTGTCACACTAATGACAAACTCACATTTCAGGAGCTGGCAAACACGCTGCTCCCCTGACGAATATAGGCTTGACATCCGCTAAGACCAGGGTAATAAAAAGCCACCTTTTCAACGCAAATGGCCAGCGAGGACACTATACTTGTTGTAGATTCAAGTAGATCTGTCTCACTTAAAATTTACATTTAAGGCATTTAGCAGACACTCTTATCCAGAGCGACTTACAACCGTGCTTAGTGTTCCATTGGATAATATTCCCGCTAGTACGGGAAGTTTAGAGCCTAAAACACACCATAAGCTCAGACACTGCCCGAACAGGGGGCCAGTGCTGAAATTCAACAGGTCTTCCTCAGTTCCTAATTTTAAGATCACAATGTTTTACACTGATGTTTTACACTCATATGGTCATATGAGACATGACTGTTCCACTACAATTAACGTTTTAGTAAAAGACATTTTAGCAAGAGCAAGATCAGCAGTCCATTTTTTTTAGACAATCAGGAGAAATTCTTCTTGACAGAACTTGAGAGGCCAAAACCAAAACTAATACTTATAAAACATGAATAAGTAAAAAGAAAGAAGCATTTCATATTAATCCAGGCATGCCCTTTTGCCATTAGCAGAATCCCAAAGGGGCTTCGGTGAAAAAGCAGCATCAAGAGGCTGTACTACAGCCAGCTCTCTGTGGGGTTATGCTGCTGATTGATATTTCCCACTGGGTTTGAGCCACTGCACGTGGACGGGGACAATGGCTAAAAGAGCTCTTCAAAACAAGCTAGTTAATCCTTTGTTTAGATGCTCTTACGTCAGGTTACACCATGTGAATCAGATGCGGTCAGCCCAAAGGAATGTGCGTCCATGCCATGGCCATTCATTGTTTTTTCTTCTTCTTCTTCATTCAAGCTCAGGAGCTAAATCTACTGGCCATGACAGGTACTTTCACAAAAAGGGACATGCTTCTCTTGCTCATCCTGCCACTACCTTTATCTCAGGCCTGTCTCAAAGAGAGTTTCTGATTTCCAAAATACTGGGAATAGCTGGTCAGACTAGGAATAACTGATCTCAGATGAGACCAAACAACATCTATCAACCCCAAAACTCACTTTCTGCTGCCAGCCATTATTTGCCTTTTTGCTGCTAAACTTGATTCATTAAGAGCATTCATCAGTTTTCTGCCTTTGTTTGAAATAAAAGGAGGGATGCAAGCAGAAATGCAACAACATTAATACCTTTTTGTAGGTATATGAACTCAGATTTAAACTTTATTCTGTGATTAAATTTTAAACTTCCAATTGTGGTGGTTTACCTTGTTTAAAAACAACACAAAAACTCTAAATACATTTAAAGCACCATAGCAAACTTGCTTGCAACTCACTTATGACTAGTGATTCTCCCCACAAGAGGGGGCTTTTAGCACTCACGTTACTTTTGTGCACATCATTAAAATAGAAGTAAAATAAACGGCAGCGGGATCTTACAAGTGCACATGCTTTATACTTACAAACTGTGTGCAAATTAAGTAAACAGCTGAAGTCAGACTAAATATACACCAGGTAGGAATGCTGTTTTGTTGAATAAGTTGATGTAGGATAAACAAGCTTGTCAGATAGCTAGCTAATTGGCTAACAGGAGGCTCTAATAATAAGGTTGGGCTTTAAAGGTAAAGATTTAAAGTGATTATTTATTTACATATATATTATTGATTATTGTAATATATAATATTACATCTAAAGCATATGGATTTTAATTTCCAGATTTGTTCATCCATGTAGAGCAAAACTACTCACCGATTTACAAACAACAATAGACAACAAATCTATTTAACCAAGATTAATCTAATTCAAGTTTAACCCAATGATAATCTTCACCTGCCTAATTTCATAGTAACCATGACACATGGCCATTGTTTCTGGCTGGACTAGTGATAAGATGGATAGGATGCATTAATCTAATCCTTAAAAATGTAGAATAACTTTATTAAAGATATTTATTTCCATTTAGCTGTACCCAAAGACCTATCACACGTCATCAACAAACCGATAAACCTCTGTTTACTACATGCTTAGTGCATGATTAGTACATACTGGAAAATTGTGTGAAAGCATGGCAGAGGGAGTAATCATGTGTTATTTCAAAAGTAAAATAATACATGCATATTAA
Organism: Prochilodus magdalenae; assembly: GCA_024036415.1. Classification (NCBI taxonomy): domain Eukaryota; kingdom Metazoa; phylum Chordata; class Actinopteri; order Characiformes; family Prochilodontidae; genus Prochilodus; species Prochilodus magdalenae. The sequence goes on from JAMWET010001785.1 coordinate 541,246, forward strand.
AATGCACGTTTTCATACAATATGCAAGCTATGGAGAAACCTAGTAAATGACAAAAATACTCATGCATAATTTTTCAAAATTAACTGATGAAAAAAATGACCACTTTCCATATTGAAAAGCAGTAGAAAAGTAATTTGAGGACATAGTGCTACACTAACCATGTTTGTGTACTGCAGACAATAAAATACAGTCTTTCTAAAAATCCTTGACTTTTTTTAGTTAATGAAAGAAAACTTCATTAAGAAAGAAATAAAACAATCTTGAAGAGCCAGCCATGTCTTTACCTGGTAGTTTGGGTGGTGTAAGAAATAATCTGGACATTCAGCTACAGCCATGTTCTTAAACGTTCACTTCCAGATATCACATTCACCTCTGAGAGCTGCAGAAAGAGCCTGAAAGGATACATAAACCAAGTTAGTTATACAAAAAAAAACCTATACAAACAAAGCAGAGAGAGAGAGAAAAAAAAAAGAAATATTTCTTAGTTGCATTTAGGCGGCTACCAATATATCACAGAGCACATAAGAACCAATCTACCTGAATTAAAGCTCAATGTCTAAACAAGGTTTTTAGGTTTATGTTTTAGAAAACTAAAACACAGTGCATTCAGTAACTAGACAGTAACAATTTGTTGTTCTGCATCAGTACATTGGAATTACATAAAAACATGCATGTTTATACTGGTTGATCTGGGAAGGAGTAATAGCTTGTAGTTGAAATAGAAGACCTCCGACTACAAGGTATTCAATTTACTGCTTAGTTGTCTCCTGATTTCATCATTAGTTGATGGATACTTATGCCATACCGAAGTAGACCATACAAACCAAAGAAGTGTCAATGATAGTAAATGAAAAGACAGGCAAACAATATGTGTGGGACAATGTTTGGATGAAAAAAAGCACTGCCTAAATCAACCAATTAACAGGTGTAATAGGCAAGTTAAAGCAGATAAAGGACCAAACTGTACACACAAAGCTGTTCACACTTGCCATACACTTTAGTTTAACACTTTAGTAAACACAAAAACTAAACAATGTTTGTCACCATTAAATAACTGAATTACCCTCAGATTTTGAAAATATGAGGTGGTGTGTGAGGTTCACTTCTTCACTTGATTTTTCTTGATAACCTAAGATGAGGTTTATCACTGGGTTGTAGTTATAATAATGTCAGTTGTAGTGAGTGACATTTTCCATTTATATATATATATATATATATATATATATATATATATATATATATATATATATATATATATATATATATATATATATATATATTTTTTTTTTTTTATTTTTTTATTTTTTTTTTTTATTATTATTACTACACACATTGCTCAAAAAAATTAAGGGAACACTTTTTAATCAGAGTATAGCATCAACTCAGTTCAACTTCAAGCATATATCTTCATGATTTTTTATTTATTTATTTTTTCTTTTTGTTGGTTTATTTTTGTAAAGCGTCCTTGGGTTTGTGAAAGGCACTATATAAGTGTAACCTATTATTATTATTATTATTATTATTATTATTATTATTATTATATTGATCTGGTCAGTTAAGTAGTAGGGAGGGCCGTTAATCAGTTTCAGCTGCTTTGGTGTTAATGAAATTAACAACAGGTGCAGTAGAGGAGCAACAATGAGACCCCCCCAAAACAGGAATGGTTTAAAAGGACGGGGTCATTGACATTTTGTCCCCCCTCATCTTTTCCCACTGATTTTTTTTTACTAGTTTTGCAGTTGACTTGGGTCAGCGTCACGACTAGTACCATGGTGCGGTACCAGGACCCTACAGAGGTTGCACAAGTAGTCCAACTACTGAAGGATGGCACATCAATATGTGCCATTGCCACAAGGTTTGCTGTGTCTCCCAGCACAGTCTTAAGAGTATGGTGGAGATTCCAGGAGACAGGCAGTTACTCTAGGAGAGCTGGACAAGGCTGTAGAAGGTCCTTAACCCCTCAGCAGGACCGGTATCTGCTCCTTTGTGCTAGGAGGAACAAGATGAGCACTGCCAGAGCCCTACTGCTATGAATGTGTCTGACCAAACAATCAGAAACAGGCCTCATGAGGGTGGCCTGAGGGCCCAACGTCCTGTAGTGGGCCGTGTGCTCACTGGCCAGCACCGTAGAGCTCGACTGCCATTTTCCACAGAACACCAGAATTGGCAGATCCGCCACAGGTGCCTTGTGCTTTTCACAGATGGGAGCAGATTTTACCTGAGCACATGTGACAGACGTGACAGGCTGTGGAGACGCCGTGGAGAATGTTATGCTGCCTGCAACATCATTCAGCATGACTGGTTCGGTGGTGGGTCAGTTATGGTCTGGGGAGGCATATCCCTGGAAGGACGCACAGAGCTCTACAGGCTAGACAACAGCACCCTGACTGCTATTAGGTATCAGGATTAAATCCTTGGACCCGTTGTCAGACCCTATGCTGGTGCAGTGGGTCCTGGGCACAACAATGCCCGGCCTCATGTGGCGAGAGTATGCAGGCAGTTCTTGGAGAATGAAGGAATTGATACCATTGACTGGCCCACTGGCTCGCCTGACCTAAATCCAATAGAACACCTCTGGGACATTATGTTTTGGTCCATCCGACGCCACCAGGTTGGACTTCAGACTGTCCAGGAGCTCAGTGATGCCCTGGTCCAGATCTGGGAGGAGATCCCCCAGGACATATTAGGAGCATGCCCCTACGTTGCATACAAGCGTGTGGGGGCCATACAACTACTGAGTACCATTTTGAGTTGCTGCAATGGAATTTCGGTTAAACAAAGTGTTCCCTTTATTTTTTTGAGCAGTAAATATATATATATATATATATTATAATAATTGCATAATTGGGACCTAAGCAATAACCCTAACCTGAGAATGAGTTGTTCATGCTCATCAGGCAAGCTCTAAAGATTTTGTGCATAAATAGTGGAGATTCAAGAGTGGTCGACCAACAAAGATCACTCAAACAGAAACGTGTAAAATAGTCCGTGAGGTCACAAAGAAACCCAGCATAAAATCGAAGAAAATAAAGGCCGCTCTCACAGCGCCTAAAATGTTGATGAGTCCATTGAGAACATTTACAGCCTAAAGCAGACAGCTATATCCAGTGCGACTTAACAAAAGCGCTTAGTGTTCTGACTGAAAATGCATCAATGCTAGTATAAACAAGAGTCCGAACTCCCCTTCAGCTCAGACACTGCCAGAACAAAGGCCAGTGCCGATACCTTTATATAAAAAAAAAAAAAACAAGGAAAAAAAGAAAGAGGATATAGAGTTAGGCGCAGAATAAGTGCAATAGGAGGCATTTCAATCTCAGTTCAGTACTAACTTAAGTCCCAACAGAATTTTCTAGGTCAAATGAGAAGCATTGTGTTTGGATAAGTGAAAACTTCTTATCTAGCATAGAAACTTATTTGGCATATGGGCAGGAAAGTTGCCATCTCTGAGGGAACAATGAGTTCTGAATTCAAAAGGAAAGTAACAGAAATTGAATTGAAGCTCAAAAGCACATAGGTCAGGCAGCAAAACACGATCCCAAGCACACAAGTTGTTCTACCAAAAAATGGTTGAAGAATTAGCCAAGTTAAGGTTTGGGAAAGGCCGTTTTGAAATTCCTGACCTTACCCAAATTGAAATGTTGTGGAAATACCCGATTCGAGCAGTTCATATGCAGAAACATCCCAAAGCTAAAGCTGTTTTGTATTGAAGAATGGGCTACAGTTCCTCTATGCTGGTGTGGATGTCAGAGGAACAGTTACTAAAAACTTCTAGTTGCAGTTATTGCACAATGTGGTCACACCAGATACTGAAAGCAAAGGTTTACACATTCTGTTGCTCGTAGATATGTAATATTGGAATCATTTACATCAGTCAAGAATTACCAATTATATGTTATTTTAACTAATTTATTGATTTAACCGGGTTTCCTTTATTTACTTTTAGATTTTTGATTTAAGTCTTATTTAAGTAGTTGGAAGTCTGCAAACCCACTTTTAGCGTGGGCCCACTCATTAACAGTACAGAGTTTAAGCACCTGTACCTTAATCATTTAAAAAATAAAGGTTTTCCTGAGAACTGCAATATTGAATTTTTCTTACTGGAAAATGTTCAGCTGCATTCTGCATTCTGCTTCAGCTGCAAACATAAATGAACTTTCTTGAAAATGTACAATGTAAAGAGTTGGATAGCGAGGATACCGTTTCAGCTTTGCATGTGTTTACATACACATATATGTGCAACAACATCCTTCCTTTTTTTGCTGTCGCACATCCTCTTCAGTCAAGGAGAGGCTAATTAATGGAAAAATTACAAATGTAATGCCAAATGTACACTTACAAGTATGTTAGGTAAACAGCAAGAGATTATCAGTAAAGATATCAGGGAAAGATGATTTCACTCTTAAATGTATTGTAAATATCTTGGTTTCATTGCAGGATCACTGTTTACTGCTGAATATCTAAAGCTTATTTGACCATTCATTAATTGATGTTTTGTGGCTCAGGAAGGGTTCCTGTGGACTATTTCCAGCTCTTCTAGGAGCTCCGCTTTACTTGGGATAGGTCCAGAAGGCCTTATTTCCGAGCACTGCCATTACATAATGAGGAGCTGAATCTAAATGTTTCACAGTGGTCAATGGTCTCCACTCACCACAACAACAAAAGAGAGGGCAGCCCTGGAGGATGATGTCATGGCCGTAAATCATATGACCGTGCTGGGGCAGGGAGACAGCGTCTCTTTTGTTAACAGGTATCTGCTGCAAATTTATCAGGGGGCAAAATACAGTAGCACAGCATTTTCATTCAGCACACCCTTCTGTGCTCTGCTTCAGTGTTCAGGTTTGCTGAGTAGTGCTGAATGGCACTCCTCAAACCCTCAATGCCTGAGGTTCAGTCACCCATGGAGTGGCGATCTGGCCTCACTGAATGGATTTGGCAGCCTACATCAACACACATATGGTGCTGAGGTGGCATACACATATCTGGAGATTTTCGATCGACTGCAAATTCTTCGACATCAAATAAAACGACAAAATCAGGAAAGAAGGAACAGCTGGAAATTTGATCAGTAAAGACTGGAGTACACTTTGTACACAGAGTGGCAAGCGAACGGTGATGGAAGGGGTGTGAATTTGTCATTGGGCTTTTTATATTCACTTGCGACATGTATCAGAGGCAATACAATATTCCCCAATCTGCTAGGAGGCCCACTCTTCAAAAGTCTCCATGTTTCCTGCCTGGCACCTGTGTATTTTTCATGTGTGTGACGCATGCACAGAGCCTTCATGCAGGGGCTTAGCTGGGTGCATGATGTCATTTTAGCCCTTAGATCCCTTGCAACTTTGCAATGCGTCAAGGTGCAAGTTACTCACATTAAGTCTGGCCACAGCTGATCAGGAGAAGAACATGTATATGATTATGTTCTCCTTTGATTTCAGCTCCAAGTAAGACATAATATGGCAATAAATGTTCTCTTTAAAAAGCAGGAATACTACAACCTATTCATTTCAGTGCCCATCTACACTGATCATTTCTTGATGTAGATTCTCACTGTGGTCTAATCTATACCTCTTCTTTTAGGCTGCTGGGACACCTTCTCTACTGTTCTGCATATGAAATGGACACTGTTTAAATGTCGGGCCCCTCAGGTCACGTGTTGTATTGTGCAGGTTTTGTATATGTTCCCAAAAAGCTTTGTTTGGGTTCACTGCAGCATTGCCTCCTTCTTTCTGTACTGCTGTAGCTTCAAGATCACCTAAGCAAAATCAGTACGATGGGTGGGTGGGTGAATGAATCGTATATGGCTGGACTTTTTACACTACTTACTACATACCTAATTAATATCCAGTTACTCTACAAAGTAGATATTATAAATAATAGCAAATAGACCTACTTCTTGTTGTTGAGTGGAATTATGATCAGCTGCTATTTGTCTTTTTTCTTCTCCGCTGTGTTCTGTAGCTACACAGAGTTAAATAAACAATGTTTAGGATGGTTTAATCTCTGGCTCTGAAGCTTTATTGGTTAAAATAAAGCCGAGTTGAGAAACTTGAAATCATGTATCACTGTTTTTTTTCACACTGTCTGTATTAATTGCTGGCTTGACACTGTCGCTTTCTTTGCATTCCATTGTCTCTATCGTTTATTTTTCTTCCTTTTCCCGTATGACCACTGCAGGGCCACTAAGGCTGAAAGCAGCCAGCCACAGACTTACTCTGGTCCCACTTTTCCCCTTTCGACCTCCTTTAGGAAAACGTTTTGTGCTTCATTCACTGCCTGAATAGAAAATACATTAAAAATAGAGATTCAAATGGATGAACATTTTTAAATGTAGTGTAAAGGTAAAAAAAATAGGTGAAGGAAATACTTAAGTACAAATATCTAAAAAAAAAGTGGCTCAAGTACAATAACTGCTACCTCTGCAGGATAATGCTGCAGGACTCAGTATTATCCACTATTGGCCCTGTTAGTTTTAATGTTAGCTTTAATATTACTATACACAGTATTGCAGGGTTGTGTATCTATTACTAGTTTGGTCTCTGTATTATTTGTTACTGTTTAATTAGTATTTGCATATCATGCAACATCTTAATCCATGGAAATGCTCTTTCAGTTGTACATCTTTCATACGTACCTTAGGGTGCAATGAAAAAGATATACAGTGTTTAGTGGAAAGAATTATCTTTAGGTATTGTATAGTAGTGCTATAATGGACAAGTTACAACAGAAGAAGGCAAAATCTGACTGCTAGTCCGATGTTTAAAAAACAAAAGGGAATGCCAATCTCAAAGCAACAAGGCAGAACATGCACCCATTCCTCCCTGCAAAAGTTCAGGATAAAGTCAATGCCATTTTAATGATGCTTTCCAGGAATCCTTAGCTAGCATGTGACATGAATGGAAGGGAAGGTCTCCATAACTCCCCATGGTGAAATCACAAGCTGGGAAACACAGGGGCCTCATGTTAATAACTCATATATGGGGTTATATGTTATATGTTGGGTGTAATAGAATTAGTATCTAGGGAAGGTACCGAGACCCCCTGGAATACTTGCTCTAGACAATTAACAGGGGTAATTAACAGAGTAACAAAGAATGTCAAATAAGCACCCCAAAATAACAGGGAAAAGCTACCACCCTAAATCATGCACCAAGTGATGCCAAGTGGATTTCCTGATTCCTCTCAAGTGGAAGGTTTATGCAGTAGTCTGATCATTGGCAAGAACTCTTTTCTTTTAGTTCAGCCCCAAAATTTTAGGAATATAAAAGATGGTCTCACAAAAAAAAGAAGGAAAAAAAAAAAAAAAAAAAACAGGTATGTTTTACAAACACCTATTCAGCTATTTTAATTCTGAATTAAATGCATAAGCTGATGGATATACTGTAGATTACATGTGTAAGATATGTGTTTATGGTACATGCGTACATGTGTGCACGAGCCTCGCAGCTATCACAATTGCTGGATTGTACCAGGGCAGTGACGAAATCATGGCTTTGTGGTAAGAAGTTCATGAGTGCTTACACTGCACAGGGGGAGCTTTAATGTCCTGCTGCGATTAGCACTAGAGCAAAGGCAAAGGCCAGGTCTGGGATCACTACCAGCCACCAGCTATTTAAAGTAAATCCTGATTGAACCCGTACTAACATTTCTCTGAAGTGATCTTTTCTTTAGCATGTTTCAGGTTAATCACTGGACACCACAATGCCCCATGCACATTCTCATGCTGTCTGAAGCTGCTACAGAAAAACGTGATACTTCAGTAGTTTTACAACACTGTATTCCAAGGTTTGCTTTCTCAACGTAGCTTTGTGGCATTTCTCCAGTTTCTCTGAATTTAAGTTGCCGAGGATGAGCCTTATAAAATCCTATTCAGACTTGCCATCGGTTACAGCATAGTGCAGTTGGATCTAATCAAGATCCTCACTGAATAGGCTGAAGAATACCAAGAATAACTGGTCTTATTCATCTGATACTATAACATATCGAACAGCATCCGCAACTTCACAATGCGACAAGTATCATGATTACAAGCACAAGTGATATTATTGTGATATGTGACAATACAATGACAAAACAAACCAGGTGCAGAACAGACTTTCTTGGTTTGTGTTTACCGTTTTTAATTTGTTTAGATTAAATAAATAAATAAATAATAAGCTTAATGATAAAGATCATGACTTCTTACATTTTAATCAGTTGTAAGTTAAGTTGTGATCTTGAGTAAAGATGGAAAGAACAATCAGCTGTGTATCAGTATTCTGGGAGGAGATCTCATTAAGACATATGAGAAAAGTTACCCTAAACCAATTTCACCAGTCATGGATTGCTGCAACACCCTGCAGTTTCGTGCTCAAATGCTAGATGGAAATACATTGTTTAAAAAAATTAAGGGAATGCTTTAATCAGACATCAGATAAACATTATAAATATATAAATTGTGCAATTGCTACAAACACAATAAGCCAACAATGGCCAATGGAAACCAAACTCATCAACTCACTGAGAGCTGGATTAAAAAAATATATAATCATATATATTATTATAATATATAATATTTATTTATATACATAAATAAATACAAATAAAAATATGTTTTTTAAAATCACACCAAAAATAAAGGTAAAATAAAATCAAGTGGCGATTCAATTTACATTCAGCCACGTCAGCTCAGTGTGACTCAGTAGTATGTATGGCCTTCATGTGCCTGTATGTACCCCAAACAACATCAGGGCATGGTCCTGATGACGCAGCAGATGGTATCCTGGAAAATCTCCTCTCAGGGCAGCAGTGAGGTCCTAGATGGCCTGTGGCACTGCTTGGCAGCGTCAGATGACCTTAATGCAGCCAGGGCACCACTGGCTAGCACATGCATGTTTGTGCAATCCTCCAAAGATTGCCTCCCTACTGACCCACTGCTAAATTGGTCATGCTGGATGATGTTGCAGGCAGCATAACGTGCACCACAGCATCTCCAGACAATTTCATGTCTTGTCTCATGTGCTCACTGTGAACCTGCTGTCATCTGTGAAGAGAACCGGCTGCCAGTGGCGAATAATTCATAATTTGTTTAAATTTGCTAGTAAATGACACCCACTGAGTGTACCCCATTTAACTCAAGACTCTGCTTCTGCTTGCTTCTCCTCTCAATAAAGAGTGCAGATCAGTGAGGGAAGCTAATAGTTTAAGGTAGTGTGTGGGCATGAACAGACTACAGCGCACCTGAAAAAAAGCTTCTGTGCTCCGCTACAATCAAAAGGGGTCCAGCTGGCATCCTGATGCACATTTGTGGCAGCAATATAAAAATTAAGATGCTTCTGAGTCTGTCAGCATTAACACAGTGTGTTTGTTTTTCATACAAGTGAATAGGCTTTAACAGTCCAGCCCCACCCTATAAAGCCACAAGAATATTGATTGGTCCATTTCTAATCATGAACCCACCAGACCATTAATTTGCCATCTCAAGATAACAGTCCAGAAAATTATAATTATTCGATTGCTGCTCTGAGCACCTGTACAGATCACACACAGCAATATCACATGACCTGCTCATTTTTTGTATTGCACAGGAATACAAAGCGGTGCCATTAGATAAACGTTAATCTGCTAAACCCGAAACTCTCTTCAACTGCCAACTAAACCATGGCTGTGAAAGTAAACCAAAGTAAACCGTGACCAACAAGGATTATACAAGCTTTAACAACAGCTGTAAAAGATATTCACTCCATTCATGCACAGGGCATAATGCAAGTGAAGGTAACACAGCCCATCATGCTATTATACAAATCCCATACAGATACAGCATACCAGAAATCACTCTTTCAGGCTACAGACTCACTATTTCAGGCTTAAATGCAAGTATGTAATACAATATTCATAAATACTGATGCAGCTATCACTGTATCAGCATCCATGATGTATTAACACAGCAACACTTGTGACAAATAGAATATATATGGGTCCTTTACTGTAAGATCTCGCCCCCAACCCCCAGTGCCTTTAACTATAACGCATACAGAGACACAAGTTACATTAGTTTTCCATTTCAATAGTTTAATTATAGGCACCAATATGGAGCCTTGAAGAAAAATAATGTCCATGGGTGGCTGTATGGGACAGCATTTTTTGTTTAGGAAAGTGACTAATGTTGCACTGTCAGATAAAAAAAAAACAAAAAACATTTTGCCTCAATCTGTCACCTATGTGTGTAACCTTTGTGTTTTCAAATCTTTCATTTTATATTCTACTCTTATATTCCAGGTCACATTTTACAACTTCCTCATTTAGAATTATAGTTTAATTGTATTCTCAATGAAGCCAATAAAGCTTTCTCTAAATTGAAAAGCCACTGTGGCATGTGAGGCTCTTGGTGAGAGTGGCAGAATGCGTAATGGAAAGGGTAATGAGTGTTGTATTATGCAACCTAAAGCTTCAGAGCTGTTAGAAAAAGTTGGCTCGCACTCAGTCTGCCAGTGCATGGGAGACACATTCCCATATAGTCCCAGCTATGCTTGTGCTGCCACAGAGGTTCATTATATCATAAATCTAAGCACTCATATTCACAGCAGACAGAAGGAAAGGAACACTAAATCCCTTAATACAGAGGAATCAGAACTATTCCCCCCGAGCCTACATACAAATTCATCCCAACAGTAGGGGGGGAAAATCCACAGATGACTAAAAGAAGTGCAAGGTGAGTTTTAAAAAAATAAAAATACAGATGTACTTTACAGTCTACCTAGAAAGTGAACATATTTACCAAGCTGCAACATCTAGGGTAAGAGGCTTGGAATACATAAAGGTGGATAAGTAACAGTCAAAAACATGGGTACACCGTGGGTGCCGATTCGTGCCAGTATGATGACACAAGATTCCCTATGGGATGTTGAGGACAGTGTTTGCTGTCCCTCTCCAGCTCTGTTGCAATCGCAAGACTATAAATTCTCCTTCCAAATTAGGGCAGACTTAAAAATATGTCTGTTATTTATAGACCTAGGTGTCCAGAATCAAAACCCATGAGGTGTACATGCTTCAAGATACCAAACATACTGTATCTCTGGAATGCTTTCACTTTGCACAACCGTATCCAACGGCTGACATTAATTTGATGCTACCTACAAGGCAACTTTTGTTAACTTCAGCAGCACCACAAAGCCACAATCATTTTAAATAGCATAGACAGAGTACACAAAGTCTGTCATATACTAGGGCTCCAATGAGTATTCCCTAAAATTTGATCAAATTTGATCATGCAATTATATCTAAAAAGAAAAAGTCATGAAATCAATGGATATTGTTACCATTTTAAAGGCACCATGCATATCCATACCAGACATTTTTAAAATTAGCATGATGGAAAACTAATCTGATCATCAAGCAAAATGCCAACTAGTCACCAACAGTAAGCAGTTTCCTTCTCTCTGTTGTGGGATGGGTTGTGTTAGGCACAAACCTCCAATACTCCAGCATTAAACAGGGCTTTTCAGTTAGAGCTCTAATCTGAAAACATAATATCGTGTTTTATGTTGGTGCTATCCAAATAAGTTTCCTACTGCTGGTCTCTAGTCATCACACTCTCAATTACATTTAGCACCTCCACCTCCCTGGGGTCTGAATACAAAAAACGCACCTCTGCTTTGCTTAATTTTAGAAAATTAAAACTAATCACGAACCAGTACACTGGTTTCTGGTCGTTTAACTCCAAAACTTAATCTGCGTGCAGCATACCGTTTCCCAGGAATACCTCTGGAGACCATTATCCCAAATGCTCCATCTCCTCAGGAATGCTCGGAGCACATTCTTTCCACATGGGGTATTGGGAGGAGAGCAGCTGAATGGCACACATTGATTTGTAGGGCAAAGTGCAAAGATGAGTGAGAGAAAAAGAGAGAAGGATCGAGACAGAGCAAACCCCTGGCGGGGAGAGGGAGAGAGAAAGAAGAATGTGTGCCGTGCTGTCCAGCTGTGGTATCCAGAGGCAGAAAGGCCTGCCCAGTGGGGCGGGGCTAGGCAGCTAAGAAAACATGCATATTTATAAGGCACTTCCCATGCACCCCACTCCCCCACCCCCAACCCAGGCCAGATTAGAATGAGCCTTTCTTCATCTGGCAGGGGTCAGAAACAACGCCCTCCGTTTTCTCTCTCCTCCCCAGGTTTGAGACAACACTAATCTCAGGTCCTGCTCTGTGTAGACAATGCATGAGCAATGAAAAAAGCTTTGCTGAACAACTAAATAAAATTTAAAGGGCTTAATCAGACCAACTGCTACACATATGATATGTATACACATATGATATGTGTACACATATCATTACAACCACATTTCCCATAAAGTTGTGCTTATAAACTGTTTTAATCTATAATGCTGAAACATTGCAACAGGCAAATCAATTCATCTTGCATCAAAAAGAAACACACACCTCCTAAGTTTACAGACAATGCCCCGATTAGCAGTGGAAAATGGTAACATCTGAACTGTATTTCTTTAGTTTTGGTGTTTGAGACATTTTATAGTGGGCCTCTCATTCTGCTGCTCCGGTCGTTGCTTGTATATTTATTTATTCAAAATCCGAGCCTTTAATTATAGTTCAATCCACTGTTGGCTCCTAAACTTTCAAATGCCATTGCTGCTGCCATCACAGTCGTCACTGATAAACTTTGGCTTTATTGTAACAAACACTCATGTCACACCCAGTTCGATCATTTGAATATTTTTTATTGTATGTAGAATATTCTGCATTCGGCGATGGTGAAACCAGCTGGACCCAGAGTGACTTTGCACAATAGCAGGTACACAGCACATCTCAAACTCTTGTACATGCATCTTCTGTCCTCGTGTCCTTATAGGTTCTGGCAAGGTAACTTGTCAAGAGTCTTCTTCCCAAGAACACAAATATGTTCTTTGCATTCCTGGTTTGGAGAAAAGCCACACAAGCCTGGCTAACTTATGAAGTTGAATACGAGCAGAGGAAGTGAAAAAGATGACTGACTCAGAAAACAGAGGAGTGTGCGCCCATTGCCTCACCAAACTCGGATTATGAAATATTATTTAAATTATTTGTCAGCATGTCTCTCAGTGAGATGCTTTGACAAGTTAGATGTGTTGGTTCCCTTGGCCTATGTAGGTCTTAAACACACTATGCAGACAGGTCTTGTTGTGACTGTGAACATGACCTGACTATATACGGCCTTGTATAAAATAGAATAAAGAACAGAACAGAATACTTAAAAATTTTTTTTTTTTGTACATGGTTGTACTTTCTGTAAGCTAAACAGAAACTCTGACCACAATGCATGAAACAAGCTCCTCACGGTGCTCTGGAGGAAGACAGACAGCTAATCATGTTAGGTGAGCCGCAAATTTGCTTATAAATTAGAGTCAGAAACTCTATAAACTGCATTACTCTCTCTCAAGGTTGTCAAAATCAGGAATTCCTTGGATTCATATTAACATGAGACACCCTTTAAACCTATCCAAATACACCTTTCACAGGCCCATCAAGCTCTAGATTTCCACAAGAATAAGCTGAGTATCAACTCCAAACACTGTGTTATGACAGGCTTAGAGCAGATATGCAATGACTGTATGCAATGACTCAAATCCCTTATGTCAGCTTTATGTGCAAGAGCTTTACTTTGCAGGATCCATCTCTATGCTATCACGCATGTATACACACGTAGGCTATGGCTCAAAAATCAAATACTCAGCAAATGATAAAAAGGGGCTGCTCTCTGATATTATCTATCAAAACAAAAACATTCTTTGGTTCATATGAATCTGAGAGAACAGGTGGGCGAAGGGAGGAGGGAGTGAGGGGGTGTTCCGCAAGAGGTACCCTTGTCTGACCTGATTCTAGATTTGCCGCTTCCACAATGGCTAACTGATAGATCTGGAAAAGTGGAGTCAAGACGGCAGCACTTTTAATGCCACATCATTTAACAATATTAAATAAATTTAAATAAACATGGTTTGCTAGCACTGCTCACCTACTTCTATTTTACTGGTTTATGCATAACACTATACACAAGTTGAGGTTCACGTTACTCCCAAATAATTGCAAATATGCAGCTTTAAAATCCATAAAGACTAAAAAATAATTCTATACGCTGGTTTCTGACCAGGTGGCCAGGTACATAGTATTCAGTGACTTTAAACAAATGGCCCGCATGTCTAATTTTTGCAGTCCTATGCTTAGAAGGTTAATCTGTGCCACAAGGGATCTGGCCGCAGCTAAACAGGAGTGGTGTGACAATAGCTATAGCTGCATCCTCAGTGCATAGGGGCAGGCTTAAGTAACGGAAATAGATAGGCCAGTGCTTTGAGCTTATACTGCAACCTCAATCATAAGTGATGAGACTAGGTATTTCTGACTCCCGAGAGATACCAAAGCACCAGTAGTGGCATTAATAGGACACACTATAACTTACCATAACAAGGAGATTATTTAAAATAATAATAATAATAATAATAATAATAATAATAATAATAATAATAATATTAATATTTTAAAACTATTTTAAAAACTTTTTTCTTTTAATTGTACTTAAGGGAAGGGTATTTTTGTAATCATGCATTCAAGCCCTAACAATTTTTGGAAACGCCTACCCATGATATCACTAGGAGTATTTTGTAAGCTCTTGAAATATCTGTTTTCTTTGGCATTGCTGCATAGGGGCCCAGCAGAATGCAGAACAGTGTGCCAAGAGATGATGATGGCCCATCAACATATTAGCAACAACCTGGTATTCCACAGCAACTGCCTGGCAACACCTGGCCCACCTGAGATTACACAGCAACGACTTACCACACCTCAGTACCCACATGGAATTCCATAGCAAAGGCCTAGCAGCAACTTAGCAACCACTTGGGACAACATAGCAACAGCCACTCTACCAACTTGTTCATGTTCATTCACAAACTTTGCCCTTCTAGTTATTCTTATATGTTTAACTTTGGAAATGTAAGCAAGCATCAGTACAAAACATGTCATCATCATTCTCCCGAAATGATCCTTTATTCATTATTACTGCTGATTTTCAAACAAGTTTAAGGTGAACATGGACTAAAGAATGTCTGTACATTTGATGTATTTCATCACTGTTGTGCATCATGGTATGTATAGTATGTGCAATGAGGAAGCATGAGGCAAGACTGTGAGAGGACAACTCAGTGCAAGTACTCTACTTTGAGACATCTTCATTTCCAGGGACATCCATTCATTTTTGTAATGTGTGACAGACATGATAATATAGGCTAGGTCGAACAGAATTTACTTATCCATGCTGTTTTTATTATCACTTCACACACTTTTTTGGAATTAGATGTTTTAATTCTAAACATGTGTAGTGTCACGGTAACATAGATATTTGTTTGTTTTTTTTCATTCACAGACATTTGTGAATATCATTCTTTTTTTTACACTTTGGCAATGTTGTGATTTCACAAATGTTGAAATATGATGCAAGGACAGTGTGCAGAATGCTGAAATCAAGGCAAATGTCTATGCAATAAAAATATCTAAAACTTGTGCTAATGTATTTAAAACCCTGGATAATCTATAAATCTAATAAGCAATAATCTGGTGTCTCTGAAGATCCTTTAAAAAACACCAACTCTTTCTAAATATAGTTTATGAAGCATGCTCATTATGACTTTCTTGTGGAATTTTCCAAGCCAGGGGCCAGCATGGATGTCACACCTCTGTCGCACTTGTGAATTATTTTATTAATGGCTACATTCATTATTTTAGAGTGACAAGGCAGGGGAGCCTATGAAAGTGCCTGATGTCACTGGACTGGCTGAATGGCTGCACTCAGAGAAAGGCTTTTGGGAATGCGGACAATCGCTAATTGGATGAGAGTTTCATTGGCTGGCGAGGGAAAAGGTCTTTATGCAACCGGACTGATAAATGGGATGGGAGCCGTTATGCCTGTGCCCATGTTTGCTGTGTGGGTGGGCTGACTGTATAGCCCCTCCAACTTTCAATGGGTCCCACCCATGCTTCATAGAAAGCAAAACGAAAAAACAAAACATTTTATGATAAAGCTAAAAAAGAGAGATGATCTAGTGTCATGCCCTGTTGGCAAACAATGCAACTATCTGTCTATTCACAGAGAAATGCATTTATACACCTCCATGCCCGCATTAACACAAGGCAGATTAAAGCGTAACCTGGATTAAGATACTAGCCTGGCTCCCTCCTGTTGTCCGGGTATGACTAAAGAACCACCTCTCTTTTTACCTTTTTCTATTAGATGTGGCATGAAAAGCCTAGATGTTTGAAGCTCAAACTGAATAACTTATTTGTAAACGCTACTGATTCTATATTAGCTTACTTGGATCCCAGAAAGCACTGGGTGGAAATTCACCCGTAACGCTGGTTTGTTTAAGCGTTCGGATCACAGATTCCAGTGTATAGCGTGTGTAAGATTTGCTGGAAACTTGCCAGTTCCTGTGAGCCTCAGAAGCACAGACATTCCAGCTAGGACCTTCAGCTACTCGGATTTACAAAACTAGTTTTCCTTCTTTTTATTTCAGATGAATCTGCTTCAAAGTTTGAAAACAGTTGAATCATATGTTTAATTATAGCAACACTCGTTTTAGACCAGGAAAATGAAGTAGTTAGCTATCAGTTTGTTTCTGTTGAAAAGGGGAAAAAGAAAAAGTAAAGCTGGGTGGATATATATCAAATTCTGCATATAGATGTTCAAAAAGTTACTAATTTTACTTCCAAAGTTTCAGCTCCCAAAAGCACTCCTCTAAATTATGCATGAGAGACAGTCACTCATAAATACTTCACACTGTCAGTACATACACAGAAAAAAAAAAAAGATTGCTTCGTCACTGAACTACTCAGCTCGCAAGTAACCGCAACAGCTCAAACCACCAAAACGAAGGAAGCACTAAACTCTATTCAGAATCCCAGTGATCACATCACCCAACTGGACATAATCATTCTCAGTGAGTCACCACCTCAATGTACATAGAAGCACAAAGAATGACCAGCAGGGATTTCCACTGGCTGAACATTAGGGTCCAGGCCTCGCTCTATAGTTTCATAATGCTCTCCGTGTCCCAGAGGGTATTAGCAGTGTATAGACTTCATTGAACGATAGCAAACTGACGCAAGGCCGAATGGAATGTGCCTGGTTCATGGCATTTGCCCACAGCTAAGATCTGCGAGCATATGTAGCTGGCAAGATTGTGATCTGCTTTTACAACCCAAGCAGAAGGTCAATGCACAGCTTGGGAACATGTAGGCCTATATATGCAACACATACTTCTTCCACAGTGACGCTGTCGAAAACAGTCAGCAGAATGAAAGTTGAGGAAACAGAGCTGAAAACACCTCTTCATCTGTAGGGGCATAGCTGGAACCCAGAGGGAGAGAAATGTGGACAGATTTTAAAGAACAGGGTTCAAATAAAAAACTTGCTTTAATGTGCTAACACAGTACAAAATAATAGTCCTAGCCCCCCGAGATAAACCGCTTTATCATAGATATGCGCAATGATACCATGTGCATTCACCCTGGCCTGTGAACGACTGTCATACTGTCCAGGTTGTTCCTGTCCACCACACTCATTGAATGCTGGAATAGGGCACAACAACCTGCATGACGCAAAAGGATAAAACAACTTAAAAGATGAGTAAGTGAGACTACATTTTATCTACAGAAATAATGGAAATGTTGTTACAGAAATTTGTCTGGAATTCTAATCCCAGAAGGCACAGTCCCAATTATATATGCCTAGAAGTAAGTTTGCTCTTTAATGGGTGTGTCCGATGTGTTATCCATCAGCAGTGATGTGTATTAAAATGCCACGGTTTTACAAAGGCAGACCACACGTTCGTTCATCCATTTATTCATTCATCTTCTAAGCTGCTTATCCTTCTGGGTTGTGGGGGTGCTGAAGCTTATCCCAGCGCTCACTGGGCAGAAGGCAGTAAAACACCCTGGACAGGCCGCCAGTCCATCACAGAGCAGACACATAGACACATTCACACACACATTCACAGTAAGGTCCCCAATGCTGTGAGGCGCTAGCACTACCCACTGCACCACCCTGGCAGAGCACACAATAAACTCTAATAAGGTCCACCACAAATGCAGACCAGTGTACAAGCTGTAGGCAAGTCTGTCTTAAGGACCTACTGTAGAATACCTTAAAAAAAAGCCTTTAAAAAGGACTAAGAATGGCCTCAGATGCCTCGCATTACACAACAGTGTTCAATGCCCCAATGCTTACATATAAATAAATGTCTTACTCCATTTTGTCTGTGCTGAACACAGCCCTGATTTGGCTAATCAACACAGTTATGATGAATGAGATGTGCTGCTGGTGCAACAGCTGAAGGCAATGAAGGGAAATCTGGAACCAAGCCAAAACTTTCTCAAATGCCTTTAAACACATAGCTCGATATTGTGACTTTTACAATGTTATTTTTTATGCAATAAAAATGTCTCAAAACCTGCACCCATCCACATGGACTCCACCCTGCTGGGAATAATGTTCCAGCTACCAGTTTTGGCTATCTCACTGACATCCTCTATAGTCTTCTAGCGGTGTACCGTCTTTCAGTAAATGTGTGGACAACTTAAATCAAGGTCCAGACAACTTCAGCGCACATGCGCAGACTCATCGATATGTCCACACGGCGGCTGGTCACATCCCAAGGAAAGCAGAAGGAGCACAAGTGATAGCCTCCTAAGCTCGACAGCAGCAGCTTTGTTGTGGTTGACCGGTGTCGCAGCTCGAGGGCGGCGGGTCGAACAGTTTTCTTAGAAGCTCTCTGGAAAAGTCAGCGAGCTGAGCAGCAGGAAAGTGAGACGGCATGCTAATCTGCCTGCACGAACAAGAGATTTGTTCACACCGCACTTCACTGTTAACGGTTATTTCACACTTTACAGCGAGCACGTGAGCAACCGCTTTTAACGAATAAATCTTCACAAAGGAAAAACCCTCATACCGCACCACTGAACCCTGTAACACCGAGACCGGACACCACACAGCTACTCCTTCTACTCATACCTGTTCATAAAGTCAGTCCTGCGCAGATTTAAACAGACGAAACAGCCCGTAGTCTGTAGACCTAGCACACCAACAGACACCCCCTCCCCACAAACTCGCCTCGAAACCCCCCACCGTCCGTCTGTCCGCCCGGGTCTGTGTGAAACAACTCAGTCTAAGCTTTCTGAAAGCAGCTCAGAAACTTTTACAGTTACCTGTCGGAGACTTTTCCACAGCACCACCAAGACAGAAGCAGCTCGCTGTTCTCACTTCAACCTCCCAGTCTGGCCCAACGGCTTTCCGGCGACTGCAGCGAGTTAAACGAAGCTCCTGCTTTCGCTCCCTGAAGACTGATATATTCCCCAGGACATGCACACACATACTCACTCTTTCTCTCTCTCACTCCCTCCCTCACTCACTCACTCCCTCCCTTACTCTCTCTCTCTCTCTCCCTCTCAGCTGACTCCCCCAACACGCACACACACATATACACAAACACGCCGCGCGATGTCCGAACCACGAACGAATCGTTCATCTGAACCGATTCAAGCATCTTCAGGCGCACGTACACATCGTTCGAGTCGGTGTTAAAGTTCGACATTTGGCAGTTTTTTAATAAATGAAATCAACCTCGTAAAATGGCGAATTACTACATTGCTATATTAAGAAGTTTATTTTTTTTACTTCTTTTGCCAGTTTCATATTTCTGTTACAGGTTTATGCTGTGCACATTCCTCAACTGAACAGTTCATGAGAATAAAGTTGACTTCCCTGATCGAATAGCCGGCACAGACCAGCATTGCTGGTCACTGCCAAAACCGGCCTATGAGTTTTGTATGTGTGGTGTGCTGAAAGCTAATAACATGATCACCAGCTAAACCAGCATAGGCCAGTATGAGACTGATTTGGGCCGCTGTGTTGATCATCTGAGGTGTAGTCTAAAGTATAAACATCTTACCCCCAATACTCTCTAGTATATCTAACAGCCTGCACGTGCAGTAACCAGAAGAGCTCCGGCAAACCTTAACGTAGCCCTATGATGGATCTTTCCTCCGAATGATCCCAGTCCCTTATACTCTTCCTTAGAAACCTGCTCATATGAACTCGTACATAATCCCTGTATCATAACTCCGCAATCCTGAGCAGCCCAGAGGAGAACGAGTTCTCCTTTTAAATGTGGGTTCTCTCTGTTTCTCCGTCTTTCTCTTAACGAGATTTCTTACCAGTCTTCACTAGAGGCGCTCGTATTCAGTCACTTTCTTTTCGATACTGTCAATGTTCAGTTCGTCCGATTAATTGGTTAAGGTTAACTTTATTCGGCTTGACAAACGGATCTTGACTCGAAGCAGACAAACACAGAACAATGGGGGTCAGTCTATAGTGTATGACAAGAGAAAAGTATAACAAGTAAAAAAAAAAGTTGCCGTTGTTTTGTTAGAACACGAGATAAACTATGAAAAGTGATTTCTAATTTAAGTCTTCGAGCTATAACACGAACATAGAAACGGTTTAGTTGGTACAATAAAGTCTGATCGAACTTCATCGGTTCAAGAGATTCATTAAAAAGATCCGATTCAACAGAACGATTCGTTCAGTAGTTCTCCGCTTGGCCCCTCCCACTCTCGACTCACGCTGAGCCACTTCTGAGAGAACATTTAGCTAACCTAGCCTCTCTTCACACTTCTCTCACTTTTTACACTTTTATTTGCCCCGTTCTCCAGCAAGACGATCTCCGATATCTTTTCCCACCCCTCAGACACCACCGAACGCATAGTTTGACTGTGAAAAAGAAGAAAAGCCTCGTCTTACCTCATTTGAAGGGGAGGACCGCGCCTCATTGACTCAAGCCGAAGTTGCACGACTGTTGGTAAGCACAAAGAGCCCCGCCCACCACGGGCGGGAGGGGCGGCAACCACCCACTCTAAGGCCAATAGCACGCCAAGTTTCGGCCAGACCCCCGAAATGGACCAATGCGCGTGTTGGGTAAGCAGAGCGCGTGATATGGCTCTGACCCACGTAGCGTGTTGCAACCTTTTAGTATTCGAGGCTACTGAGTTGTATGCATGCGGTCTGTGCGGGATTTGTCGGTTGTACTCGGTTGTGCAGAAGAACCAAGATAGATATTACTTTGAATATCAAAGGCGGGTGAACAATCAACACCACGTGTGTTCTCAAATGTGCAGCACTTGTTGGCAATTATCTGTTTTTTGCCTTCACCCGACATGCTTATCTGGAAGATCCCACTGGCAGAAGCAGTGGAATAATCCCAGCTCAGTATTCTTGGGACAGTCCCTGTTCCTGTTCTCTCCAGGAGGAATGTGATTGGGACATTCCCTATTCTCTGTAAGCTCAGTATTTTCAGGGCAGTTCCAGTTCTCTTTAGGTTCAGTGTCCTTGGGCAGTCCCTGTCCTTTCTAAGTTTAATGTTCTTGGGCCAGTCCCTGTTCCCTTTTGGAAACAGCCTCTGCCAATGTAAACAGTGAACCGACCTAGTCAGGTTAAATACGGTTCACATGGAATGGTTTTAAGAATTCATGCGGCCAGTGAGAAAAGTCTCTGGGCCTGGTCGTCTGCAGTGACCCCCTCCCCCCGACTAAACCTCTCAGATATACACAGCCAGAAGACACTGAATGACTGCTGTCTCGCAGAATTCGTTGCTACATTTTGTCACTGTCTTACTAAAACCTTACAACTCCAAGTTTATTATTCTTACAGCACTTAAAACACCATCATCTTTTACATTACGTAAACAGTTCATAATAATTGGACCAATAGCGTCCCATTATATTAAAATAGCTCTGTTACACTCCACACTACACCCTCTTCCTGTCTTCACTCCTCACCCTGTTTACTTACCAGTCGAAAGAATCATCACACTTCACCCCTTTACTCGCCAGTAGTGGAAAGTAACACCGATGTTACCTCCTGTTTTGCTTCTATTTATGTCACTCGTTTCTGAACGTCTTCATCCGCTAACGTGGGAACTAAAGTCCGACTCGGCGCTACAGTGGCTCACTACCGCCTCCTCAGGTTCAAAGTGGTATTACAGACAGGACGGGCCGGAGCTAGCTGGTTAGCATGCTAACTTCAGCAGACATCTTTCTAACAAAATACATACATACCGTGAAAACTGTTATTTCTTCACATTCTGTTAATAATTTTTAGCGAATTTTGCTACTTTAGGACATTTTTGATAAAAAAAAAACCTCATAAAATATTAGGTCCTTTAGAATCTTAGTTTAGTATAATAAAGTTAACCATCCAGACATACCAGGTACCCTACATGCCTCAAAGGGCACATGCCTGTTGCACGTTGTTATGTAGGGTGCTGTTTGTGTAGGCTCAGCAAATCATTTCCACTTTTTTGTATTAAATGAAATAAAAAAGGTTGAATATGGTAAAACACAATGCTGCTAGACTTGGTTGTTTATTTCACTGAAGGTAAAAAAATGGCAGACTTCAAAAACAAGAAAACGAGCCGTCAGTTTCCAGTGATGGTCATGTTCTGTGTTTGCCTTGAAAACAGTTGCCTATTGTCTTTCAGTGGGGGCATGTAACCCCAGTGAGTAAGCTGATAGTCTCCATGTCCCTGAGAAATTGCTGGAGCGGCCCAGCCCTGGGAAAACACTGCAGGTCTACACTGTCCAAAAGGTTAATTATCTGGAACTTTCCCCAACCGAGGCTGAAGTGGAGCTGCCTGCTGACAGAGAAGAGCTGTGAAGGGACGGGCTCAACGCTGGGGTCACACTGCGCTGACCTGTCGTTAACTGCATGAGATTAAGAGGCACAAGCAGACATCCCAAGAGCAGTCTTATTAGTGTCGTCACCTTTAAGTACACACACCTTCAACATGTATAACTCAAATATGCCATGCGTTTGTCAGTAATTGGCTAGTTTAAGTTCCAAAACTTCGGCCTGTGAAGTACTGTTCAAGCACACTATTCTCGATGACCTCTTTTTGTCATTCTTTCCTTGTATCCTCTTTTGACAGATCAGATCTGGCAGCTGAGAGAAGCTTTTAAAAATAAAAATGGCAGCACATTGAGATGGACTGATGGGCCAAAGCTGAAAAGAGTTAATAGCCTTCATGCAGGTTAAGGCCTAAAGTGATTTTTCCTTCATCCTGTCACATATTGCCAAGTAAAACACAGTATCAGTGAGGGTCCCTGTGCTAGCTAAGCTCTATCCATAATAGTTGGGAGTAGTGGGACATGACATCATTGGTAACTTTGTTTTTTACACCCCTCTGAGCACGTTTTTGAGGCAAAGGGAAGTTATTCATTATGTTTGCAGAAAACAAGAATTTTGTTCTTTTGTCAGATGTCATATGATCATGTTTAATATGACCAACAAGGTACAACAGTTAACCAACATCATAAAAAGTAAGTTACATTTGACTGCAGGTGAAATACACAGTTATGGTTAGGGACATAATTGTCTGAGGCCACAAGAGTACCAGCCAACAACGTAGTTTAGAAGAGTTAATGATCTTGAAAACCAGAAAAAAAATCTCCTCTAATTTGTTTCGTTTACTCTTGTGTTTTCTCGTCTACCAATAATAGCCAAAATAAAACACAGTGATCATGTGCGGGTTGGCTAGAGTACAAATTTGGAAATAGGTTCTGACCTATAGGTCATTAAGCTAAATGCATCCAACTAAATCTCTCCTTAACTTTACCTTTTCATCCAGATCTCTCCTTCTTCAGAAGCAGATAGTAGGTATGATATGTTTCAAAAGATTTCATTTCTGCCATTTTAGTGTTTTACCTACATTTAACAACTTTAAAACTTTTTTTAATGACTATTTTATTAGGTACACCCTCCATCTAGTGTCTATGAGTCAGACCAACAATGTAGAAAAGTGGACAGGTAAGTGTAGAGTGGACAACACCAACATAAAACTACCACCCAAATTGTACCTGCCCAGAGGGGGTCCTGACAAGGAAAGCCTAGTAATTATTATAATTAGCTAAATAACTAGTACAATCAGTTACTAAAAGTGCTATGTACAAGTAAACCTGCTGAAATGGACAATGATTGTAGATGGAAGATAGTACCTACTAAAGTAACCACTGAGTGCAGTTACTCAGCTATGAATAAGTTGCACAGATACATAATGTCTGAATATGATGTTCTTACTTATAATCCTTGTTAATGTTTTGGCATGCTCCACAGACGAATAACCAGCTCTCCCTACATGCTAGTCATAGTCACAGTTGTGATCAGCTTATCATATTGTTCAAACCATATGGTTAAATCTAATGGGTTAAATCTAATATTGCCTATCAGCCCCATACAAACTACCTAGTACCTTGCTAACCAAGAGCATCAGCAATTACTGTGTCTTCTTTTAGCACTTCTTGTACTTCCACATGTAGTTTTCATCGGCTAAACTGTTTCTGTGGCTTATTGGTCTAATCACACAATGATTGGAGAAACAAGGTAATGACCAGCACTGGGACCAAAATATGTATGTATCAGGTTATTGGGCAGCTACAGCTGCTAAGTCCTGCTGAAATTGCCACATCTTTCTCACAAATATGAGATATAAATTCACAGCCCCAGGACGAGAGCTTTAATTCTTGCTTCTCTAGAACTTGTTTTCCTTCACTAATGGCTGCACTGGTTTGGAAGCAAACAGCCATTCACCAGTTTCATAACACAGATCAGAATGGCCACAAATGAGCCGGAATTCTGACCAACAGAGTGATTGTGGGTCCGGAAGAATTTACAGCTGCCCACCAAGGAGGGGATTACCCTTGGCCTGGTGAGGAGACAAGACTGAAGCATCCAGTCCAGCCACAGCTCTCAGAGCACTCGACCTCTGCCAAATTAAAACATACTAGAGGAGAGAGGAGCTGCTTGTAAAAGCTGAACTGGAAACTGTAGTATATGGATGGAGTACATAAAAACCTCAGAGGGAAAGACAGAGCATCGCTAAAGCTTTGCACTCTGTTCTTGGCAATCAACTGTCAAGTCTATATTGCTGTTAGACTCCAATCTGCTTATTTCTCTGCTCCGATCTCTGAAGGCATGTAGAGCTTTGATTAGTTCAATAGTTTATGAGCTGAAATAGAACGAAAATACAACTGCATTTTCAAAGGCTCTAACTGAGCAGCGGCAATAGATGACATGCTCGCCTGTAGCCTTCTATGGCAATGTTCATACTGCTAGCCCAAATCTGATATATGCCAAATCCAGATTGATTTATGTTAGTCCAATTTTTGTTTGAAGTGCAAAGTGATGGAGTGGCTTTCACAGCTACTGATCTAATCACTGACAAACAGTGTGGACAGTCGCCCTAGATGATGTGATGTGAAAAACAAATCTGATCTACCTGCAGCCTGAATGTAAATGTCAACACGAGGATCATACAATGGATAACTCTGGTTCCAACACACAATTGGCTGAACCACAACCAAAGCTGCTGTATAATTCTCAATGTGGGCACATATGATAGCTATATCAGGTGAATTCTATATTCATTTTTTAGTTATTAAAAGTCATTGTGTTGTTTATAAAATAAAACTTTACAGTTAGTGCTTAGCCATTGCTGCCTAACTCCACTGCTTGACAGTATAATTGTTTATTGTGATCAATTCATAGTGATGCATTTTACCAAACTCTTTTAATGGGTTGACCATAGCAAAATCATGGCACTGTACAGCATCTCGTGGCTTATTGAAGCCTTTTCTTGACATACCATATAACCAAGCACTAGGGCTGTAACAGTATGCATTTTTCTTTACGTGGTGAAAAAGCAACATATCCCCCCAGTTTGAAAGTTTATTGCCAAACCCACAACTCACTACATCAGGCAGGCCGGTTTAGCAATGCCCAAACATCCAAAACCATTGTTTTTAATGAAGATATGAACACCGGCACCATGGAATTCCGACACCCCCAGAGAATCTGACTTTCCTTTGCGTGCACACAGACTTATGGATAGTACTGATTGCACTCGCCATTACGGTTGTTTTAATGACATCTGTTGCCTTGTTCTGGTGCTCTGAGCTCTGTTCATGCAGCATTTTGTCATTATTTCATTAGACTGAGATCACAGAAAGCCACAGCAGATAATGTACACAGAGAAAAGCAGTCAGCCTTTTAGATAAACAGATCTCAGCTTATGTTACAGCCTCATCTTCTTCAGCTCCCTGACAGAGAGTAAGGTAGTAAGGTAACTGATGCCAAGTGTGATTAATGATGGGGAATCAACTTCCACCAGAAAAAAAAAATTACAGTGATGACGGTAATGAGCACAGTTCCATGGTAGGCATCACATGATTGCGATATTGTGGTAATGCAGTTATTGTCATAGCCCAACCAACCACAATTCATTGTGACATTAAAAGCAAGTGAGTTAAAACAGAATTAAAACATCCGCATGGTAATAAAATGGTGTGTGTTGAAAAAAGCGGATAACAGATCTTGCTCCAAAACATTTGTTACAGCTTGCAGTGTTACAGTGTGCAGTTTGCGAGCTTCTAGCAAACCCTTTTTTCTTTTAGACAGATAAAAAACATTGCATGGAAGAATGGCTTCACAAGCAGATTGCACTTGACACTTTCTCGATAGCTGTGGCAAGCTTAACATATAACAGACATCAAATGCTATGTGTGCATGTTGGTGGAACGTCTGAGGCTGAGACTGACATCCCCCCACTTGCATTCAATTTACAGTAGCACTAATGCAAACCTGGCAAAAATAAACCTCTTATGAGTAAGTATTTGCCTGCAGGTAGCATTCTGAGTGTTTTCTAATTCTTGTCTGATTATAAAAGGTATTAAATGAGCAAGATATATGAATATCACCCAAAATTACAAATGAACACAAATAAATGATTACAAAATAGTTTATTGATTAAAAACATTTGCTGGGCAATCCTTCAAAACATTTACATTAAAAAAGCAAAAAATAAAAAAAGAAATTTTTCCACCCTTATTGTGGATCAAACTTAATCAGAGAAACCGTCACCTATGTGTGCAAAATATACAACTCTCAAAAAACATACCTGTTTCTACATTGTCTATATATAACAGCTCATGTTTAGACCTGTCTAGATCCTCTATAGGTCTGTCATACAGTCCACTTTACTAAACAAATTAAACCACTTATAACTTAGTGTTTATATATTAACAAATCTAAGTGTAGTAACTTCTGATTTTATCTTCCAATCAAAATGGCAAAAAAAAGTCTTAGCAAAAGTTCTGTTTAGCAGCATGGTGAAAATGTATTAATAATTATTACAAATATTCTTGATTATTCTATAAGCCCCTCATCAAGTGTTAGAAGGTCAGTATTAGCTACAGCATGTCCATAATCACTTAATCATTCATCGTCTCATGCAAATGTCTGCTAATGCTGTATATAAGACTACGCCTCAATAAACATTTGCGTTGTCAGAAAGCTTATACCTGGTGCCTAAGTAAAGCACTTCTCAGTCTAGTCTCAGTTTAGTGTCAAATTTAGCGAATCAGCAAAAACAAAAAGACCGGATGATGATCCGAAATGGACTAAAAAATCAACATATACAACAACAAAGAGGAAGAGTGCCAGCAGATGGATTTTCTGCTGCCCTTTAGTTAACACATTAACACAGAAAATACCTGTGGACAGTCAGGCAAACACTGGTGGCTGAAGACAAAGCAGGCTAAGTTGCATGGGGAAAATATATACATGTAGCAGATATATAAATTTGAACAGCAGAAAATCAGTTTAATAATCTTTCTTGAAAGAAAGCAATCTAAACTAAAAAACGTATTGGCACAGTATCGAAGCAGCATGTGACTCTTAAAAAAATAAATAATTATATGGGCTATGTTAGAGTGGATAATAAAACATTTGGCTATTGGAATTCCTGAAAATACAAAAGCTGATTTGAAAATGGTTCTAGTGTTTTTGAGAAGGTGAAGATGGTGCCTTGACGATGCCCAGTCTTCCATTCACTTTACGGGTTTTTACTGTGACAGGAACCTGAGGAATTAACGGTCAAACAAAACACATTTTTTGTTATTTCTCAAAAACATTAGTACAGAAGTAGTGTAAGACATTTATAATAAATATTTGCTAATAAAAGAGATATTCTTTTATTAAATTATTATCCCACCGTTTGTAAAGGTAACTGTTCTTTTTCTTGTGTGTTCACCAAACAACACTAAAAGAGCTAATAAAAAGCCATTTATCATTAGCCATATTAGCACCACTATCTGGGACCAACCATTTTTTTTAGAGGATATTTACCTTCCTAAGCCGTTCAGCGCCAGCGCCCGAGCGAATGGCCTCAAGCATAGCCTCCCTGGCCAACTCTGGGTTCCCCACTGCGGGCAGCACCAGTGCAGGCTTGGATGGGGCAGAGGGTGGAGGAGGTGGTGGTGGAGCAAAGATAGGTGGTGGAGGAGGTGCAAACTCAGGAGGTGTCGGGGAGGGGACATTTCTTTGGGTGGCCCTTTCTTCTTCTGCCTTCTTGAGCTGCTCCAGCTCTACGGCTGCCTCCGATCTAGTCTGAAGACAATGGTAGCATAACTGTTAAAACTGGATACTGCACGCATATCAGCAAAGCAGCAAACAGAGGAGCTTGTTTTACAGTAGGCCATGTAGGCAACTAGGCTATGTGGCACTACATCATACTACCCTAATGGGCATACCTTCTTCAGTCTTGTGTTACTTTGAGCTCTGATGGCTGACAGGAGTGCAGAACGCTCGTTCTCGGTCTCCACATAGGATGTTTTTTTGGTGGGACTTGTCAAGGAAGACCCAGATACCTGGACACAAAAACGGCAGAGCCACATTAAACGTTTCTGAATTGTTCAAAGTGATTTTAGAATCTGTAGTGTTATCATTTACTTCAGTATTAAGGTGAATATCTTTTCTTCTTTTCTCGAAACGTTGAGTACTAACCGATAAAGATCCAACCAGTTTTCTTTACAAGGGGTAAACTATGCATCCAAACGTTGACTTTTAATGGTCAAAATACTCAAACCTTCTACTGTTCCACAGGAAGAAATACACCACTAACAACAACTACTAATCTTTAGTCTAGATTTGTCCAAAGATCAGATTCATTTTCAATGTTTCCCTTTTTTATATCTGATCCAGCATTCTCCTCCAACATTGGTCTCAAACAGTCGTGCTACCAGTCTAACACTATTAAAAGGATATATATAACAATTTTACTGTATTTTTTATAGTTGTATTTTAGATACTTTATTTTAGATACAAAATATCAGACAATATCTTGATGCATCTTTTTACAAAATTGTTTTATGAGGAGACTGGGATGCTTTTCCAGCATGCTTGGAGAAATAACTGTATCGAAAGTTTTGACTTGTACTGTATGAAACACTTCATGCAAGAAGTCTATGGATGCAAGCACTCAAAGATGATTCTGAAACTATAGAAATCTGAAGATTTGAATAGGAAGATCTGTGCTCAGTCTATGTCAACAGCAATATGATTTAAAGGTTTAAAAGAGATTTAAAGGAATGATTAAATTCAGTTTTGGCCTATCCTAAACATCCTCGATCTGCATGACATGCTTTGTCTTTTTGTCTTTAGGTTGCAATGAAGCTACAATACTAATATAAAGCTTAATCCTTGGCTATAGACTTCTATTTCATTTTAGCTACGTTAGTCTCAAAGGTCCAGTGTAAAGCAACGGGCAAATTGGAATATTGTGTTGGCTAACTGACTTAGCCCGGGCTAAGGAGAAGTGTGAGTTAGATTTCCTTTAAGAGGTAATGATTAATGTAAGTGGATGTGTATTTTCATAGCAATTACAAGCCTGAAATCAACACCTCATAACTTGTACTTATTGCATAACCAGTGAGTGAGTTCTGCCTTGAATGAATGTCTTGTTCTTCTGACTAGTAAACCACAAATGAAGTGTCTCATGCTTTGAATACCTTTCTGAGGCGTTCAATTCCCTCTCCAGACTGAATGGCCTCCATGAGTGAGCTGTGAAGAGACGTCTCCTTCTCCACCGACTTTAGTATCACAGGCTTAAACTTTTTAACTGGTCCAAAAACGGTAACTTGATTTGGGGAGGGCAGAACACCTGGACTGGGCACCTCTGGCTTCTTTGCAACTGGTGGACGGGTAGTGCTTGTCGGACTCTTTATAGGTGGGTTTTCTGGGGTGCTTTTTGCAGACGTGTACTTTTTAAAGCAATCCTGTGTGGACTCGGGCTCGGTATTTACTGGGCTGGAATCCAGAGATTTAGTGTTTGCCACGCCAAAAGGCAGGCTACCTTTGCTTATACCACTGGACTGTGGTTCATCAGTGCTTGTCTGCTTCTCTGTAATATGACTAGGATAACTTTGTGAACGTTTGGGGCCAGCAACATAAGGCACATGGTTTGTAGTTGCATTTGATCTAGACTCATGCTTAAAGCTTTGGCTAGCAAATTGCCTTTGTCCATCGGTTGTTGATTCTGGCAGTTCCTGAATTCCATTTGCCTTGGTTGAGGGAGTCCCAGTGTATTTAGCAATTGCTGAAGCCACATACTGACTGGAAGTTCTTCTGGAAGGCTTGAGGTGAAAAAGATTTTTCCTAGGCTCTGAAATAGAGCTGTTTTTAGCAGGATCTGAAACGGGAAGCTTGTTCATTACTGCAGATTCTGAGTGGTTTGTTGACCCACTAGCCTTTTTTAGTGGTTCCTCAACACTTGGCTTTTCTGGAGGATGAGGTTTTACTGTTATAGGGACTGGTTTGGGCACCTCCGCTTCTCTAGACTTCACAGAAGCTCCTTTGTTGGCTGCAGGGGCTGGATCCTGCTTCTCAGCTGAACTCCAGAAGGCTTTGGCTTTGCCCAGGAGTGGAGAATCTGGGTCAATGGTCGCCTCATTGGGATGACTGTATTTGTCTTGGGCTGAAAATGGCCTAGCCTCCCTCTTTTTAACCATGTTACCCAATTCATCAATCTTAATGGCGCCTGTGCCCAGGGAGCCTGCAGATTTGGAAGCGTGGGACACGGTCGGTTTGGGAGGGATGACAGTGAAGGTTTTCAGGCCGAACCTAGACACAGGACTCTGGGTGATCTTGATTTGAGCTGGTGTGGGTGCTCTAGAAGACAAGGCTCTCTCCACCTCATCGTTTTTCATGCCGTGGCTCTGGACTAAAGGTGCAGACCTAATCCTGCTTTCTGCAACAGGCTGTGCACTCTGAACAACAGAAGATATCACAGGACCTTGACACCTTTGTGACACACTGTCATCCTGAACATTTGGCCTATGCAGTTCACCTTTAATGTCATGACTCATAACGATCTCATCTGTATACCGAATCTGATCTGCTTGCAATTGACTAATGCTTGCTTTGCCTGACACGTGAGCGTTGTTGTTTTTGTTTTGGACATTCACGTTCAGCTCACTGGAGCTACCAGTGACGTCTTGTTTGTTCATGTTTTGAGTACTGCAAAATGCTTGAAGAACACTTGGACCGGACAGTTCATCGTCAGAGACTTCGTCAATGGCTGTAACTGGGACATCCACATCAACAACAGACACCGGGATTTCATCATCCATGCACGCAGATGCCTCATCTGCATGATTCACTTCTAATACAGAAGGAAACAAAGTTTAAGTGGATGTTAGTCATTCATGAACTGCACAGCAAGACAGGCAATCTCCTAATTGTCTTTCCACTCACATAAAGCCCAATGAGGTATGCTAATTTCTTAAAAATATCCATCATGAAGGTAAATGAAGAAACTTTGGAATGTGTTGGTGATATATCAAAACTGCAGCAAGATATCCACCAATTCTGAATTTAATTTCAAATAATTTCAGTTTATTTTACTGGGACTGAGAATGAAGGAAATGTTGATAGGGTGAGAAGTATGTTTCAACTGTATCACCTGCTAGGTCTGCATCCAGATCAGCCAGTGTTAGGTGGACTTGGGCAGTGATCTCATCGGCATTCTCATCATAGCTGTTCTTTCTTCTCTCCGACTGGTTATCTTGACGTACAGCTTCACTATTTGTATCAGAAAGGGGGACAAAAATACAGAAATAATTTAATCCAATTTGTACACAGATTCTATGTGTCCCATGCTATTATGAATATTTATAGTTAAAGCAAAACGTTTGCTTAAAGTAGGGTAAACACAGCAGATTTCTTGTTGCCTATAATTTCCTGTGTCAAGTCAATTAGCGTATGCACGTAATTTGCATAAAAGGTCGTTTCAGAATAACAATTGAGAAACAACTGTATATTTTACTGTATCCTTTGGGTTAAATGCTTCTTTTTCCATACGTAGTGCTGATTATTATGGCCAAACTGAGCAGTACTCCAAAGACTAGGTCTTCATCATATTGATTACCTGGCAATGTCAGTCCAACTTTTTGTATCCCACAAATGAGCAAGAGTAAAAAGCTACAGTTATATTTGAACAAATATAAGCAGTCATTGCCACACACAGCCACAGCTGCTTTCAGTGGACCTAGTCAATAAAAATTAGAAACTGTGTTTCCATGATCTTCAGATAAACGTGATTCACTGCAATTACCTAATTACACAAAATAACATTTTTATTTTGTGTTTATTTTGGGTTTAGAAGTCTAGGCTGGGGCACCTGTCAATACAGAGGATACTCTAGTGACATCTGCAGAGCTTATACAGGGTCCCCATTTACTAAAAAAAAACATTCTTGCATAATTTATACACTACTGGGAGTGGGGAGTGTAAAAAATTCACCTTCAGAAGTCAAAGCTAAAAAAAAAGTATATTCCTCCAAAGCACTAAAGATACATCCCTTTTGCATGAGATGGATATAAAAAAAACTAAATAGCTCTTTCCTGGAAGACAGGAAGCGCAGGAAGCCAAAATCTTCCAGGCCAGGCAGCACAAGTGAGCAGTTTCAGGAGTCTAGAGGACATAACTATTCCAAATGAAGGTGTTGAAATTTGCCTCTTGATTTTTACAATGACACTATCAGGTTCATTTATCTAACAAGAAACTAAACTTCTGTCCCACCATTTAACACTGTGCAAGCTGCATGCCTCAATCAAAACACACTTACCTTAACAGCGCTGAGTTATTAAGTAATCTCAAACTTGCTTAATTGGTTTGGGACACAGTATGACTGTATTCTGTATTCACTGTATTCTGTTTCTTTAAAAATCCACAAAGGTATGCTGCATTGCTAAAACAAGTCAGAAAACCAACTAAGCAAGTCTACTGTGTGGACAACTGTGTAAACAGATTTTTACTAAACTAGTCCTATAGAAACCAGACAGCCTCACAGGAGCACAGACTATGCAAAGAACTGAATGCAGAAGAAAAGTGAGGCAGGCTGGGAGAGAGTCAGCTTCAGCAAACAAGTCGATTGACCTGGCTGAATGGGATGGGCACATGAGGCACATGACAAATATCACAATGACATTTTACAAACAGTCCAGGTTTTTATTATGTTTGATGTCTTTATGAGACTGCAGAAGCAGTTTTTTAGAAGTTTCAGACATCTGGGCAAGACTCCATGCTGCTTGGCATTGATTGTCTTGGTGCAAGAGGAACATGATGTGTTTCAGTACAGTGCTTTGGGGGGGGTTTGATTTACCCTGAAAAGGTACATGCATTGAGAGCACTTAGCTCACAACAAGGGTATTTTGCTAGGACCAAATGTAAGGTCCCAGCTTATGCTTAAAACAGGTTTAAACCCCTTACCTGAAGGATAACTTATTCTGAGAGGAACTGAAATTTAATTTTGGATGGCTGGTTATTTACCAGTAATTTATTTTCCATGTTCTTTATTGGTAACCTGATACCAGCTTTAAGTGTTGCTAGATAAAACTGCTGCAATGATAACTTAGCGGGCTCCTGCATTGTTATTAGGAAGGTGAAGTCTTATTCTGTCTCTGGTTGGTGGAACAAAATGATGTAGCTACTTTCACGTAAATTTTTTTAAGATACTAGCAATACAGCATGGTAGTACCTGTGCCGTGAACCCCAGGTGGCACAGCCCTCGTCACTGTCGCTGGAGCACTCTTTGGGCTGCTGGTTGGGGGTGGGTGATGGGTCATGGTTGAGGGATATGATGTCCTCTGGGGAAGTGGGCTGGGTCAGATCAGACGGAGAGCTGAGAAGGCCGGAGTCATCGGCCATGCCCTCGGACGCTGCATATCCCTGATCCGCCAAGCTCTCGCTGCTGCACATGGACACTGTCTCCACTTCCTGCTCCGCCCTCTGCTCCACTGAGTGCAGCCAGGCTGAAATAAAAAGCCCACAGATATAAACATGTTGCAATCATTTTTGTTGGTGTTAGTTTGCATGCTTCAATGTTGATTTTATCAGTAAGCTGAAATTGCATTTAAAGTGATTTCTTATTACAGTTTGTTACACCCTTTAAATGTCGGCATTTCAGCAGCTAGA
Source organism: Prochilodus magdalenae (assembly GCA_024036415.1). Lineage (NCBI taxonomy): Eukaryota > Metazoa > Chordata > Actinopteri > Characiformes > Prochilodontidae > Prochilodus > Prochilodus magdalenae. The sequence continues at coordinate 575,620 of JAMWET010001785.1, forward strand.
ATCACTACATTTCATTGTCATGTTAATGGTTTGGTGTGAGAAGCATATCACTGCAGTTGGAATAAAGCCTTATATCTCCATCTGTTTTATATAATATGAAAATACCAGTTGTGTTTACCTTGTGTGTGAATTTAATGCTAAGGGCATACATTTCTTTAGTTTTTTTATTTTGAAGATATCCGGTCTTGTTCTGACAGCAGTGATGTACAGCTTTTAAAGGAAGTCAAGCACAGAGAACAGTAGTGGAAAAAACAGCAGTGACTCAAAAGACCAGATTTTGCCTGGTATCCTCTGAGCAAGGCCTTTGTTGTCACAACAGAACAGTGTGGGTCATACACAACTAAATATTAAAGCTGTCAATCAGGATACATTCTTGCTGACCATTAATTGCCATGTAAGTAGTCTGCAATGAACTTTACTGTATATTATACACAACTATAAATGTACCAGTTTTTTTCCTAGCTGTAGATATTTAGATCCCAACTGATGATAAAACTGCTCAAGCTCAAATAAACAAAGATTACTCACCACTACCCTTCATAGGTGACATAGCACCAAATCGGAAGTTAGAACTTTTGCTGTCTTCCTAAGATCGATAGCGTCTCAGTATGCGTTTCCTGCTTTTTCTTTTTACATGTATTTGACCGAAAGGATGCATAGCCACTATATTCACATTCTGTTCTCTAAGAACTGAGTAGAATAACTGCTTCAATAATAACAGTCAGATAACTGTCAACAATTGTGACAGACCTACAGCACAATGCGTAATCTGATCTTGAACACACATGCATTATTATAGGTAATGTTTACTGATCAAAGTGAAGGTGTACCTTTAAATGAAAGCACTATGGAGGTCTACTAAGGTGTTGTTTGACTTACTGTATGGTTCAATACTATCTGAACCTTGGTTTGGAAATCAGCGCCAAATGGAGCAAAAGCCATGGCACAAAGCCAAACTAAGCAGGTTGCTCTACTCTCACTGTGCTGATCTACAAATCATCCTTTTTTCCCCTCTTTCTTAACAACAGCTTTGTCATTTTTCCTCTCTTCAAATCTCACCATTTCTTCTAACTCCGGCCTCCTCACTGTTGCTCTCTTTAATCCACCCTGACACCATCTTCTCTCGCCTGTTGCTTTATGCCTTTAACTTCAGGTGAAAACACTCACCCAGTCCTCTGCTCTTCAGATAAAACTATCAAACGTCTTCATAGCTTAGGAAGCCAGGCAGGAGATGAAAATGAAGTCTGTTTTATATTTCATTCACCCACAGAGGCAGAGGGACGAGGTTTTAAGTGAAGCAACCTGTAGGTAACCTTGGGTCATGTGTTTGAGTGCTATCAGATTTGGACTAAGTGGTGAGGGTAAAGAGAGGCCTGTTCCTGGATATATCATGAGTCACATGCCGTTTCCCAACCGTTTCCCAGCAGAGCACTAAAACACGGCAGCTGCAACCACAGATCTTACACACACACACACACGATTAATGACGAAGCACATGCCACAGACATGAGCAAATAGCCTCATATACACTCTCACTCTCTCTCGCTCACAACCACAAGCCCTTAAGCACAGCTCTGGGCAGACACTGGACCTAACCCACTACCCTTACATACCACACCAAACATGCTTACATACCTCTACATTTAGAAACACAACACACAGCCGTATTCAAGCAAACATACCAGCATGCTGCCAGAACTGCAAAAGCCTTAACTCTTAAGTGCTGGTCATATGACCCATGTTAGCTAGACAGACTGCACACTACTGAAGTAGCATCTGTTTTTCTTTTAGATAAAATAACTGTAGAAAAAACCCATGTGAATTGATTGTGGGTAAGTATTCTATCATGTCCTGTGACAAATAAGTTTCTCAGCCTCTCTGAGAGCTTCTCTCTTTTTTAGAAATAGGGACCTAAAAAAGCTTGCTTTTTTAAAAAAGCTCATGTATATGTACAGTAACAAGGTGGGTTCATACACCAGTGGAGGGTGTGGGATTTGCGCTGGGAATTTTATTTTTCAGTGTTCTGGGGATGGGAGTATGGTGGTGTTTGACCCACTCTAAGAAAAAAAGTACTAAGCTACATATTACAAGGGCATTTAGTTAGGGAACATAATTATTCTATATTCCTCTGAAGTTGTATTTGTAATTGTAGTCACATTGACTCTTTTTTACTGTTCTGTGTAAAGATGCCTAGTATCTTTTACTGATAGTATGGAGGGAAGGTTGTGAAGTCCACACTACGTGCTGTTTTGTCAAACATTACCAATAAGTACATGCACTGTAAAACTGCATTACCAAAAAAGCAAATGCATGCAATTCTACAAAACACTTTTTTCTGAGGGGTGGGAGGATGGTGTCCCCTCGCACTCCATATGTCCCTTCAAATACAACCTTACAACATATAAAACAAAAAAGAAATTCTGTTGATTAATGTAGACATCATTTCAGTCAAATAAAATGTCTGGTCATGCAGTTTATTTTTATTATTATTATTTTTTAATGCAGTTTAAATGTATTTTAATTGGTGTACCGGAGTAACCAAGCCAATCCTTGTAATTTACACCAAGAATTACTTTCTTGTACAAAATCAGTCATAAGCAGACGTGTGATAAAATGGCACTTCATACCTCCTCACATAAACTAGTACCAAAGTCTGCAACAAATACTAACTACTAAGCTGAAACATTTTATACAGTATCATTAGCCAACCAAGTTCATTATACCTGGCCAAACAGGTTACAATTAAAGGTGCCCTCATGGACCACATAAACAGAATCTGTATCTGCATTTGTAAGGCTAAGACTGGCACTGGCCACTAGCATGCTAAAATACAGTGAATGTTTTTGTGTTACATTTTTTTGTGTTTCAGACAGAATAGTTTGTTTACACTCAGAACGTAAGATCAGAAGTTACTCTGTAGATGATCTAGTAATAGAAACTGACCATTTCAAGATTAAATAGATAGAGTACATTTCTCAAAAGTAAAATTGGTTAACCAATCACCAACATTCTATGCTTTCCAGTATACTACCCTTTTGTGCATGGTCCCCCTGAGTGACATTATATGAAGTTACATTTATCTAATGCAAAAATGTGTTAACTATGAAACATTAGTCAGCTATGACCTTTTACAACTGTGTCTAACTGCTAGCACTGCTACGTGCTTGCTAACTGTTTAGCTAAATTATGTTACTTGTCTAATTTGTTATATGAACTGAATGTTATTATTCCTGCCCATTGAAAGTAGTAGTGGTTCAGAGTGTTTGTGAATTTGACCTTAGCTTTACTGTAATATGCCTCTGAGCAAGGAAATTAACCTCAGGCTGGGTGAGAACTTGTGTGGTACAAACGGTGTCAACCAAATTACATCATAGCAAAGATAATGTAATGTCTTAGATTTGGGCTCCATGTTTATGAGATGTGTTGAGTGATAAGATGACATTTGATTGCTTTCAACAGGCCCAGCAGGAGGAACCAGTTACAAGGCAAATAAAAAGTGGTGTTTGAGAGAGTTGAGGTTAACGGATATGTTGTCAGTCATTTAATGAAGGCAGGGCAGCACAAACAGGTCCTTGTCCTGTATAGGAAAGAATCGCAACAAGGCACTTGTCAGAACAGCACTGATCTTGTTTAACAGTTCTGTCAGCAGCTGGTCTGATAACTGACTAAATCTGACAATGCCGATTGAAAGTGACAAACTGCACTTTAGGGAAGAGTGTAAAAATAAAACACATTACACTTCAGTCATGCTTACAGAAAAACAGCTAAATAAAAGTTAAGCCTTCTGAACAGCTGAGGACAAACATGACAAAATTAACAACCAGAAATATATAATGTATGTAAGCACACTTCTCCTCAGACATCTTTTCATTTATTTCATTTCCAGTGATAACAGCTGTTACTTATATTTCAGGGACAGGAAAAAAGGAGAACATGTTTAACAGAAAATTAAATAGAAGCCTCCAACAGCAAGCATAATACTGAATCTAGCACTATAGAATTTGTTCACTCTTTACTTTTGTACACCTTACTTTTCCTTTTTTAGTCTTTTCCAAACCCCACTGACATTCCGCTCCCCCTCAATAAGACTCTAACATTCACAAAAGCAACCTCCCAAACACATTTCTCATGCACATCTACAATGATGAAAATAGATATTTTTGAGGAGGTTAGATATAAGAAAATACACATGCATGAGGAACCAGAACATCAAAGGGCTTCCTAAACATAATGAAAAGATGTAGAGGAAATGGGACTCCTAACAACAGTGCATGGCCGAGTAGGCTGCCAACATTTTCTCACCATCATTTATCAGTATTTAAAGCTTTCATCTTTGAGAGAAAAGAGAAAGTCAAACTCCACTCTTACTGTCTGAAAGGATGTGTAGCTGTGAAGAAGCTGTTACTAAGAAGAGTAAAGTGTAAAACATATTCCTGCAGAAAGCACGTTTTCCAAAAACAGTGAAAGCTGTAATAGAGCCTCAGGGTGGACACACTAAAACACCCATATGTTTAGTTGTTAAGGCTTCTGTGTCATTTCCTGTTAAATATATTTGTTTTTTCTTTTTTTCCCCAATAAACACTGAAAAATCAATAACTCATATATGATGGCCATTCCAACTGGAAACTGAAAAAATGAAATGGTGGTCTCTTACTGTTCGTCTCACACATACTTCCATAATTTAGGTCAACTCCATTCCTGGAGGGACAAAGTCCAGCACAGTTCGGGGATTTACTGCCTAAACACACCTGATTTAACTGCCAGGTTAAGTTAGAACATGGAAACCACAAAACAAAAACTAGAATAAAAGTCACCCAGGTCCTGAGTATGGGAACCCTTGGATAGGAAGGTGGCTCTGTTTAAAAAGCCAAGTCCTTCACACTTCAAGCAATTAAGACAGCATGCAATCACTTTATCTTCAGTATGTCAAAGTCTTGAAACTTCAGTAAACCAACCACATCATCAAATTCTGGTTCACAGAGACCTTTCAGCATGTTCCAATACTGAATCACAAACCCCTTCAGTTCTAGTCCGGTTCTCTCAAACTGAGAAGTACAAAAAGGTTTATATACTATATTTTCAGACACTTATAAAAACGTCTTAAATGCTCTGAAGAAGTGAAGGGTAGGAGGAGAAGCCGTGGACAGATGGAGAAGGAGCAGGGAGGAAGAGGAGGATGAAGGAGGGCAAAAGAAGCGAGAGATTGGCCATCCACTCATCGACGTCCAGAGTGCAGCAAGACAGGTGCACAGCAATAGACTGTAGAGGAAAGAAAGACGGTATGAAAAAGGAAAAGAAACAGAGAAGATGGACAGAAATCAGAGAAAGAACGACAGAAAACACCAGTTATACCCACTTACTGTGGGTATAAGAGAAATGCAGAGACACAGATGCCTTTACAAATGATTGGAGAAGGCACGTCACCTGTCAAACATCTCAGCTAATACAGTACAATTATCTGGGCTGGTAATGCACACTAATACACCGCACCATCCACTTTATTAGACACTCATCCAGTCGCTGACCACGCCACTATACAGGTGTACAATTACACACAGCACTAACCTGCTGATGCTTAATGACTCTACATTCACCCCATTAATCCGGGGTGGGAAGAACTTCTGTATATGTATGACATCACTGTACTTAAGTATACTTTATACATATTTCCTCTTTATCAATGTCTCAAAATCTTACAGGTAAAAAGCATACACTGTACTCCTTATATGTCCACCTTGACCTTCCTTGATTAAATTCAGGCAGTTTGGGACCAGAGATCTCATTGATCTAAACTGTTCATAGCCCTGTTGATTTGTCTTTGTGCAAGGACTAGCACTGCCCATTATTCTTCTAATCACACACAGAGGTGTTGAAAAGGGTTAAGACCAGATGGACTTGTTAGCCCAGGTTTCACATAACGTGATCAGTTCATGCCCAGGATTAAAATTACCTTATTGTTAATAAAGATGTGTAATTAACATGTGTAATTAACAATAAGCATTGTATAACTAACCTCCGTTATACATTTGTTAATATAAACAACACATGAGGTACAATATCAACAATGATTACCTGATATTAAGAAAACATGTATTGTAACTGCATTAGTTAATGTTTACTTTACGTGCTGACTAACATTAGCTGATGTTTTCTTTTGTTTACATTACAAACACAAGGGATTTTAGTAATTGTTAGCTAATATTAAGTCAGCAAATACCAGTTGCACACTGCGCTCTTCTCCTTTTGGATCTTTTCAATCCAAAAAAAACAAAGCAAAACCAAAATCTGAACCAACATCAACAAAAACTTAGCAAAGTACTATTACTGTAGTATCACGTGTTTGTAATGTTAACTAAAACATTAGCTATATAACAGTTAATGCTGTTTACTTAACATTAGCTAACAATTACAGTGTTCATGTTTGCAAATGCATTACTTAATATTAGTAAACACCTTTTGTAAAGTGTTACCAAAAGGTGTAATCCTCGACTATTTATTAATTTTTTATTTATTCATTTTTTATACACTTCAGTATGTTTAAATGGAGAAACCTTTTTACTTTCACTCAAGTATACTTTTGATCTACTCTTCACTACTTCCCATTTTCCAGTTTTACTTTTACTGCATTTTCTCCTCAATTGGTCCATTTCACCTACTAGTTAAGTCTCCTTATGATATGACTCGAAAAGTCCCACTGAATATAAACTGCCACTAACTTCACTTATCATTGTACAGCTCACCATGCTTGGAAGAGGACAGTGACTGACAATTCTGGTGCGTCAGTAAACAGACACCTGTGTTTTCTAGCATTGTGCTAAGGGCAGCAAGGCCAATTATGGATTTCTAAAATGCTTCAAATTTCAGTTTTCAGATTTTGACACTCTACTCACAGTTTCTGTGTACTTTTTGTTCACCTCTGTTTTCACATAGACTAGATATAATTTGAATGGCGGTTCATTCTCAACAGAGCAGTGCCACTGACTTGGTAGTGGTAGGGCGGAGTGCTTGTGTGAGTGTACTGAAACTAACTGTAAATCGGCAGGTGAGGTTACAAACTGTACACCAGCATGGCAGAGCTACGAGACAGGGGCTTCTAATAAAATAGCCTGCAAACTTGTATAGAGCCAGTGCATATTCTGTACAAGAAAGAGAACTTCATATAACTTTTACAGCTGACATCATGCCATACAATGCAATGTGACTGGCAAAATGGTTGACTGTCACATCATTGAGACAATGTCTCATCAAAGCGTGCTACAACACACTCTAGAAAGGAACGTGCTGGAATTGGCTCTGTGTGTGTGTGTGTGTCTCTGTCTGTGTGTGTCTGTGTGTGTGTGTGTGTGTGTGTGTGTGTGTGTGTGTGTGTGTGTGTATGTGTTCTCTGAAAAGGCAATGAGCAGTTAGGACAGTTCTACCCATTGGCAGACTTCCTGCTCAAGGGCAAAGAGTGACAGTTTAGTCTTGACAGCATTACTGCATGAACCCAGCCGCACAATACAACATAGCCAGCCCCACATACGAAGGAGATAAGCGAGTCGTCACTGAGTGGAACAAATTTTTATAAATAACAAACGCTGGCCAGGGAACATACTGTATGTATCAGAGATCTCAAAGCAAGCATGCCGATGCCCCCTCCCGACCACAAGACTGTCATAGTCATTATGACAAAGCAAATCAGGTTGCCTTCACACTGCAGAAATCTCTCTTTTGTTTAGAAAGCCTGATTTTGATGCCATGGACAGATCAGACCTGTGTGTTCAGGCATTGTATTGATTTTGTGGCATGTCTATGTTGTTTGCTATAAAAATGCCATAGGCATGGGCATGCTGCCCAGCAGTGTGTTTACCACAGCGCATCAGACATGACGTCAAAGATGTGATACATTATGAGTAGTGACAAACCAAACCAAAACCCACTTGAAATCTGATTTGAGGGTTCAGGCAGATTTCCAAATATTTTGTTTTTTAAATTATTGTTAAACTATATAATCAAAGAACTGCTAAAGAATGTTTATGAATTCTATTCAAATTGATATCAAATTAATAAGTATGCAATGACATTTGGCTTGGATATTGAAAATATTCAGTGTGTTTTTGCTGTTGCTGTTTAGACTTTCTACAAAGCACTCTCCAGAGAGAGAGAGAGAGAGAGAGAGAGAGAGAGAGAGAGAGAGAGAGAGAGAGAGAGAGAGAGAGAGAGAGAGAGAGAGAGAGAGAGAGAGAGAGAGAGAGAGAGAGAGAGAGAGAGAGACATTTTGGCAGCTTAGTTGCCATTTTTAAAGAGGTCCTTCTTAGAAAAAGACAAAGATGAAGGAGCAAGCAAGTGGTGAGGCTAAAAGAGAAATGGATTGGTAACAGGCCAATAGATTCAGAGGAGGAAGAACAAAGGCAGGTCTGTGGAGATGTTGGAGGTTAAAGCTAAGGGTCTGTGACCTACAATGAGGAGCTGTCTCTATGTGCATGTCCAAGGAGGTCTGCTGGTTGTTCTGTCCAGCAGGAGGAGGACTGGAGGGGGGAGAGGAGATGGTCAGTTGCTTCAGCTCCCGTAAAGGACTCCTCCTGGGTTTGAGTGGCACATTGCGCCCAGACCCTACAGAAGTTAATAATATAGTTATTGGGACTGACTTCGAGAGAAAGCAGCATGGGTGTTTTGAAGACAGCTCTTACATAGCTGAATAAAATGCAGTTCTGCAATGAACCAGCCTCATTCAAACCTGCACAATGTCTTTGGGAGTGAACCAATATGGATTTCAGGGCTGTGCTTAAACCCTAGCACAAATAGGCTCTTCTCCAGGACCATGTCACCCACATTAATAGTAGAACACCAGAAAGTCACCCTAACCACATCCCTCCAATCAAAGAAGAGAACTAACACTAACTGTTTATACTATACACCAGTGCTAAACAAAACATTATGATCACGTGGTGAGGGTCCTCCATACGCTGCCAAAACAGCTCTGCCCCACCAAAGCATGAACTCTACAGGACCTCTGAAGACCTTAGTACCGGATCTATCGAGTCCTGTAAACTGTTAGGTGGAGCCACCATGGTTAGGACTTCCAGCATATCCCACAGATGCTTGATCTGAATGAGATCTTGTGAACTTGGCCAGGACGACAGCACCAAACTCAAACCTTTCCCAAACAATATGTGCAGTATGGCAAGGTGTATCACCCTGCTGAAAGCAGCCAATGCCATCCAGGAACGCCACAGCAGTGAAGGAGCGTACCTGCTTAGGTAGGTGGAACGTGTCAAATTATGAATGTTGGTACTAGGGCTTTCCAGGAAAACACTGGCTAGAGCATGACACTCTCTCCACATCATCACTTCCTCAGTTAAATGGCACAGTCATCCACATGATATGAAAGAACATGAAATGTCCCTGGAACAGGTGGCCTTCTTCCTTTGCAGTGAGGGTTCTGATGCTCTAAAGCTTTGTGCCAATTGTAGGCACTTTCGATGATAAACGAGGATTAACATGGGGACTCTCATTTGTCTCTGGCAATGCAGCTTACTACACACACTGTGTTGTGGCAAGTTCCTCCTGTAACCATCATTAACAAAATTTTGGAACACCACAGAATACACTCACCGGCCACTTTATCACACTTCCTTGTATCTATGCTAAATGCTTTTTTTTCATCTACACTTACCATTCAGGTCCACTTGTAAGTGTGCCACAGTCCACAGCAGCAATGGAGTAGTGTCGAATTGAGTGGACATTGAGTGGACACAGTGTTTAAACAAATCAAGCTGTGCCTGATCCACTCACACCAGCACAACAGACACTAACACACCACCACGTCAGTGTCACCAGATCCACCACCTAAATAAAACCTGCTCTGTGGTGGTCCTGTGGGGGTCTTCACCATTGCAGAAGAGGTTGAAATGGTCTAACCAAGTATGCAGAAAATCAGATGGAGTATGGACTGTAATTGTATGCTTACAAACTGGACCTACATGGTAAACGAAGGTGGCAAAAAAGAGGTGTACCTGATGAAATGACGGGTGGGTGCGTCGTGTTATAAAACGCACTGAAATTTTGGGAACCTACCTCCCAACTTTAGTTACGTGTTTTGGTTTTTTTTGGCCCTTAGGTCTCACTTTGGCCACATGACAAAAAGTTTGAGTAACCCCGAACACACAACATGCATTAACATGTGAGATACAGTCAAAAAGGCGGTGCTACAAGACAGCAGTGAGAAGTATAATCGGTGGTCAGGAAAAAAATCATGTTTAGCATTTTTATTCACTCCTTTTGCGTTTCCTATCGAAGTGTCCATAATAATGTTTAACAACAAGCAGTAGCTTATGAAAGCAGCTGGTGTGAGGTGTCAGAGACAGGGTGGGGGTAGGGGGTGATAAAGTGTTTAGATTCGTGAGCGCCCATATGGCAGTGCACAGCAGTGCTTATTCAGCAGGACGGAACATGGCCATCATTTAGCATAGGTGGTGGGAGGACATGTGTCGACTCACACACCATGTGAAAGGCTGCGTGCTAGTGACTCAGGGAGGAGAGATGCTATGTGTATGTGCTTTGAGTAAAGGTGATGGATTCCTCTACTGTTAGCAAATCACTGATAAAGGCTGCAACAAGGAGCTGAGTGATGCAGCCGCATGGATACCTATCCTGGCTTTGGAACTGCAGAGTTCTAAAAGAGTTTGAAAGTTAGCTGAAATTTTTAATTAACAGTCCTGAATGCAGATCCGCCCAAATGCCGTGCTATCTATGTTACCTATGAATGTGGATAAAGCATAGACAAACTTGATGCATTATGCATTTGATAAAGATTTTGCATGCTTTGTTCGTGTTTATAGATAAGAGTATTTCGCACAGAATCAGGAACCATATAAGCAAACATTAGAGAATACTCATTAGGGACACGTTATGAAAACCTCACTTTGGATATCTGTACTGTCTACCAGCTCATGCTGTGAAATACAACAACCCAATACGTTTTTGTGAGCTTCCTAGATCAGAAAACATGGCATCCAACAAGACATTTACATTTGGCTCTCGTTCCTAGATCAAGTATGGACTCATTAGCGTAATACTTCATCCTTACAGTCAGCAAAAACTTTTATTATGAGAAGGAAATTCTCTATCTAGCTTCTAGTTGAAATGTTCCTGTTCCACCTTTAATGGCACCGCGGTTACATTCTGGGTCGTGTGGCATTATAATATCTCCTTCAAGGTGAACGGGAAAATTCTATCAAGACGCTGGCGACAAAGACAACTTCAGCTACATGTTGAGGAGGTTGCTCTGTTTCTGCAAGACAGGTGCAGAACATTCCTGTGAGCTCATTTTGCTGCTTCATAGAATCAGTATTGTTTCTACCCGTTTGCTAATGTTAGCTTTTGTAACTGCTGAAGCCCTTAAGGTAGATCTATACAAGAACCTGGTGTATAAGATGTGGGCCTCTTAATGCTGGCAGTATTTCTGCTAGGGGAATTCAGGCCCTTATGATATTCAGGAGAAAAACATATACAGAACAAAACATATAGGTTCTGAGCATTCTTATGAACTACATAGCTGAGATGATGTTTTTAAAAATCCCAATTTTGACACTGAAAATCGAGCCAAATAAAACTGAACCATGAAATGACACATGACTTCAGTGGTCTATGCAGGCAGTAAGGATTGTGTTACAAGATGATGTCACCTTAGAAAATGAAAAAAAAAAGGACTGGAATTCCAATACAGTGTTTTAGGGAGCTTCGAAAAAGTGGTTTCTGTGGGGAAGAGATTTTTCCTCTGGCATGTACTGTAAGCTTGCTAATTCTTTCATCCACAAAAAAACATACAGAACATACTAAAAGAAACTAAAAGATGGCATGATTAAATGGGTCAGTAAGAACTGCAGAATAACATATATATATATAAAGAGAGGAAGAGAAAATAATACAGAGAGGGAGAGTTTGCTCAATGGCAATAGTCTTATTGATTGATTAATTTAAGTGCCTGTGTACTATGATTTAATGCCCTCCAAACACTGGTCTCCCTCCCTCTCTCTCTCTCTCTCTCTCTCTCTCTCTCTCTCTCTCTCTCTCTCTGTCTCCCCCATTACTTTCTTTCCTCTCCCTCCCTCTAGAGCCAAAATAAATCTTGTCCACCCTGACTGGCTACCGAAGAAACACTGGGGGAGGAGAGATCAATGCAAGACCTTCAGATCTTCACTTTTTTCCTTCCATCTGCTTTTCGCTCTGACACTTGCTGCGGTCAGTGCTAGGTAAGCTTTTTTCAAAAGGGCCGTTTATAGTGCTGAAAAATTAACTTCTAGAAGCTATTATGTGCCAAAGATGCTGCCAAAAGGGCCTGGCGGCATGTCTAGAGTACAAAGCTTTTTTTCTGTAGAAGGTTTTTTTCCCCCTGCAATCAATTGCAAGCTGTATTTCAGCCCAAGGCTGATGTAACAGTAGTATTATTATTATTGCCCCTTCTACAACCATGGTGGAATGTATAAATTGCTCCATATATAAAGTTACTCGGTTAGCAGTGTTTTTTTTTGGGGAATGAATGATTCTGCACCAGTGCACAAGTTCCATTAGTTGACAAGTGTTTTTTGGGTGGTGATTCTGCACCAGTGCCAATGCCATTAGTTGCACAATGTTGTCTTCTGGCTGACCTCTCTCTCTCTCTCTCTCTCTCTCTCTCTCTCTCTCTCTCTTTTTTCTCTCTCTCTTTCTCTCTCTCTCTCTCTCTCTCTCTCTTTCTCTCTCTCTCTCTCTCTTTTTTTTTCTCTCTCTCTCTCTCTCTCTCTCTCTCTCTCTCTCTCTCTCTCTCTCTCTCTCTCTCTCTCTCTCTCTCTCTCTCTCACTCTCTCTCACTCTCATTTAGTAAGAGCAGGCTACAACCTGCTGAGGTAAAAACTGTGCTTTGGATTACACGTGGGTCAAACTGATGGAAGCCAAGATGAAAAGCAGCAGCAAATATAAACCTTATCAAGATTTCTCAAGCATTTCTTCATTGTGTATTAAATATAAACCCTGTTTCATACACAGAACATCAAAGAATCACAGGAGCTTTTGGAAGAGATTCCTTGGAGCACAATTATGCTAGTGTTTACGCCATTAGGATCTCAGGTTGGTTTTTCTCTAAAATACTTTTGCTTTTATTGTTTACGCTTATCACTGCGAACTAGCCTGCTGACATAGAAAGTTGCTCAGTAAGGCAAGCGTTCATCGTCCCCACCCCACCCCTTGCATCTACAGGCATCTTTAAACAAGACTGTTCTTTAGAATAAGACTGAATGGGGTATAAAATTAGTTATCAGACGTATGTAGAGTCTGAGAGGTAAAAGAAATCAGAAACTCCAGTTTTCTATCTGTCACTGCTCCATCAACATATTTACTCTAAACACCATTTTAGCAATAATATACATTTGGCACACACTGAAACTTTAAAAAAAAAAGCCTATATTAGATATTTATATGCAGTGAGTTTGGTATATGCTAGGGCTAAATTACTAATCTTATCTTTATAGTCATTGTGATATCAATTCCCTAGAGAAACACATTGTTAAAGGCTGTAATAACAACAGATCAAATTACATTACCCTTATACACAGGCAGCATGACCCAGTTAGACTGGTGAGAATGTAGCATTAGGAGGTGGGTCTAATATTAGACCAGTCAACTCTCCTGAAAAGGGAATTCAACTCTCTGCAGGTTGTGTGCTTTATCCACTGTGCTATCCAGCTGCTTACAAAGCACTTATATATCAATCTGAATAACTACTATCTTTAACTGCTAGCCTGTATAAATACTATGGACACAACTGTTTGGCAATTATCAATAATGTTGATAACAGTGTTGCCCACAGAAAAGTTAGGAATCACGTTTTGAAGGGTGATAAGTAAAACTTAGCTTAGTGTGCAGCACAACCATCAAGTGTGATTAGAGAGAGAATATTTACTGCATCCATTGGTTCATTCAATAGATCATTTTTCTAGGCTAAACATACAAACCACGTTTTTGCAGTACAAGAAACTTGCACAAATGCGTTTGTAGTTGTGCTTTTTTTTAATTTTTTCATTTTGTGCTTTTTTTGCACAAGAGTAAAAAATGATTTTGTAGTTTAAATGTTTTAATATATAATGTTCACTTTATTAAAACCCCTACTTTGTACTTCTATTCACTGACCTTCTTTATGAGTACCACCTACGTTATAGGGCCAGTATATTTACAATTATACGTGTACAGTTACAGACTGTGGGTCATCAGCTGGACTAGTCCATTTCTGACTACAGGATTGCTGCACCAGATATTATCTGGGTGGTGGATCATTCTCAGCACAGCAGGGTTGGGATATTATTGTTTTAACACTCAATAATATACTACTAAGTGCAGTGTGCACACTTTCACAATGCTAAAGGCAATGTGATTTAACACAATAGTGACAGAACAGAATTAAATATTAGAAATACATAAATATAAAATACCTATTGCGCTGTGGCGGTTGTTCTCCATTTCCTCCATTTTAAGCTCCAGAGCTGCCTCGGTTTCCTCCAGTGTGGAACTCGGGGCTGGCTCTTGCTTAAAAGTGATTCTAGGAACGGGCACTGGATTTGCTTCTGGTTCTGGCTCTGGTTCTGGTGTTGAGCTTGCTGGTGGCTCATTGGTCAGACTGAGCATGGGTTCCTCAGCCAGGCTGCTGGAGGCTGATTCGGCGGCAGCGTCACTACTGGAGCTGCTGCAGATGGAGCCGGCAGGCTCAGAGTCCTCAATACTGTGGCTCAGGTCGGACAGAGAGTCATCAGCCAGTGGCGTGGAGCTGAGAACCTGGGCGGTTACAGTCTTACCTTCTATCTGAGCCGGTACATGGACTACAGAAGCAGGGAGAGTCAGCACTGGCTCAGGGGTGCTAGGAGTCGGGGTGGGTGGGGGAGCCGGGGCTTTACGCTTCTTCATTTGGCTGTCCGTTCGTGGTGAGCCTGGCTTTGTCTAGACAGAAAGGAAGGAATAGACGGAGATTTTTACCTATTTACATAGTTAGGTGCAAAACAGAATTATGCATTACAGTTTGATTTGCACTGGTTATCTTTTTGGATTTGAGTCACACACAGAAACTGACCGCAGACTGAAGCCCTAAGCCTTAATCAGGAGTTCTAATGAGGGGATTTAAATTTGATCAATGTTATTGCTAAGTGAAAAAAACTAATATAGAATGTAGACCAAATCTAAAGTTGATTTATTATTTAACTATGTTCACTATAGTCAAGTCACTGCCAAACTTATTTAACCAGACTGCTTTGCCTGCTATTACCCTGCAGTACATTAAAACCTTCATACCCTAAACTTACCTGAAGAAAACATATACTGAACTAAATAACTGCAGGGCCTGAAATTTAAAAGTCCTTTTTGAGAGATTTATTGCACAAGTTCCACTGACTGATGTTGACCCACATTACAAATAGAGAACCTTCACTCCGCAGAACTAAAGCTATTAAATGGCTGTCAAGCTCTGAAATACTCTTTTGGCTGGAGGAGGTGAATGAATTCTTCTGCTCCTGCCAAAGGGTTACAGTAATTCAAACAAACTCACATGGCCTTGAGTCTAAGACCTGTAGTGGCTGAAACCAGATTGCGAATTCTGTAAGGAGAGGTCCAGGAGTTATATTTATCACTTA
The DNA here is from genome assembly GCA_024036415.1 of Prochilodus magdalenae. Taxonomy (NCBI): domain Eukaryota; kingdom Metazoa; phylum Chordata; class Actinopteri; order Characiformes; family Prochilodontidae; genus Prochilodus; species Prochilodus magdalenae. The sequence continues at coordinate 591,252 of JAMWET010001785.1, forward strand.
AACTGTTACATTTTTGTTCCTTAAAAATACAAACACAAAGATCTAGATCTATTCAAGCTCCCATCATGTGGGGCTTCACCAAATAATCACGATGCAGCAAAACATGGATAGCATTGTATGTAACCTTCTCTCACCAGTTAAACTTAACAATAGGCTTCTACTCAAATCTTATTGATTATTGATATATTGATCTAACAGCTTATGCCTAGACACATAAATAGCGAAAACTATATGTCAATATGTGAACCTTTTGAACGTTTTCCTGTGCTATTTTTTGTATTTATGAAATCTTTCTGGTATTGTATTTTTTGGTACTGTACCAAATGAAGGGAGTGAGAGGACCAGACGCAGTAATATATATATATTTTTTTTATATATCTTTATCACTCTTTATGATATGCCAGCTATGTATACCATGTAGAGGGGCCACATCGAATAGAAAACTGTATTGATATTGGCATAGTTAAATTAGGAGAGTCTGGTACATAGAAATGACAACACTATTGTCTCCTCAATCAAATCCAAATCATTTACAAAAAAGGGCAATAAAATGAGCCAATTCCAAAATTCAATACGTCTCTGTAACAGTCTTGATGTATGTCCCTAAAATGTACATATGGCAAGGAAGCAATAGCAATGAAATGGCAGAGAAGGCTGAAGTTGGCTTCGTATTTATCAGAATGTTCTGTTCCACTGTAAATGCTACTGCTTGTACAGGTCAAGGTGGAATGGAAAATTCACAAGTTGTCAAACAGGAAAAAGAGAGGGGCGGTTCCACCTTTGTTAGCATTACAACCCCAACCCCACTTTTTGACGGTTGAAGCAGATCATCCTGAGCAGTTTCATAGTGAGCAGATAGCAGTATAGGTAACATTAGCTACTATTAAGGTCCAATTGATATGCCTCAAATACTGGTTTTCTATTCCGAGCTTTAGGAAAGTGGGACCATGCATTTGTCTGACTGTTGCAAACTTAGTAGAATTATGAAATAGTGAAAGATTGAAATTCACACTTGTCTTCTATTCTCATGACAGAGTTTTACAATCCCCACCACTGTGCCATCGCCTCCATGTTACTCCTCTTATTAGTCCAATTATGTGTTTATTTTCATTGCCACAAATTTAAGTTCTTTAAAAAAGAAAAAAGCAGGTAACACATTTAATAGGAAATTATACCCAAATATAATATAATATCTCTCAGATATAATTTCTCTTTTCAGTTTGTCATTAGAATCTGCAGGAACATTTTTCATGCCTTCAAAGCTCAGCCTTAAGTCTTAGTAAAGGTTTTTTGAAAGCTACACATTCTTTCAGCCTCATAGTGTCTTCTGAGTTGTGAATGCCATGAACATAAACTGCAGATGACAAAAACAACGCAGGCATAGACATAAACAAGCTGCTAGAACTGTCCCAGAGTCCATGCAGGCACAAATGTAGGTCAGAGGTGAGCAAAACACTGAACTCGAAGAGCCCCACATACACACACAGGGGTACACTAAGGACAAAGGAAGTGGGTCGACTTTGTCTTTTACATCGTTTGACATGTGCCTAGCCTGTTACAAACATCTCAGTCCTACTCTTCAGAATCAATTTTAACGGCTTACTTCGGCTGTGTGCACACATAGCTGTTGCCTCACAGCTAGGAGACCCCCCATGCTGAGGACTGTGTCAGTGCTGTGGCGATGACCTGAGGGTCACCCTAAATAAATGTGTTGGGCACACATATGGCTGAGTTTGAGGACAAAGAAGAGAGAGTGAGATGGAGAGAGTGGGTCACGCTAACAGAAGGAATGTGTCATGGGTACAGTGGGATCTTTGCTCTGTCCCACTTTTTTAAATGCAATAATTAGAGAGAATGGCTCATATGAGAATGCAGGCTTTTCGGCCTTTCATATGTAAATGCATGGAGAACATAGTGTTTATGTCCTGCGCATGAATGTTTGAAGTGGTTTCTTCAACAGGAGTTGAAGATGAAAATGCACTGAAGCCACAGAAGCTGTATTCAAGGTTTAATGCAAACATTACTGGATTCACTTTTTAGTTTTTACGTTTTTCTGTTTTTAACTACATCATTTAACAATTCCAACCCTGAGCATCATGGGGCCAACTATTCACTATAAGGGAAATTACACCATGTCTAATACTTGAATGGTGGTGTCCAAACCAGTTAATTCATGTTGGTGTATAATCCCAGATTTCTCCCAGAGTTGGTGAACGGAACCAGATATCTGAGGACTTTAATGACTAGTCTATACTACAGTATAGTTATAGCAGTAATTTGTTAAAAATAAGTTGCCTGATTCCCAAAAATTGCCATGATAGGTTTGAATTTTGTTAAAAATGTATAACGGTAAATGTATTACAGGTACACTGGTCATTTCTGATAGTAAATATAAAGGCTACAACTGAAATGCAGACATAGCTTAGAATGTTTGGACGTTAAGGCTGCATATTCAGTGCACTTTAAGTCATGCTAAGTCTTACAGTTAGGCGGGCATTCGATTAAAGAAATTAATTTGATGTAAATATTTTTGGATATAGCATTACAAAAATGTGCATTGCTCTACAATCCCTTTATTCTTACAATAAAGGCAAATTCATCATAGAACTAATGCTGAATCTCACTACAATCTGACTCTCTCTAGACCAAGTAACTAGAAAATTATTTCCAGTTGATGTGTAATGAATGTCTAATACATGTCATCGACCTTTGGTGTAACAAATGCTTACACTCATCACTATCCCACTGCCTTTTTTATATTTATAATGTCCTGTTCTGAAAGTATCTTTGTTTGGGCTGCCTTAGTCTAGGAGAACAAACTTGCTTCCGCGTCAAGGATTTTCTATTTTTCTCTGTTCCATAGTACCTTTTTTTATACTTTAACTTTACCTTTCTCTCTATTCATTTTTACAACACACTTGTCAATCCATATGAACCGCTGGCTACTACTAATGCAAAAAAGGGTTAATTGTTAAAAGCTTCACTTAATAAAATGCTACATTCCCATATTAAATTAAATGCGAATTTTACCGCATTAAATATTGAATTCCAATCTTCATGCAGCTATCAAGATCCATTTCCACTTCGGTTCGGCTAATGTGATTATTTGACACCATTCTGTAACATAACCAAATAGTATGTTTACACAAATACCTGATGTGCTTTCTACATCCACTTCTTTTAGAAAACATTGTTTTAAAACATGCTTGGCCACTATGCAGACTATACCTATACAGTCCCTTCCAATTCAGAATTGCTATTTCTAGGATAAAGTTCATATTCAAAATAAATAAACCCCCACAATATGAGGTCTTTAAGCACATTTAAATGCGCATGTACACTTAAGGTACGCTGTATGCCTGCAGCACATGCTTAACCTCGTCACCCCAAACCACAAGAATGTGGCTACTACAAAGGAGAAGAGAGTTAGGGGAAAGGAGAGACGAGTGGGGAGGGGAGGGGGAAAGGAGAAAGAAGAGGGGATGCAAGGAGCTGGAAGGGGGGATGATACAAGCGAGGCAGTCGGAAGGTGGGGGGGTTGCATGATACTGGGTAGGAAATAAAAAAGGCAGGTAGAGGAGGCAGACAGGTAGAGCGGAAAAACACTCTTAAAAGTGAATGTGCCAAAATGAGTTTCTAGAGTGATGCCACAGAAGAACTAAAGGCTACCTTGTAAACTTGTTCTCCTTGTATCACAACTCCACTATCCAATGCACAGACCACAATGAGGCTCTCCCTTTCTAATTTTGGATCCTCTCTGTGTTTCTTGTTCTCAAGGAGTTTTGCCTGACACTGTCTCCCTTAGCTTGATCAATAAGCGTATGGACTTCTTTGGCTCAGTCTCTGTGGTATGAGCTATATCAATCAAACAGAACAGAATTGAACTAAGTCTAATAAAAAAGGGGATGGGAGGCGAGACAGTACCTACTTGTACAGAAGGGTGAGGAAGACAGAAGAGAGAGAGCTGGTGAGAGTAGGTAATTATAGTGTGTGGGAACCATGACCCTGCCACAGGCACGCTGAACTACAGGGTTCTGTTCCACAACAGGCTGGTCAGTCATTCATTTCCCCCAGGTCTCAGAGCAACAATGCTCAGCCTCAACATGAACCTACACGAATCTTTGTCACTTAGGCCGCGTTTACACAGCAGGTCAAAGTGCAAACAAACTTTATCTTCATATGTGACACAGGTGAATATGTGCGGCAGTGTGAAGAAAGCAAAGAACAATGTCTTTTTACTGTGAGCTTAAATGCATTCATTGGAATTTCACAATCACTACTGTAATGCTGGCAAAGATGAGCCTGAAACCTCTGGGAGTGGACATACATCCATGGGCAGGCATGGCTGATTACGTCTGGATGAGTGTGCCATACACAGCATTGTTCTTTAGTGCGTGTGCATCAGTTTAGGAGCATGATCAGTTTAGACTAATGTGAGTCAGATTAAAAAAAATACTGTGAACGGTCTGACGAAAAAGGAAATCGGGTTTAAGTTACTTTTTCCTCCTGTGTGAATGTAGCCTTGGTGTTGAGCAACTTTGCTTCTCGATATTCCAGAAACATAAATGATCAGAAAAGACTAAGCTCATTCTAGATAAGATGATGCAAAACAGCAGTGTTCTCAATACACATTGGAGGAACAGCATAGGTCCAGTGAAACCTTGAACAGCTTGTTTCAAAACAATGTGGTCTTTTAGACAATGTGTGGAACATTTTTGACAGCTCACTACAGGGTCTTTGTCATGAATCCTTGTACTGCAAAACCATCACACAAATTCTGCAACGGAAAAGTATATGCCCCCAATCCCAAGATTCTGCAAGGCTTTTGCCAGGTTTTGAGAGCAGAAGAAGACAATATATGTAAAATGTACAGTGAGAAATGTACAGACATTGGCAACTATCTTATCCAGTATTTATATGGCCATTGACACCCTGAGTATTGGCCATTACCAATCTTTATAGCGTCTCTAAAAACTACTATCAGCCTGATACCAATATCAGTCAAAAATCAGTCAACCAACATGCCACCCCTAATTACAAGGCAGTCTTCGGCTCTTCAGAACTGGTACCTATTGCTATAAATGCTGAAACTACAGGGATGTGCAACAAACCAGACTATACTGATACGTAATAAGTGCACCATATTACAAGAACCAAAAAAACAACAACATTTTTTTTTAGCTTTGGATAAATATCAGTGTTTTATACCAAAATCTGTGCAAATCTGTATTATAGTAAATGCCTCTCTTTGGAGCAATAGAAACTATTGGCTGTGCATTAAAATACTGATAGAAAGGCAAAAGGTTGATACAGCTTATTGTGCAATATGACATTCTCACAATCATTTATGTTATAGATTAAAAGATTTATGACTTTGTATATATTGTATATAAAGTCTCAAAATGAGTTTGCAGTTGTAATGTCAAAGTTATGGTTCCACTCTCCATGAAAGGTGCATCTAACTTTGCTGGGTTTTGCCCCTTCTTCTTATAATCCTGTGGAATGCTGGCTTTGTGATGATGAAAGTAAAGCAGGCTCCTGCTGAAGCCCAATCTGTTTAATTACACTTGTACCCTACTCAAGATCTGGAACATTTCATTTATTTGCACTTTTACAATTACACCACACACATTCCAGTTCTAATCCACACACACACATACATTTTCACATACCCACACACTCATAGCGATGGGTAAGCATTTCAAAGACATTTCTTTTGAGATAATTTACAAGATCATTTAGAGCATTTATTTAACAGAATATAAAATACATTATGCTATATATTGGAGACAGACAACAATACAGATATTCAAATATAGCCAACACAGCAACTGTTGGTATCCTCCACTGTCTCTGCTGTCTCTTGTTGGACAAAGTTAAAATGCGTAAATAGACTGACCAGTTTTTGACATGAGGCAGGGCACCACCAGCTCATCTCCATAGACAAATTACAAACAGGAGATTACATAATGGGTGTGGGAAATAGTTACCCCTCTGATAATTCTGGGTTTAAGACTGCTTCACATCCACATCCTAACTGTACAACTACAGCCAGTTCCTCTGTAGGTCCTGCCATCTACTTAGCTAAAGGTTAGAACTGTTCCTCACATGGCGGTAGGCACAACATCTAGCTAAGCCTTGCAAAGCTATGGCTCAAATAACCCTGGTTCATGACAGTAACTCTGGCCCTTTCTGTACTAACACACTTGCAGATGGGTTATGGTACTCACCACCATGTATGAAGTGACTACCTTGCTGGCCGTTGCATGTTTAGGCCTGTCTAGCTTCTCACACTTTTGACTAGATGTGAGTGCTAGTGAGAAAATGGGGGGGCCCCCTATCCCAACACCCGTAGGGACAATTTAAAAGATGCGCCTCTGGCATCTGATATGGTGGCTGGGAGGTGCAAAATAAATTTTCAATAACTAAAAACTTTTTTCAAATAAAAACTTTCAAAAAACAAAAAAAAAATAAGAAGAAAATAAAAATAAAAAAATAATTTAGTGCTTCTTGCAGATCCTTGTCTCAACGGTGGTAGAGAAAATGGTGTTTGGGATGTTCATGACATTAAAGCATGTTTGTCCATTAGTGAAACGCGTTTTAGACCTATTCTTTCCGTCAGAATTCGCAGTTTGTGAATGTGCTTTGATAATGGTAAAAGTGTTTCACGGCTTGTAAATTTGTTTTTACTGTTGTAATTTTGTTTTCTAAAATGTAATTTTTCATAGAACTCATTCTACAGGGAATATGTTTGTCGTACATTAAACACAAACTAACTTTCTCACCGTTTTTCATCTGTTGGGAGTCAACCGTGTTGAATAAAACAATGCAGGACAGAATATTGTTGTCAAGTTTATCCACAAGCTTTACTATTTAAAGAAATGACTAAGCTATGACTTTATCTGTTTGGTTGTTGTTAAAACCATCTAAAGCTTTTTTTTTGCCATTTTGAGCTCAGCCCATTTGTACTCAAGGATCAAAATTGATATTCCAACAATCCAACAGTTTTCATTTTGAGTCCTCAGTTCAGGAAAAGGATCCTACCATCCGACCTCCTGGAATACAGGGTGTATGATTTAAAATTACCATGTCTCAGGACTTTTTATTCTGAAAGCTTGTCAGTGGTACCCAGGCCTAATTACAGTTGCTAAGCTAAGAACTGAGAATTTAGTTTTGATTTATTTGTGACAACACATCACATTCTTTTAGATGTTAGGGAAAACGTAGTTTTTACTTTACAGTATGTTGTAGAAAGCAGTGGATATATTTTACCAAAGATGACAGAAAAAAGTCTCAAAAAATAAAAACATCTTAATGAGTTCAGAAAAGTAATTATGGTACTTCGTTACTGTCCAGCATAGGTCTTAACCTGAGCACAGGTGCCACAGAGTTTACTGTGTGCTTTTCATGGTTTCTGGTGCTCATCCAGAAGTGAAAGAACAACCCCAAATGCTTAACACTACAGTTCACTTTGACCACATCAACTCCTGAGGATGACCACAGAAGACACATGTCACAGCTGGGGGCCTGAAATGAAATCCGAAAGCCAGGGCATAGCTCTGGACTGATAAGAAGAGCCTCTTTTAGTGGGAACGCCTCAAGGGCAAGGCTCATGCACTGGATTCCTTTCTGATTCCATCTTGCATTTTATTTCAGTAGATGTACACATCAAAAGAGCCCACACATTGCCCAAGAACAACACTCACACATCTATTCATAAAGACGAGCATTGTGGCACCAAGAACCATCTCCTTCATCCCTGAGAACACAGTGTTTTCTTCTGATGAAACAGAGAGAGCAAGCTGCTGTAAACAGTTTGTTCCATTCGTCTCATCTCACATCGGTGGTGTCATGCTTCCTTGTTTTCCTCAGATTATTTTTATCGTACCCCTGCAGGTCACCTTCCAAGCTCTGCTGTGCTACCTGATCGCTCCTACAGCCAGCTGCCACTGCAATGGGTGTGGACAAGAACACCCCAAAGAGGTGACATCATGAGGTCAGAGATGCTTTTGAGGGGAAGGAAAGGGTGGTGGCTGAACACTCAGCGCCAACATTTCTGCAAAATGCCCAACATGACCCCATGTGCCAGAGGAAGAATAAAGCGTACCAGAGTGGTTTTGAAATGACTCATTGTCATTTAGCACATTAAAGACAGAGAGACAACTGGCCAGTACTAATATAAAGGCCCTGTGTGAGGCATGCTACCCCAGGTTTGCTAATCTATTGACACTGATTTTGGCTCATTTATCAGATAAATAGTACAGTACAAAGCAAGACAACCCAATCTCAATCTCAATGGAGTATGAACTCCTAACTAAACCCTTCAACTCAGAGGGCTATGGAACAATTACTTAACATAAACTTTACTGATTGGTGTATGTGTTGTAGTTGTGAAAGGTTGAACATGTAAGAAAGATATAATATATTTTTGAAGAATTTCACATTTTCAAACCTTTAAGCTTTTTCATGTAAGGTTAGCAAGAACAAGCCTTATCGCTGTACCTGACTGACTATATAAGGTCATTTTGTTCCGCATGCTTTTCTGACTGTGTGCTGTTGTGTCGGTAGAATCCTTTGCAAGCGAAGTATGCCTCATACAGGAGGTCGAAAGCAATCTGAGCAGTGGGAAGAGCTTAACAAGGGTAGCATCGTAGAGTTTTGGAAAGCAGGATGGTCTTATTGACTTACCATGCACCATATTGGTCATGCGGACATATATGTAGAGTGACCAAACAGCCATGACTGTGGACATTCAGCGAGCAGTGATGGCATCAAAAAGTTAAGCTGTTAGTGCTAGCACCGTTAGCAGACCGCTGCACGATGGAGGACTACATGGCATTGTCGCAGACCATTACAACAACTCCCTTTAACACCACGTCACTGCCGAAGACTGAAGTGACTTAGAATGGCAGCAGGTCATCTTAAGTGATGAGTCCCACTTTTGTCTTGGTGGTGACGACCAGTGAACCTATGTGTGAAGGCATTGTGGTCAGAGCCAAGACAAATGGTTTGTTGTCACACGTTGAGAAGACCTGGTGTCACTCTACATCCACCCCTACTGCAAAATCTCCAGGAACTGCGTGAGAATATTCAAGATGCATGGGATGGATTATCACAGGCCACTACATTAGATACACCTCCTTGTATCTACTTTAACTACAGTTCTACTCAGGACATGTAGGTAAACTCTGAGGAACAGTTCTGCTTCTCTATGTCTATATAATCTGAGCAGGGCAAAAACTGCTGCTGGATCATGAGGTCTTATTCTGAGGAGCTTGAAACACACGCCTCATTTAAGTGAGTCGAGTTAATCTAAAGAGGATTGAGACCCACTGAAAATGCCTCTCATCGAAGTCATTAGTGTTTCTAAGAACCGAGAAAAAAATACTAGCAGAACGGTTTCCAAATGTTGTAGTATGCATGGTACAGATATGGTGGTCAATGAATAGCGTTAAACATATGAAAGCTCTATAGCTGTAGAGAAACTGTGCTAATAAAGACTTGCTTAAAACTCGTGCCAAATATGTGGCTTAACCATCAGAAGTCAAGAGTCATTATTATCATTTTGCTTTATGACTTCAGTGTAATTATCTAATTACATATACATGCTGCATCAACAAAATCAAGACTGTGTGTCTTTCGTTTCTGTACAAGGACAAAACCCTAAAAAATGTGAAGGATGCTTTTACTTTTTGAGAAAAAAACACTCCTAAAAAGATGGGTTCTTTAGCAAAGAACATGGTTTTATAAAGAAACATAAACAGTCAAAAGACTTCTTGCATGATTCATGATGACTGAAAAGTACTGTAGATCCTTTAATATAGAAGCTTTTTAAAAAGGCTTTGACACCGATCAGCCTTAACACTAACCACTTCAGTTTATCTGCACCCATTAACCATTTTATCAGCTTCGTTTACCACACAGGTGCACTTTCAGTTCTACAATTACAGACTGTAGTCCATCTGTTTTTTTCTGCATACTTTGTCAGCGACCATCACCTTTTTTTAATGGTCAGGATCGCCACAGGACCACCACAGAGCAGGTATTATGTGAATGGTGGATCATTCTCAGCACTGCACTGATATTGCTGGTGCGAGTGGATCAGACACAGCAGTGCCGCCGGAGTGTTTAATATTAACATTGAAAGCTGAAAGCTATTAGACTTGGAAAGCTCTGATGAATACGGCGATGCAAAATTTGGTAACACTTTATTTAGCCCATGGTAGATGCTTTGTAGATGTTTAACTTGCATTTATCTTCTATTTACCTACATTTCTAAAATATATACCTAACAGTCCACAGATCATCTATTCTCAGTTTTGTCCTTGACCTTGACCATGCCAGGTTATCTGTTGCACGCATAGTTTAACATAACCAGGCTTACACTGAATAACTTTTACAGTAAGCTTAATTTATTTTGAATTTCTGTAGTTTGTCAAGTTGAAGATGCTAAAGCAGCTAGCTGCCCATAATTCATCTACATCCAGGCGACAATACAAGAGCATTCGCTATACTGCATGCATCCATTTGTAACAGATGCAAATGAACTCTAATGACGATAAGTTAAATACAGATAGCTATAAAACCGGACAGTCAAAAAGGACAGAGAGCTCCGTTCACAGCTCACCGAAAGTGTTCACCTGCCATTTATATATTAGTCTTGTGACTTGATGTGTCATGATATTTACTTTGATATTGTAACATAGACTTTGGGTTTTACTAAAAGGGCACTGTACCTGAGTAATAGGGCAATAAAAATAATCCAGCCATTTATTTTAGGGAAGCTGGCATTTAATATGTGCTTGTTTTTGAAAATAGGTAGAAACACACTGTACAATTCTGCAATTTGACAATGTTATCTACTGGTATTAAAGTCAGACCTTTTTTATTCTGAAGCTTTAGATGCCACATACGTCCACAGGAAATGCGCATGCTTGTATTGTGTTGTCTTTTAATGCAGTGTAATTTGCCAACATTTATTAGCATTTTCTCTTTAAATTATTCCATATTCTTCCCTCTTTTAAACTCTTTATAAAGATACTTGACTTGCACTAACTTGACTACTGCTGAGCCATTAACAGCATCAAAATCTTCGGTCACCAGAGGATAATGTAAAGTGCCACAGCTGGTTGGCGCGGGCGTTATACTCATATAATGTACACGTGATGCCAAGATAGCCCTCCTGCTGGTCTGTATAGTTGACTAATTAATAAGAGTCTTTGTAGCATGTGTAGAGACTTCACAAGCGCTGTACTGAGCTTGCTGAGAGCTTTCTTCATGTCAAAGAGAAACAGGCTGACGCAAGATGATGACCTCTACTGACCTCTTAAACACCTTCGCTAATGCCAAACCCTTGCACGCACACACAGCTCAGGGACGCAGGTTAGAGGTCAAAGCTACGGAACTCACACAGAGAGCCTCTAAGAAAAATGATACAAAACCGTTACTGTTACAACAGCGACTGAAATGTGACTGAAAATAAAGTCTGTCAGTTGGTCAAATCAAGTTCAGAACAATGTTTGTTGAATCCTTGTTGTTTTGATCTGTGTGAACACTGGAAGCGCAGGGTCCTTACAGAGGATCAGTAAGTGAGGGGGTCTAAAATAAACCTGAGACCCAACATCACTCCAGCAGCAGCTGTCCTCATCTGACTGCACTCGGATTACACCAGAAGCCAGAGAGAAAGCGGGCGCAAGAGCAAGAGAGGCAAGAGAACAAGAGACAGACTCACAGACAGTTTGATCCATAGAGATTAAGAAAAAGACATCAAGTAGGAAAGAAAAAGAAAAGAAAGAAAGACTGAGAGTCAGCAGACAGATATACCAAGAAAAGAGAAAAAGAGACAGGGAGAGCGATAGAGGGAGTGAGAGAGAGTAAGAGAGCAAGAGACGTAACCTCATTTGCCTTGACCCTAGGCTTCTTTATAACCCTTCGAAAATGTGATTAGATAAGGTATGCAAGAGCTGGTCGCGCATTTCACTCGTTTTGCGATCATGTAAATGCAAACGATCAAATGCACATTACACAGAGCTGCACTGAAAACTGCAGACAGACTGTTTAAATTGGGAGGAACAGAGCAGATCAGGTGATAGTGGCGAGAGAGTATGTGAGAATGAATGGGGTCAGTTTGTGACTGGATGGCCTAAATCATGTGATACAGAGAAAAGGAAGGTTTATAATGAAACAATAACCTCTGACCAAGTTAGGACAGCCAGCAACATCACTGGATCAAGTGTCTGTTTTTTCACAGTCAGTTACTCTGCATACATGCTGAACAGTGCACATACGCACAGAGCACATGACTTATCTCTGAATAAACAGCGACCAGAGGCAGCCTTCTCTCTTACACAAACACACACACACACACAGGTGCGGAATGAGGAATGATATGGAGCAGACTGTAAAAACACGCTGTCGTTTAAAAACTCATTTGTTCTTCCTTTATTTGCCCAGAGAACACATGCACGAAATTTGCAATAATCCACTGATGATACCTGAAGAAAATCAGAAATGTTTTATGAATAAAACACAATTTAAGATTGTGATTGTGAAAGATAAATATTATATTATCAACAAACATGGTTCTTCCAATGTTCTTTACTAAAGGCAATGATTCAGAACCATGAACATTGAAGGAATTATTTGAATGCTTGAAGTCTTCCTCAAATAGCTAAAGAATCTGTTGTACAAGGTTCCATGCAGAAACTTTCTAAAACTGGTTCTATATAACATGAACAATTGTTACTTTGTTACACTGTTTTAAAAAAAAACTTCCAACATTATTGGTGGGGAAGCAGAGGTCTGTCCTGGCTCCAACACTATTTGGATTTTTACAGCTCTGCTCAAATACATGATTGAAACTGCCACAGAAGGCATCTATCTCTGCAAAAGATAAGATGGGAATCTCTTCTGTGAAGATCCAGAGCGAATACCAAGGTGCTCATTAAATGTCTTGGAGATTTCCTTTTTTGCCAATAATGCTGCTGTCGCCACGCACACTCACTCACCCAATATAGTCACCCATGACCCACTTTGTTGATGCCTGCAAGGAGTTTGGCCTCACGATCAACTAGAACAAGACACAAGTGATGGGTCAAGCCATCCATCAGCATTCTCAACTATGAATGCGAAGTTGTCCATGAATTTCACCTTGGACAACCTGTCTCTTGAAAATGATATCAACAAGCATTCTGGAAAACTGCATTGGAAAACATTTACTAGGCTGATGTGGACATCCCGAGCCACAAAGCTATAGGTATACACAGTCTGTGACACTGTGGACAAAACTGTGGCTCAACACATTCCATATGCAATGCCTCAGGTAGATACTGGGCATCATTTGGTATCTACGACAAAGACTCCAACAGCAAGACTCCAACAGCAAATTGTTTGAGTTGGCAAATGTTTGTGTTCACTAACTCATGTATGACAGACAGCAGAATACTAAAAGTCCTTCTCTCATTGATAGCTGGTGACTGAAACGATACAAATAGGATGACCCCAGGTACACTAAGATGTCTGCAAGCGCAACCTAAAGGCCCTCTCCATCATTGTGAATTTCTGGCAGTCATTCGCATATAGACAGGTGTGCCTGCAAGCATCAGGAGAATAGGCTTGGCAGGCATAAGGCTGTCTTGATGGAACAAGCAAAGGGCAGGAGAGTCCACAATGAGTACTGTGTCTATAAGGCTGTACCTATCTCCAGGTTCTGTCCTCATGTTCTGCTTCATGTAGTACAGAAGGAACTTTTACACCTTTTTACGCTTCACAGCGATGATTCATAATATCACAGAAAACAATCACCTACCCACAAATAATTATTTACAGCAGTTTAGCTCTGGACTGACTGGACTGCTTATGGAATGCAGCACAATATAACGACAGCCAGTCAGGTCATTTACATCTATCAATCTTAAAGACACAGTCAAACAGCTTGTTAAACATATATGGATGAAATGGTTAAGTAAGATGGCTTATGAGTTTTAAGTACATAAAACAACATAAACATTAGAGTAAATAGAAGAATATCTTTAAATGTTTGAGTACTAATAATAGAACTGCTTGAGAATAGCACTATACTTAAAAAAGTCTAGTAGCATTGGTCTCTTGTTACTTTGGAGAAATGGGGAAGTAGCCTTCTGTTGAGGTACTCCAAACCAATCAAGAACATTCTGAAAAGCTAGGTGTCCCCAAAAGTTTTATGGGCAGATGTGATGAGGTTTTGGTTGGCACCTAAGCTTCAGAAGGGATAACCACGAGTGTACTACTAAGGTTTCTGACAAAACTTGGAATGGTTCATGTGAAAGTAAAACCAGAGAACGTTGGTGAATCACAGCATGGTTTTGCAAGAGCATAATGTTCTTAAGAAGCAGAACTGACACACACACGCACACACACACACACACACACACACACACACACACTCCACACTTCCAGTCAGAGTGTGATTACTCACTGCATACTTCCTGCAGTCCAAACAAACCTGTATGAGCCTGTGTGAACGTGAATGATGGGCAATATGCATGTGTGTGCGTGAGTATGTGGTCACAACCCTAAAAAAACGAATTTACTATACTACTCGTTTTACCTACGGTGCAACATATTTACTACACTTATGACAATAACAGTATTAATACACATTTAAGAAAGGGGCTCTTTAAGGTTTCATTAGTAAAGACAAAAAACACACATAAAATCATATATAGTCATATATAAAACCATGAGCACCCAAAAAGCCTTTACATGACTAAAAAGGTATTTGCATTATGAAAGCATTATTTAGATTGATGGAAAAAGTGCTGAAGATGGTTCTATATAGAACAGGTTGAGTTCCTCTTTTCCTACAATGTCAAGCTTATAACAACCGAATAATCAATTTTGGTGCCATATCGAATGCTTTTGTTATGCAATAGCCCTTTAATCATACCTATATAGAACCATGTCTTTACTAAGGAACCCTTGAAGAACCATCTTTTTTAATGATGGCCTACACTACTATTAACACAGATAACATTCTACAGGTTTAAAACAATACAAAGCTCCCACATCATGGAAAGCAGATTTTTTAAATAACATTTTTTTCATAACATAACATTTCTTCCAAAACTCAGAACAGTGGTGTATACGCAGTGTTCATGTGAAACTAGTGTACACGTATAATTCAAAGCTGAAAGCACAAGTGTGTTGCTAATCTTTCACTTTAGAAGACAATATAGTTCTGTGTATGTGGGTGTATGTGTATGCTGTTCTGTGCTTACCTGTGAGGCCAGGACAGCAGTGTGTGTGTGAGCTGGAGGAGGTGGGGGAGCAGGAGCTCTGCGTTTTTTGGGCTCTGTTTTGGGAGATACTCTGGACAGATTCATGGCCGACTGAGACTGACCCAGAGTGTTGGGCCGTACCTCCACACATGGACCCCCAACCACAGACAGACCCTGACAAAGAATAAATAACAGTTACACTCGATACATGAACACAAGATCACTTAGTATTATGCTATGTTCACATTCCAGGTGTCATTGCTCGATTGCCATTGGATCCTTCTAGTTTTCTAACTTACCTACTTATGGAATCAACTCAAATCAGTCATTTATGTCATTTATGTCAATGGATCTGTGTAATGAAATGGCCTGCATGCACACATGCTAATCAACAATGTCACGACAATGAACCATGTGCCTCATAAGCAACAATCTAACCAGCTTATTTAGGTGTTATCAAAAACACTTATTTGCTCTAACCAGCTCTCAGCTTTTCATTATCTGAGCAAGACAAAGTAAACACAGGCCAGATGGGTTTACTGGAACATGTATTTGATCAGATCACAGATCTGATGAGCAAAAAGATTTGATCAAGCAAAAATCTGATCAGATTTGCATGTCCACCCAGCTCTGAAAATATGAGACTTGTGTCATGTTAATAAAAAGGGGGAAAGGAAAATCAGATTGTGTAACCTTGTAAAGTGAACATGGCCTTTCAGATCATGAAATTAAAGCCTGAACTCGTCCCATACCCGGGGATAAAAGTTCCTCATATGCAGACACCTTGGTATCGAGGCATTTGAAACGTTTGGTTAGGAAATCAATTCTTTTTTCTTTGTTTTTTTGTAGGAACAATGTCAGCTTAGTTAAAATGTAAAAATTAGCTTCAGATGAAAAGTCCTGACGATTGTGATAAAAACACTTAATTAAACATACAGCCTGGGCTTTTCACTGGTCCCTCCAGACTTGCCTTTATGTAGCCAGTTGGCATTCTAAAGCAGGTAACACTGCCGCCCTCCATGATTCCCTGCCCAGGCAATCACACAACACTACACAAATAAGAGCCCTTGAGCTCCTAACGCTATGTGCTTTCCTCTGTAACATAAATTCAATCTGGATAAGACTGCCTGCCAAAGCCACACATTTCATCATACAGTGCCTATCGGGGTTGATAAATGTAAATGTGTGTGTGTGTGTTAAGTGGTCAGTTGGTGTGAATTTGCAGAAACAGTCCCAATGCTAAGTATAAGACAGTACGCGCAGTGAGCCAGCAGACACAGCTAACTCTGCTGTACCTCAAGCCCCGCTGGGCTCAGGGCCACCGCATTTAAAAGCCAGGAGGTTCAAGCCTGCCACACACATATACTCACACAGTGTGTGGAAGAACAGCAGACAATATCTTTAAACATCTTTTCTTAGAGTGTAGATAGAGCTCTTTCTCTCAGCCTTTGAGTTCATTAGATTTATCAGCAACTGCTTTACAGTGCGTGGTTTATTTGTTTGATAGCAGTCTCTTACTGTTTCCTGAACTAGACTAGTGCATTTAGTCTGCTGCCTAGGATCCTACGATCGTTCTTCTTTGTCTGCAGAGAGCATCTTAAAAGGTTTCATTTAAATTGGTGCAGACGTAATTACTGTCATTAAGAAGAAATAGCTGAGTGAACATGTTAATTGTGCTCGATTTCAAAAAAGTGTGACATTAAAATCAGAGAGCAGTAACGAGTTAATTCATTTTGATCTGTATTACGTAGCACATTTTTTATTACATTGTTTACAGTGTTGCTTTTTGTAAATATACCCTCATTCCAAGTTAGATGCCTCAAAAAAAGGCTCCAAAAAAGCATGTTTACCACTGTGTTGGCACCTTTCCTTTTAACAGCACCTCAGAGAAGTTGGCTGTGTTTATGGACGCTGTTGATATATAGCTTTCACTCTGCATATTGCAAACTAAATCTGAATCAGAAACAATGCAAAACAAGTGAAATGCCCCAAATCCTTGCAGTCACTTAGTGAAGTGCTAATTATAAACCACCGGAATATCTGTTGATGCATTATTGGCGAGTCTTGACCCATCCATGCTCACAAATTACTAGGCCTAAAGGACTTTCCTTTTACAAAAAGATTTTATAAAAGGATTCTGCTTGTACATGTAGGCATGATTGCATCACAATGTTCCTAGTCTTAAACGGACCCCATCTCAACTTTCTGGAAAATGCTGTAAGCATCAATTTCAGAATAAATGTACAGAGAAACAAATATGTTGTATTGTTTCCTTTTAACCTCAGGTCAGTTTTGTTTTTATTTTACCTACGGACCCTACTTTTTGGAATTAGGTATGTAATACACATAGGTTTAGTTTCTGGGGGAGACTCAAACGTGTTTATCAAAACCTGTTTATCTTAATTATGGAAAGGATGCACTGAAAAAGAAAACTAAAAAGAAAGACAGAATACTTTTAACACAAAAAGGTCTACAACTACCTGTAAAAGTCTAATGAAGTCTACTTTGTAATGAAAAAAAGAAATAGTGATTCAAATTATTGATTGTTTTTGTTTTGTTTAACTTAGTTTGACAGTTGGAGTGTAGCAGATCAACAGTAAACATGTTGGTCATAAAATATGTCACAAATTGACAAATAATCTATAACTGTATTCGGAGTAAAGAGTTGGCTAAAAGGCCAGGAAGTTTTACACATGAGGTCTGATTCAAATGGAAAACATGACATTGTACTTAACATGCAGAATGCCAAAAAAAGCTGTATCTGTGGCTAAGCTTTTTTAAATATTGACGAATATTCACAACAGTTTAGCAGATTAGCATTTACTTTATTAACTTGGACCTTTTTCATATTTCTTTAGGTCTTTTTTGCTTTTGGCCAAGTAAATTTTGTTCTTGTCCAAAAAAGTATTAAGCAACACTAGATTTTTCAGTCATAGTCATAGACTCTGCTCCACAATTATCACATCTGAGGCCAGAACTGTGTGCATAAGGCATTCAGATCTCACATCACCATCATATCTGCTGTTTGCCTTTCATATAAAAGGCAGAATTAAAAGTGTAAACGTGTGTTTTTGTGTGTGTGTGTGTGTGTGTGTGTGTGTCCCAGGTCATGGTGTTCTTCTCTGACCCCTAATCCTGGTAGACTCTAGCTCAGCTCCAGCACAAAGTTGCTTCCAGTCTTTCTACTTCCTTACCAAGCTCTCTCACAGAGAAATATCCCGTCCACATCCGCAGTGTGTGTGTGTGTGTGCAGAACCTCAGAGAACTGGCTGAACGCTTCTGAACACTGCTGTACATGCACACCCACCAGTCCTGGCCAAGAATGTCTCAGACGCGACACGCAGACACACACAGCTCCATAGGAGACAGCTCTGTTTACTTGACAGAACTCCAGCTTCTGTTACCAACTTCAACATCTACACTTCTTCCTCCTCACAGCACAGTCTCTCATGCTGCTACTTCACTGATAGCTTTGTATCAAGTTCATATTTCCCTACTACTGAATGCCCTTTTTCTCCAAACTCCAAATTTAGTCTGGAGACTGCACACTGTTTACTTGAGCATGCAATATACATATGCAATATTACCTCACAGTATGGTTACAGTGACTTACAGTGGATATGATCAGTAAAGAACACTGTTTAACTGGATTTATGGCAGCTCAGCGTGCTGAACATTGAATTACGTGCACATTACAATGCACAATGAACATGCATATTTACATTAAATATAATTATATATTTAGTTAGGTGAAGAATTATATTACAGTGCACTTTTTACTTGCTATATGCACAGGCCCAAGCACTGTATGCCTTTTTCTATCATACAAATCATAATAAAATAATAATAGCAAATACATAATAAACCTCTTCTTCTACTTTTACTTGAGGTATGCCTGAAAGCTTAGAGTCTACATATTTGTAGATTTTGAAGATTTGCCTAAGTGTGTTATTTTGAGTAGCTTATGTTAATGAGAAGGAATGGTAAATTAATAATTGAGTAATTATTACGGAATAATTCATATGGAACACACTTGGTTTCGCTGAAAAAAAAAATAGCACTATAGTTATTAAAAAAGGTAGGTGTAATACATACATTAGGCACAAAAATGTGGACATGTACACACACACTCTCAGGCTCCTGCTCTCAGAACGGAATGTTCAAAGGAGGAATTGCGACGGGCGGGTTATGTAATAGAGCAAAAAGAGCAAAAACTCCCGTTTTTGGCTTAGCTCGCTGGTAGGCTGCACCTTAACGTGTGTAATTAGAGGGAGGCGGCTTCTACGACAGCTCAGCCTGAGTGTGTATAAACACACTGAAATGTCTGGCAGCGGACAGCAGTTGGAGAGGATGCACAACGTGCAGGCTAGGAATGAATTATGATCCCTGAAGTAGCTAGTGTGCATGTGTGGATGTATTCAGGAACAGAGTGTGACTTTGACTTGACTTAAAGAAGGGGTGGAGACTGTCTGTACAATCTAGACGTGCCCGAATTAGAGGGAGAGTCTGAGCATGTGTGTGTGCGTGCTGCAGGGGATGATATTTCAGTAGGGCCCTGCTAAAGCAGAACCTTCTATAGCAGAGTATATTTGCACTGTAGCAATCCTCTGTTTGGGCTGTATACATATATGAATAGTTCTCTAGAAGTTCTCTTGCATTTACTTACTTGTCATCAAAGTACGCATTCATGCATAAATTTAGGGTCATGTGACAGATATCCCTTGTGCACCTTACATAAACCAAAAACAGACACAACGCACGAGAGGTAGAGCTGGACTTCTGCTACTAAAAGGAACACTTTTCAGCTCTTACAGAGAGGAATGTCCAGAGTACACTACAGCCTTTCTAAATGGAAAGTTCTCACATATGGCAGAAAAAGAGATTTTATGTAATGGTCCAATCCGAAAAATCTTACAAATGAAAAAAAAAAAAATGTCAGCAAGCGATGCACAACGATCATGAAATAAGAGATGTAAATATGTCCAATGATAAACCAAAACTTCTGTGACAACAGTTGTAGAAAATCATGTTTTATAAGTCTTTAGTTTTATTATTTATTATTTTTAATTTTACAAGAAGCAAGGTCCTGTGCAGCAAAAGGCTCATTTTCATTCTTTTTTTATTTTATGGCCTGCAATTTGCACCAAAGGTGGATGGACCCACAGAGCCCATTAGTCACAACCTGATTACTTTGTCTTTACTGCCATCTAGTGGCAC
Organism: Prochilodus magdalenae; assembly: GCA_024036415.1. NCBI lineage: Eukaryota > Metazoa > Chordata > Actinopteri > Characiformes > Prochilodontidae > Prochilodus > Prochilodus magdalenae. The sequence goes on from JAMWET010001785.1 coordinate 611,726, forward strand.
TGAGAGCTAAACAAATAGCAAGGTCGCCCTGTTGGCCTTCATTTTCAGGCAAGGACTGCTGCTCTGCAACTGTCAAACACATGATAGAATCTGATATGAACATGTGATATAATATTCAAGGTATCTCTGAATACTCTTAGAAATACTAGTCTAAATCAGTTCATCAAAGCATATTATACCCAATATCATAAGCTTGTTTGTACAAAATACAACCAGACAAGAAACAAAACATTCCATAAACAATCATTTAAATATTCCAGAATACATTCAAACTAAAGCAATAAATATGGGAGAACAGAGCAAAAGAGGTCAAAACTAGATGCTGGAAACAAAGTTTACAATGAATTTGTAGTAGAGAAGTGTCGGTAGCTTAATTAAAAATAATATTAACTTTGCTTAAACATTTGTTTATTTTATAGCAGAGAGAAATTGTGTTCGCTTGTGCTCCGCTCTCCCTTACTATTTACAGTATGTGCTATTTGATTTGTTTGATTTGGTCAGAGGTTGTAGGAGAGTAGAACAGAGACAGGGAGAGGCAGAAGGCACTGTCTCTACCTGTGTATGAGTTAGTGTGTTTTAGTGAAAGGACAGAGACACAGGGTTAGTACTTACATTTTCGTAAGTGTCTGTATTTTGCATAACACTATCATCAAGATCATCCATGTCCTCAGAGCTCAGCTCCTCAGTCTGAAACAGGGATGGGAAGGCTAGCACATAGCATCTACACACACCAAGCAGTTAGGGGGTGCTAGATTCTACATCCTTGACTTTCTAGGAAACAGCACTAGATAAAAGGGGGATGTATTTTTGCATTCTGTAATATGGGTGGGCAATATGCAAAAAATATGTCACCAAATATGAAGACTTTCAACCAGTAGTTCTAAATAAATAATTAAATAATTAAATACATAAAATACTTCACACACTACACAGCAATGATATCCAACCGGTTTCTTTGAAACTGTTAACACCAAGCATTTTGTGTTTTGTGTCTGAATTAAATCTGAATAAACATGCACATGTTCTTTCCATTTCACTAGTTCATACAGCTTTTTGTTTAGAGAAACTTTATATTCCCCGTCTTTAGTTTGTTTGTTTGTTCTTTTACCTGCTACCTTCCACCTAGCAGATTCATTACTCAATCTCACAATCGTATATGGATAACAAAAAACGCGTTCGGTTTACACTTTGAACTGTTAAATGTGGTGAAGATCTGTTTCTGACCACCTCTGAATGTAGCTTGAGTGATCTGATCATCACCCCACCATAAGGCGTCCTGGGTTTTCACCAGGCTTTTCATGAGGCCAAGCGAAACCTGAACCGGTTCCAATCAATGAAAATGCATGTTATTGCAAGGTGTAAACAGGCCCTGGGCCCTCAGGTTGGTGAGTGTTCTTTGAATAATGATGATATCTATAATATTTTCAGGAAATATTTTGTGATGATGATAACATATTGTCATATTGCCCAGTCCAGCTTTAAAATGTTAAGGTAAAATGAGGAGAGGAGAGGAGAGTTTACATGGCCCTAATATTACTGCATATTATTATTATTATTTTTTTTTTTAGTTTATTTTCTTAATTAAAGCAAAGGTTTCTGAGAAAGTGCTCATGGTAACATCCTTTACCTTGGATCTTCTTCTGGTAATCTTGAAGAATCCCAAAAGCCCCTTCTTCTCCACTCCGGTGGCACTCTGAGTATTGGAGCGCAGAGACTCTGCTGGAAAACAAACAAACAGAACATAAAATGTGGCGTCTGCAACAGTTCCTACATTCTGTAGGAAAAGGCTAAGTCTAGTTAGTTTCCTGCCAGCTTATGTTTACAAATGTAATTTGACTAGAGGTGTTCAAACTTTTGCATCCAACTGTGTGCAACTTAGAACCTAAACCTACCAACCACTCAGAGTAACAATATTAAACATAATGCACAGCACACATGGATTCCTAATAAGCAGAACAGAACACATAGCTATATCTGAACATGTACTTTAATAGAAGGGCAGTCACTACCCACTTTATTAGAAACTCCTACCTCGTAACTCCCCTGTAGCACATGTACAATTAGAGACTGTAGTCCATCTGTTAATGCACAGTTTGGAATTGATGTCTTCTAGTCCTTCATTCATGATCAGATTCTGACTACAGAGCTGCTCTTAGTGGTATTCTTAACTTAGCAGCAACACTGCTGTGTCTGATACACACATGCAAGCACCACAAACACTACCATATCAGCTTCACTGCCGTTCTGAGAATGATCAAATAAATATCTGATCAACAGCAGTCCTGTGGTCAGACCCTGACCAGTGATTACTGAGGTAGCATTGAGTGGCATTAATTGATAAGTGACTGTCTGTAATTACATTATTATGTAGTGGCCCAAAAAGGAAGGTGGAGCTCAGAAAGTGGTAGCACAAGGTAGGAATTTCTGACACTAAATATGGTGTAGTTTCATATGTAAAGTACATAAAAACACAAATAGGTTTGTAAATGGCTGGATGAAGCTGTTCTATTTTCTAAAACTACGAAGTGCAGATGCTCCGCAAAATTGCACTGTCAAGCTGCTGGAAAGGGAAATGCAGTGCATTCTGTGTTTACCACACGTGCACCATATTCTGATACATATTTTCGCTGCCTGAGCAGATAAAAACTTTCTGTACAGTATTAGGTGGAGGAGTTTGTGTTTATTACAGGCTTTTTAAACAGATTAACAAAGCCTTCAACTAGCCCATATTTTGCACTCTATCCCACCTCCTCAAACTCTTATAGAATTCCCTCAAAAGAGAATTCTTTAAGGGAATGCGTTTTGTAGAGGTTCAGACTGGACACCTCTGCACAAAGAAGCGTCACTCTCCCAGTAGATGGAGCTACTCGCCTGTGTTATTCCAAAGCCTATGTCGCAACAGACAATTGACACAACATCAACTACATTCCAAAACCATGTTCATCAGCTGTTTAGTATGACAAACTATGAACAAAACAATGACAAAATACAGTATATATCCAACTATCAACATAGCTTGTTAGTAACAATCCAAGCATGCTCCATAAACAGCACTGAGATGATTATAATCCAACATTTTCCCTCAAAAAAATGATTCAAAAAGTGCAAAATCTGTATTGTGAGGGAAAAAGTGAACTACAAATCATTTAACTAGGTGAGAAGCAGCAGCGGCTATGACAACTCAACACCAACAGCTATGTCAAGAGCAATACCTGAGTAGTTAAGGACAGGAGCCGAAGCCGTTTTAGGTTGGAGAACTGGAAACAAATGACACCAGTGGGACATTTAGTGCTCAAAGCAGAGACAAGAGAGCGCTAGATATACACAGAATCCTCCCTGGAGCTCAAACACTGCAGAAAAAAGGTCAGTGGCCCAGAGAGTGGCAGTCAGTGAACTCTGCATGTCTCCAAGAGTTCAGAGACCCTGTAATGCAGATTTAGGCACCATTCACAATTGCTAGAGTGCACAACACAGACGTGATAGCTGTTAACTCTTTGGGACCAAGGCAGTTGTGATATTTACAGTTATATGGCCTGCAAATCATTAAACACCGTTAGTTAAAAGGCAACTCTTTACTGTTCAGGGTTATGAACTGAATGCTATCAGAGAAAGCCAAGCCTTGAAATTCCACAAAGAATTCCACAGCAATACTTTTACTATCTCTGATCTGCTATCAAATGAATGGTGGACATTTTTCCATTAAAGGTAAACATACTGCTCCATAAAAGCAGAGATAAAGCATGATAACTGCTGTTTCTATTCTGATTTAACCAGCTACAGAATATGCCACATCTGCACCGTAAAAGGGAATTGGAGGTTTTGGCAGTCGTAAGATACACTCTTAAAGTTGCTGACCCTGCTGTCCTGCCTGTGGTACTTATGTTAGGTCTGGGGCATGAGTATTTTTACCCAGCTTCTGGTCCAGCACATAAAGTTCACGGATGTCCAGCTCAGAAAGGGACTTGCGTAGGTCCAGCTCGTAGTTGCTAACACTGTCTCGGAGGAGGAGCACGTGGGCTGGGTCGAACTCGCACTTCTGGCAGATGACTGGCACAAGGCTTTGCAATGGCACTACGGGGTTAACCCTCACCACTGCCTTCTGACCACGGTGAAAGTTCACCACCAGACGCACGGTCTTCTGCAGAGGAGAAAGTGAGACAAAGAATGAGAGAGGGTAAGGGGAAAAAGTGAGAGAGATGAGACAGAACTTCTACACAGTCTATAAAATCAGAAAAAACATGTGCAATCACATCTGGTGAGTTCCAAACAGAGCCAGAAGAATGGAAGGATGGCAAATAGACAACTAAAAGGAAAAGGTGCACAGAGTATATTTTTCTGGATAAAGAAATGACACCATCAGCTTTAGAAGCTTTATTTGTTTGTTAGCCACATTAGCCCCTCGGGTCCAGGGAAAAATGAAGCAAACTTTGGACACCAAATAATCTACATGTCGACTGAAATTACTTTGTTGGCCACAGTACATGTACTTACTTCAAAGTATTAGCTGTCCAGCTGGGGTCACCCAAAATGTCTTGTCCAATTTGCCATATTGTAACATTGCAATATAGTCAACAACTGTTTGTTATGCACTACTTGTATTCTCTGTTGTGTGAAAACATGTACATATATACGTATTCTGTTGAGCTATTGCTATAGGAAACATGTTTTTTCTATCTGGATTGTGTACGATGCAGCAGATAAGTGCACAACATGTTTTTGAAATCCAGCAGAGAAACACACAGGAGCTGTCTGAGGACTGCAGTCAGGAAAAAAGTTTCTAAAACAGTATTGTATACCGTCTACCTCTCCGAGATCTGAACCGCTGATTATTAACAGGTAGACTTGTTACAGAAGTTTCACTGTGTGAGAACACGGCCCACACACACACACACACAGACGTCAGTGGCAGAAGGTGTCAGACATAATTTGGTTGACCACACACTCATGCACAAACATACACGATTCATTGAAAAAGTACCGGCCCGATCTTGTTTTTTTGCATATTTGTTGCACTAAATGGTTTCAGGCGCTTGAAAAAAACCACAGTGTCGTAGAAGTGCAATGCGAAGAAATTGTTTTAAGGCTCAGTTCATTGGTTGTAGAAAATATAGTTATGCAACACCTAGTATCACCTATGAAAGTGGTTACTTTACTTTTGGCACCAACTATACCCAGACTCTTCCTGTAACTACAGACCTTCTTCATCGCTGTGGAGGATTTCTGACCCACTGTTCTTGGCAGACCTAGCTATGTTAAGTAACTCTGGAGGGCTCTCCTGCCAAAACATTAGCATGCTGATTGAGATTTTTTCCTTCTGAACTATTGAACTTTCTCCTGTTCTTTGGATCAATGTCTTACCCTAATAGACAACTTGCACTTGCGTTTCAAATCATGGACTAATACCTTCACCAGCAGGATTACTGTTGGAGAGCAGAATTATTATATGTTTTCTGGGTTCTTTTGTTCCAAGTTTTCTGCTTAAGGTTTTTTTTTAAATGACTAAACTAAGTCTACACTACTTTTTTAAATATCACTTAAACTTAAGAGATCACATTTTTTCCTGTTGCCTTATTTATCAGTAACTTGTCTTCACAAAAAATGCAAAGTACTTGCATTATTTCAGGTCAGACCAAAACCTCATAACAGACATATTTATTTTGACAAATATGCAGACCACAGGCTTTTAATGTCCACAGCTCACGATTAAAATCTTAGTTCGCAGTCCAAATATTGTATATCCTAACATTACTGCTGCCATGACAACAGCAGAGGTCAAAAACCTGCTGAGAGCCACTTGCTGTTGCCAAAGGTCAGCTAGAGAGAAAGAGTTGACCAGGCCGCACAGATAGAAAGAGAGAGGGACAGCAATAATGCATGGTAACTAAAGGTACGCCTAACATTAAAAATTCACCACACATCAGAAGGAGGAGGGAAGAGCACTCAGAGGAGAAAGAGAGAGAGGCAGGACACTCGAGAAGAACGGCTGCCATCCACTTTAGCCGAGGCACTGTACCTTAGCTCGAGTCTTTTTGGGAGCCGCTGGCTTTTCCAGCTGCTTCAGGCCAGAGAGCAGAAATGGGGTTAAAGGCGATAATGCACAGACAGAGCTTCAGAGCCCAACACAATACAGCACCAGGAAAGACACGTTCAAACTGTAAGCTTGCAAATAAAACAGCAGGAAATTACTGGGTAATGCACACTTTCTGTGTATACACAGTGTACACAACAGAAATTAGGTTTAAGCCCTATTTGAATAGGATATTTTGTGCATTAAGATTTGGTGTAATGTGGCACAGTTGAATGTGCAATGTCAGTCATTTTTTATGGAATAACCGCTTGTGTGTCGGTAAAGACTCCAGCACCATATTTCCTACTATAAAACAAAATCATGTTGCTATACTATTGAGAGGTAATCACATTATTTATAACATAGTTACATAAGAAATTGCATTCCATTTACAAACCTACAGTTCCTACTTTCTCAATTATTTCAATGCCAATGACAAAAATATGTCAAGAGTGGGTTTTCTTTCTGCAAAACATTTAGTTTAGTTTTACTATCATTAGAGCTTCACAGTCAAAGACTGGATTCACACACTCAGTTATCAAATTATCCCAAAACAAACCATCATACGCCTAAACAAAAAAAAAAAAATAGCCAAAGCAATATCACAAGACACCAATACTGAACCAAAATGAAACATATCTAGCTGACTCTAACAACAAATCCCAACCAAATATAATTATCGTATATCAAAATCGATCTAGGCATATGTATTATGTCTCTTTGGAGATCTAGGGTAATTATAATAATGATAATTTCTCAGTAAATTGCAGGCATAAAACCACAATATGTTTTTTTAATGCTAGCTTTAGTAACAGTTTCTAAGAGTTCATCCGCATTGCAGGAAGATCGCATGCTTTGAGAGAATTTGCTTAAGTTTATGTGATGTGGCATTTAATGAACTTATAGTAACTTAATTGCAATTACAGAAGCATTCTATATGAGTATCAAGCAGAATTCAAGCTTGTTCACTGGAGTTCGAAACAGTCTAAGTTCTTTATCAGAAGACTTAACAAAGCGTCACACTATCCCGTCAGTAAAAGCGGGATCACATATCAGCACAGACTGTCAGCAAGGAACAGGAGGTGATTACTTTCAAGGTTTCAAAGACGACCCAAGGAGAATGCATAAAAGAGAACAACAGTGACACTCCATCAGCACTCGGAAAAGCCCCTCACCTCTGGCACTTTAGGAGGTGGTTTCCTGACCACTCGTTCTTCAGGTACTCTCTCCTTGATCAGAGCACAGGACACATCCAGAGTGCCCAGTAGGGCGTTGGGCTTGAAGGCCACAGGTTGTGCTTCAGGAGACAGCAGCTCCAGAGTGTGATATGACGGGTTCAGGTGGTACTGACTGCACAAATCCACCAGGAGATCCATCAGAGCCTTCCTGTAGAAAGAGAGAGAGAGAGATGAAGAGGGGGGGAGAGAGAGAGAGAGAGAGAGAGAGAGAGAGAGAGAGAGAGAGAGAGAGAGAGAGAGAGAGCGAGAGCGAGAGAGAGAGAGGTATAAGGTTACCAAGTCTTTAGTGCCAATAGAAAGACGTGTATTTATAATGTGATGCAAAAGGAACTGAGAGAAACGGAGAGTTTCAATATCAAGAACTGTTAAACAGAATAAAAACAGGTGGAGGAGTATGAAGTCAACAGACTGGGTATAAGAATAGCATTTGTGTGAGGCAGAGCCTCTCAGAAGCCAAGATGGGCAGAAGCTCACCAATCTGTGAAAAATGGTATCTAAACATTGTGGAACAATTTCAGTAAAATGTTCCTCAATGTAAAATTGCAAAGCCTTTGGATATCCCACCATCTACAGTAGAGAATATAATTAAATGATTCCGGGAATCTGGAGAAATCTCTGGGCACGAGCGGAAGGCCAACAGTCAATTCTGGGTACTCTTGATCTTCAGGCCTTTAAAAACAAGCATGATTATGTACTGGACATCACTGCATGGGTTCAGGAACACCTCCAGAAAACACTGTCTGTCAACACAGTTCACCATACAATACACAAATGCAGGTTAAAGCTAATTCATGCAAAGAAAAAGATATCAATGCTGAACAGGATATAGAGATTTTAAACATATAGGGAGCATATGTTTAAAATCTCTATATCCTGTTCAGCATTGATATCTTTTTCTTTGCATGATTCAGCTTTAACCTGCATTTGTGGATTGTATGGTGAACTGTGTTGACAGACAGTGTTTTCAGACTTTTTCAGGGAAGGTCTTGCATATTTCAGCAAGACAAACCACATACTGCATCCAGCACAACAGCATGGCTTTGCAGAAGATACGTCCAGGTGCTGAACTTGCCGGCCTGCAGTCCAGACCTTTCACTAGTAGAAAACATTTGGCAAAGAAGACCCAGGACTGTTGAGCAGCAAGAATCCTACATCAGACAAGAATAGGACATTCCTGTCCCACAACTCCAGTAATCGGTCTCACTTCCCAGACGCTTACAGCCTGTTGTTAATAGAAGAGGGGATGTTACACAGTGGTAGAAATGGCCCTGTCAGTTTTTGAGATGCGTTGTTGACATCAAGTTCTAAATGAGCTAATAATTTTCATAAAATGGTAAAATATGTACTGACTGATATGATAAAACCTGATATGTGTTCTATGTTCTTTTGCGAATAAAATATGGTTTTATGAGATTTGCAAATCATTGAATTCTATTTTATTTACATTACATGACTGCTTTGAAAGTAAATTTTAACCAAACCAGTTCATAAGCTGAGGATAAAGTGCTACTGCAGACATTTTAAAGGGAGTTTACCCACATAATGAGGGGTGGGGGGGATAAAGTAGGGACAGTAGGAAATGTACTAGCAAAATCATTACTGTAGTAAGAATTCTTTCAAATAAATTATTTTGAAATCCTTGAATTCTTTAAAAATATGAAACAATGCTGAAGTTGGCTTCATGTGTACCAGTTTTTTTAATGACATTAGGTGAGTTATCTTAATGCATAAAAAGCCTCATGCCCTTTTCCACAACATTCTGTGGAAAAAGTAATAAGAAAAGGTACATAGAAAAACAATAAAGGCATGAAGAAATAAACTTTTCTGCAGCTTGTTTCGCTTTCATTTGGCTGGGTCTGTATAAAGGTACATGAAAGAAAAGATTTCTTATGAAGTTTCACAGGTTTTTGTTTTTTTACTGCAACCACTTGTGAACAGATGCAGGGCTAGCATGCAAGAACTGACTTTAGTTTTTTTCCAGTAAAGCTTTTTGCTGGTCTGAAGCAAATGAACGTGTGAAACCACAAAATGTGGCTTGGAAAGCTGTCACACGCACAGAGTACAACAGTGCATAAGTGTGCATGGATGCACATTAATAAGCAATAAAAGTCTTTTTATTAAATGAAACTCATTTCTACCCTGTAACTACACCCACCTAGCAATTCATTAAGTACACCTCCATGTATCTACTCTCATTGTTCATCTTATCAACTCTACTTACTAAATAGGTGCACTGTGTACTTTCTCTCTATGCATACTTGGTTAATCCCCTTTCAGCCAGTTCTACAATGGTCAGGACCCCCACAGGACCACCACAGAGCAAGTATGTGGGTGTTGGATCATTCTCAGCACTGCAGTGACACTCATGTGGTGGTGGTGTGTTAGTGTGTGTTTTGCTGGTGTAAGTGGATCAGATCAGTGCTGCTGGAGTGTTTAAACACCTTAGTGTCTCTGCTGGACTGAGAATAGTCCACCAACCACCACTATCGAACCAACAGCGTCCTGTGGGCAGCGTCCTGTGACCACTGATAAGGGACTAGAGGATGACCAACACAAACTCTGCAGCACCAGATGGGCCATCATCTCTGACTGTACATCTACAAGAGGGACGAGCAAGGTAGGAGTGTCTAATAGAGTTGTCAGTGAGTGGACGCAGTGCTTAAAAACAGCACTACTTTTTCTGATCCATCATAAAAGAAGGTGTACCAAAAGACGCAGCCAATGGGTATTTAACTGCATAATGTAACATGTCCTAAAAACATTACCTAGTTCTACTGTAAAGACATGCCAGTATTTGCTGTCTCTGCACAAGCCTACTCACTTTTGCTGTGTGCACTGGTCCCCACATTACAGACACTTCCGATCACTTTAATACTAAATAAATATTTTAATACAAATTCATATTACAGATGGACATTTCATCTTTATTAAGGAAATGTATCTACATTACCTTCAGTTAGAGCATCCTAAACTACTCGATCAACAGGTCAACCAGTCATATGCACACAGGCGTAACACAAACACACAATCAAAACGATATTAAAACCGTTACCGCTGCTGTTACTGATGTACAACTAAACTAAAACAGAACTAATGTGCCATAAACTGCACATGAAGAATATTGTGAAAATATATATTATAATGCACTGAGTGCAGCTTTGGCTCCTTCCTGTAATGATCACACCTCTGATCTAAATGACAAATTAATGGAAACTGTTGACATTCTCGCACCAGTCAAATGGCAGAAACTTGCATACTCAAACATTCTATGGATGAATGAGCAAAAAACCACCTTAAGCAGAATGAGTGCTGGGGGAGAACTAAACTGCAGGGACATTCCGAACTTCTCAAACAGCAAATCTCCACCTGCAATAAGGCTATGAAAATATCCAGTCGACCCTCTCTAGCGAAATTTATAAACACAAGGATAATACCCCCTGCTCCACCACAGACTGACCAATTAGCCCTAACAATTCTGCTAGTGCACCTCATGGCAATTTATCTTCTAACCGGCAAAGAGTTCACAATCCATTTAAAAACAAACAAACAACAAAAACAAAAAAAAAACGCCATGATGAGACAGGGTATAGCTCAGCAAACAAGGTTCAATAACCTTCCTGATAAGGCATCTACATCAGTAATGACATCTTTCAGGAGCTTACAACTGTTATAAACACATCCACACAAGTTCATCCACGTGATCTTGATCAGGTCTCTACTTCATTGCTTAAGACAGATTTGCGTTCACTTTTATCCGTCAGCAGATGCTTTTCCAGATACTTTTAAACATGCTTTGGTGAAGCATCTACTGTAAAGAGTTACATGGATCCTTGTGTATTAAACAAGACTGTTTTAGACCTACATTAAACCTTCCGTTTTAAGTAAAGTCTTAAAATATAAAATATCAAACATTTGAAATATATGATATGACTTATAAGATTTGAATCCAAATTGACTGAATATTGGGTAGGTGTTGTGAAGTACCACAAGGGGTAGTTTTAAGGCCTTTCATTTTCTGTTTGTCCACGTTACCTCTAAATGACACTAACACACAAACATATAGATGTCTGTTTACATTCTAACACATAACCTTAGCTCTGCAGATACTGACGTTTTGAAACTACTTGCAGTAAAACACAGAAAGCATTACTCTTTTTTCTAAGTTATTATGGTTCTAAACTGTGGAACCTTTAAACAAATGTGCATAATTTTAAGAAGTATTTGTAAACGTATATCTTTAACTGCAACTTTGCGTTTGTTTAATAGTCCATGTGTAATTGGTATATACCGTATTCATTTGTGTCTTTGGCTCATATGATTTTGAATTAATACTAATAGATTTTATTTTTTTATTGTTAAGTGGGCTGAATGACCTTGACATGACAATGTGTGCTGTTTAAAAAAGCTGTCATATTACAATGCATTCTTGAGCCTTTTAACTAATCTAACTAAGCTCTCCTTTAAAGAAATTACAAAAGCACCTTTAACTACTGTGTAAATAAAATACTGTGAATGAAATACTAACAGCTACTTCTGTCAGAACTGTTTCGTGAACTGGAACACTGACAAACAGTCACACAGAAGCAAATGATGTATTTTATTTAGTTATTAAATATTGCTAGTTTAGAAATAATGCTGTTAATGCTTTTGGTTGAGTGTGGTTGAGGACTGTGAGATTTGAAGGACTCCTGGGGGTAGGAAGCTTTAGAAGCCTAGTGGCTAGTGGAGAGCAAGGTTCAATCTTAGCATGAGAAGAAACAGCAATGATTTGATTAACAGTAGGCTGAGTGGTCACAATAATCATTATCGTTTGCATGATGATGATGAAGATGATGATGATGATGATGATAACTTATCAGTGCACTGCTGTTTCTCAGTGTCTGTTTACAAAGTAATAATAAGCAGCCACACGGACAACATTTCCTTATTATTCACCACCATTGATGTAACATTTGATCTGGTTTGTTTTTATCAAGATTAACACAGGAAGGTGGAGGGAGGCATGGTGAAGTGGTGGCGAAGTCTACCACATAGCTAAAGTTATGCTCCCCATTGCAACAATAGAACAACAAGGCTTTACATGTTGTATATGCGCACACGCGCACACACACACACCCACCCACACACACACACACACACACACACACACACACACACACACACACACACACACACACGCCATTCAACCTAAAATTATAGAGACAGGATTTTTGCTCCACTCTGCTTACTAAATAGGAGCACTCTGTAGTTTTACAATTACACGCTATAGGTCATCTGTTTCACTGCAACTTTGTTGCTCCCTTTTACCCTGTTATTCAATGGTGCCTGCTAGGTTCTTTTGTGGGTCCTCACCTCTGAAGAAAAGGGTGAAAAGGGGGATAACAAAGTATTCAGAGAAACAGATGAACTAGAGTCTGTAATTGTGTAGTATGTTTGTACAATGATGTCTCATGTTTGCCAAAAACACCTTGACGATACCCAAGCCTCCTAAAATAATGTTCGGTGAACAGAATTAAAAGTGATTTTTTAAGAATTTAAGGGGAAAACCCTGCAGGAGAAAATCCAGCCAAGTTCAGGCATTCACTGCATCTCTGAACGACAAATCATCTCTAAATTTTTCCTTTTGAGCTAATGTTCTGTGTTAAACTCCTCTACGATGCTGTGGCAGGACCTGAAAGAGGCAGTTCTTACTCAGAAGCCATTCAAAGTGGCTAAACTAAAGCAGTTCTTCAAAGAAGACTGCATCATGTTCTTCAGGTCTAATTACATTTTGTCTGAGAACCGCCTAGTGTGATAAATAAGAAGTGTACATGTTATCTGTATCATCTCTTCATATTGCACTCCCAATATGCAATAACACAATATTCTGTCCTTATCATGTACTTATCCTTTCTGTCAGACTTTGCTTCTTGTCAGTGTGATGAGATAAAGCTCTCATTATTCATGCATCTACACTCAGCTCTATCTTGAAGATATGGCTACATGCCCAAATATGGATACATTGCTATGTACCTCTGGTAATAAAGGCATGCACACTGGTTTAATCATTCACAGATTCTTTCTTACTATAAATAGACATACTTTTGGTACCTCACTGTAGGCGTGATCTCCGCTCCGACACAGTATTCAGTAAAATGAACATAGTTGACTTGAGCACATGTTTGATTTTTTGCTAACTTTTGGTCATTTGCTTTGAATGTGGTTGTTTGCCACTCAACATATTGCACCTATGGACCAATCTACCAATCTACCATAGATGCATATTTTCTTTAGCTGAAATAAAACAGCTAAAGAAAATATCAGGCAGAAGATCTATGGTAGATTGGTCCATAGGTGCAATATGTTGAGTGGGGAACAACCACATTCAAAGCAAATGACCAAAAGTTTGCATAGGCCAGTTATTTGCATTGTGGCATCATCCCCCCTCCCCACATTGCTCTGTAAAAACACTGTGGGCTGTGAATTGATCTGTGCTGATAAAATAAAGGTTGGAAAACCACAGGCAACAAAATAAAAAACTATGTTCTATTAGCCAAACTAGCATGCTTAAATTATACAACTGAATGGAAAATTTAATGAAAAGAAAATATTATTAGTAATCTTCAATAACATGAATCACTCCAAAAGTACAACACAACTGAACATTTAGTACAAGGAGTCATGCAGAGTAAAGCAACAACATTCTGATACAGTGTGAGTTGAACTGAACTGCCCGACATTATTTAAAGCTTAAAACTACCACACAGGGGTGCGTTTCCCATTTAACAACGGAGATTAGCACCGAACTAACGTGGTACGATGCATCATAAAGCTAACTAACATCTGAAGTACGACCATTTCATAACCGTCGTGCTTTGTTAGTACCACAGTAGTTTCAACCACGCTAGTTTAACCCACCATAGTTCAAACCACCATGGTTCCAAATTAGTTTGGTTCTAATTTCACAACGGAAACTGAAAAACCTTGTAATATAAGGCCAAAATATGAGAATCAGTATACATAACAATTTTTCTTATTTAGGCTACTTATTTGTATTCATACTGTAAACATAAAACTGTGCACCACCACTACCATAGTAATAGAATTAACATAACAATAAAATTATTTTCTAATAATCTAATGATATTAACAATAAAATAATGTTGATATTCATTAAAAAATATATTTTTAATAGAAAACACTTTTTTATAAAAACGTTTCTTCAAAAACAAAATAGAAGAACTATTAACAACATGAAATAAAAAAGGCCTGTTATCAGCGTGCCAAAGTGGTATGGTGTGAATAAGTCCTGACACAGTGGTGAAGACTAAGTGTCTTGTAGAGATGTGGGAGACATGACTTTCGTTTTGGCTTTTCTTTCATAAAAATTGTAACAAAAGTTCTCAGTGATTAAGAAGGGATTCATTTAAGTACTACAAAGTTTTCTACTTTGTCTTTTATGATATATGCTTGTAATAAAGACTAACTACATGACTTCTTTTTCGTAGGCCTAGGCTATGTTACACAGCTACATAGCGATTTGAGTAATCCAGTTGTACTCATAAACACAAATATATATTAGGACATACATTAAGAACTACATGTATACAGCATTTGATGTTCGTATCAGAAGATGTACAGTATCTCACAAAAGGGAGTACACTCCTATTTGTGTAAATATTTTATTATATCTTTTCATGGGACAACACTGAAGATGTGACACTTTGATATAATGTAAAGTAGCCAGGGTGCAGCTTGTATAATACTCAACACACAGACATTAATGTCTAAACCGCTGGCAACAAAAGTGAGCACACTCCTAAGTGAAAATGGCTAAATTGTGCGCAAAGCGTTAATATTTTGTGTGGCCACCATTTGTTTCCAGAACTGCCTTAACTCTCTTGGGCATGGAGTTCACTCGAGCTTCACAGGTTGCCACTGGAATCCTCTTCAACCCCTCCATGATGACATCACAGAGTAGGAGGATGTTAAAGATCTTGTGCTCCTCCTCCTTCCTTTTGAGGATGCCCCACAGACGCTCAATAGGGTTTAGGTCTGAAGACATGCTTGGCCAGCCCTGTACGTGTTTGGGGTCGGTATCATGTTGGAATATTACCCTGTGGCCCAGTTTCCAAAGGGAGGTGATCATGCTCTGCTTCAGGTCTGTCACAGTACATGTTGGCATTCATGGTTCCCTCAATGAACTGTTTTGTCCCATAGCTGGCAACACTCATACAACCCCAAACCATGACTCTCCCACCACCATGCTTGACTGTGGGCAAGACACACTTGTCTTTGTACTCCTCACCTGGTCGCCGCCACACACGCTTGACACCATCTGAACCAAATAAGTTTATCTTGGTCTCATCAGACCACAGGACATGGTTCCTGTAATGCATGGCCATAGTCTGCTTGTCTTCAGTAAACCGTTTGCGGGCTTTCTTGGGCATCATCTTTAGAAGAGGCTTCCCTTTGGGATGACAGCCATGCAGACCAGTTTGATACAGTGTGCGGTGTATGGTCTGAGCACTGACAGGCTGTTCTGAGAGGAACCTGTCACGTTAAACCCCTGTAAGAGAGCTCTTTGTGATGGGGTGCCATGTTGAACTTCCAGTGATCAGTATAAGAGAGTGTAAGAGCGAAAACACCAAATTTAACACACATGCTGCCAATTCACACCTAAGGCCTTGTGACATGTCACATGACAACAGGGAAAGAAATTGGGCATAATTTGGGTGTACTCACTTTTGTTGCCAGCGGTTTAGACATTAATGGCTGTGTGTTGAGTTATTTGTAGGGCACAGCAAGTTTTTACACTGTTATACAAGCTGTACACTGACTACTTTACATCGTATGTAAATATTTTTAGCTCACTGACAGGTATGGTTCTACTGCGTCCTGTGTCATCGATGACGTCATCATCAGGAACTAAGCTTCTAACCACAGGTGTGGAACTATGGTTTTGGGTAACATCTGTGTCACTTAATGGTGGTTTGGACTATGTACGTAACCAATGTTAGCGTAATGGTTTTGGAAAACATACCCCAGATCAAATAAATAAATAAATAATGAATAATAATGAATGCTAGTCCTCTGTGATTAAGAAATAAAATGCAACAAGAAGCATGACAAAACACGAATCAACAATGGAAGTCCTTGTCAAAGATGAGGAAACATGCAAAGGGGAAAAAGTTGGATGCAGAATTAGTTACATTTATCATGGTCAGGCGTGAAGCATATAAAAAAGTTGAACTGTTTGAATGGCTGAACTTTGCATAACAAATTATCACGCAACAGGAACAGAAATCAACTGAAATTTATCATCCAATAAAAAGTCATAATTGTCTTTAATTGCCTGTATGAGGAGCCATACACCACTTTCATAAGCCATAAGCTTTTCTAGGACCACATCTTCACTCCCTGGTTAAGAGCAGCTGCTCCTGGCTTTACCCGAGCAGCAAATCAATATTAAAGAAATGGGTTTAAAGGTCCATACCACATTGTTGCCATCCTTTTGCCTTTCTGGTAGAAAGAGGATGTGTTAGATGGTGCTCAAGAGCAATGATTCTCACTACATGGTCTAGTACACCAACCTAGTAGTAGAACAGCAATAGGCTCTGTGGATAAAAGTCCTATCTGAATAAGTAAGAAAGTAAAATAGGCATGTAATCATTCGTATAATGAATACGATAAATAAATCTGCAGGCCGGGGCTGAGCCGTGAACTGCAAGTACTGCAGCAGCCATACTTTTGAATGTTTTCAGTATTCAGTAGTTCTCCACTTGTTTTAAACATTGTACAAGAGAGGAATGATTTATAAAAAACAGCAACATGCTTTTGTCATTCCACGCCTTTCCCAGTGTTTAGCACACATGTGCAGAAGCAGCAATTTCTAGCTGCTCCAATGGGAATGAAATAAAGTACTACGCCCGTCCAACTTGAGTGACGGTGGTCCTGCGGTAGACCAACAGGACAGGGTAAATATGAGGGTCACCACCACACGTAGGTCCGTTAAGCCATAGTTCTCTCCTTAGGGGTCCTCCACCTGGAGATCCTCCTCCATCAGGGACGGCGTTACGGAAGATCTTGCGAGGAGCAGGTTGTGGGGCGGGCTGTGGAGCAGGGGGTGGAGGGGGGGCTTTGGCCTTCATTCTCCTCCTGGGGGATATAAAGAGATTAAGATAGAAGTTTAGAATAAACTGGTACTCATATTTCAACTCAAACTGCACATTTGTGTCGCATTGTTTGTCTCAGGTACATGGCCCTTCCCATGAATTACAGCCAGAAACAACTCTCTACCTCTATGTAATTACAACCCTGAAACAACAGTCCATGTTTTTCTTATTGTTACATAATAAAGATTGAGGTATCAGAGCTATCAAGGTGACCTTTGTCTGTACGTAATCAAAAATATCTGGTTATGTGTACCTAATACCTCATATCTGTATTAGTAATCTCAGGTTACTAGGTAATAAGTTCAAGTTTAAGTGCCTTTGTCATTTCAGCTATATACAAAACAGGACGATGGTGCAACAAAAAAAACAAATACGAAACAACACAATATACACAGCGCAGACAAATAAAAAAAGTCTTACAATAAATACAAAGCAGGACACGGGATAGACAGTATATGGTACTAAGATTATGCACAGTTGTGTAAAGAAGGATGGAACATATATATTGACGATATGACATATTAGCAGACAGCCTAGCATATATGATCATACCAGATCAAAAGTAATGATGTCAGAATGACACAGCATTGTAGCAGCAGATATTGTTAAGGAATACCACCAACACAGATGTACATATAAACTGCTGGCCACATTCGCAGCACCATCAACAACGGACACCTATAAGCATCTTTATGCACTCAAAATCACCAAATTATTTTCTAACCTGAACAAAGTAGAACTGGATAGTCTTTCTTTTACTTTTTAATATACTTCATTTAACATTATATTATATGATAGCCAAGTATCATTACAGAGGTGGTACTATATCACATTTTCTTTTACCAGTACCGATACTAGATACTTGAGGGTTGTCTGATTCCAAGGGTGTTACTATCCATTGTGATATTCTGGTATTGTAATTCAGTGATGTGACAATGATTAGTGAAGATTTTGTTTATGCGTCAGTTGTATATCATTAGGGAATCGGATGACAGTTGAGTTGTAAGTCTGAGTGACAAAATATTGGCAAAAATGCACAGCTCGAACAACACAATTCCAGGATGTTCTTTAGCTGTGCAACAACATACACACAGCTATTTTAAACATTTGTGACCACATGTCCACATAATAACAAAAAGCAGTGATTTATTTATCTGCTTTACGTGATAGTAGTATGATGACAATATATACATATATATATATATATATATATATTATTTTTATTATATTATTCTTTTAGGTTTTAGATTTTTACCTCCTCAACTTCAGTCAAAATTCATATATTAATGCTTTAGTAACCCAACATGTGCTTTGCTGAATTGGAATCATTGTTGCATATGATATAAAGTACCATCATATTACACTTTTGCGATATTGCCCACATCTACAGCAGTGGTACTGTATTACACAACACTTTGCATGAGCCACAAAACAGAAATACTTTATGCAAATACTATTTACATCACTCAGTTCAATCATTCATATTCCCACTGTATATAGAAATTCTATTTGAAGTGTTACAACCTTTCTGGGAACTTACTAAATTACTAGATAATTACTGATTATTTTCATCTTTTAATGTTTCCTATGTCATATGTCAACACATCTGGTAGTGCCTCTTGAGCAAAATACGCTGTAGTAATTTATAGGTAATAAAAAATAATGACATTTCCTGCAGGTATTCCTATAATCATGCCTATAACGCCCTATACAACACCACCACTCTCACTTGAGAACTTGAAGGTGGACACAAGTAAATCATTCACAAGTTTCAATGTCACTTCAAAGTTTCAGTGTCCCAAGTTATTTGTCGACAAGAAATATGCTCCACCAAAGTGTTTGCAAATGTTTAGCTGTCACATGTGCAAACTGAACACCAACAAATGACTTTTTGATTTCACTAGGCCAGTCAACCCCACTTTCCTTTCTCAGAGCAAATATTAATATCAGACAGGATTAACTGACTCACTTCAATGTGGTCCTGGTCTTCGTGAGCTGGCAGTTAATTTGACACTGTTTAAGAATCCCAGCAAGGACCGGAGCAAAAAGAGAAGTGCAGAATGCCGGACGTCGTCTCTACAGGACAGCTGTTGTTGGAATGCACATGAATGTGCCACAGTATGTAGATGTTGAGCTCACCCTGGTAATTATTAATAAAGGCTGGATCTCTGATATCACAGCCCTGTTGTGTCATGCATTATTATGTAATCAAGACTGCCCTCTACCTTTATGCTGTGTCCGCTGAATGTGTAACAAGCCAGGTTCTAACAGTCCACAGATAACCAGAAACAATAACATAGGATCGTTATTCTTCTATTCTATGAACATAACACGATGAATTGCGAAGCAGTAATGAAGGTTTGTTGGCTTGGTTGGTGCCACGATATGTGCGAATGGCCACACCTCCGGTGTTGACAGGATAGGACGTCCTGAAAGTGTGCTCTTGTCTAGAGCTCTGTGCCTGCGCAGCACCTCCAACAAAGAGCCCTTTAGGCCACAGCCAACTTCTGTGGGAGAGCAGGAAACTCTCAGTTTCCCAGCTGGCACTTCCAAACACGCAGCGTCTAGTGCGACTGGGTTACTAATGGATCTCCTCTGTCTTTTAAAAGATGGGCTTTTAATGTTTGGCTGGTCATTTTTAGGACACTGGTATATACTTATATACATTGGGGTTATAGAGAACCCTCTATGGTATATATCCTACAATCAAATGGAGTTAAAAATGCACAGGACTGGAGTGGAAAGAGCCTTTTAAAACTCTTATCATTTTTACATTGCTCCTAAAATACAACAAAAATACAATGAGGGCTCAGAAATGAACTACAGAGGCTAACGTCCTATTAAAGAAGCAGTCATGGAAAAAAAATCACATGTAGCGTTTTTCCACAAATGTGGTTGGCATACACATTTTTGGAGCTGTGAGGCTAACAGTGCTAACAAACATGTTGTAAAAAGTCACTTTACAGGTGCATAGCAATAGCACAGTGTTAGCTAAAGTTTCTTATTGTATGAGAGTTAGCATTTTTGCATGTCAAATACAGATAATCCTACAAAATTGGGCGCCGCAATCCATTTTGCATATTTAGTGTATCTTGGGTAATATTAAATTGGACTAAGGAAAGAAGTAATTCAGGTTATGCAAAATGAGTCATACTGGGCTTTGATCCTTTAAGGCCACGCCAAACATGATTTATTCATATTCATCTCATCAATAATTTAACGTGGACACACCTGTTTTTAATGGTGAAAATCCAACATTAGAAGGTTTTCAGAGAATTTATAAAGAATTTTTAAACGAATTAAATAATTAATTAATTCGTTGTATATATTGCATTGTACAATACTTCACGTATTGTTTTCCTTACGTGTTATCTTTTTACACGGTTTATTTGTATAATGTTCAGTGCATAGGAATGCTTCAAATAGAATCTAACTTACAAAACCAGTTAATAGCAGATATTCAGAAGCAAACAGTTGATTTTGATTCCTAACGTATCATAGTATTGCCAAACAAATATATGTAGTGCTTTAGGCATAGGATGTCACACACAGTATCACAATCTCTGTCAGTTCCTACAGACACGACACCTTATCAGTTATAGGTGCTAAGCGTCCTGGGCTCAAACCCAGCTGTCTCAATGCACTATTAGCCGACTAGCCCGATTAAGAGATTAGCATTTAAGGGTGCCTGCTCATGCCATGACCCAAATCGGTCCCCCTCCCTCTCTTTCTTCTTTCTCTGAAGGGGTCTATCAACATACGCAAATCCAAGCTCAATTTTACTGCCTCAACTGGTGTCATAAGAATCCAAGGAATCCAAGCTCTGATTAGTTTAGGTCTAAGTATCTGGCTAAATGTTTGAAGCTTTAAATAAGACTTTCCAAAAAGGACCAGTATTTTATACAGTGCAAATGCAGTGCTCATTACGAGCTAAAGTAGTAGCAACTATCCGTGGTACTATTTTTGTCAAGCCAAATGGCATGCAAATGAATGCAACTGAACATCGCTTGTTTATTCATAAGGATTATGTGCTTTTAAGAAAATTATAAAACCGCTAAAACACGTGTACATGGCCTCCTTGTACGGAGGGTAAGAATGCAAAAAAGGACATCCAATAGTGAGATACTAAAGATAAGCTAGTAGCACAAATGAAAATGCCTTGATTTGGTATTAAACTAGGCTGCACATCAATACAATGTTTCCTGTGAGGGTCAAGGTCTTGTTTCAAAGCTCAGAGCAGCATGCGCACACAAAGACAAGAACTGGAGTGACGGCGTGTCCAAATACCTTAGTCCAAGAAAAACAAAAAAGTCTGACTTGAAAGAAGCAGCTGAAGGATTTTAAACAGTCATCTGGCAACTGTACCACGATTCACCCTGCACTCAAACAAAGCTGTCTGTTTGTTTAATAAGAAGTTCACAATCCTCTCAACTATTAAGCTGGCTGCACTTTTTCTTAAAGTGTAATGGTCAAAACAAGAGTAGCAAATTTGATTTGCAAAATATTCTGATTTATTTGAATTTTAAATACATTTATTTTCAAAAAACATACATATTTGTAGTAAACACAAAATTGCAATGTTCTGTTTGTCTACAAGGTGATGCTTAGCATAAATTATGAATCAACCCTAAAAGCACATGGAGTTTAAAGCAGCGATTCTTCGTCTATGGGGTCACTGCATTTATTTGCTGGTTAGCATCACTCAACTTAATGAAGTGAACATACTGTCTCATTGAGAATGACTAGCTGCTTGAAACCTTTTAGGGGTTTGCAAATAAACCCACAGTATGTAGATGCCTATATAACTATATATATAACTATAGCCAAAATCTGTCTTAACAGGCTTCATTATTTCAATAACTTAGAATAAATAGCAGGCATTTAAGCACAAGCCTTTATAGCAAATACCTTTAGGATTATGGAAAACATGCATTCAGTCAGCATTCAGTCTTTTGATTGTTACATGGAGTAGGGCTGGCAACTGCCAATATCTCAATATCTTGGTCTTGGACTTGAGTCCAGGTCTTCTTCTTGACTCTGAATTTCGTACAGTGGGCTTTACTACAACAATAAAATACAGTGATGAATTTAGTTGCTGAAGGTTACTAACGGTACCTATTTATCAAAATTATAATTAATGAAATTTACTAGAAAGGCCATCAGGTTCCTACCACGAAACACCATAAAACTACACTTGCCAACTATGTGGCATCAGATCGCAAGTTTACAATGACAAAACACAGGTGCCATTCAAAGAGTGTCCTGTCTCCACTTGCAATATCAAACCTCATTCCCATGCCCAATATAATAGATGATCTCATTAAAAGAGGGAAAAATCTATTGTCTTAACAATAGATGAGTAATAAACTTGGCATGTACATTTGTGATGCTCATGACATTAGAAGTGTGCTGACCCATAAACTACAAAAGTAAACCATCCACCTGCTTTCGGAGGACCTCCAGAGGCAACTGGAGCATAAGAGCTGACCTGTAAGCGCTCGTTCGAGTGGCTGAGCATCCACACAAACAATAGCAGCTTTATTAGAACCCATTAATCCTGCTTTTGTTCAGGCCTTTCTGTTTCAGGCCAGAACAAACGCAGCGAGCGAATCAGACTGCAGAGGCCACTAAAGGCCATAAGTCGATGAGATTTTATGAGACAGAGAAGAACTGGGTCACTAGTCACCATTTCCTACAAGGAACAGCCAAAAATAGTGACCAGATACAAAGATCCTCTTCAAAGGGCTAATGGAATGAAACTGCTTCAGTTATTGAAGGAACATGTCACCAGAATTTCCACCTGTGTGAAAATATGCAGAAATAAGAAAAACCTGATGATTAGAGTATGACTGCAGGGCAAAAAACGAATTTTAAGTTCGGCTGCGTTGCTCTGCCTGGAGTTCACCCTCAGCCTTGACTGGCCAAATCAGCACAACAGCGCATGCCTCTCAGCACCCACAGTCTTCTCTTAGCAACCTATATTTACACACACAGAGAGAGAGAGAGAGAGAGAGAGAGAGAGAGAGAGAGAGAGAGAGAGAGAGAGAGATGGAGGAAGAGAAAAAGGAAGAGGGAGAAAGAGAGACAGTAAAAGAGAGAGACAAAATAGAATTAAATAATTACAGTGAGAAAGACAGGGAGAAAGAGAGAGAGAGACAGCAGAGCTGGATGGTGAGTAAGAGAGAGAGAAAGAGAGAATGGGAGAGAAAAAGAGGCAGAGACACAGAGTGAGAGAGAGAGAGCTTGAGGGTGAGTGAGAGAGAGCGCTCTATACCCGAGCAGCTGCAAATTTATGACTGAGGAGGCTTCATGCAAAGAGTGAATGACTCGGACTTCTGACGGCTCTGGAGGGATATTCGACTCCTCTGCAGGGTTTGTTTGTCGTTGCTAGGCATGTGGCCTAGCTATCTGTGCCCGCCCTCACTCTCCGGTTACAGAGCTGCTCAGCAAGTGGAGACGCCCTGCCCTGTTTACAGTTTGTGTGTGGGGGGGTGATGGTGCAAGGGGCACTCGGCTGGCACCCAGGACTTCCACACAGCTTCACAGCACTGTGCACTGTGAAGAAGGCAGCAACAACTTGAAGTAAAAGAGCTCTACAGTAGCTCTGAGAGAGGCACTCCAACAACAACACAGGCCTGCTGCAAAAGCACAGTCGCAGTTTGGACACCTACTCAGAAGAGTTTTCTTTACTTTTATGTTTCCCAACATTTTAGAATGTCTAGGCAACCAAAACTGAAATTACACACATGAAATATCAAAAATAGTTAGTCAGCAAATTAAAAGTCAGAATTGAGTAAATTAGATGATTTCTTTCAACATCCATGGTTGTTTTGAAATAAATTCATACATAGTCATCAAAATTTATGGTAAATGACCAGGTGTCTCCAAACCTTTGTTTGTATATTTCACTGTCCCACACAGAAATAAATATTATTTACAGAATTTTCCACTTTATATACAGTAATGATACGGAACAGGCCGAGTTAAAGGGTGTAACAGGGTGGCTCCTTCTGCCCACTGGCCTTTACCCAGAACACCAGCCAGTGGCACTTCATTCACCCACCTGATGCATGAGAAAGCTAGCGGTCTTTAAGTTCCATGGCTGCTGGAACAAACACCGCTCCTTCTCCAGGGAGACAGAGAGCACAAGGCCCTCCAGTACAAACACGCGCTGCCATTCTGGGACCAATTACTCACCACCAGCAGGAAGGAGAAGAGAAGAGAAAAAGAAAAGATTTAAAGAACAGCTCTCTTTAGTATGGCCACTTGTGGCTATTATAGTCACCTTCAGAGATGAATGAATGACCTTACAGTCTGTACATTCTTTAGCCTCCTGTAATCATATGAAACACTGATCATATGAAGCAGTTTCTTCTTGAACAAAGAGTAAAGATTTCTCGAGATTAGAGGTACTTCTAAAAGCATAGCTGGTTTATTGTCAGTTTATTCATCATTATAGAGGGCACATCAGCAAGAAATGCTGGGTCGGATTTTGGAATCAGCTCGTTTTTCTGGTCTCTTTTACAAACTCAGGATTCGTATTTAAAGGAGGAGACAAAATGGTTTGAGGTTCGCGGTACGTCACTTTCATGTACTATATTGTCATTATTCAAGTATGACAAAGCAAGTGCAGGCTTCCATTCTATGGGCCCTTTGATAGTATTCAGTGTAAGAGTATATAAAAGTGATAAATTACATCACAGTATGCTTTCCAGAGCATTACGTGGATACTGTCAATAGAGTATTTAAAATACTGACCAACTGCATGTTTCATTACAAATGGGCACAGTTATCAAATCACTGTGCTGGCACATTTAGTATTAGTAGTAGTAGCTCTGTAGCTAGTTATAGTAGTATAGTCAGTTTGATTGTGACACAAAGGTTCAAGTTTATTTGATTCAACTTATTAATTGTCAAAAATGAATTATTGTGAATCTTTTTAATAAATGCGTAATAAAATAAAACAAATAAAATACTGTATATATGTATGTATGTATATGTGTAAACTTGTTTCTTTTTTAAAACGACCAAGAACTATCATCCTATACATTTACCAGAAGCCTTTATAGTGGACTTTTTTTTGCAGGTCCACACAGTATAAGACAGAGCAAGATAAAGCACTGCCCACAAAACAACATAGCACAATACACTTAATTAATATTTAATACAATAAACACAAAATATATATAATCATACACAGTGAACAATAATCTTCAGTCTATTTAGTGATAAAGTTATCACTCGTTTTCACCCGACTGTGTTTTTACCCGACTGCTTTTTGAATTAGTGATTTACTTATTGCAAAACACAGAATGACAGCTGTATTCTTACATGCAATCATAACTAAGCTTTTAAATGTTGGATGATATCACGTCTTAAATGTCTTACAATATCACATTCATGGTACTTCACATAGTCGAGACTGTTGTAGAAGTGTAGGCAGATAGCTAGGTCATCATGGCTATACAAAAAGCCACCACTATGGAACTGTGTGCCTTTTAGGACATTCTCACAGCTCAGGGTCAGGTTTCAGACCAAAAACAGACCTCTGTCTTGGGAAAAACATGAGTAATGTCCCGTTTCTATTCTTCAGGCAAAATGGTGTTTCAAACTGCCTCGGGGGGTGGGGGGGTCGTGGCTGCAGAAAAAAGACATTTGCAGGTCTTTCTTACCAGAATTTTACCATTTTGTGACCACGGTAAACACGACGGTTTACTACAACCACAACTTTTACTGAAATGCGCGATGATGTACTTTCATTTGACAAAGGTTAAGACTTAACTGACACTGCACCACGTTTCCTCCTGCAACCGCTTAGAAGCGCTAGAAATCATCAGAAACTTACAAGGTTACCAGCATAGCAATATGTATTTACAACAACAATCACCAATGAATTTTCCTCCTTAATGAGTGACACTGTTTTTCCAGCAGTTTGTGCTGAGTGAGCTGCTCCTTCAGTGTTAACATTTGTGGAAGGATTTCTTGTATTTTAGGTAAAGCGTTTGAGAGTCTTTTGAGCGTCGGAGCATGTCTCCCTGCACATGATACAATGATTAACCCTCACGGACGTCTTGAAATGGGTGCAGTAAACTGTACTTCTCTTTATTGCTAGTGACTCAAGGTCATGACAGTCATGGGTTAGAGAAATATTCACTGAAAATATCTAGGACATATAGAGCACAATGCACAAAGTGTTTTGCTCTCTTAGGTTTCTTAGGGGCTCCTAGGTCAAATACAGCGGGCAAAATTATCTCCATGCCATGGCAGACACAAAATGATATAGAGTGTGTCTATAAATAATAATAATACAACTTAGTGCTTCTGAATCCTGGTTCTAGACTACAGCTTCCCTGCATATTAAAATTAAAACCCATTTCTTTATTGCTGCAGTAGTTGCAGTTGATGTATTGGGAGCAGGGAAAACTAAAACATGCAGGCCAAAGGCACTCTACAACCAGGACCGAGAACTACTAAACTAATTACCTGGAACTCTATTGGTTTTGTCTTTGTTGTTACCTATTTTCCTTTCTTGTTTGTTCTTCTTTTTTTATTTACATTTTTAATTTTAATATTAAACCCCAAACCAAGTACTATGCCTCTGCACTCATAGCTGCTCAATGTGTAATATTATGTACCATCTCTGACAGCCACGGTCTAAAACATGCTGCAAAAGAGGTACATTTCAAACTCCAATGAATTACTTTTCTAGATGCGCCCATGCCAGCTATTAAAACCTGTTGTTAATGTACAAAAAGGGTGCATTCTAACAGGCTACTCTAATAATGTTCAGGTTTTAATTGTGGAGGATTAACTGTAAAACTGCAACATAGAGATCAACATAGACAGTGTCTATATGTATAATATATGTATTCAGCTGAGTATAGGGTATACAGGTATATATTCATATATCCCCCTGATGATGATCCTTCAAGTCCAACAATGGACTATTTAAACATACAAATTTCTTCTTTGCCTGTAAGAGACGGTTTTTGATATAGCGCTATGTGAGCTTTCACTCAAAAGAGAACAAAAAAGCATAGCTAATGATTAATGCTGAGCATAATGCTGCTGTTGTGTAAATACACTGCCCAACAATACTGGCAGACAATAAGAACACCCAGAGAACAACCACAGGCCCTGCCTTAAAATTTTAATGTGAAAAGAGGCATCCAGCTCATTTGCATATGGTGGTGTTTGGCCATCAGTATCTCAGGTGTAAAATACTGTAATAACTAGCATTCAAAGTTTACAGCCACACAGCAGTGATTAGCAGCTCCTCTTCCCTCTAGAGCAATGTCTCACTGACAAAGGCAGGGTCATGAAAAGGTCTGAGGCTGAGCTGACAGGTGAACTCTCTTGGCAAAGGCTTAAACGCTGTGCCTAATCTACTAGCTCCGTGGATTCAGTTGGCTCGCCTCACACTCTCTCACACGGGGTTGTATTAACACCATTGGCTGGGCCGGTCGTAGGAAGTCATTACTTATAGGTGTCTTGTAGTTTTTTATTTCAAAATTTTTAAATGTTTCACAATGTTTATTTGGTCCCCAGACAGCATTGTTTGTTGAAACCGCATTCGAGAATAATTGCATTGCTATAGATGTGGTTCAGTTTGATGTGGTTTGGGTTTGCAGAGCATGCTTACTGTGCTTCATTAGGAACCAAAGTTTATTTGTTTTGAAAGGTCCGGGGCTCTTCCTTTGGGACTTGCATACAAAGTACACCCTTCACCAAAGGAAATGTTAACATTCCTTAGCAAACTTTATCAGTTTCATTCACTTTTTCATTAACCAAAACTCAACAAATTGCAGTACATACAAAATGAAATATGCAATTACAATCGGAAGGTTCAACAAGGTCCTGGAGAAAAGCAAATACCCAGTTTTCTCTATGAATGAGATGGTGCCATATGAGTCCCGCCGGCCCACCCCCCTAACCCTAACCCTCCACCCCCCCGCCCCATTTTTCATTATAAGAAAAGCCATGTGACTCACCACAAATGCCACTCAAGATACAATGCCACACATAATCAGATAGTCCACTACATGCAGAGAGACATTAAAGGAAAGACTAAGAATAGCTTCTTTATGCATCATAATCTAGATGGTCTTTGACAACCAGTGCCCACCTACAGCACAGTTTTTATTAAAGTACAAACTATTTATCTTACTGTGCTTTTAAGACTGATATATATGATTGATGTCTGCTCTAATTGGCTGTCCTGTATTGTGATTTAATCCAAAAGCAGGCCATGCTGAAACACTATGGATAACTTCAATGTTAATGGGCAGGACTAAACAAATGTTGGCTGAATATGTATATATACTGTACATGTAAACACATGAGTTCTAACCCATTTTTTCCATTTCCACTTTTTATGCAGCCCATTTAAGGTAGGAAAAAAAACAAAAGCCAAAGTTAACTTAAGATGCTTTATGCAAGTGGCATTTGTTGCTAACTATCTCACAGTGCTCCTCACCTGAAGCAGCCCTAAGACAATAGCTTTGTAAGAGCAAGAAGTGAGCAATGGAGGACAAACACCATGTTTCAAACCGAACAAGGCCACAAGAGGGTAGGGCTCACAGGGGATGAACTGTAAGGGGGAGCAGGTAATAACAATTAACCTGTTCCATAGTCCCAGAGCAGCTGAGCGAATTATAATACACAACAGTAATTACTGCCTACAGACTGCCACATATCAAAGACATGCTTTTCTGCTCCTCACACTTTTAACACCTTCTATTAACCAACTTTGTTGCCATATTGATACCTGCTAAAACAGCTTAATGACCTTTCCTCACAACAACTGGTGGAAAAAAGCTTCATCTGAGCTTGCATCTGAGCTGTTTCCAATATCAACCCCCCTCACAATCTAATAGGGACAGGCAAACACCTCAAGGACATAATTCACTTTATAGAAAAAAGTACTACGTCAGTTACATTGTGTTTCACTTTAATGACTAAATGGATAAATGTACTTCATTTTATTTTTATTTGTATTGTTATTAGAAAAAAATTATAAGTACTATTACTACTGATTATGGTTGCAAAGCTATGTTGTTTATAATCTGGGGATTTGGACGCATCAATTCAATTCAACCAAATTCAATCAAATCAAATTGAATCCAATCCAAGCAAATCAAAGTGAAAGAAAGAAGTGGTTGGTGCCTCCAGCTAGCGTGCTTCCCAGGCTAGCAGTTTTTGGTAGCTGATTGACATGAAGCAGCACTGTCACATGCAAAGCACAGCCAAACTGACTTTACTGTAGTGAGCTACAGCTAGAACCAGACACAAAACACTGATTTTAGTTTAAACACGCCTAACATGGGGATGTTGTTGGTTTATTGTTGGGCACTCACACTGCAGTTAAAGCTCAGAGGTATTTAACACACCCAGGGATATATTACTGTTACTCCACCTACAAACTGCCAGTATAGGACAGGGAAATCCAAGTCTGCTAGCTTGTGTCTGAATACTATGATATCCTGTGACATGGATGTGGTAGAGATATGGCGTGTGGGGTCTTGAGCCAGTTTATATTTGCTGTTGATTGTGAAGCTTAAGTTGCTGTGAACAGTTTACTCTGATGGCCTAGCACTGGTCACCAGACAGCTCAAAATAATCTGTCTTTTTAGCTGGTAAATACAGCTGACCTGGGAATCTTCCCATGACCTTTTCTACCTCTTCAATAACAGATTTGTGAAACATCCTTCTTGTTGGCAGGTGTCTGTCATGTTTTGGGCATAAACAAATAGCTTAAAGCCAGAATTAGCTATTTAGTTTGCTCAGCATTTTTTTTTATCACAATAACATTTTGGCCATAGAACCCAGCCCTACTTACACAGAGCTTTTAAAATTTGCTTTAAATATGATGGAATTTAATGAACCTTAATTGGAATACTATAAGATAAAAAAACATCAGTAAAAAACAATGATTTTCACAGAAAATGCAATGGAATGCTAATATGGGTGATCACACCAAATTTGGCAACACGGAAGAGTTTGCTGAGAATGTTTTAACTTCTAAGGGATGAGCAGTGCAGAAAAGAGGAAACAGACTTTTATACTAATGTTTTAAACTGACAACAATGTCTGAGCCAGTTATTTTAGGTTAGCAAAGAAGTGGCTGTATTTTGGATTCTATATTATCTATTTTAAAACAAATACCTTGACAAAAACTCTGTGTTCAGCTGTGTCAGTGCACTATGAATTATAAGTCTGCTCGGACAGCCTGAACACACAAGAGAGAGTACACTTGCTGGTCAGCAGTCTGGAACAGTAAGGAACTTACTTGGACCACACCTAGAGTTAAAACCAACTGCAATCTCAAATCAAAAATTAAATCTCGCATGCCATGTTTACCTCTAAAGAGTCGAGTGTGCAGAGTTGGCAACTGCATGCTACTAGTAACAAGCTAGAATGTAGTTTGATTAACAATGTTAGTGTGCCCACAAAAGCACAGGGTTTCATAAAAGAGGAAATTAAATTGAATCATATCTGATAAAATATTTGTTGCAGCTTTAAAAATTAAGTCACATAGCTGAAAACAGTAGTTTCTGTCATCGTGTGACAGTATTTTCCTCTATTCTTACAGAGAGTAAGACATACCATGTCAGAAACCATATTAGAACTTTCTAACAATGTTAATCAAAGCTTATGTTACTTCCACTCCATCGCCTTAAAACTCCTGTGTAAAACTAAAGAAGCAAACCACGGACAAAACAGTGTCTTGGCTTATTTGGCTACATTTGGCATGAGAGCACATTGCGGAAATTTGATTTGTGGAACTATTCCCTATTTCCCTCTGTGGCTGTGAGCCACGAAGCCCCATACCAAGCGCTATAAAAGTGCCTGGCAGCAGTCTCCCAAAATAGGCTCTGCATAACAGGCTCTGTGACGCGGCCCAGCCCAAGGAGGACACCAAAGATACTATATCTAAATGCAACCGAAAGGGGCAGGCAGGGTTAAATACTACTGCTTACACACAACCAGGGGTCTATAACAGCCCCCATCCTTATGACATGGCTATTGCATTTGTCCCCAGTGGCACAGGCAAATGGACTCTCTGAGCAAGGGCCACGTACAACGTGATGCAGTACTTGATATATCTCACTTGTGGTCATGGAGATGATTCATTTTCTGCTAGTAGACACACCCATCAGTCTACGCCAGGAAAGATGGTATTTTTACATAAGGCGGTTATTTCAAAAACAGAACGATATTTTGAACAGTGGTGCTCCGCCAAGGAACACCACCCTCGTCTCTCTTATTTTATCCTGCAAGACGTATTCATTGGAGGAAACAATACTATGATTCCAGCACTGTTCATTCTTCCTAGTGTTCAAATCAAGTGCAGTCACACGGATTCATTCATTACATTTTAGGAGAAATTATAGGCTTCTGGTCCAAAAGTGTAAAGGGAGCGTTTCTACCAACGTTTTCCCCAAACTTCTTATCAATGCAACCTACACTCCAAGAATATGACACACTTCATGCAGAGAGCCTCTTACAGGGTTCCTGAACAGGGGAGTAAAAGTTGTGGGGTGTATACGTGTGAAGGGGTGTTTAATGATACAGTGTGCTTGATCTGTTGTATCTATTTTAAGCTTCAAGGGCTAAACAGCAGATGAATATGGGACATGGGAGATATGTCCTGAAGTGTCCACATTCATATCAGTACATGGTCACAATGTTAAGCACTTATTAATTCAGACAAAACTCTGAAGGACAATACTGGATGAGGCTATGCATTAGGATGGACAGAGCAGATTGTATGTAGCTGGTGGTTTTATGTCAAATAATTAAAGAAGAACCATGTAGATCATTAACAAACACAGTAAATACTAGGAACGTGTCAATGTGACAGTTTTGTGCCGATGCAAATACTAAATCCACCTAGATTAGCATTACAGAGACATGTAAATGGAGTTGTAGAGAATAGAAAATGGGCTAAAAATCATACAACTCACATTGCAAAAATAAAATGCAAGAGCTGCAAGTGTTTTGTTTTTTTTGTTTATTAAAAGTAATCAACCTCTTATGTCCTACTAACTAGCAGTTTGGCAGAATGTTCAATCAAGCCAGAAGAGGTAGTTATTCTGATCTACTAAAAACAAGCCTGTTCCTTAATAGCAATAGCAAAATAGCAATTCAAACTGTACATGTAACGTAGACCAGATAAAACCATAATTAGTTCATTTCCCCACAGAGTTCAGTCCTGGTTTAAAATATCATCATCTAAATAATAACAGTTTTTATAAACATTATCTGCTGGTATCATTGTGCATCCCTAGTAAAAACCTGAAAATGTACAATGGAATAAAAGACCCAATAAACTTCTCTCTCAAGATCATGTATTAAATTTAAAAATCTAGAAGATCACCTCTGGCCAAACATTTACAAAAAGTATTGATATCTTAGCCTAATATGACACATGGCTTTTTAAAAGTAAATTTATAAATTACAACATTGCATTCCACACTGTGAAATCCACAACAAACATCAAACGATGCACTAAATGCCAGCACTATAAACTTAGGGATTAGGCACTTTTGATAGTACATTGTTTGGTTCCAGTGGTGAACTCAAGGCTACTGATACTGGTAGCCAATACATTTGTGCCAGAGAGTAAGAATGACTTTGAAGGACGACTATGATGTAAGAGAAAGTAACCACAAAAGATCATACTAGGACAAGTACTCTTGTGACCAGCCATACTGTAAACAAAAACATTATATGATTGCCATAAGACATAAACATATACACATACCGAGGTGGGTAAAGTACGTCAGATATTTTACTTTGATTAATGCAAAGTAGACATTTTTTACAGGTTAATTGTTCTAAAAAATGT
Source organism: Prochilodus magdalenae (assembly GCA_024036415.1). Classification (NCBI taxonomy): domain Eukaryota; kingdom Metazoa; phylum Chordata; class Actinopteri; order Characiformes; family Prochilodontidae; genus Prochilodus; species Prochilodus magdalenae. The sequence continues at coordinate 645,035 of JAMWET010001785.1, forward strand.
GATGCTTTTGAAAACAACTCTACATTCATCCACAGCAATGCCTAACTGAAAAGGAAAAGAGCTCCTAGGCTTGTTATGCACCCAGGCCCAATATCCACCTATAAGCTGCTTGCCAGCAAACCTAGCAGCTTATTAGCAATTCCACAAACAGAGTAAAACAACAAACACAAGCCACACAGCCTGAGAAAGCCTACTAAGAAAGCAGACATAACCTGCATTTAAAAAAAGAGAAGAAATGTAATGCTTGTAAACATAACATTGTTTTAAACATAACGTTTCCAGTCCTACTCCTGGGGCTGAACACACAAAGAAGGTGTAAGGAGAAGAAGAAAACGTTTAGCTGCATGTTCATGGTTTGCAGTCACCGAAATAAACAACAACAGCAACAACAACTTCACAAAAGACTCTGTTTGGCATCTCAGCCAATAATTACAGGCCAGTCACTGTTCTTTAAACCTGGACAAAGTCCTACCAAGTCCTACACCAACTTCAAACCATGTGCAGTTTAAAGAGGCGCTCTTAAACCGCAGGCTCTAATTTCAAAAGATGGTTGCCCAGACAACAATGAGCATTCTGCACCACAAAGTAAAAGCTTCCTGGTGCGTTTTCATGAGCTCCTTAACAGTGCAGTGACGAAAGCACATAAAAGACGAGAATCCCACTTAAATCGCACAAAAACCTCCTAACAAGTCACATCTACTAAACTGTTGAGGCCCCTGCAGACTGACTACAGTACATCGAGTCAATGTGTTTTTAAATCATTTAAATAAACTGATTAAGACACAATGTTTTGATTTAGTCCTGCAGTTATATTCTGGCACTCTAGACTACCTGTACAGTTTTTGTTGGAATATTCCCATTTCAACTTCAAAAACTGGTACATCAGTGACATTCTGGTGCCCACTGTTGCACCATTGAGAAAATTGGGACAAGAAGCTTGCAAATAAGAAGCTGACATCAGAAACTTTTCCTACCAGAGAGATCAGCACCAACAGTCCTGTCCATAGCAAAGCTGCAGATAAGGGAGGTGTAAGTATTTAGAGGATAATTATGCTCTGTGTTTATATTAGAATAATGTGAGAATAAAATGAGAGAATGGGTGTAAATGAGTGGTTCTTTCGCAGGCATGCCCAATTGAAGAGGGTGTGAAGCGAACAGTGGTTCTTTATCATTTATGAGAACTGGTCAATCAGAACAGCAATGTTAATACACAGTGCGAAGGAAAATGTGGTGGAGTGTTCCTTGTGGTATTTTGACCAAAGCATGACACCAACGTTTCGTTAAGACCCCAAGGAATATGTCACCCTTAAAACACTTTTGAGAAAGGGGTAAGAAAGACTTGTGTTTGAAATATAAACAGATAAACACAGTCAAAATGCAATATACCAGTATGGGGTTTTACTTTTGCATAGGGTAAGCAATCTAAACCAGGTCACTGTAAGCTTTCCAACATAATGGCCATCACAGACTCCAAGCTTTGGGCCATATTTGTTGGCCCTCATTAGGCCAAGCATGTCTATGATCTGAAATGGTCCAGAACTTCTCCTTTTCACATCAGAAAAATAAATTCAAAGCAGATTTGCCTCAAATCACTGTGTTGAGCAACAACATTTGATTTTTTCGCTGACATACTAACATGCTCTACCACTAAACCATTTTTAAAATCTAAATCTTCAGCAAATGCAGCCATTGAGACGCACTTTGATCTAGAAGCAACGTTGCTGTGAGAATGTTCAGCAACTGTAGGCTTTAAATAACCCGATCGGCTAATGCTTCTGCTTTGGAATGGGGTCTGATTACATAAAAGGACAGGGGCGCCAGGGGTGCGAAGCACAAAGCAGACTGTTGTCCTGTCAGGGACAGCAGGCTAAACTCTCAAAGGCAGTTGAGTTATTCTGTGTACCTAGATATTTCTCTTAAATAGGAAAAGCGTTCAAGCTATGAATCTGACAGAACCACTGAAATTTGCTATACCAAGTCTTCAGAGGCATTGCCAAAATCTCATCTCAAATTCTACTGCTGGCATGCATTTATTACAGAATCATTCTACAATCAAAACAGTGGTCCTTTTTCAACTTACAGCTGTTTGCTGTTTTGTCTCTACTCTGCTCACTTTATAAAATGAAGCACTGGTCTATTGAGTTTACAGAAAAGGTGACAAAAGAGCTACAGAGACAGTACAAATTCATTTACAGGCTTGGCACAAAGGGGGCACTTACAGGGTCATCCAAAACAAGCAACTGCCAGAATGTGTCCAGTAGACCCATGCACTGTAAGAGGGAACTACAGCAACAATATACAACATCAACATTATTATCTGTAGTAATGCATCAGTACTACACAGTAATATCATAATATCCCAGTGCCACACAAATTTCCACAAATGTTCAAAGATGCCAATCTATGCCAGTCTATTTCACCCCGGGACATTCCTGTTGCCCACACAGCGGTTTAAAGCATCCAATGTATTGTTATTTAAGCAGCATCAGTGACTTTGCCACATGATAATGCAAGTCAATGCTTGAACAAACTTTCCATATAGCACGAGACTAGGAAAATCAATTCACACCAATAACAGGGTAATGAATATAACATTGGTTGCATTGGTTGGCCTCGAACTGTACAATCTTTTTAAGCATGGCTTACCCAATTGGAGGTCTTGCAGAAGTACTCAAATCCATAATTTTGTGGAGCTCTTGATGTCAAGATTACATCCACTTTCCAATGTCCTCCTCAGACTTTTCCACTCTGGGCAAATGCCATTCAAATCCAGCCAAGTTCCACAGCATCTAAAAGCAGAGGTGGGTATGAAACCTAAAAAGCATCTTCACAACAAAAAAAAACCCAGTCTTCCAAAAAAACTGTCCTCAGTGCAACAGGGAAAAAGTGCCAGAACAAAAACTCCTCAAATGCCAAACCACAGGCGAACTCCCTAGTATATATAGCATCTTTCCGCCCTTTCCGCATAGGAACTTGTGTCTGTTGACAGTCATTTTCCTTTGTTTGAGGACTATTTTGGACTAAAATGAAATGTTGAATAACTGAGAGGCATGAGCTTTAAATAAACCACAATAAAACCCCACAACTAGGAAAAACACAGGAGACTGTAGATACCTTTCCCCACAAACATGCTTGAGAAGAGGTAACATAGAGGACATATTCGATTAAGTTTATCAGTAACGATACATTTAAATCAGGTACTTTCTGCCTCAAACTAAAAGAAGGAAAGCACCTGGAAATAATATGTGGATTTTCTAATGTTATTTAGGTAAAGTAATTTACTTAAAATGCACAGAAGTAAATTCTATACATTTGAGGATTTAATATCTCACCGTCAACATGCAATATACAGACTACTCTGGCCTGTTCATTTCAACTGGCCACTTGTCAGTCAGCTGGAAGCTTCAGCAGCTACACAGTCAGCAGACCGAAACCTAAAACTACTAACGCGTTCGGCTTAAAACCAATTTCATACTCACGGGAATTCACATATTTATGTGTTTCCAGCCTAACGACAACGAAAGAGTTCCTGTCCCGGAAAATTCACACCGGAGTTCTAGTATAATCCCTCCACCGTCGCTAAACCTTTCAGCCGGTAACGGCCATGTCAATCAGGCTGGAGGCGGGTTTTATTTATTTTCATTCCCACCCGTTTTCCGACAGGTCCCGCCTCCCGAGCTGGGATTGGCTGACTCCGGGTGACTTTGGCCCAATGGCCAGCCGTAATATTGCGAGTATGAACTATCAGCCAATCCAGAAAGAGGCGGAATTATAAGCGAATACAACGGTATCCTAGCAACGTAAAAGGACGGCGCTTCTCATCACACACGCCACAAACTTCTGCAAAGCAGCTTTTCCGCGTTTCTCGCAGCTCTTTCCGTGTCTGAGTAAGAACAAGTACTTTTTAGGGGACAAAACAATACCTTAACATTTTTACCAAATCTAGACTCGTAATCACAACTCTGTGTGTGCTCGTCAGGGTACTGTTCATAACCCTAAGAGGAAATGTATATGTCTCTGTATTGTATCCGCTTGCTGCTGGACTGTTTTCCCCAATATTCAAATTTCAAAAGTGTGTTTGCTATTCAGGGTGGTCTTCTCTGATTGGCTGTCCGTGTTTCAAAGCCTCGCCATATTTCCATACACGAGCGCTGATTGGTCAAGCACGATGCATATATGAATAAATAATTTGGGGCACAGGAAAAAAAGGCTTTCGTCCCACTTTGGAAACGTTTGCTCCTGAAAAAGCCGAATGGCGACCACACTCCTAACTCTGTACTGTGTGAACGATGAACAGCACATAAAACATAAAATGCTCAGTGCATTATTTATGGGAAAAGATAGTTTATCTGTTAATCTTTGCGGGGGTGGAGGGGGGAGTGGAGCGACGTGCGGGAAGGCAACTGCAAAGTAAACCAAATACTCCAGCTATTACTCATTTAGGCTTGATCAAGACATGTGCACAACAGCCATATATGCAGACTATTTCAAGAATTTAGTAAAATAAATAAATAAATAAAGACAAAATTTAGAACGAAATATGAAATATGAATATAACAATCAACAATAGGCAAACTATCAAAAATAGAAGGTTCCTGTGTACTTACCTACTGTCATTACAGCACCTGCAGATTACAGCTCTATTGTAGCATGTTGCCAATCATATTTTATAATTTAGCATGAAACCCACAATATATCTACAGTAGTTTTATGTCCAATTTCATTAATCTTTACCTCATGTCCAAGGTATAGAGGGGGCCCTGAGGGGTTCAGGACCCATAATTAAACCTTTGGACCCCATAAAAAATCAGTGGATCTCTAAAAATAAAGTTATCATGGCATTACACTGTCAAAGAAAAACAGATCCTCAAATCCAAATTCAGCGAAAGGAGTCAATAAGTGAGCTTCTATCTGCGATTCTCTTAAATATTTAGAGTTGCAGCCCTGGCCTGCCTCAGGGTGGAGCTGTAACCACACCTGGAATACCTGTGGAAAACTTTACAGTACATTTCAGCATCTTTGTAAATCTGAAAACTGCAGTTTCCCAAGACATTTTGTGGAAAGAGTGAATTATTTGTCATTTCTCAACCCAATGACAAAAATAGATGTGTAAGGTCTCAAGAAATGTGTGGATAAATGACCAATTTAGAAAAGAGCAAGAATACGCCAAAAGGAGAATACATAAACCACACATTTTGTTGCCACTGGAGTTAATATCTGTGCTGTATAGCCAGTGAGTAAGCAGCCAGCAAACATGGGATACCCCAAAAATATGGGACGCATCTCACACACTGAAAAGGTCTAGAATTGAGGGCCAATTCTGCCATGAATGTTGTGGACCAGTAGTGTAATTGGTTCAGACATGGGCTTCATTCAGTAAGTGTACTTATTTCACAGTGGACAGACTTTCCACTGATAAAACCTTGTTTCTGTAAAACATACACATTAAATACCTCACAGCAAAGACCATCAGAATGAGAATAATGAGAATATAACCACAGACATGGTATCGCAGACTGTTTATGTATGGTCATATCAACACAGTCAAATTCATATGATAAGTGTGTCATGGTTACACTAGACATAGCTATTTGCATTCATGTGTTAATTTAGCAGCACGCTGTTAAAAGGGTGTTTTGGGTAATACTGATAACCACTTATCTTGACCTGGAAGCTGCAGTTCTGTAAAACTTTGACAGAAAGCATGATCAGGCTTTCTGTTACTGTGTGGTATGACAACACGTCTAAAATCACATGCTGTGAATTGCCTGTCTGTGAGATCTAAGGTTTGGGAAAGCTGCAGGACACACAAATACTCAACTTACTGCAACACTATACGGAGTCCAGGGCCCTGAGCCACTAGAAGCCCCCTGTGAGGAGTCATAAGAAAAAATAAACAGATGTTTTGACCTAACACCATGTCCTAACAGCAGCATTCAAATGTAGAGCTGTGTTGCATGGGAAAGCCTGCAGGGTGGCTACACTGGAAACATCAAGTGCACAGAGATAGAACCTTCTGGGTTTTCATATGTCCTGCACCACATCTTTTCATTTTCTTCATGATGTGGAATCCAATAAACAATAGTTACAAAGGGTACAAAACCAGAATCTCTTTCAAATAACGCTGCAGAAAATCAGGATGAAAAGACTTAAATGGAGCTTTGGTTACATTCTGTTACCATCACACCATTAAGGTAACTGCTACATCAGTAAAGGTCGAAAAAGACTTAATATCTAACTACTGTCAAATAATTAAAATCAAATTTGAATTTTTTTTAAAAAGGATTCTGAACATGACTCTAACAGCGCTGCGCTCCTTCTCCAGATGAGAGTGGGCCCGATAGAGAAAGTATAACATGCCGTCCTCAACTGCCACTTTCCCCCTGTAGGCGAACTGCTGGGGGTCCATTGTGTGTTAAATGTGTATAATCTGTAGCTACTGTTTTAGATTTTAGATCCCTTTGTCATTGCGTCAGTGGCTGTCTTCGTTCAAATGAAGGGGGTTAGACCTGACTTCTTCAGTTCCAGCAGCAGGGCTCAAGAGTCGGAGTTGCCTCAACGTTTTGTTCTCCTTGTCACAGCACTGTTATGCGTGTTAAGGTAAATCATAATTCCATAGTTCTCCATGTCCACTTTTCTATTTTCTACGCCAATCACTGCTTAACAACTGTTACACTATCCTCCATCACCTGAATGAAGGTTTCAGGGCTTTTAGCAATGAGCTTTTAGCAGTGAGCTAGTCCTCCCGTGAATGTACTTTGAAGTTTAAGACATCTGAAAGTGCCTGTGGGATCAGAGTAGAGGATGTCCACTTCCAAAGGTAAATGTAATCTTAACATACGTCAGTCTGCCGATTCAAAGAAGAAACTTGCATCAACTGGTTTGCTACCCAACATTTTGACCATAGGAGGGCAGTGTAAGCACTGGAAAAGAATCAAAAGAATGGGATAGAAAGTAGCACTGAGCATGGCTGAAGCGTTGACTTGAGAATTGTTTCATACAGAAACAGCTTTTTTGGGTGGGGGAGGTAGTTTCAAGGAAGTTTCAAGGAACTTCACACAGGATGAACATTACAACGTTAGCGCATAAACATACTTCCTCATTTTTCACCCCGTTGTGAATATACAACAATTTCTCTTCATAATTCATGTTGAATAACATCTGGAAACTGTTCTCCGGTTGCTCTTGTGCAAACTTACATAAGGGTCATAACTCCAAATAAGGAATAATAGAGCTAAAAGCAGTATGATGTTTGAGGTGAAACTGACACTGCACAGAAGAAAAAACAACAGGAGTAACTCTGAAAACTGGTTAAAAAAAGGTTGATTTACAGACTTGGGGATGCGTACTTGTCGCTGTTTCCTTCTGATGTCTAGATGCCGATAGAAGACCTGTGGTTTTATGAAGAAAATAGAAAATAAAGCGAGAGTCGTATTTATGTTTATATGCAAAAATTGAGTACCTTGCATGCATTTACATGCATTTTCTACATAGGGTGTGTATAGAGAGAGAGAGAGAGAGAGAGAGAGAGAGAGAGAGAGAGAGAGAGAGAGAGAGAGAGAGACAGTATATGGTACAGTACTACCCAGGGATTTCTACATTTAGTTTCCTGAATCCCAAAAAAGACATGAATAAGCTCCCCCTTCATGTGTTCAGGTAGATCCTTTTAGATTAGTACAAACAAATAGCTTTTGCAGACACACAATTTTTTTTCCCGTGTAAAGCCCGCCTCAGGAAGCAGAGGCAGTTCAGCCTCTTGATATATAGTAGAAGGCACAGAGCACTGCCTGATTTGACTGTCGGCTCGTGAACTAATGATACATGGACAATACAACCGACATTACAAGTAAGTAAAACGGAGCTTTTTTTCTTCACAGCTCTAATCATGCCTAAAGCTAGAAACTTCTTGCTGCTTCTAGTTTAATGGATTTATTAAAGTGGTGTTTGTAGAGTTTTTATCAAGCTATTTTAAAAATGCAAAACCAGTACTGGGAAGAACTGGAAGTGAGTCTTAACATAACTTTATTGGAATTATCTATTAGGCCATATTGCATTTAAAAAAAAAAAAAATAATAATAACTACATTGCTTACATACATGCATTATCTACATTATGAAGAAGCTATTAAGAAGCTTAAAAACACAAACAGAGGAAACGACAGTCTGGAGAAACACTATCCTTATAGTCACCAGGAGAAAGCTTGTAGACAACTCTTAATTATAAATAACAAAATGCACGGTCCTCTGACAAAGCTGCTGTCGAAGTTGTCCAATATGGGTAATGTGAAGCAGCACCTGCTCATGGCGCCCAGCAGATGGCGCGGCAGCACCACACTAAAGCTCTTGAGAAACGCTCTCCAGTGACTGTCAATAGGTGAACAGCCGCTTAACTAGCTGAGGTGGAAAATTAACTGAACCTTCCCAATCAATTAGATTTTCACCACAGGTGCACAAGACAATTCATTTCATGACACCAAAAAACAAACGATCAACATTCATCTGCATCAGGGTACTTGTCTGGTTAATTAGGAGCAACTTTCAGTTTAATGCAAACCTTTAAAAACAAATGACATATTCTATTCATTTTTCTGGATTATTATTCACAGGGAACAAAATGACATATGGGAAAATATAGCACATAAGAAAACATAAAATGTGCCAAAACATGTGAACACACGTTAAGCTAAATTCGGCAAATAAACAGTAACTATGCATTAAAATGTGCAGAAGTGTGCTCTTCTCAGAGAATCTGCGCCTTCAAGTAGTTTGTCTAGGGACGTGCATATGACTGCACAAGCTTGCTTCATAAAAGTCTAGCCATCTCACAGCTTTAATTTTCATGCTACTGTATTTGTATCAGTCTTGCAAATCTGTGAAGTATAAGAAATAATAAAATGATAAAACACAATAATAAATTTATGTTTTGTCTGTTTGTTTTTAAAGCACAACCTGGAAACATGGATGAGTATGAGGCATACTATAGTTACAATCTTACTGAGGATAGTGCCACGCCCTGCAACAACGGCAACGTAAGGGAATTCGGCAAAGTCTTCCTCCCGACCCTCTACAGTATGGTCTTCATTGTGGGCTTCATTGGGAATGGCCTGGTGGTGTGCGTCCTCACGAAATACCACCAGAAATCTAACATGACAGACGTGTGCCTCTTCAACTTGGCACTGTCCGACCTGCTGTTCCTCATATCTCTGCCTTTCTGGGCCCATTATGCCGCCATCAACCAGTGGACCTTCGGGAATTTCATGTGCCGTGCTGTGACGTCGTTCTACATGCTGGGCTTCTATGGCAGCATCTTCTTCATGATTCTCATGACGGTGGATCGCTACGCCGTCATTGTCCATGCACACGCCTCCCTTTTCTCCAAGTACCGATCAGTGAAAGTGGGCATCGCCCTGGCCTTGTTTATGTGGGCACTTAGCCTGGGGGCTTCCCTGCCAACAATCATATTTTCCCAAGAGAAGAACGAGTCCACTGGATTTACTTGCAAGCCAGAATATCCCGATGTTTCTTGGCGGAAGATCAGCTACATAGAACTGAACTTCCTTGGCCTGATCCTCCCACTCTTCGTCATGTTGTTTTGCTACTCTCAGATCATCCCCAGACTGGTCAGTTTGAAGTCTCAGAAGAGGCACAAAGCCATCAGACTCATCCTGGTGTTGATCATAGTTTTCTTTATCTTCTGGACACCCTACAATGTAGTCACGTTCCTACAGTTGCTTCATCACTCTGGGCACCTAAACAGCTGCGAATGGCAGCAAACCTTGGGCTTGGCCATGCAATGGGTCGAAACCATTGCCTTCTGTCATTGCTGCCTCAACCCCATCATCTATGCCTTCGTGGGCCAGAAATTCAGGAAATTAGTCATTAAGACCTTGAAACAATGGTTTCCAGTTTGCTTCAAGGAGTGCAGAACAATTACCAGTGAGTTGTCGGAGAGGAGGAACTCTCTCTACACTCGCTCCTCAGAAATTTCCCAGACAAAGATTGTGTAACCGCAGCAAGCCCATGCTAATATGCTTAATCAGAGGAAACCAGAATCTCAGCAGAGCTTAGCATGCTATCGCTAAAACCCCTAATTTAGTGTGTGCAATTGCCTATCTACGTTGGGTTTTTTTTCCAGATGGTGATGGGACTTTTCGATTTGTCGATATCCTTCAACCCTTTAAACTCTAGGCTTGCCTTCCAATTATCAACTTTAATACTTCTTATTCATTTATGTATTTAGTAAATACAATAAAGCTAAAGGTTCTGTAGTCACCTTTTCACAAGTCCTAAGAGTTTAAGGGTTTCATATATTTTTATACTGTTTATGCATCGTTTTATATGCTTTGTTTTCTTGCACACTTCAGTACTGCATGGACTTCATACAGCAGAAATAAAAGTGTTATGAACACTTTAGAGGACAGAATTTTGAATATTTGTTTTAAGGCCTGTAAATATAAATGAAAAAATGAAAACAAATTTTGGAAAAAAATATAAATATTTAGCATTTATCTCTACAAAATTGTTGTATGAAGTTTAGAAATCTTTTGCAATAAACGTTTGCCTTGTGCTGTTGTTTACAATGCCTTGTGCAAAACGGTGTATATCTTCACTCTTTAGAACATTCACTGTTGATTTAAACAAACATCATTTCAAACTCACGTAAAACGCAAAGGGGAACAATAACGTCTGAGGAAGCGACAGAACCATCTGTGTGGGAGAGGGAGAAACAGTCCTTCCAAGAAAGGAAACAATGTGAAGTGGAGCATAAACCACACACAGTTCCTCTAACAATGATTTAGACGTCAGACAATAGCATCCACAATAGTGTACCCCATTAGAGCTTCTACTGAGTTTCAGACTGACTAACACACATAGCGAATGGCCACCTGACTAATTGACTGATAGTGTGACTGAGTCAATGGTCTGCCAAAGGTCGCTCAGATGATGTTACTGTCAGAGGGAAGGGAATTCACTTCATAACTCATTACTGGAAAGTTGTTTACGTTCATTGCTGAATTTTGCCCATGCTGATCCCCCTTTCAGGCAAGGAACTGTTGGCACAATCTCACAGTAGCTCATTTGTACGAATTTGTTTAGCAAAACATGTTATGATGGCACAATGTGTGATCTGAAATTTGCATTCTGAAAATAGAACATCGCAGCTCCGGCCTTGGACAGCCAAAACAGTTTGTTGGCTACGTCGTGTTTCCCAACAGTTTTTAAACTGGCCTTCGCCAACTTCATCTCGCCTCTTAGAAGTGGACCACCCCTAAGTTACACAGGTGGCCGCTCAAGGGGAGGAGGGGTTGGCTAGGAGTGGATTACTTAACCAGAACTTGGTTAAGTTAGCCCAGCAAGCTTTTTATCTAGCAAGTCAAACATCATTTTTTTCTTTTTTCTGTATATTTGGGCCGTGTATTGTCAAGACCTTGGTGATACAATAAGCATCATGATACAGGAGTTATGATTTAATATGTTGCGATACTGTACACAAGGTGATGTACTGCAGTGTTTTAAATCTAATTTAAGGAAAGCTGAGAAACATGTTACCATATGCATAGGATTGCCACGGCTAATTTGTGTGCAGCTATGGTACTTGTTTACGCTGACAATGGTTCCTGCAGCCATAATCCTGGACACATGTGCACACTTTTTTATGGTTTTGTTTATCATTTCATATTCTATCTTGAAAATAAAACGTCACATACTGTAGCAGTTAAAGCACTCAGGAAGGAGACGATGGAGAGGGGAATCAGAGCGAGAGCTACTGTTATTACAACATCCCTGAAAGCTAAACATGGACAGTAGAGTGACTGTTGGAATCAAATTGAGATTGGGATCAAGTTGAGATTGTATCATCACATGTCTGCTATGGCAGTACGAGTGGCACGAGAACCCCTTTGACGCCACGTTCAGAATGCAGTTTATTTTTGAATGCAACAAAGCGTGAAGCCGTGTCCGCATAGCTCTGCATTGTCTAAAGCATGTTTCTGGTCTCACGGTGGCTTACAAGCAGGTGGGCGGTTCTTGTGCATAATATGAAATGTAATCCTGCTGTCCCATTGTACGCTGAAGTGGAAGAGTCTAATGGTCAAAATAATTTTGAGATCATCAAGGTTATCAATATTTCCTTAAACCTCTAACGTGCATACATTCTGTAAATTATTACGTTTGGTCTGACTTTGCTTTAGGACAGTGGGGTATAAACTTTATGTTTTCGCTACAAAAACTTGGTCTTGTAACAGCAAGCATGCATAAGAGAGTAGTTGGCTGCTATAACATGGTAAATTGTACACTGCTGTTTTTGAATAGAGCTAAAGATCTATATTAACAGGGAAATCCCAATTTGACAGAGTGCAGTTTTCAAATGACATTCTGAAATTCTGAAAATTCTGAAACTCTAGTTCTAGCACATATCATCTTTTAAATTTTTTTTTATTTTTACATATTATAACATTTTACCTAGTTATTTCCTCTTTTATTAGGTCCTAAGAAAAAGTCAGAATGCCTTAAGATGGAATTTTAGGACAAATATATTAATTTAAAGAAACATAATCATGAATTAAATCACAACCACAAATTCCTCATAAAAGACTTAATTAGATGTCAGAATCACTGAGCTTTGTAATATTAAGCACGTTTCTGGTCAGGTTCTGCTGCCGACGTACACTGTTGTGTTCACCCAGCCCCTCGACCTTCAGAGGGCCCTTAAAAAAAAAACTACTTGCACTGATAACAGCAGTAATAATAGTAGCAGGGATTCCCCCCAAGGCGAATGGCGAGGCCAAATGTGTTAAAAACGAAAGACAAACTCAGACTTTACTAGCAGTGAGCAAAGTCATCAGACTGATGGTTAGTCAAATGCTGTGCGGATGCAGCACCAGGCCTGTGGCTTCCTAGTAACAAGTTTCAGAGCACATGTCTATCTTATTTGGGCTTCTGGTCACCGTGCTCCTCTTGCTTGTCTGTGATGCTGGAGAGTTAAAACATAAGAAACACATTCAGCTACCAAAATGACTGTTTGCTAACATAACCTGGATGGCTGACCATCTTTATCTTCAGCAATGATGACTGAAGACTAAGGCTGTGTGTGTGTTAGGGGAAGGGGGAAGCTCAATAACTTCTAAGTAAAAACGGAGTATGAAGCAAAATGAGTCAGACACATACAGTCTTATCTTCTCTGCTGGAATTTCTCTGCAGTGCATCCTGATCAGCAAACGTGCAAGTGGCAGGAAGTCTCACCTCGGCCTCCCCCTATGCATCAGAGAAATGCAGAAAAAAAAAAGAAACGTGGCTCATACAGATTTTACAGGAAATTTGCTCGAAGTAAAGTTCAAGAAAAAGAGAAAGGTGAAATGCCCTCGCCTCACTTGAACACACACAACAAAGGGACGCTAGTCCCAGCTCCTAGCTCCTAGGTTTATCCCAATATGGAGGGCGCTGGGACCACAGAAAGGTAACCTGAAATTTGAATATGTAACTTTTAGTGTAATCTGCAGCTACTGTAATTTGCTCCCTTTACTGTGCCATTGAAATATATCTGGGTCTAAACCCTACACTGAATCTGTGTCAGCTGTAAGGTACTTGTTAGACAGGAACTACTGATGAAACCACAGAGATAAACAAATGTTTAGTAGTAGTAGGATTGTGGCGGGGTCTTTTGGGGGCCTGTGGTTGGTGAGGCGCTTACAAGCATCCAGCACTTGCTCACAAGGAAGCTAGCACAAAGCGAATGTTGTGGTCTCATCTGAAACAGCTGAGAGACCTCAGTCCTTAAAGTGCTTTCAGTCCGAAGATGTTCGGACAAATGAAGATGTAGTGAAGCTACAGTAAAGTAGGTAAAAGCAGTAGTTCGCTTAACAGGGGAAGAGCAGCGGTAATCTGTCATGTCAAAGAAGGTTCAGTTGTGCTAAACGTCACAGTTCCAGGGTGTAATGCGTGGTGTTAGAAGCAGTTGTGTATGTAGTGAGATGTGAATATTACACACGTGAAATACAGTAAGTATAAATAATTAGTCTCTAGGGTAGTAAGAAAACAGCCACTGAAGCATTATGGTGAAATGTAATAAATTGAAACATTTGACTACATTTGCATGTTTGCTTAGATTGAAATAGCTAGTGCCGTGAACCGTAACTCGGTAACAGCGGCTGGACGTTTATATGGAAGTAATTTATACTAGGGGAACGTTAACCCCTTACGATCACACAATACTTGGTATTGGAATACAATCTAAAATAAAAAATATTTGCAAGACTTTTTATGTGAGAATATATCATCGCTGTCAGATGAAAAACATGTATCTCCATTTTGGTCCATTTTGACTTTTATACATAATTTGAACACAGCCGCTGCCGTTTACACTCTGTGAGAACTGCATGATGAATGGACCAACAAAAATGGGCCAAAAGTCTTTGGAAAGACGTCTGGTTCCATTGACTTACATTACAACTGAATGAGGTTTTTGGCCTCTCCTGTAAAGTTGCCATTTTGGAGATACATGTTTTTCTTTGGACAGTGACGATATGTTACATAGGTTCTCTATGTTATGTGTTGTCTAGTAGAACTCATCACAACAAAACCGGTTATTTCATTAGGTTATGTTGATCCTCATTAGCTGTGTTACTGTGAGTTACTGTTAGATAATACATATAAAACATGTAGAAGTAATATTTTGTAGTGCAGTGCATAAAAAAAACTGAATTCTGGCTGTAAATATTACTCAGCTCAAATTTTCCATGATTCAAATACCATTTTTGTTATCACTTAATATGCAAATAAGTGTATCTTTTCTGTGAAACAGTTTTCACCCTAGCTTCTCTACAAAATGACTCAGCACATAATGGTACAGTACAAATGTCAAGGGTGGAACATTTTGCGCTTTTGTACAGTGGAACATTTGTCTTGTCGAAGACCAGATTCGGTAGATAAATCCTCCCTTCTCTCAGGGGTTTCTATTAGGCATAAAAACATAACATCTGCTCAAATGCTCTCTCAACATGCACTTTTCTTTTTACGGCAGGATGACCACAATGGACTTCTCAACTACAGAGTATGATTATAACAACGACTCAGAGCCATGCTCCACCATAACATCTGGTCTGAACCGAAATGTCGTGGCCACCCTCTTTTATCTGGTCTTCGCTTTGAGTCTGCTCGGCAACTGCCTGGTCCTATGGGTCCTCCTGAAGGTGATGCGTTTGAAGAGCATGACTGACGTGTGCTTGCTCAACCTGGCGCTGTCCGACCTGCTGACCGCCCTATCGCTGCCATCATGGGCACTTTATAACCAGGGTTATTACTTAGAGTCAGACGCTGTCTGCAAAGCCATGGCAGGTGCCTACCACCTGGGCTTCTACAGCGGCATCCTCTTTGTGACCTTGATGAGTGTAGACCGGTACCTGGCCATTGTTCATGCTGTGGCGGCTATGGGGACGAGGACGCTGCGGTATGGAGTGGCTGTCAGCCTCGTCATCTGGACCATCTCCTTCTGTGCCGCGCTGCCAGAGGCCGTTTTCGCTGGCATAGACATAGAGGATAACATGACATGTCAAAGGATATACCCTCCAGACTCGGCCATGACGTGGAAGCTGTTACGCAATTTTGCCGAAAATGCAGTAGGCCTCTTCATCTCCTTGCCCATCACAATCTACTGCTATGTCCGGATCCTGCTGGTGCTGAGAAGGACAAAGAATTCCAAACGAGGCAGAGCTATGAGGCTGATCTTCGCCATTGTAAGCGTCTTTGTGGTATTCTGGGTCCCGTACAATATGGCTGTGTTCCTACAGACCCTGGAGCAGCTTGGGTTCATGGAAACATGCAAGGCCTCTCAGCAAATCAATGCTGCTTTGCAGGTGACTGAGGTCATCGCGCTGATCCACTGCTGCGTGAATCCAGTGATCTACGCCTTTGTTGGTGAAAAGTTTAGGAAATGTCTGGCAAAGTATCTACTCCGTATCAAGCTCTACCATCCATCATCAAGTTATTCCAAAGCCTCAGAAAACGAAACATCCAACACGCCTTTGTAACATTGTGAGATCTGTGTTGGACTTCTACCTGTATTCATTTTCGCCACTTTATTAGGTACTGACTCTTTAAAAGGATCATTTTTGGACTAGTCTGCTTGTAATCAGACTTGTATGCTCAATTCGATGCTCGAGTCTCAGTCTCCAAGCTCAAGTACAAGGCGAGTACCATGCATCTTTCAAGGTTGAGGACAGACTGAAACAATGTATTAGGGGACTGCTATTGTAAATAGATATGTGGCACATTGTATATATAGGTGTTAGTGGTAAGAATAATCACCGGTGTAATAAATATTATCTCAAAAGGTCCACAGCACACTGCCATGGTTGCACCCACATACGAGGAGTGTAAATGCCAGGAATTCAGAGTAAGTGGTAGTGGTATTAGTGAAGGTCACGTTTTTACTTGCAGACTCAATTCCAGACATCGTACTCACACTGGTAACTCAGTTTGTAATTCCAGAAATTAAGCCACATCATCGTAGGTCACTGAAAAAACCCTGACCATGCTAGGAGGACAGTCCCTTTTACTACCCACTAGTGCAGCTAAGGGAGAAATAACACATGCTTTTTTTGACATTTGCATGTTGATGCTGCCATCACAGTAACATTCAACAGAATGTATCCACTTACAAAGCTTGTGTGTCTTGGCAGGCCACACTTCCTTAATGAGGATCTGAAAAGAGCATTGTAAACAAACAGTGCAAAGAAGGGTACAACACAAAACTCAAATCCCACCTACAGTTCAACACAGAGACTCAAATGACGTAACTTCACCACAAGAGGTAGCAAGGAAGTCCCACGAGACCACAAGATGCTTAACTTCATAAGGAGAAAGTGTTACATGAATATGCTGATGGAATTACTGCAAGAGTATTGTTCATTCAAGAAAAGAGAAAGAACGCCCCTCCCTTTAGTTAGAACAGTTCAAATGAGACCACACGTGTTCATTGTACACGGGCTTCACCAGACGTTTTCCGAACAAAATGCTGAATGCTGACTAGAAAGGTTACTGGGTTTGAACCATCAGTCTTCTTCAAATAGTAGACATAATGCAGCTGGATTCTGTTCTTCCAGTAATACCCACTATCACAATGTGTACCACTGTTGGAAACATGTATACAGTGGAACTTCGGACAGAGTAATGGGAACTGCATCCAAGACAAACATGTAAATGTATGAAAGCTTGTGGTCACGGTTCCTCAGAAAGACAAATTACACATTCATTTGCATGCTATAAAATAGAAATGTTCACCAAGTGGAAAGTATGAGTTCTGCCGCACCGAAAATACCAGTTCTGCATCTTTGTTCCGCAGCGAGACGCGGTGTACTTCATTCCATACAAATAATTGAAAACAAACCGAGTTTGATCGAGCAATAAATAATCATTTTCCTGTATTCAGACAATCGCTTACTGCATTAAATTTGTCTCTATCCAGACAAATGTTCCTTAATTTGTTTATCCAGAAAATAACATATATTGTAATTATGATTATGAATATTATTATTATTAATAGTAGTAGTAATATATTACTTACAATACAATACTAATTAGAATCAGTTATTCAAGTTTAAAAGTATTTAGTGTATCCTCTCTGTCTCTTTGATATTCATTCCATTTATTTCAGCAGACTTGGCTTTAGTTCCTCAGACGAATCTCTGGGGATTTCTTTTCCACACCTCCACAGTTCAGAAGTTGGTTGCATAAGCTTAAATACATTCTTGCAAATTTTCTTTTTGTTCTTTTTTTACTGTTTTGTCTGTTGCCGTTTTTCAGTAACAGCTTCTTGACAGCTACACTTCCTTTCAGTACTTCGTCTTCGTACAGTGACAGGAATGGACAGAACACCTCTGGATGTTTTCAGATCTGAAACAAGAGTGGAACTGGATCTTTTCTCAAAGAAGAAAGCTTCATATACCAGTTCTTGCATGGTTGTTAGAAGCCCAAATTTCTCATTTGGGTTACTTGATATCTTATTAAAGGGTTCTTTGTAATTTTCTTTTAAATATGTTTACTGCCTTTCTCTGACACTTAAATAAGAATAAATAACTTGTACATAATGGCTATTTTGACTGAAAATAAATAAATAAATATAAATAATAAATATATGACTCTGACTTCTGCACAGCATTTATATATAAGTAAAATTGAGATATAATGGCTACAAATAAAATAATATACTTTATTCTGAACAATAATACAAATATTTAATTTAGAAATATTAGAAAAAAGTGTTATAAATATTAAAATTGTCATAAACACATGAATACATTAAATATTAGTACTGTTTGGGCTGTGTTTCTTGTATAAAACTAAAACATAAAAAGTGATGTTCTATGTTATAGTTAGGGTTAGGTTTAGGAGTAGGTTCTAAACTGTAGTTAAGGTTAGGATTAAGTTTAGGAGTAGGTCTAAGTTTTGTGTTGTAGTTAGGGTTTGGTTTAGAAATAGGTTTAGGTTTTGTGTTCTAGTTAAGGTTTGGTTTAGGAGTAGGTGTAGGTTTTGTGTTGTAGCTAGGGTTTGGTTTAGGAGTAGGTGTAGGTTTTGTGTTGTTCTTAGGGTTTGGTTTAAGAGAAGGTGAAAGTTTTGTGTTCTAGTTAGAGTTTGGTTTAGGAATAAGTTGTGTTGTAGTTAGGGTTTGGTTTAGGAGTAAGTTTAGATTTATGTTGAAGTTAGGGTTTGGTTTAGGAGAAGGTATAGGTTTTGTGTTGTAGTGAAAGTTAGGGTTAGGTGTAGAAGTGGGGATTTTGCATTTAGTGGCTATTTAGTTGAATGTTAGTCAATGATATTTAAGGAAGTTTTAGGAGTAGATTTAGGTTTTGTGTTCTAGTTAGAGTTTGTTTTAGGAGTTGGTTCTAAACTATAGTTAAGGTTAGGATTAAGTTTAGGAGTAGGTCTAGGTTTTGTGCTCTAGTTAGAGTTTGGTTTAGGAATAAGTTGTGTTGTAGCTAGGGTTTGGTTTAGGAGTAGGTGTAGGTTTTGTGTTGTAGCTAGGGCTTGGTTTAGGAGTAGGTGTAGGTTTTGTGTTGTTCTTAGGGTTTGGTTTAAGAGAAGGTGTAGGTTTTGTGTTCTAGTTAGAGTTTGGTTTAGGAATAAGTTGTGTTGTAGTTAGGGTTTGGTTTAGGAGTAAGTTTAGATTTATGTTGAAGTTAGGGTTTGGTTTAGGAGAAGGTATAGGTTTTGTGTTGTAGTGAAAGTTAGGGTTTTGTGGGTTGCATTTAGTAGTCAATGAGTTTGAAGTTTAGGAGTAGATTTAGGTTTTGTGTTCTAGTTTAAGGGTAGTTGGTTTTGGGAGTAAGTTTAGATTTATGTTGAAGTTTTTAGGAGAGGTTGTAGTGAAAGTTAGGGTTAGGTGTAGAAGTGGGGTGCATTTAGGTTGAATTGAGGAAGTTTTTAGTAGATTTAAGGTTTTGTGTTTAGTTAGTAGTGTTAAGGTTTAGGAGTAGGTCTAGGTTTTGTGCTCTAGTTAGAGTTTGGTTTAGGAATAAGTTGTGTAGTAGCTAGGGTTTGGTTTAGGAGTAGGTGTAGGTTTTGTGTTGTAGCTAGGGCTTGGTTTAGGAGTAGGTGAAGGTTTTGTGTTGTTCTTAGGGTTTGGTTTAGAGAAGTAGGTTTTGTGTTTAGGAGTTTTGGTTTTTAGTTGTGGCTAGGGTTTGGTTTATGTTGAAGTTAGGGTTTGGTTTAGGAGAAGGTATAGGTTTTGTGTTGTAGTGAAAGTTAGGGTTAGGTGTAGAAGTGGGGATTTTGCATTTAGTGGTCAATGATATTTAAGGTAGTTTTAGGAGTAGATTTAGGTTTTGTGTTCTAGTTAGAGTTTGTTTTAGGAGTAGGTTCTAAACTATAGTTAAGGTTAGGATTAAGTTTAGGAGTAGGTCTAGGTTTTGTGTTCTAGTTAGAGTTTGGTTTAGGAATAAGTTGTGTTGTAGTTAGGGTTTGGTTTAGGAGTAGGTGTAGGTTTTATGTTGTACTTAGGGTTTGGTTTAGGAGTAGATTTAGGTTTTGTGTTCTAGTTAGAGTTTGGTTTAGGAGTAGGTGTAGGTTTTATGTTGCAGCTAGAGTTTGGTTTAGGAGTAGGTGTAGGTTTTATGTTGTAGCTAGGGTTTGGTTTAGGAGGAGGTGTAGGTTTTGTGTTGTACTTAGGGTTTGGTTTAGGAATAGGTTTAGGTTTTGTGTTCTAGTTAGAGTTTGGTTTAGGAATAAGTTGTGCTGTAGTTAGGGTTTGGTTTAGGAGTACGTGTAGGTTTTGTGTTGTAGTTTAAGTTAGGGTTAGGAGAAGGTATAGGTTTTGTGTTGTAGTGAAAGTTAGGGTTAGGTGTAGAAGTGGGGATTTTGCATTTAGTGGCTATTTAGTTGAATGTTGGTCAATGATATTTAAGGTATCTTCAAACCAGTCAAAGGCATTTTCCATAAATTAAAAATAAACATAAATTATCAATATTAAGGAACTGGGGAGAGTAGAGAATGTTTGTATATTATGAGAATGAGTGGACTAAAATAAGCCCACCACATCTTGAAGGAGACACAATTTTAACGTTTTCACTGTTCCTCCCCCAAGTTATGATTTGTTTTCACCAGAACTATCAAGTTCATCCATGATTACAGAAGGCTAACCAAAACACACAATCCTCATCGAGATTCCTTTATGCTGCTCGACATTAACCAGAAGGAAAAGGAACATGCGTGCTGCTTTTATTCCAGGATTTCTGGAATTCATTGGCTGTGTGCTGTAAGGACAGGACAGAGCAGCCTGTTAGGCCTCGTTTATGCCTTGTACAACCCGAGTGTCAAGCCACAAAGCCACGAGGTTTTAAAGCCTTCGCTGTAGTGCGATGAACTGCACAAACCGGATATCCTGTGCGGAGCTCTTTGTTCTGATGAATTTAACTGCGAGTTTGCAAGCACAAAGACGTGTTTGGAGGAAGTGCCTTGAACTTGTCAAAATTGACAACAAAGAAAAGCGTCACATTGAGTATGCTTAAAAGAAGCAGATCAGCACTTTTATTCATACCGCGGACGTGATATGAATAAAAGTGCACCTGGACTTGCAAATGCTGCCTCTGTGGGTTTGTACTTTTGTGTGTCGACGCGGATGATAATATCATTTCCTTCGTCACTGTCTGTTTAAAGAATTCATGCAAATTGGAAGCTAATGTGTCACTACAAGTCCAGTGAGGGGAGGACTAGCAGTACCCTTGCTGTTAAATGAGTGATGTTATGCACTTACTGGCCATTACATCCAAAATTCTTCATCATCCACACAATCACCATAAAGATGCCCTTTGTAGTTCTACAGTATGTAGTCCGTCTGTGTTCTGTTGGTATATCAGCGGTTAGGTCCTGTTTCTAACCACTGTGTACACATACTGTGCACGCCATTAGACATGGCTACCTTGGTCCACTTTGAGAAACTATGGGCCAGGTACAAAAACCTGATGGTAACAGTGCAGTGCCATGCAAATTGTGTGGCACAGTAAAATAAGGGTTGTTCAAAAAGTCACCATGGTGGTGACTGCCACACCAAAGTCTATTTAACACTGCACCACACCGTACATGAGGTCATACATATTAAAGATATCCCATACAAAGCTCTGTTTCACTGCCAAATGGATAAATGATGCATCAATAAAAAAAAACAAGTTCCCAGAAAGAAAACTATGAACTTTAAAGAAAGAAGTAATAGAAATAATAGTAGTGAATTGTTTTGTTAATACTGTTAACTTTAATCATGAAACTTCATCAAAAATATTAGTAATAACAGAAAACTCATATATAAAATAATCTAAAAATATAAATAAAAATTAAATTAAATATCTCATATATAAAATAAAAAGTTATATATATATTTTCACCTTTAATTATATGTTAGGGTTTCATTTCTCAATAGTAAGAATTAGTCTTGGCAAAAACATTTTTATTAACATAAGTTTTCTGAATTGAAATATATAAAATTGTGTGGAATATACTCAGTCTGAACACAAATACAATGTAATTATAATCTCTTGAACTAAAACTAGAACATGTAAAATCACACTTCTTCTTCCTCCTGCAGCAGTAAAAAGGTTTGACAGGGAGAAGTACTGGTGGTTGTGGTGTTACCTTGTAGGATGGTGTTGCTATGAATCATTAACCCCACGTAAATTTAGATGAAAACAGCACAACCACTGCTAAAACGTGCTGGTGGTCATTGTTCTTTAACTCACAAATGTATCACCCCACACTATTTACTCCTAATGCTGTGGTATATGGATCTGGCCCTGTACCACGTCCGTGTCACTGCAGTGCTAAATACGATACATCACTCAAATAGATTTACCTCAGAGGTGGTACTGTGAGTGTGCTGATGAGCAGGGTAAAGGGTGGGGGTGGGGTGGGGGGCTAAACAGTTACTTAACAAAACAGATGGCCTACAGCCTGTAACTGTAGACTGGAAGTGCACCTGTATGGTAAACAGAGCTGATAAAAAGCAAAACAAGAATAGATATAAGGAGTGTACCTAATAAAGTGGAAAGTGAGTGTTTACATTAAATAGAAAGAGAATGTGGCCACTTGACTATCACACCACTATAAGCTTGCTGGACATGGCATTCCAGTAAAATGAGCATTAATACAGAATCACTTCATGCACGGGGGCATGGTCACGCTGAAAGTGGAAGGGGCTTCCCCTGAAACTGAAGTACACAGTTTCCTAAATCATCTTGATTTGCCCCTTTAGACTTTTCAGTTTGGTCCAGTAGCAGGTATGAAAGTGTCTCAGATCACAATCCAGACTGAAGGGCTAAAATTTTATCTGACCAAAAGAGGCAGTCCTTTCGTTCCTGATCAAACTGCACCATGGGTCTGTTCATCTACTGTGTGGATATATTTTCTTGGAAAGTAGATATGCAGCACCCCATTCCAGACGTGTGGACTCAAGTCACATGACTTGGACTCGAGTCCAACTCGAGTCACTTAACTGATGACTTGTGACTTGACTCGACAACATTACTAAAGACTTGCGACTTGACTTAGACTTTACCTTTACTGACTTGGACTTGGAATCGGACTTGAGCTTTAGGACTCGAAAAGACTTGACAACCCTACTTTAACATAATGAATAAGTAAAACTGAATCACGTAACTGGATCATTTTATATTAAATGTCGCTGTAGCGCTAGGGAGCTGAGCCGCTCAGCCCAGATGATCCGTAACCTAGCAACAAGTAAAGCCGTAACCGTGCAGAACAATCACGGGAAGCAATGAGGGGGCGCCAGTGTTGAATTTGCTCCCAAATTCTCCCCAAAATAGTCCTGTTCAACTACAAAGATTATAAAGTAGTAAATAAAAGAAGAACTGCGGTATGCAAGACATGTGGAGTCAAGATCACGGGTGGAGATGCAACCACTTCAAACTTTGTTCGACATTTGAGGCTGCACAAAGAACAGTAAGTCTGTGCTGTGGATATTTCGCGTATAGCAGTTAGCAGTTAGCAAGCTAGCAAACGTAGTGACATAATAATAAACAACAGCTAATGTGAACAAAGCTGTTGTCCTCTGTTCGTCCCTCTCTCACACCATTCACTGTGAGAGATTTTACTGAAATTTAAAGCGTCTAGGAACCACAGCATCTCAGCCACGACGTGGTGAATTAGCCTAGAGCAGAAAAGTGTCAAACACTCTGCTGATCAGTACACGTAGAGCTACTGCACAGTTCATACATGCTGTATATATATATATATATATATATATATATATATATATATATATATATATATATATATATACATATATATATATATATATATATATATATATATATATATATATATATACAGTCATGCCCGAAAGTATTCATACCCCTGTCAAAGTTTGACTTAAATTTACTTTCATTTAACCAGAAATTATATTTTTGCCTGGAAATGACACAGGCATCTCCCAGGAGATAACAAGACGATGTACAAGAGGCATCATTGTGGGTAAAAATATTTCTCAGCTTTTATACACATTTGAACAAAAAGTGGCATGTCCAAAATTATTCATACCCTTTGAAAACTGTCACAGTATATGGGAAAATCCAAAGTTCTATACCATTCCAAATAGTCCAAGCTGTTTGAAAGCATCCTAATTACCCTGATTCATTGGGAACAGCTGTTTTAATCAACTCAACAGGAGAAAAACAGCAGCTCTCTGCAGTTGGTCTGTGGACAGTCATGGCTAAGACAAATGAGCTCACTAAGGACCTGCGGCTGTGCATTGTGGCCGCTCACAAGTCAGGAAAGGGCTATAAAGCCATATCAAAATGTTTTCAAGTTCCAGTGGCTACAGTGCAAAGTATTATTAAAAAATACAAGAAGTTCCGCACTGTGGAAAATCTCAGAAGATGTGGTCGGAAGCCAAAAGTGACACCTGTGCTGGCCAGGAGAATAGTGAGAGAGGTGGAAGAAAAATCCAAGGAACCAACCAAGGCCATCCTGGTGAATCTGGCTGGTCCATCTCAAGGCAGACAGTCCAAACGGACACTGCACACTGCTGGGTTCCACGGACACAGGCAAGGAGGACAACCAACTTCTCCAGAAAAGGCACACAAAGCCCGCTTGGACCTTTGCAATGCTCATTGGACACTTCTTGTGTTCTTTTTTATGGTCAGATGAAACAAAAATTGAATTGTTTTGATGTGTGCACCACTGAAGCCTTCAACCCTAAAACACCATCCCCCACTGTCTATTGGGAACCTAATGTTTTTTGGGGGTGTTTTTCAGCCAAATGGACCAGGGAACTTGATCGCAGTAAATGGTGAAAAAAGAGCAATACATCAAGATTCTCAACAACAACATCAGGCCATTGGAAAACCGGTGGACATTTCAGCACGACAACGACCCAAAACACACAGCCAAAGTGGTGAAGAAATGGTTAGCGACAAAAGTGTTAATGTTTTTGCAGTGGCCCAGCCAGAGTCCCTGACTTGAATCCAATTGAGAATCAGGAGCTAAAGATCAGGGTGATGGCAAGGAGACCCTCGAACCTCAAAGAGTTGGAGCTCATCACTAAAGATGACAGTACCAGTGGAGACATACAGCAATTGCTTTATATGCTGTAATAGCCAATAAAGGCTTTTCTATTAGTTATTGAGAAGGGTATTAATTTTGGACATGCCATCAAATGTGTATAAAAGCTGAGAAATAACACAATGATGCCTCTACATCATCGTGTTTAGAGATGCCTGTGTCATTTCCAGGCAAAAAATAATTTTCTGGTTAAATAAAAGTAAATTTGTCAAACTTTGACAGGGGTATGAATACTTTAATATATTCAGGTCCATATTTGTACTTATGGGTTTAGAATGTGATGTCATTAAAAATTCCTGTAGGTGGAATGTGTTCTACTACTTCTTTATAGTGTGGTGTTCCTCCACCTTGGCCTTCGAGGCCCACTGCCCTGCACATTTTACTGTTTTTTTCCTATTTTAACTCAGTAATGGGCTGGTTATGAGGTGATTAGTTGGATCAGATGTGTTGGTAGAAGGGAAAACAATAAAAAGTGCAGGGCAGTGGGCCTCCAGGGCCAGGGTTGAGAAACAATGATGTAGAGTACTTTGTTAGCCTGTTTACAGAAATTTATAGCATACTGAAACAGCTACATCATTGTAGAACAAATCATATTCTTGTCCTTTCCTATTTTTTTTTAATCCATAAACCTTGACTTTTTGTTGCTGTAAACTGTATAATGTCACGTTCATTTTTCCATACTGCGTTTAGTACATATCTATTAGAGATTACAGTAAGTACTTTGTACTTTGTATTTGTTTGCTGCACAGTACTTTGCAGGTAATTTAATCATCAAATATGTAATTAACGATTTGCACTGCTTGTTCCTGTTAAGTAAAATTACATCTGGTGACTTGACTAGGACTCGAAGTTTAAGACTTGGGACTTGACTTGAGACTTGCTTGTATTGACTTGGGACTTGACTCGAGACTTGCTTGTATTGACTTGGGACTTGACTCGTGACTTGATTGTTAAGACTTGAGACTTACTTGTTACTTGCAACTTAGTGACTTGTTCCCATGTCTGCCCCATTCTAAATCAATGAATTTGACGGCAGCTTCACATCTACTCTGTCATATTTCATCAAGATTCTGCGATGTCAGGAGCACTTCAGGTTTGCACAACATCTGCATGTGGAGCCTTGTGCTACAATGGTGCGTGATACCATCAGAAAAAGCGGTGCGCCACCAAATTCACAACAAGATGCAGCTTGCGTAGGTAATGACAACAGGACGTGCGCCTGTCATGCAAACGTCTTTAGTGCACTAAGAAAAATGCAACGTTAAACCAAAACCTACTAAATCAAATGTACACTGTGTAACATGAACCTTGAGACCTTTCAGGTGTGAAATTCTGCTTAGTATGCTGAAGCATTAACAATACCACATAACCCTTCACAGGAACTGAGGGCCCCAAACCCTAATAAACAGTTGGCACTCATTCTGGTAGGTAGTGTTCTTCTGGCATCCACCAAACCCAGATTCATCCATCAGACAGACAGACAGACAGTGAAGTGTAAGTCATCACTGCTTCTGAGCCCACTGCTGATGTGCTGTACATGCTGGCAAGTTGTTGTTATGCAGTTTTTGTGGTGTCCCAGGGTGTTGCTAGGATGTTGCTTGTGGTTGGTGTGTTTCTGATGGACCTGTATTGTCATGATTAGGCTAAGTTTGGCCCCTGTTTGTTTCTGTTTCAGAATCACCTGGAATAATAATAATAAGTGAAAAACTGCAACTCCTTAAGAAAATGCAGAGTGACTATGCAGCTTATTCCTTATTCCTGTTGCTAGGCAGTTTTACAGGTGGTTGCTAAGATTTTCTAGGTAGTTGCTAGGCAATTGCTAAGGTATCCCAGGTGGCTGCTAAAAGTGTTGCTATGTGGATGCTATAGTATCCCAGGTGGTTGGCTGGCAGTTGCCATGGCATTCTGGTAGGTGCTATAGTGTTACTAGGTGGTTGCTATTGTATTGTAGGTTATCTTGGTATCCCAGGTGGTGCTAATGTGTTGCTATGTGGATGCTATGGTATGCCAGGTAGTTGCTAAAAGTGTTCTATATGGATGCTATGGTATCCCAGGTGGTTGCTATGGTGATGCTAGGCAGTTGCCATGACATTTCAGATGGTTGCTATGGTGGTGCTAGACGGCTACTATGGTATCCAAGGTTGTTGCTAATGTGATGCTTGGCGGTTGCTATGGAATCCCAAGTAGTTTCTAAGCTGTTGCTAAGGAGTTGCTTTTGTATCCCATGTAGTTAATATGATGATGCTTGGCGGTTGCTATGGTATCCCAGGTGATTGCTGTGGTGTTGCTAGGTGGTTGCTATGGAATGGCAGTTAGATACTATGATGTTGCTAGGCGGTTGCTGTCTCAGGTGGTTCTTATGGTGTTGCTAGACGGTTGCTATGATGTCAGGGGTTGTTTACTGAGTGGTTGTGGGGGTTGTCAAGCTTTTCTGCTCCAAGCCCACCTGATAACCACAAATTTATATCTGCAGTTCCCCTTCTCCTCTTCTGAAGTGCTGACACTGAAACTCGTTCCTAAAAACCATCATACAGTCTATTCCAGTCCATTCACAGAAACCTCTCCATCAGGGGCCATATGCCTGCTACTGTGATGCTTTTATGTCTACATAACATGCATAATACGTAATATGCATAATATTTATATTATTAGGTTTAACACTAATGTGGTCAGTAAGCCTGTGTAATAGAGTTTGGGATCTGCCTTGAGTAAGTACATGCAGAAGAAGAAGAAAAAGAAGAAGAAGAAGATGATAACCCACAGTTTAAAATTTATATTTAAGAGCATTTAACTATCCATACACTTTAGTCTAATATATGTACTGAGAGCATATAAAGGCTGGAATTGAGCAGCTAAGATTTCGCACTGCTGTGGGATTGACATGTTCCAAACCTCATACTAGCAGACTAAATACTGTAGGAACAACGCCCTTCAGAAGTGCCCTTGTCATGGGCGTGGGGGGAAAATTGGACCTGACTACCCAGTAGGCCCGAGTAGGGAGAGGGGCCCATTTTTTTTGCTCACGTTCCTCGTGTACTGGCATGGATAGGGGCCCACTGACATTGAGAGTGTACAGGGCCCAGAATTTGCTGCTACGCCCCTGGCCCTCGTTAGTGTAGCAGGTAGAGCACAGCAGTGTGTGATTTGGGACGCAGCGTTGGATCAGTCAGTTAGATGCCCCGGCAGTGCCGCTCGTCTCCCTTGGAGGCACTAGAACATAAGAGCCGCAGCATTTGAGGCGGAATGGGAAAACCGAGTAACACCTTTATTAATACTACATTCACACAGTTAATACATCATTTATTACACACAGATCTAAATACATAAATACAACAGACCAAGAAAACTCATCTCTAATAGCCCGGCTGGTGAAGACCCTCTCCCCTTTCTCCAGGCTGCTCTCTGTATCCTCCTCCTCAGTGCCCTCTGGATCATGAGGAAGGCGAATGTCACCGTGTAGTGCCATGTTGTGTAACACGGCACACACAATGACAGCACCGCAGCGAACAGCTGTAAATCTAATACCGATGGTACTGTTTTGTAATTCCCGGCCTGCTGGAAGTGTGATATAGGTGCGTTCATGGTACTGTAGTGACAGCATGCACGGATTTGGAGACAGTAGAATTGCTAAGACGATAGTATATATATGTATATGTACACTTGTTAGGACTGTGATATGGTTAAAGTGACGAGTATATAATATACATTTGTATTGATATTATTTATTTTTATTTATAGTATTATTTATTGCTATTTTTCTTTGCAGAATCCCCCCGGGGAACATGCAGAATCCCCCTGGGGATTTAGTTCCGGAATTATTTATGGGAAACCTGTGGTGTCACCCATCTCCTGTTTCCTCCTATTCCCTGCCTTCTGTCTGGATATAAAAATTAAAATAAAATAAATTTACTGGGCAGATTTAGATCCAGCTACCTTACTCGCTGGGGGACTCAAGCCACATGACTTGATTTCAGGACTTGAGACTTGCTTAACTAACACTAACAATTGACTTGACTTTGACTTGGTATTCATGACTTGAGACTTGACTTATACTTGAGGCAGAAACACTGAAATCATATGATTAATTTGGGTCAACAAGTAAACATACGAAGTATCCTGTATCCTGAAGGCGGCTACACCAGGAATAGGGAGGTTTGGATTGGAGGATTATGTTGTGGATAAAAGCAGTAAAGAGAAGAGCTTTATGGAGGCTCTGCAGATTAAGTATCAGTGACCCCACCACCACAACCAACTTTATCTGTCACTACAGAACCTACACAAAAGGTAACGCATATGTGTCGTCTGGCTAGTCGAAGATTAGGGAACGTTAAGTTACTGGCAGGTTTTGAAAGGAGCAGGGACGGGGATACAGTCACTAAAACTCTACAGCAGTGTTCCCCAATAGGCTGCCTGCAGGCCTAACACGGCCCTCAAGTGTCAAACTGCTGATCCAGTAGATCCAGTGTGTGACCACAGGAATTGTCAAAACCCGAAACACATATTTCCTACTATTAATAAACTTCTTTTGTGTTTAAATGAAAATATTGTGGTTTTATGCAAGTATATCCATTCAAAGTTTTCTACTCTTGTACTGGCCATCATTTTTGAGTTTTGAAAAATTATGACTACGAAAACTTCTGAACCATACTGAAACATAATGTGGGGAAGCACATGTACCTTTTTAGGTAGGTGACATCACTGGTGTTCCACAACAAATGGTAGACTTTATCATTCAAAAGCATCAGAGCAGCATCCGAAAGTGTTTGAACAAATGCTGTCTTTTTAAATGAGGTAAATGAGCTAACAAGCGTCATGATAAATGCTAATGGGGACTCTTTGTCTTCTACACACGGTATATCCTCCAATGTACTTTCATTGTTACTGGGCCTAGCTTACTCCAGCTAGAGTAGCTAGGCTTATCTTTGGCAACATGCTCAAGTTCAGGTACCTACAGTTCAGAGTGGCAGAGAATAACAATATATACTTATTTGCAAGCCTACGACAAGCTGGTGAGTCTGACCAATTTTCACAAACATCCGTCTTACTGTGAGCACCCCACCCCCACTTTTCACACCATACCTCAGTTATCTCCTGAGAATGTGTTCTTTGATGCTTGTAGCAATGCCGATAACATCAGAAGGTTTACGTGGTGAGAAAAAAGCACAATACGAGTATCGATCATAGCTCTAAGACTGTAGTCTATTGATGTACCATACGTGTTAGTCATGTCCAAGCCCTTCATGGTCTGTTTTTCTCCTCAAAGCTGCTTCTGGCTGGATATATTTGTGTTGTGGACACCTCTCAGCTAGAATGTGCACAGGTACACCACACTACCTCCCGTTTTGTCTGTAGTTTACTGGTTGCTGTTGCAGAAGGCCAGTTTTTGCAGTTTTCAGACCATGTTTTGGAACATACACAGGTCATTTTACGCTTAAAAGGCTAATGGATGGTTTCTTAGGAAGTCCAGTAAGAACAGAATAAAGGCAATCAACTAAATCATGAACCTGTATCTTTGAATTACAAAAGGCCTGAACTTTTAACAATTAGTGACTGTGTTTACATCTGGGGAAACAACATGTGGGAGCTTAAAGTCTAAGTACACCCAGGTTTTATACTTCAGGTTTGGTAAACAGAGCTAAAAAAAACTATACATTTATATATATATATATATATATATATATATATAATAATGTGGTCTCAGTACGGTATGGTTTGGACAAAAACCTGATTAAAACTTTTCATATAACCAATCAAGAGCAGCTCTGATCAGAAGTGGACCGCTGACGAAGGGCTAGACGAAAAATACAAAATGTACATAAACAGACTGTGAGCTTCGGTCTGTCTCAGATCATGTTAAATGACGTCCTCACTGAGATATTCTTCAGATTTTATCAGCATTGCTGCAGACATCGAAGAGCAGATTCTGAAAAGATAACTGAAATCTGATGCACCAAGAGGGGTTGAGGTCCCCAGCATAGGACGGATGTTTACCAAACTCAGACAGGCTTGCAGGCTGCTTCGTAGCTCTGTGTGACCTGTTTTACATTATCATAGGACTATAAAGAATGTTGAATAATGATTACATAAAGGCAATGGCCTGCACACAGTGTAAGTAGACTTTGCAATGCACCCAGGGCTGGACACATGCAGCACACCAGGCTCTTTGTTGTTTATCTATATCAGTTTCAGGAAATGATCAGCTTTATGAATAAACATGTGGTAGCAGTTACAGTTTTAGCCTTGGAGGCATGACA
Source organism: Prochilodus magdalenae (assembly GCA_024036415.1). NCBI lineage: Eukaryota > Metazoa > Chordata > Actinopteri > Characiformes > Prochilodontidae > Prochilodus > Prochilodus magdalenae. Next base: position 676,347 of record JAMWET010001785.1, read on the forward strand.
AAATGAAATAGTGCCAGCCTAGAGAAGCATGAGCTACAAGAGCGTCTCCCAGTGGTTAAATAAGACAGCAGTCATGCCAGGCTAATTCCTTCCTGTGTGATAACGATCATAATGCTAAACACACGCCCTACCATCTGATTTGGAACTGTGATCTTGAACCATGACTGCTCATCACTTGCATGCTTGCTAAGACAGAAGACAACATACTTATGTGTAAATAAACCACTTTGGCCGCTAGTTTGTGTGTGTGTCTGAGTTCTTGTTGGATTTCCTAGCCAGCATGCATCGGCCTCTCCCCAGGCTATACCACACTGGTGGAGAATGTGGGCACTGTCTTTTTCTGGGCAGGTCCTGTGACTGACAGTAGATTGAATGAGACACACTGCAGCTCTGCTGGGAGTGCGTGATGAGAGTTAGTTTAGTTTTGTTCAGCTGGTCTGTGTGGTGCCCAAGAGGCAAGAGGCATTTGACAGTGGATTGTGACAACACTGAGCAGGGTTATTGCTTTGATTGTGTTTATCCAGAGCATTTGGAAGATGACAATGAAAATGTGACCCCTGAACTCCCACAGCTGTCATTTTTGGGGCTGGTGTGTGTGTGCACAGTATCACTCTATACAGGACTGTATTCATTCAGATATACCTGAGATGTGGCATCATGTATGGTATATACACATACATACATACTAATATATGCAGGGACTGGCATTTAGCAGCAGAGGTGGTTCAGGAACCAGTGAAGACTTAAATATGAAGTGCAGGTATGCGGTGAGGGCAAATAGGTGTATTATTCATTTATGGTTGATGTTGGAGGGAGTAAAGAATTAGACCAGGTATATGTTGGTGGGTATTAGTGCATTCAGTAATCTGACAGCCTGGGGGAAGAAGCTGTTGCGGAGACTTGTTGTGATACAGATAATCCAGTAGATTTTGTCAGGTAGCAGAAGGGCGTAGAGTCCATAGGAGGGGTGGGAGTAATTATCCACAATGCTGGCGACCTTATAAAGGCACTGATTATAAGAGCACGGAAGTTGTCGATGGTGGACACCCCCAAACTTCAGAATGTGATTACAGGATGTGATTTAACGTATCTATGTACAAGTATAATGTGGAGTGAAATAACTTTCGTCCAGGAACAAAGTGCAACATGGAACAAAAGAGTACGAAGTGCAAACTTGCAGACATGAGTGTGCAAACAAAAATTAAACTACAAAACAATACAATAACTATGGTAAATTAAACAGACACTGGATTTACAGATAGATAAACAGATAGACACAGGACAGTGCAGCACCGACACAGCACTCAGTTTTCCGGACATGAGGTAGTAGAATAAGGTGCAGAGATATTTAGCAAGTGCAAAGCTACGGTTTGCACCACAGTCAAGAGTCAGCAGTGTGAGCAGGGGTGTAAGCACACAGCTTTGAGGGGTGCCTGTGTTCAGTATGGTGGTGCTCAGGTTGTTCTTGCTAATCCTGGTAGATTTAGGACTCCCAGTCATGAAGTCCAGGGTCCAGTTTCAGAGGGAAGTTCAGGCCCAGGAAAATCAGCTTTCCAATAAGTGGAGTGATTGTGTTAAATGATTGTGTAAAACTGAACAGCAGCCTATGAACATCATTCTCAGACAATGGTGTTTTCTATCCAAGTGGGTCAGTGTGAACGGCAGAACATCTTCCTCTGTAGACTGGTCGGGGCGATAGGTGAACTGAAATAGATTCAATGTGGAAGTAAGACTCTTCATTCACTAACCATTAAAGGAATAGTTGCACCCAGACGGAAGTGTTGGATTTCAGTGCTATTTGGATAGAAGATAAATGTTACCAGGAACAATCACTGATGAAAAATATATCCTTTATTGGGCTAATATTCATTTTATATAGATTACTGATTGCTCAGTACTTTCCTTGCATTAGCGTCATGTGGAATATACAGCACGACAGTGAGCATGGTGGTAAACACCCTGGGGGGGTAGAATAGCCAGGATATTTAGAATCATAACTCTACCAGCTTTGATATTTCTGCATTTCTGCACCATTCGTCTTTAGTTAAACACATGGAGCTCCACCCGAGGTCTTACCAGACACAAAACAACCTGAGGTTGTGCAGCACCTCCAATAGTGTTCCATTAATTAATGTCCAAAACAATCACCTGAAATCAATTTAATGACCCTTGTTCATTAATATTTCATGGAAATGTGTGCAGAATTTAACTTGCTGATTAATAAAAAAACAAGCTAATGAATTAGCATCAGTGCATTGAAACAAGCGCCCGGGCTCGAGTGATTTATTTACATTGAATCTGCAGACACGTCTCAGTTTACCCTCATGTACAATTCATTTACTTCCTAATACAATGAAGCACTTCCTAATTTATGTACATATTTTAACAGTACTGAAAATCAGGTTTACCTATCCTGAGTGTCACAGTACAGATACTTCAAAGAAGAAGCTGATCATATTGAGATAAAAGGTTACCTTTTCGCAGAATGTTAAATACTGCTATTAGAATAAAAGTCTTTCATCGAAAGCCAGAAATCAGTCATTTAATACAATTTAAACACACACTATAAAGACAGCACTCTCCCATTGAAGTAGCAGATGAATGAAGGGGATCTGTGTCAAAGAGTGAAATTACACAAGACTACTTCCTCATTGCTGGCTGCAAAAATGATTTTATCAGCACTGCTACCATCATTCAATACCACATTCCGAAGAGATAACTGCGTCAGTGTGGGGTGAAACACGGAGGATGCGTTGTCATGACTCTTCCTGCGTACCCTGGCCCAGCCGCAAGAAATCCCACGTGGGACAGGTGAACATTGCCGCATGGCGTTTAAAGGCTTTATTGGACCCCCTTTGAGGAGTGCAGCCACGCACTGTATGCAAAACACGGAACATTAAAAAGTTGCCTAATCCAGCAATGGCTCAGCTGTGTTGAGGGCACAGACCAATTGCCACCAGCTAATCTTTACTCTAGACAGCAGGAGGAAATGTTTTTGATTTTATCAGCAGGACTGTCTGTGTCAGAGACCACACTGCTGCTATGTGTGTCAGGTAGATGCAATAGGCAGATAGGTGGACCTGTCTGCCAATCATTTATCTGTTTTGTAACTCAGCTGATCTGATGTGAGCCCACGTGGGGTGATTAGGTGCTAACCCTTTGAAAGGCAGATGCAAAAAGTTGTCCATGTCGGCTGGTTAATACCCTGTTCTCAGTTAATCACATGACTTCTCGGTGCTATTTTAGTAAAAACTTCATCTAACACAGCTGAAATTCTGTAGAATGATTAATCTGGTATGTGTTTTTGAAAAACAACAAAAATAGGTGAATAGGAGTACTCCATCCACCATCATACATCAATAAGATTTTATCATTACGCTGATTAAACAAACCAATAACAGCTCTTACTGATTCTAACTTGCACTCTAAATGAGCTTCCCTGCTTACTCTGAAGAACAGTGCCTTTAACAATAAACGAACGGACAGATGAGAATGTTAAAGTGTCTTGAAAACACTCTTGCGTGATCATGTCAGCCCAGTAGGGCGTAATTATAACCCACAGTGTGTCACAAATGTATTTGCCGGTACTGTGTTCATACATTGTAAAGGTCTTTAACATTTCCTTACCATCTATGATCTAACTGATTCAGAAATGTCATCTGGACCACTGCAGTTCCTGGATTTTGTCATCTGTGCATTTACACACTAATCGTCTAAAGAATTGCACCCAGAAGGAAGTGAGAGATAGCAGTGCTATTGGGAAGGTAGATAACGGTTACCAGGAACAATAAATGACGATAGGTTTAGACTGATATGGGCAATATTACACATACAGCTACACATACAGTTCAATAAGACAGACGCATCATGCCAGACGTCTCTGCAAGGAGTTGTGGAGGTTTCTAATGGTGTCCTGTGATAATCCATCCCATGCAGCTACAATAAATACACCCACAGCTCTTGCAGATTTTACAGATCCTGCATAGGTTTGGCAGTGGAGTGACACCAGGCTTTCTGGAGGTATGACGTGTCACTGCCCACAATGCCTCCACACACAGATTCGTTGGTTGTCTTCACCAGGACAGGATTTGCCAGTAAAGATGGCTGTCTGCGCACATGCAGTCCTGCGCCATGCAGCCATCTGCCAATGGTGCTGGAACTAACAGGATGTCTAACAGGTTGTCATCACTGCTTGCTGTATGTCTGCAAACATGGCTGTTGGTCCATGGCGCGTATGTCTGGCAATCCATCGATTCTCCCTCTCTGTGGTTCGTGTAGGTCCTTCAGATCCTTAATGGCGCTGGTGCGTGTCTTCTTCTATCCACTGCTGGCAACAGAATAAGATAAGATAAGATAAGATAAGATAAGATAAGATAAGATAAGATAACACTTTATTGATCCCAAAGGAAATTGCAGAAAAAATGCTATAGTAGTTTATGCATGACCAGTATGCTGCACAATACGTGGATGAGACCATCCTGCTTCCAGAGCCCTATGATGCGACCCCTCTCTTCCAACTGCTTGAATTACTTTCGAACTTTTCTCTAAGCCATAATGCCCATGTAAAGGATTCTACCAGAACAACAGCATGAGTCAAAATAAATAGCATGCACAACAGGAAGTCCTTATATAGTCAGTCAGGTAGGTCCATCGTGCTTAGGTCACATGCATGACTGAGCATGAAACATGAATCATTCGTATGTCTTGCAATGTCAAACCTACCCACCAATTTCATTAATGTCAGGTAATTCCTTCTGGGGACCATTACTAATGATGAGTGTATTATATTCCTTCAGTCAAAAAGGCCTCCTTAAGCATACTGACCCAGAATTATAATTTACTCAGATTTTATAATAAAGACACAATGTTGTTCACGGACTTCCTTGCTGGAGATGAGTTTGTAGGCTTTGGTCTTGGGCAGAGTTAGCGTTACTGAGTCAGAGGAAAGAAGAACCGGACATACTATGGAGTGTGTTTGCTGGTGTGAGTCGCCCTTTGCAGCCTGAAATGCTCATTTAAAAAGATTTTGCCGGTTCTTCAGTCAATGTCATTTATCTTTACATGTTAACATCAGACACAGGCTCAAAAAGAAGGTTAGATATTTAGGTCTTAAATGCAAACTCAACATTACACTGATAACATGAGCACAATGTTGCCTTTCCATTATTATGACATAACTCCAATAATTCACATTGCCTTGCCATAAGCACATTGGCTAGTAACCTCATTCGCAAGATAACAACTCACAACTTAGACGTTGGCATTCATATAAAAAGATAAAGAAAATGGAACTCCTATCAATCCCTGCAAGACCTGGCAGACCACCCTTTTAGATAAACAGCTCTTTTATCTTGGTGAGAAAATCAAGCTCCACTCTCACTTCAAATCTGAAAACATCAACAGATGTCTCTGTCCATCCTTCCACTAAACGCTGTGGGTCTCCAAGGATGTGTGGCTGTAAATAAGCTGTTAGTAAGAAAGGAAAACAGACAAAAGAAAGAAAACTTGCACTAGAACACAGAAACTAGGCTGACCCGAGATATACAGGTGCTGGTCATAAAATTAGAATATCATGAAAAAGTTGATTTATTTCAGTAATTCCATTCAAGAAGTGAAACTTGTATATTATATTCATTCATTACACACAGACTGATATATTTCAAGAGTTTATTTATTTTATTTTGAAGATTATAACTGACAACTAGTGAAAACCCCAAATTCAGTTTCTCAGAAAACTAGAATATTGTGAAAAGGTTCAATATTGAAGACACCTGGTGCCACACTCTGATCAGCTAATTAACTCAAACCACCTGCAAAGGCCTTTAAATGATCCCTCAGTCTAGTTCTGTAGGCTACACAATCATGGGGACTTGACAGTTGTCCAAAAGACGACGACTGACACCTTGCACAAGGAGGGCAAGACAAAAAAGGTCATTGCTAAAGAGGCTGGCTGTTCACAGAGCTCTGTGTCCAAGCACATTAATAGAGAGGCGAAGGAAAGGAAAAGATGTGGTAGAAAAAAGTGTACAAGCAATAGGGATAACCGCACCCTGGAGAGGAGTGTGGAACCAAACCCATTCAGAAATGTGGGGGAGATTCACAAAGAGTGGACTGCAGCTGGAGTCAGTGCTTCAAGAACCACCACACACAGAGTATTGCAAGACATGGGTTTCAGCTGTTGCATTCCTTGTGTCAGGTCACTCTTGAACAAGAGACAGCGTCAAAAGCGTCTCGCCTGGGCTAAAGACAAAAAGGACTGGACTGCTGCTGAGTGGTCCAAAGTTCTGTTCTCTGATGAAAGTAAATTTTGCATTTTCTTTGGAAATCAAGCTCCCAGAGTCTGGAGGAAGAGAGGAGAGGCACAGAATGCACATTGCTGGATGTCCAGTGTAAAGTTTCCACAGTCAGTGATGGCTGTGTCATCTGCTGGTGTTGGTCCACTGTGTTTCCTGAGGTCCAAGGTCAACGCGGCCGTCTACCAGGAAAATTTTAGAGCACTTCATGCTTCCAGGACTTGGCACCTGCACACAGTGCCAAAGCTACCAGTACCTGGTTTAAGGACCATGGTATCCCTGTTCTTAATTGGCCAGCAAACTTGCCTGACCTTAACCCCATAGAAAATCTATGAGGTATTGTGAAGAGAAAGATGCAATACACCAGACCCAACAATGCAGAGAAGCTGAAGGCCAAAATCAGAGCAGAGCATTTCTTAAAATCCTTCATAACACCTGAGCAGTGCCACAGACTGATCGACTCCATGCCACGCCACATTTCTGCAGTAATCCAGGCAAAAGTAGCCCCAACTAAATATTGAGTGCTGTACATGCTCATACTTTTCAGTTGGCCAACATTTCTTAAAATCCTTCTTTGTATTGGTCCTAAGTGATATTCAAATTTTCTGAGATACTGAATTTGGGATTTTCATTAGTTGTCAGTTATAATAATCAAAAAGAAAAAAGAAATAAACACTTGAAATATCAGTCTATGTGTAATGAATGAATATAATATACAAGTTTCACTTTTTGAATGGAATTACTGAAATAAATCAACTTTTTTATGATATTCTAATTTTATGACCAGCACCCGTAAGAGTAAGGTATCATGGAGTGATGGTAGGTGAATGTAGAATAGCCTAAAGACTCAATATAGCCTTGCCTGAATATGAAGTTAACATATGTCTCTCATGTTTGGGGTGATGGCCTCAGCCACAAAATGCTGCAGAAGTAAAATGGTAAGGATGATTTATAGAATTCATAACTGGAAATACTTTCTAAAAAGTGTTTTTTTAAGCCAATGGGACCCAAAAAGAGAAACAGGAGGCCAGATAAGACAGACAAACATGAACAGGACAGGGCAGAATGTGACAGATATACTGCTCTTCATCTGCCATTACGGTCAGTTTGTGCTGTTGACTGTTATAATGATATAAATTAGGCTCTCATTAAGGCTCTTTAACCTCATGTAGATGTGACCAAAAGGTGAAGAGGAATGGAAATAAAAATGCCTCCCCTCAGTTCATCTCAGGAAATTTCTACCCTGCTAGAGAGGAAGCCGAGTAACCAACTCTGGCTGGAACAATAGTAACACCTATGCACCACATGCCGCTTGTGGAGTTTTCGGTTTTAAGTGGCTCTCCAATCATACACTTGAGAAAATGGCTGAATAGAGATACATACAGTGTTTCCTAAAACTGTCAAAGCAGATTTGGGCATACAATCTTTTTTTGATTATATTTTTTATATAATTATATATATAATTATTTCTCATTATATACGCTGGCAGGGTCATGAGTGATGTGTATTTAACATTCAAATGAATGCAACTGCACATAATCATGGTACAAAAATAACAGTTATGTTTTAATATATTTAAATTAATGATATGTTATAAAAATACATCAAGAAGAAAAGAGGTTTGGTAACTGATTCTCACTGTATGGATGTATTTGCTTCTATTAGCAGCTGATTTAATTTGATGAGGGACTGATTAGCTGAAGCAGGTGGATGGTCAGCAGGTGGATGGTCACTGTAAATACTGGACTTCCTCAATGGAAATTTTTTTTAGGGCTCAAAATGAACCTGACAACTCTCTGCTGAGCTGATTCATGGCCAGACATGGTATTTCCTTTTTATGTCAGTAAACTGATAAAAAGCTAAGTCGATTTCAAGTGTGTCATTTTGGATTTCTGACCTCCTGTTGCTGTTTACTCTCGATACGACGTTCAAAGAGCCTCACGTTGTCAGGCCGCCCCAGGAGGGGCACTCCTGGGACACTTCTCATGCCGGCCACCAGAGGTCCAACTCACCGGAGTTCTGAGGTTTTCGCGCCCGCTCCCTTTCACCTAGCCCCTCCCGCACCTGTCCCCTCACCTGCTGCTCATCCCTAATAATTATCCTCCCCTTTAAGTTGGCCTTCCGATCCCTAGGTGTTTGTGGAGCATTAACCGCCATACTGGCTTCTGGGAGAGCTTCAGTGTCCCTAAAAATCCCCTGGTTTACTTCTGTTTGTTGTTGTTACAGACTACTTCCTCAGTTCAGGGTCCTTGACTTCTCTGGCTCTAAGTTCGGTGTTTTGGAGATCTTCTGAGCGTTTCAGTATTTTGAGACTTTTGCTTCTGGGCGTTACTGTCTTTGGACTCTTTCTGTTTGTATATTTGCTGCTGCAAATAGTTGGTCAAATAAAGCCTATGATGGATCCGACACCTGAGTCTGGCCTGCCAACATTACACACGTCCAACAAAGCAAGCCTGAAAAAAAGCACATCAGAAAGCAAAAAAAATTAGCTGTGGCCAAATTAACTATTTACTACATTCTTAAAAGGAAAGAACGCACTGATGAGCTCAGAAACACATGAAGGCCTGGAAGACCACAGGAAACAACAGTGGTGGAAGACGCAGACTTTCTTCCTTGGTTTAAAAAAAAAACTCTTCACACAGCTGACCAGATGAACAACGCCCTCAAAGAGGTTGGCTTATCTGTCACAAAGTTAAAAGGCAAACAAGAGAGGACTTCACTAGAATGAATGCAGGGGGTTTACCACAAGATGTAAACAACTGATAGACTTCAAAAACAGGAAGACCGGGTATGAGTTTTTCAAAATATCTAAATTGCTTTTTCTTATTCTCTTTACGTAAATGATGGGAGGAAAAGTGTATAGACAAAAGAATAACCTGAAGTGTACGTAACCTGAAGTGTGAAAGTAAATCCTAAGGAATTTACCAAGTTCCCGGTTCATCCGTTCACACTTCCCATTGTTCTATGGATGATACCCTGAGGTAAAGCTAACATAGATACCCACCTTCTCAATAAAAGTAGTCCAGACTTCAGAGGTGAATTGGATACCTCTGTCAGAGACAGTACCTGTAAGATACGTGATTATCAGGCAGAATACGTGATTAAACAAGGTCTCAGCTGTTTGGAACGAGTAGTTGCGGAAACGGTACAAAACGGACCCCTCATGAGAACTGGTCCACAACGGTGAGTATGAGAGTGTTGCCCTATGAATGTGGCAAGTCTTTTATAAAACTGACTGCTAAGTGTGACCAAGAATGTGAGGGATTGGGTAAGGGCATCAATTTACCTGGTGACAGAGTACTTGGGGTCATATATTGAGAGCATACCATACATAAGGAAACAAACCGGTGAATGTCTGAACTCATAATATACCTCCAGTATTTGCCTGAGAGCAAGTGAAGAGTTCTGGTTTCTCCAGGATATGAGAGAAGTATCCATGTCCATGAGATGAGCAATCATGAAATTGTAGGGGCATATACAACCTGTCAGGGGGATAAGACTCCAGGATGCTTGGAGCTGCTTGGAGACAGCCTCACTTGTAAAAAGCGCTATATAGATAAATTAGATTTGATTGAGCGTCCTCCAACAAGTGACGCCACTCCTCAAATGTCAATTTAATGGCTAATGACTCCTTGTCCCCAATTCCATAATTGCCATAATACCATAAGTTCGTGCTAGAAGTAAGCCATGGGATGAAAGTTATGAATGTAAGAGGGGACAGGCCAACTATTGCTTTGATTTTGCGTTCATCCATGACCACACCATCTGGACTGATGGCGTAGCCTAAGAAAGAGCTAGACGGCAGACGAAACTCGCATTTCTCATCCTTGGCAAACAATTGCTTTTTAAGAAGACGAGCAAGGAGAGCTATGACATGTTGAATGTGGGATGGATGATCTGTGGAATCAACAAGAATGTCATCAATGTATGCTGTTACAAACCATCCCAACAGATCCTGGAGGGCCTGGAAAATGGAAGGTGCATTCCTTAGCCCAAAGCGCATCACCAAATATTCATAGTGCCCACTAGCAGTCAGGAAGGCCGTTATCCATTCATCCCCCTCTCTGACTCGAACCAAGTTGTATGCACTACAGGGATCGAGCTTGGTAAATACAGTAGCACCACGGAGTTGCTCTAAAGCTACGGAAACAAGTGGTAAAGGATAGGGATAGGATTGGTCAATGCACGGTCGGGTCCACCATCCTTCTTCTTAACGAGCCTCTTGTATATATTCCTCCATAGCCTTCTTCTCAGTTATAAAAAGTGGATAAACATGTGATTTAGGAGGTAACTGATTGTCAATTAATTCTGTGAGGAGGTACTTTGGTGGCTTTAGTCTTTTTAAAGACCTCAGCTAAGTCAGAATACTCTGGAGGAATACACACAGGGGTTTGAACATCAGGTGGACGTATGAAGCCATAATCTTGGCATGCCAGTTCCTTGAGGATGTGAGAGTCTATTATGTTAGACAGTGATAAGCACAGACTCGTTCCAGCCACTACCAGCAGCTATAGTGCAGAAATCCAGGAAATACTCAGCAACCAAACCATTTCCCTGACACGGCTGGACCAGCAACTCCCCAAACTGGTCATAGGTGATGCAATCATAAGTGGACCAGATGGTGGTAGCCCAGTCCAAAGCCTTGCCAGTCAAGCGAGAGATAACTCAAGAGATACGAGACTTATCAGAACAGGGAGAAGAGTTTGAAAAAATTATAGTAAAAGAAAGCCTCGGCAGGGGTTAAGAGCACCGCCAAACTTGTTGGGCTTACTCATTGGGAATTAACCTGCCGTAAGAACAGTTGGGGAGACTGATTCATTCTCAGTGGGGGAAGACATGCTCATTTGTGCAATTTGTGAAGAAATATCTCTGAGGTTGGCAGTGCTCTGGGATAGTTGGTTATGCTGTTCTGTTTGTTGCCAGACTACCAATGGAAGTGGTAAGAGAATTAAATAACTGATTGTGGTGGCCAGAAGCCAGTCCTGACTACTCACCACGTGGTGCATGTCTTTTAGCTCAGTCATCACTGTTTAAATGGCAAAGTATTTTGTCAGTAACAGATGTACTTTGACACTGGTCAAAATCCGGATGGTCTTTAATTTGTCCATTTTTTTCATAAATATTTGAAAGGTTGGCTTGGTAGACCACAATACACATTGTTACTCAGCAGTGTTTCTGGACGTTATTGACGGTCAGTAAAGTCTTTACATTGTAGATGTGGGCATTTGTGGATGCGGCAATGCTTACAGAAGCATGATGGGTCTTAATACAATAGTGGTTTTGTCCGTGCTGGTACATACATTTTTCCTTCCTGTTCTCCAAAATGTTCCTTGATCCTAAATTGCTTCTGTCTCAAATTGTTTGGAACATGTTGCAGGTGTTTCACTTTCAGAATGAGTCTATATTTACAAAAACCAACGAAGTTACTGAGAAAAGCATACAGTGTCTTTTTTTTTTTACTGATTTAGAAAAAATACAGCCCAAAGTGTTTTTCACACCTCCCCATCTTTCCTGGAAATCTGTTTCTACAAATGACTGTACTGCTCTTTAAACATAATCTGGAGAAATGTCAGTCATTCACTAAACAGCAACAAAAACGATTCCATTACAGATGTCTAAAAGTTTATCTAGGGTTAGGGTTAGGGTTAGTCACATTCTTAGTTAAAAAAAGTAATCTGAGGATTTATCTCGATTCCTTTTTTCCTTCTTTGGTCAAAAAATATTTTCTACAGGCTGCGCAACACCAGCTCACACATACTTCTAACTTTGAACAGACTGGCCAAAGATCCCTTAGAAAGAAGAACTGAGAACTGTTTAAAAAAAAATCTACCTCATTTCGAAGAAAAGATCCCAGGAAAGACGTCAGTAAGTTAAAATCTACCTCAGCTGCATTTATTTATGCACTTTGCTCTGATATAATGGGAGGGCTGACCACTGTTAAGGCCTTCATTTTAAAACACAAAAGTATAACATTACTTTCCCCCCAAATGACGAGAACAGCTTTACAATACTGGAAGTATATTATTGATTTATTCCCTCCCTACCATTACTTATGTTTTATAAGTAAAATAACTGGGAGCTAACAGGAGATACCATTTGTGTCTTACATGGCACTTCAGCTCTTACAGTAACCCTACTCTTCTCCTTTGCAGTATCAGTTTCATAACATATGTCAGCAGTAAAGTGTTCACCATGGTTACAACTAAGTGGCCTCCTTGGCCTGAAGAGTTAATCCAAACTGAAATAGTCTAAAACCGAGAAGTAGTGATTGGTGTGGTTTGTGGGAGGAGTGCGACTGTTCCCATTTCTGAATATTTTTGGGATAGCATTAGTGCAAGCATTAGCGTCTAGTGCAAAACAGACCTCCAGAGCACTCTTCTGCACTACAGCACATCCTGCAGTGCTCTACGTTGGGAAGTTGTACAAGTGTCCGCCTGAAGGTAAAACACCACTAGCAACATCGCCAATATTACTGAGACGGGGTAGATTAGTAATAACAAAAAAAATGAAAACAAGCAATTTAGTCAAAGTAAGTGGCTATACAGACTACAGTGCGGGTTTAAACGTATAGTAGTGTGTTATAGAAGTTTTGACCTGCTGGACACTATTGCCTATTTAAAGCTAGCACAGCAAGCGGAGGCCAAACTTGACCTCTGCTTATTTAGTTTCTTGAACTCAAGGTCGCCTTAATTTAAAACCTGTATGTATCCATACCTGCATGTATGTAACCTTGAGCCATGTGTAACCAAGTACCATTTTTTATGGATTTGTACATGAAGTTTTACGTATTTGCACAGTTTTTCCATTATTGTTATTATAACTTTTACTCCTATTGTACAAGTGTATTTCTGAGGTAAGTAAAGTACTGTTACTCAGCAACGGTTCAGTCATTAATATTTAGTTACCAATTCCTATTTCAGATTTACTTTCATCCTGCTCTGCTACTGACATCATCTGTTAGTGCTACGTGATTGATCACACCTCTGACTTCTGAAAAATAAATGTTGTTAAATGCTGGATGCTGTTTTAGATATGACTCAGTAGGGCTGGGTAATAAAGCAACAACATCATATAAGGATAGTTAAGACTTGTACAAAGTTGTACTGCACTGCATCCTCTTAAACAACAGCTGTTCTCTCTTTATAATGAAACGTGATTGGTTAGCGTACAGACCACAGTGTCACAGGGAAACTCGTCGGTGTTAGAAGCTGTTGAAAACCACACTAGTATCTCACTATTAAATGCTTCAGAGACACCTGCTCCTAAACAGTATTGCCACAACATTCATCTGCACTGAAATGCATACACAAGGTTGGGCAGATCAAAATTCGTAGATGTCACCAACTGAACTTGCAAAAGAGATCAGGTCACTCTGGTTACAATAGGGTGAAGCATCTAAGGCAAGTGACTTGTAAATATCTGAGGAGGCAATGGATTCCAAAGTACCAAGCCAACCTCAATACGTAAACAAATAAAACATATACTGAAATTGTTAATGCATTTTCCCTCTATACCCTGACACATTTCCAAGTGAAACAAGGTATTGGGGGTGTCTGAAATAGCTGAGCTTTTTAGCTTGATAAGTAGGGTGGAAGAAGGGAGAGTGGAGATCATTGTCAAGTCAAGCCAACAGCGTTCTACAGCGCTACAGTGCTACAGCATTCTCTAAAATCTTGGATATGAAAGGAAGATTTGAAATGGGTCTGTAGTTGGCTAGCTAATCAGGTTCAAGATTAGGTTTCCTAATTAAAGGTTTAATTATTGCTAGTTTAATGGATTTTGGAATGTAACCAAAGAGATGTATTACAGGCCGAAGAGTTTTTTTGATTAAACTAGAAGGATGAATTAATTTGAAATAGCTCAGTTTGTTGGAGTAGAGTATAAGATTTTAGCCTGTATGCAGTAGTTGTACTGTGCTCTAGATCAGCATTACCTGTATGGGGCAGTACACTTGTAGGTGTTAACCATGCATTTTGTATTTTTTGCCTAATCATTTCAATTTTATTACTAAAGAAATAAAAAAAAAAACATTGCTACTAAGTAATCTGGGGTTCAGTATCAGATTGTGCTAATTAATAAACAGACTATTACAGGATTACTTGTGTTATTATCTATCAGTGAAGAAAGATAAGACAAATGTTCTACAGTTAAAGCTTTTCTATAGTCTATAAGCCTAGCCTTCCAGGCAGACTGGAATACTTCAAGTTTGGTCAGGTGCCATGTTATGTTCTAGTTGTCTGATGGTCTGTTTTAGAGCTTGAGTTTGATAATTGTTCCCTGGAGCAAGTTTTTACTTCCATATTCTTTTACACTTTAATTGAGCCACCTTATTTAATATAGAGTGAAAAGTGTCCTCCAAGAATTTGGCCAGAATATCTAGATCAGTAGGTTTAGACAGACAGCTAATAGAATTAGACAGATCTGGGAGATTTTTGATAAAGCTATGAGGTGTAGAGGATGTCATAACGGCTCAACACAATATTGTGTGAAAAAAACCTATAGTACGGTTAAAACTGATTGCATATGAGATTAGAAAAAGATCTGAGACTGCTGTGGTCTGAGGAAGTATAGTCAGATTATCTATGTTCACACCGAAGGTTAAAATTAAATCCAGAGTGTGGCTGCAAGAACTGTAATGTGGGACATGACGAGGAGACAGGATGCCAGTCCAAGTTTTTAATTGGAAAACTAACAAGAGAAAAACAAAAACCAAAGACACTAGGAAAACTAAGACACAAACCACTACCGAGGAACAGGGTTACAAAAACCGACTAACAGAGACAAAACACCAAGCCAGCACAAAGGGAACCACAGGGAGTATAAAACAGCAGGGACTAATGAGGAACACCTGGGGCGGAGCTTCAAACTTAAGATAGGTGAGGGCCTGACAAGGGGCGGAGAGAGGAGGAGCAATAACCAAAACAAACAAAAGCACATGGCACAGGACAACAACAGGCACCTGGAAATGACAAGAGAAAGACAGAAACTAAAATCCAGAGAAAACATACATGAACAGGGGCTAGCCTACACAGGACGTAACAGTAACAAGTTGGTCCCGTTAAATCTGAGTGATACTGAACGAGTCTACGATGGATAAAAATGCCTTACTTAGTGGATCGTGTGGTTTGTCTAGGTGGATATTAAAACCTCCAACAAATATTACTTCTAGTCAGCAAATTCCTGTAGGAACTCAGAATATGGCCCTGCTGGCCTGTAGATTGTGATTAGTGAAAATAAGTGTATTTTTTGTTCTTTGATCACTTATATTAAGAAACAGAATTTGAAAAGAAGAGTATGCACAGCCTGCTTTCTGGATTATTCCTAAGGAACTGGTGTAGATGGTTGCTACCTCTCCACCTCGGCCGTTTAACTGAGGACAGTGTACGTAACTGTAGCCTGTTGGGGTGGCTTCACTTACAGCTAAATACTCTTCAAGTCTAATCCACGTTTCAGTGAGACACAGTGCATCAAAATCATGATCAGTAATGAGAACTGAGTAATGAGTTTATGAACATTGTCGGCCTTAGATGTGAGGGATCTTATATTGAGCAGACCTAGTTTCAGACTGAGAGTGATATCATTGTGAACTGGTCTGATATTGATTAGGTTAGTAAGAGTAAGTTTTTGCACTTTTCTGAAATTTAGTTTGATTCGGGAAACAAACACAGTCTCGATTGAGTCGGTAACTCGGTTCAAATTTACAGATTGAGTCGGTAACTCGGTTCAAATTTACAGATTGAGTCGGTAACTCGGTTCAAATTTAAAGATTGAGTCTGTAACTCGGTTCAAATTTACAGATTGAGTCTCAACTCGGTTCAAATTTACAGATTGAGTCTGTAACTCGGTTCAAATTTACAGATTGAGTCTCAACTCGGTTCAAATTTACAGATTGAGTCTGTAACTCGGTTCAAATTTACAGATTGAGTCTGTAACTCGGTTCAAATTTACAGATTGAGTCTCAACTCGGTTAAAATTTACAGATTGAGTCTGTAACTCGGTTCAAATTTACAGATCGAGTCTGTAACTCGGTTCAAATTTACAGATCGAGTCTGTAACTCGGTTCAAATTTACAGATTGAGTCTGTAACTTGGTTCAAATTTACAGATTGAGTCTGTAACTCGGTTCAAATTTACAGATTGAGTCTGTAACTCGGTTCAAATTTACAGATCGAGTCTGTAACTTGGTTCAAATTTACAGATCGAGTCTGTAACTTGGTTCAAATTTACAGATCGAGTCTGTAACTCGGTTCAAATTTACAGATTGAGTCTGTAACTCGGTTGAAATTTAGTTTTATCATTTTGAACTATGTGCAGGCTAGCTTTGACAGTTACCCTAATATTTATTAACTAGGCAGAATACAGGTGTGCTTATAGGTTATACACTGGTCCACAGTGATTAAACAAGACATGCCAAAACCTTCAATCAAAAACACAGCAAAACAAAGATTTTGCAGTGATATTGTAGCATCCACCTCTATTAAAGAAGGCACACAGGTAATGCATAAATCATTGTGCTTCATGAACACCTTGCGTGGTTGACCACAGCTACACCACACACAACGAGAGTTCAGTAAACAGCTAACTCTAAGCTCTGGACTCACTTTCACTTCCAGTACCAGTTGACCCAGTTTGACCACAGTCATACACAAAAAGAGTTTAGCTATGTCATTACATAGAAGTGTGTAATACATGAACGCTTTACCTCGCATTCGGCATAGTTGCACAATAATAACCAGCCCATATAATCCACATTTAATTTTTTTAATGATTGCCGACATTTACAACCACTGAAACTTCCCTTCAAAAATTAAAACGTTGTGTTGTCAGATCTTCACCCACCCTCAAATCTGACCTGTTTCCATATCAGCACTACATATACCCATTTAAAATAAAATCATACCTATTAGCTAAAATATGTATGCATATTAACATACTCATCAAATAAAGTTCTGAAGAGGAGTGAAAACATGTAAGCCTTCATCATTGGTCATCTATTGCCTGCTCTAATGAGGCCAGAATTCAGTCCAATTACAGAGAATATAAAATATTGTAGACCAGTTAAAAAGCTGCTGTTATCTGTAACAAGCATTCAAATTCTTCACCTGGCTGCACCAGATAGATTTCAGAACCAACAGCTACAAATTGAAAGAGATCTAAAGACCTAAAAGCATGAGTATCTGGCAGCCCTGCAATTAGAGCCCTATCAGAATAAAGCCAGATAAACACTGCTGTAGAACAAATGAGCCACCACAAGCATGTACACATTTCTTGAACACACCACAACACGGTATGATGAATTGTGGTTAATATGACCTGGGACACAAACTTACTAGGTGAAAAAGGTCCTTTCTGATTTAAGAAATCTACATAAATTCGAACTTCTGGTGTTTTAAGTTCCTGGAAATAAAGACATTGAGGCAAGCTAGCATCACAAACCATGCCCACCAGCCTTGTTTGTTCCTCTTTTAGCAACCAAGTGTGACAAACAGATATCAAAGAGAAGTTGTGAACCAAAACTAAAACAATGCACATCTAATTCATAACCGTGTCTGAAATCTGTACCTGATATCATAATAATCACAGCACCTGGCTAATACAGCTTTTGATTTAATTAGTGTTCATCAGTGGTGCGGCACAAACCAGTGATATCACTCATTCTACCAACAAGCATTTTAAGTCAGTGTGTTGATGAAAAGATCTAAAATCTGTGAGATTGAGACGAGAAGGAAGCTGGCACTGACTACATATTGTGATTAGTGTACAGCGAGAGCTCTTCCATGGCCTGAAGTTTTCAGATACCTTCAAATTTTCAGTGTGAAAGATGTAAAGCACCACTCTTCCACAGTGGCCCAGGTGCTCAGACCGTACCTAATAACCAAACTGTACAGCACTTTTTAATGGATAACAGAAGTACAGAGAATGTAGCTAACGTTATATATCTGTACCTGAAATTTACTTTATATTAAATTTAAATTAGCAGCTATAGAGATGTGTCTATAAGGCTCACCAGCCATGTAGCATGCTAGTGGTAATGATTTGAGTCAACAGCAACTACACCAAGAAACCCCTCTCCCCAAGCAGGTGAACTGAATTCGGCTTACGAGTAAGCTTACTTTGCTAACTAATGTACACTAATCCAGCAAGGCATGCTAATACTAAAATTATTTACAGCTGCTGCCTGTTTATTCTACTACAGCATGCCCTACATAGGCGTATTGTAAATAACAAAGGGGGTTGGGGGGAAGGCTTTTAATTTGCACAAATGAAGGATATTATTTAATTAACAACAACAAAAAAAACTGATTTTTTAACAGCGTATATATATATATTTTTACAAATAATGCATCATGGAGAGTTCATAAGGTGCTTCACATGTGCTGAGAACATTAATAGATGAACATGCATAAGCAGAAGCTATTATGATACCTAACAAATTCTCCTCTCGGGCAATTACATTTAGAAGCGTTCTTACAAAATCTTTTTGAATTCATCTTCTTGACTTTACTTTCGAGAGTTGGTGCAAATCCAGAAACAGAACCCTTTGTCAGCATGCGTGCACATGCAAATTTATAGAGAAGTACCTTGCAAACTCAAAACTGCCAAGAAGCTAGGTGTGTGCAGATGTAACCACAAGCTGAACATTATTGCCCAGAAGCTGCTGTAGCAAGCCTGAGTGGTTAGCTTTTCCACGACATAGCATTAGCTGTTAGGTTTGCTTCTTACTTATATGAACTTGGTATGAGCCAATCATGTGATTGCTATGCTTGTCTCAGAATAATTAAGTGCACTGTGTGCAGAGCCCCCTCACTCCCTACCAGAGGAAGTGTAAAAACCAAGACCTCAGACACCTACAATATCTCCTCTCAGTTTTGGCTTTGCACCCCACAGGTCAGGTCCATCATCTATATGTAAGTAGTTGTTGTGCTGACTCTGATGCTTGGCTCTAAGTGGGATTATTTGAATATCCATATTTATTAAATGATTTGTCACAGGGTAGATTTCAGACAGGGTAAATTTAGTTTGCTATGTTTATACAGTTGTTTATTTTGGCCTGTGCATCGCTTGCTTTTCTGCACACCAAACCAATGTCTAGCCATTCACCCTTATTGCTGAGAGCTTCACACGGTGTACACTACAGAGAGCAGTTTCACATTTTTCTGAGTAATTTTGGGAATTGACATTTGGTCGCAAAGTTACCAAATGATATTGTAATCTAAGTTATTTAGAATAGCTGTGATGTACGTCACATGTGGTTTACCCAACACAGATGGCTGGGTACAGATTGCCTTGTGACATTTATGCCTTTTTGCTTTCTTTTCTTTGCCATCCTTAGTACAAGCAAGACGGTTCTGTGTTTGATCAAGCAGCGATGACGAATGTCACTACAACACATGTCGCTACAACAGCCAGGTGAGAACCTGAGAACTTGTATCTAATTTGAGGGGTACTAATAACAGTAAAGTATAATTCACCTTTAGAGAAGCCATGTATTTACAGCGGGTAGTGTATAGAGCAATCTGGTATTTCAAATGGCTAGTTTAGATGAACGTCACTCTCTGTAAAATGTAATTACAAGTTTGTATGTTTTTGTGTATGCTATTTTCAGGCTCAATACCATATTTTCAAATACAAGTGTGATGTGGACAAGTAGTTCCTACGCTGATTTTGCGTCCAGGTAAGGTCTGCTTCTTTATTTTCTTCAGACCAATTTTATTTAAAAGGTCTGAGAAGAGTGCTCAAACAGATACATTAATACAAATGATCTTTGTGGTAAACCTTCCCAAGTGCTTTGGTAACTTTCTTTTTAATGTTTCCTCTAGTGAATCATATGACTACTCAGACTACTACAATTCAACTAATCTGAGTGACAGCCAACCCTGTGCATACAGAGTTCAATGGAACCATTTCCTACCAGTGCTGTACTCCCTGTTCTTTGTGGTGGGCTTCCTTGGCAACATGCTTGTACTGTGGGTCATCAAGGTGGGCACACAGCTGAAAAGCATGACTGATGTGTGTCTTCTGAACCTGGCTATAGCTGACCTGCTCCTGGTCTTGTCTCTTCCCTTTCTGGCCCACCATGCTAGAAACGACTGGATTTTCGGGAATGCAATGTGCACTATTGTCCTCGGCATGTATTACGTCGGGTTCTACAGTGGCATCTTTTTCATCATGCTAATGAGTTTTGACAGGTACTTGGCTGTGGTCCATGCTGTGTTCGCTCTGAGGGTCAGAACCAAGACATATGGGATTTTGGCTGGCTTAGGTATCTGGGTCGCAGCTGTTGCAGCATCTTTCCCTGAGCTGCGCGACCTTAAGGTTGAAAACAATTATGGAGAATTAATTTGCAATGCATATCCAAACAACAACCACAGCCATCACTTTAGAACTATTGGTTTCTTTAAAATGAATGTTTTGGGACTGCTGGTTCCAGTTTGCATCCTGGGATACTGCTACACAATGGTTCTTCGGAGGCTTCGCACAGTTAGGACGGGCAGAAGAAATGCTGTGCGCCTCGTCATTGTGGTCATGGCGGTTTTCTTCTGCTGCTGGACGCCATACAACATTGCAGCATTCTTCAGAGCCATGGAATTGAAACACTTCTTAGTTACTGACTGCGATCACAGCAGACGGATGTATGTGATTCTACAGATCACAGAGGCCTTAGCGTACTCACACAGCTGTCTGAATCCCTTCCTTTATGTGTTTGTGGGAGAGAAGTTTAAGAGACACTTCATCAAGCTCCTGCGCAGGACACCTTGCATCAAGCTGACATTCATGAAGAGCTACCTGACACAGGCCACAGGCTCTGTATATTCGCAGACCACCAGCGTGGATGAGCGTTCTACTGCTATGTAAATAAGATTGCAAAGAAAAGTCCAATATCTAATTTCAGTAATCAGATATCAAGGTACCTGTTGGCGCATTCATTTTAAAAGCTTTAGATGGGCCCTGTGTGTTATATTACTACAGAAAACCTGCTAACCTTTTTTATTCACTTGTAAAACAAAGTACTACTTCCATAATACCGTTATACAGCGCTTTGTGAAATTATTTTCATACCCATGCTTTAATGAAATACTGTAACTGAGATGCTGTTTCTAGGACTGCAGTTGCTGAAGTGAGATTAGTTTAGCGGGTGGCTGTATGAAAAATATGTATATGTAAATACTGTAAATAAAACTAGATGTAAACATATCCTTTTGCCATCCTGACTTCTTAAGCAACACTGCACAAGTGTGGTACATGACTGAAGAGGCTTTGATTGTTATAAATGGATTAGTACAACAGAAGCACACACGATCTTGGATCTTGTGCAGTAGATTTGATTGAACAGGTGTATGAAGCATGTTTTTTTCTTCTCCATTCAAAACCAAAAACTGGTATTAGCCTGTGAAGTGTTGATCTGGGTCAGACTCTCAACCGCAGCCCCCTCACCGTCGACACCACAGAAAGAAGTTAAAGCTGTTTGTGCACACTGCTTGCAATGTTTTCCCATGCAGTGAAACCCTTACCCAAAAATCTGCTTCAGTATGCCATGATGGTGTAGATAACGAGCCACAAAACTGTGTAGACGCACCTATATAGACACAAATATGGTTAGCTTTGCCTGACTGATTTCTGTCACTCTGCCTACGATGTATTCCATACAGCAATTTGGCTTCACAGTTTTACCACACACCTGGTAACAAGACTCTTATTCCACTTCATTAGAAAACCCCACCGCCAACTCTAGTAACTTATGAGCTCCACCTACCTCACAGGTTCAAACAGCAGTGTCCAAATACAGACTGAACACTATCTGTCCCAATTATAACTGCTCAGTTTCTGGACTACTGTTGAAAAGATGGTGTTTGGGTGGTGGACTATTCTCAACACAACAGTGACACTGACATGGCAGTGTGCTGGTGTAGAGTGTAGTCTCTAAGTGTACACCAGTAGAGTGAGTTATTGGCAGAGGTGGGTTAGGGAAGCACCCTAAACCCATGCTTCAGTAAAAGAACACGTGCCTACAAAACAGATGTACAACAGCAGAATATCGCATGTAGAATCTGTCAGAGCGGAAAGTGATTTAACATTATGATTTTGTTTTTGATGGATAAATTAAAATTACATGAAAGGTCAAAGATGAGTGACCAATCGCAAAGCAGGGCAGATTGCTGACAGAGAAGAACTGAGTAAGAAGTAGACTTCTTTCAGATATATGTGAGCTGAAGTAAAATACTCTGGAAATTACATGTTACTGTTTAAATGGAACAAGTTAGTGCTCACTTTTGGTTGGGGGTTTTTTAATATCCTCAGCTTGTGTATTTCAATCTGAATATGGTGGCAAACGTTTAAGCATGTTAACGTAAATGTCTATGCTTTATGCCTACCATTGCCAGACTGTGTGGGGTGTAAAGGGGAAGTGAGAACAAGACAAGAAGACTGCTTGCTAAAGCATTCTCTGAGCGCCTGCTAATCCTTATACTATGCCAAAAGCCATGATTAGTGAAAATGGTGATTAGCCACAATCACACAAATCACGCATTTCCAAAAAGGGCAGTAAAACAGGATAATTTCAAAAGGCTAAACTGCTCCATGTAGTCCAAGGTATGGGCAATGAAAAACTGGCCGAAGAGAAAGGTGCAGATATGTGGGAACTGGCTTCCTATTCACCAGCTTGTTTTGAGATTGTGATGTTTCATAGCATTCCAAACAGTGCCATAGCTACATTGCTGTACAAGCTGGAGAATTGAGGGTGGAGTGGAACATTGATTAAGAAGCTGGCGAACAGAAAGCAAACTTCAACTTCGTTTAAAGATGACGATCAGCCAGGCTCGCTGACATTTTGGTTTCTTGGAAAAGGTAGGGAAAGTGCCAACCTATCCTTTACAGCCTGCACCGACAAATTTCTCTAATCAAGCCATGATGTTGTTGTTCAGTTCAGTCATATGTAAATCTTAGAGGCTATCACTGTTTGGACTTTGTAGATCAAATTAGACAACAATTAGTAATATGCATCATGTTCATATTTCTTCGGGTCTATTATGCTTGGTATTATGACACTTTCCACCTCAGTTTCACATTCAGGCATGTCAGGCAACATTTTTAATGTCTGAGAACACACCGTTCAGCTTTAGGACACAGAAATAATTACATTTGCCTTATAATGTAGTCTTTTTGTTCTATGTACATTTTCTCCTGGATGCCACTTTGATCCTCAGAATTACAAGGTCGTTATAGAGTCAAAATATGAATATTGCTAAATGCTACGCTAATGCTAATGCACACAGATTTGACCTTAGCCTCCTTAAAATTGCTCACAGCCCATTTGGCCAATGTGTGTTAGTGAATTTCCATTTACAGACAAGGGCACATAAAAAGAAGCAAAAAAAAGGAAAAGGTTGCCTGTTTAGTGCAATCTGTTTTTCAGCTGATCCTCCCTGATACACCACAGATCTTTCCTTTCTGTTTATAGCTTGCTTTGGCCAATTCTACAAGCTCCTGCTCTCTACTTAATTCAGTACATATCCAGTTTAATAATCAATTCTATTATCAATTTATCAATCTATTAAGGACGTTCTCCAGCTTCTTGTTCGGGGAACAGGAAAACTAGATCAAGAAACTGGCAACCCCAGACGAGCTTCACGGAGTGTTATAAAGCGTGAACGGATGAGGAAGTTGCTCTGTTACAATAGAATCAATAGGTCAGTACTGTTTTATCCCATTTACTAATGTTTGTAATAGCTTTGGGTACTGCTGCACCGTTTATGATGAAACAGGAAGATTTGAAAACCTGTTAACCTAAGCCTCAATGCACTGGAAGTAATTTTGATAGGGGAATTTAGGTCATCAAAATAACCTACCCTGGGGTTTTATGTCCACAGCTGTCTATAAATGTTCACTGTGATCAGATATTTCCATCACATAGCACTCGCCAGAACACCACCTGGCCCACCTTACTTTCATGTAGCTCGGAGGTACTGTGAAAAAAGCCACTTCACTTCTTTAGAATATGGTCAGTTAACAGCATATAGCCCACAAACTAGAAATTTAGCCCCTTTAGATAATTATAGAGAAACAGTTCACGACTTCATGGCCCCATACTGGCATCACCACACTGATTCGTTTGACATTTAGAAATGAGAATTATACTTCTCCCTGCTGAGGGCCTCTCCCCACAGAAGGGTGTATAAAATGGTGCTTTAGTTAATTGTAGTTTTTAGAGTACCAGCACAATACAGGGAGAAAATGAAAGATAAACGGAGCGAGAAACCGAGAAAAAAAAGCAAGCATGTGGGTTTGAACAGGAATCAGCTGATATAAATACACCGCTCTTCACACCTTTGTTGCATCCTGCCGTGTCATGAAGAATAAGAGGGTCTAAGAATATCACAGATCCGCAGCAGCATTTGACAGCCTTTCCAGTTCAGCAGACTACTATGTGAATCTTCTTTCCTCATCCCTCTTCATGCTACACAACACATTCAGAGTACATCAATAACCACTGTCACCTTTACTCCTACCACCACACTGCAAGAGTCTTATGAAGTAAGTGTTACTGTATGTGCACCATCACTTTGGTCAAATGGGTATGTGCTATAGGTCTCAGGGCGCGAGGTCAGGCGCTCACTAAAGCTAAATAACTGCTGACACAAACCATCTAATCCTCCTGCAGGACATGGGAAAAGCAATGGTAGTCAAACTGTCACAGCGCAGTCCAAAAACAGCTGGACTGGTCACTGGGTGAAATGTGAATGGGAAGTTCATAACAATCAGCCTGGCATCTTTTTAGAGGAACCTTAATAAAATTAGATAATTTGAACTTGCTGTTTAAATTGCAAGCAGGCTAGCCTCGCTTCTGGGTGGAGAACTGAGTGAATGCAGTAGTCAGAACAAGCTAAAAATATAGCTGATAGCCATCATAAGGCCACATCCTGACCGTTTTAAACCTGACGGGGGGCATATGTGAACACAGTGTCACTCTGCTTGTTAAGCTGCACAGGCAACTATTAACTAAATGAATGTAAAGAATTATTTTTAAAAATATTTAGAATTTCTGACACCCTATTTTAAACATAGCTGGTCACTATGAAGTCTCTCAAAGTCAGGTTTGTAGCCAAGGCAGTGAATAATGAGGTTTATCAGAGTAAAGGTGCACTGCGTGCAGGCTCGGGAAATGAGGCTACCCAGCAAAAAATAACCTGTACTTCTGTGTGCAAAGTTGACTGGCTGATCCCTTCCCCATATGCACTTAGGAGGAGCTCACTGCAATAAACACAACAGAATTACAGAAGTGCAGGACAAGCTTTCAATGTGCCTCCCCAAACACAACACACAATGAGCCACTATCTGCATTTCAATCAATTAAAAATCATTACGGTTTCACAGAACATGTCACCATGACGCTCAAGTGTGTTGATATTTTCTCATATGTGTCATAGGAACAGCACATAAATTCCAGTCTTGTTCAAAACTTGCTACATCAAAAGAAAAAACAAAAGTTCTCTCATTTTGCTACCCCTTCCCCACCCTACACTCTGGCAATGGAAAGAAGAGGTAGTGATAATTTCATGCTTTCACTAACGTAGTCAGCAACTTACTGCCTTTTTGCTGGTGAACTTTTACATATATACAGTATACATTCATCATCAAAAAATATTTGCACCCAGAAGGTTTTGCAGTGCTATTTATACAGGAACAATAAATGGTAAAGTTTAGACTCATACGGACAATATTAATTAAGCTTCACATACAGAAGTAGTGTCTCTCAGTATGGCATCAGGCCACCATGTTTGCTATTGCAACATTCCAGATATTTCGGTATGGAATTAGTTGGAATTAATTGGAGGTAGGGCTTCCTAATTGTGTCCTGCAATAATCCATCCCATGCAGCTTTAGTATTCGCACAGTTTCTGCAAATGCTGCAGTCTTAATAACATTCTGTGTGCATGTAGTCTGGCTTTTGTGCAGTCGTCTGCCAATAGGATAACTCTTGGAAAGCATCGCAGTTTGTTGAATGTCCATATTAATGGCTGTTGGTTCAGTCTGTGTATGTGACAATCCATCGGTTCCCACTCTCAGTGGTTTGTGTAGGTCTTTAAGATCCTTCATGGCATCCCTGGTGCGAGCCTTCTTTAATCCACTGCTGGTAACAGCATGCTTCTGTAGTTTCAGTATGACCAGTATGTTACACAATGCGTGACTAAGACTATCCCGCTACCTGGAGCCCTATGGTGCGACTCCTCTCAAACTCCTGAAATAGCTTCGAACTCTTCGCTGAGGCATATGCTTCATACGCAAAAGATGCTGCCAAAACAACAACATGAGTCAAAATGAAAAGCACGCGCAACAGGACGACCTTGTAGGTACAGTCAGGTACAGTGATAAGGCCTGTCATCGCTCACGCCACATGCACGGCTGAGCGTGAAACCTGAATCATTCATGACTTGAATTAATCACAGTAGGAGCAATTGGAGAGGCCACCGACACGTTTGTGTTTCTATGGAAAACAAACGCAGTTCACACCGTTAGAGTTTATACAGGAGCATGAACAGCAGCACAGTTCACATCTCCAAGGCAAGAGTTTGTGGTAGCAGTGGATGGCATCACATAGACAATGATATTACCTGTTGAGCCAGATCTTTCTGCTGCCAGTGTGTCTGTGCTCCACACAGTCAAAGTTTTACACTTTTGCTGTGTACATTTCTCAGAACATAATGGTTGATGTTGCCTGTAAACCTGTCAGCTGAAGTGTCAGAGTGAGAACACAGTTGAGAATTCTTAACCACTTACATAACCATGTTTTTATGCTTCGGTCCACAACATAGTGCATGAGGTCCACTACTTCATTCTCAGTTTTAAGTATGAGTAGTCTGAGTACTTCCTGACAAACTTTCGGTTCAGTGTTCAGTGCAATCTAACCTCTTTAAAAAGCCAGGGTATCGCATACTATGTTTATTATTACACAGCTTCACTGTACTACAATGCAAATTACTGATTATTCTTAGATTCCAGACGTGTGTAGTAAAACTTTGAAACCGCTGGTGGGTCCTGGCCATTTAAGTGGTTAGAAACACTGCCTCTGTCCCCTTTTCCCAGCTGCAGTTGGTCTGTCAAGACAACGACTTGGTGTCCAGCAATATTATGCAATGTTATGCTAATGACCTGTTGATTCCCACAACATTTCAAAAATGTGGGAATTTGTGCCTCTTTAGTATTGAGTAAACTGAATTTTTTTTTAAATAAAATTATATTATACTTAAACTTAGTCTATATATATATATATACTTAAACTTGAAGGTCAGATTCTATCTATCTATCTATCTATCTATCTATCTATCTATCTATCTATCTATCTATATGTTTTCATTTCCAGTCATGACTTGTGTGTATCCTGTTTATCATGCAGTGCAAGTCCACGGCCATAAAAGAAAAGCTTTTTTCAATTAAATGCCTTTAACAATTCTACAGTCATTTAATCAAATGTAGAATATTCACGTCCAGCTCATTAATAAAAAAAAAGTGAAAGGCAATTCCAGCTTTACACGGCTAGTGCATTTAGATCTCAGCCTGGTGTGCAACAGCTCAGCCAAAAGAAAACCTGATGTGCAGGGTTTTTGCTGATGCTGCTTTCTTAAGCAGTTTGTAGTGAAGTGATGCAGCAGAGGATAAGTGTGGTCTATGAGTGTGGTTTATTGCCTTGTGGTTGAGCTGTTGTTGCTCCTAGACTTTTCCATCACACTATAATAGCATTAGCAATTGCCTGAGGCAGATCTAGCAGGACAGAAACTTCATGTACTGCATCCTATGACGCAAGCTCTTCAGCACGACCCATAAAAAATCTGACATTGCAGTTTTTTGTTTTGTAGTACATACTGCGATGCAAAGGCAGGATTTTTAATGAGCTGGCTTGTAGAGCTCTGTTTGGACAGATCAAATTATTCTAAAGGACTGGGGTGATTTTGTAGGAAAAAGAAAACTGTTCTGTGTCTGGCAGTACATGTCAAAAACTTATCTACCCAAAAATCTCAATTAACATCTATCTCTACACACATGTGCAGATAACCCTGTCAACAGGTTGCAGATCGTTGCTAATCTGGTCCATCAACATACTGTGCTGCAGATCATCTCACATTATATCGGGAGCTCAATCTGAAGGCTAATGCTTGACTCTCAAACTAACAGATTTCCACATGACAATTGCTTCTGATCTCTGATTGGACAATTTGTCTGCTGGGCAAAATCACAGTTAGAGTCAGGTTACATATTATGTAGTGTGCGCAGGGCTTTACTCTACTTAAAAATTCCGGACATCACACGCGCTGCTGCCCGACGTTATATTCTGTAATTAAATCAGGCTTCGATTCAGATCATTCATCGTGTGCCACGTCTCTTTTAGTTCAATAACATGTTCCTGTGACTCGACCGATTCGACTGACAAAATTTTGAGTCAGGTACAGCCCTAAGGTAGGATAAGCATTTCCAGCTGCAGGGTGAGAATACTACAGATCAATATGTCCAACAGATAAAAGCTGATGTGCAGCCTGGGCACCTTCTCTCTCCCTTTTCTATCTAGTCTGTCTGTCTCTCTAACCTAGTTACAAAGAGCAGAATCAGGTTTATTGGCCATGTATCATTACATACCTGAAGGAGAATCTCAGTGTTAGATGCGGTATTAGATGATGGTTCGGAGCGAACCATAATTCCTTCCCCTCCTGTCCAGCATCTTAGACTGAAGAAAGAACCAGAAACCCCTTCATTAAGTCTTCCGTAATGTTATCCAACTGCAAGGATCATCAGTCTCCTTTGACATATCAGCTGCACACAAGCCAGATAAGAGATTCAAGATTCATCATGCCTCCACTGCAGGTGAGCTCAGTCTCTCAGAGCATAGCTACCCAGTCAAGGCTCTGACTGTTAAAACACTCAGAACAGCCTGCCTTTCATTACTACAGAGCGCAGAGTGCCGGATAGCTAAGGATGAGAAGCGAGCCAAAGTCTGTCATCAGGAGGTGGGGAAACTGGAGCAGGCAGGACATGTACAGAGGTTGTCACAGGAAGCTTTTGAGTCTACAAAAGGGTCTTGGTCCCTCCCACACCATTTAGTGTAACATATTAAGAAAGCCAGGCTGGTATTCAGCTGTTCATTTCAGTATGGAGTCCAGAGTCTCAACAATAACCTCCTGCCTGACCCTATTCTGAGGACTTTCTTTTTGGACATTCTTCTCCGGTTCTGGAAGCACACTATTGCCATAAGTGGGGATGTCAAGGCAATGTTTCATCAAATCTGTCTCCTCCCCGAGGACAAACCACTATTGTGTTTCTTCTGGAAGGAAAAGCGGGAGGATGAACCTACTGTGCTCGAGAGGTAAGTCCTTGCCTTCGGGACAGCATGTAATGCTTGTTGCGTTATTTCATGTGAGGGAACATTGTGAAGACAATAAGGATATTGTGCATTCCATAGAGCAATCGTTCTATGTAGACATCTGCCTACAAAGGCTCGCCTCTGCAGACAAAGCATGGAACCTCATAGACCAGATTCTAGAGCTGCTTGCTTTAGGAGGTTTTGAAATAAGGCAGTAGGTCATTCATGTTCCAGTTGTGGTTGAACATTTCTCAACAGAGGCTAGAGCTACAGAACAATGGCTCACTCAACAATACGATCTGCAAGAATCTACTCTAGGTATGCGTTGGGACTTTCTCACAGGTCGCTTGGGTTATAGGCATAGACCTGTGGAAAACTCTCAGGAACATGTATAAGGTTTTAGCAACACAATATGATCCCTTAGGGTACCTCATACCCTTCGCAACAAGAGCTGTTGTGAAGCACTTACTGGAGCACAGCAGGCAGGAGTCCTTAAAACTGAGCTGAGCATTCGTGTTAGTGACATAACTATGTGGACAGACTCAACCACAGTGCTAAACTGGATCCAGTCTGATTCATGCCGGTATAAGGTGTTCGTGGGTACCCACATAGCGGAAATACAGACTCCTACAGAAGTGACTAATTAAACATATGTTAACACATCTGATAACCCAGTGGACGATTTGACTCGAGGAAAGACATTAAGTGAGCCCAGTCACCCACATGAGTGGAATCAGGGCCAGAATTTTTTCATCACCCTTCCAGTTCATGGCCAGTCTTACCCCAGCTAGAAGCTCAGGAAGAGGATAATGAGTAAAAGAAATCTGTCTTCTGTGGCAATACAACACTGGCCTGTCCATAGTAGATTCAGACTTGGACAGACCTCTTGAATGCCACTCATCTGTCCCTGCACATGAGGCTGATGCTCCTTGAGAATGCCCTATGCCTTTCTGACAGAGGCACTAACAAGGGGTGGAGCTGTAGAACCTGAGGAGGCCTTTGCATTACTGGAGGAATGCCCCAGACAGCATCTTGCAGACCAACAGATCTCAATGTCGCCTCCTCCTATCCCATTCTGAAAGGATGCCAATCTTAGAACACCCGATAGATGGTTCGAGAGCCAGACCAGTGAACATTTATTGCTCAGCATTTGTCCTTTTAGAGGTTCCGTAGTTCCCTCGTGCAGCAGAGACTTTGAATCGGTGGACGCTTTCCAGGTGTTAGCCTTGTGTGTGCGTCAGTTTGACTGAATGTAAGCTTAAGTTGCTGTTTTTTACTATGAGGATATTATCCCTGTACTTACTTTAAAGATGGTGCTCCCATGTTAATCGATACCTCTGTTTCTCTTCTGAATGTTAGTATTGTATACTCTGGGGAAGTTGCTAGTCGTGCTAATATGTGTCAGCCATTCGAGTTCATACCAGAGGAGTATTTACGTTTCTCCATGTAGATGCTTGTACTGTTTCATTAACAAACAATTGCAGTGCTCAGTAGTGGATTACCTGCTCTTGTGTGGTTAATGGCATATGGAATCCAGTAATGTGAGGGACACTGTTTATATGTAGAGTGCAGATGAAGGTAGGATTAAGGCGAAACCCACTCCTCCTCTTCCCCACTCTGCTCTATTCTTTAGCAGAGTGAGGGATATGTGAATACAATGTCATAAAGGTACATCTTAAATTTGACTGGGACAAGTGTAGAACTGGATCAGCAGCACCTGTGGCAGATCCAACTTCCGCAACTGCCGCATAATGATCTTTGTAATGATACATAATGATAGTCGTCAGAAGATCTTTGATCTTGTCAGATGCAGCTGCATGATGGTCTTGCCATGCCCACTCTGTGTCTTTGAGGAGAAGCTGGAACAGAGGATCAGTCACATGACTGTAGTTCAGAATGAAGAATGAAGAAAGATAGTTTGTCATCCCTAGAAATCGCTGTAGGGCCTGGATATCCTGAGGTGAAGGCATAAGGCGCACGGCAAACAGTTGCTCCATGCATCTCTGGAACACTTCACTGCCTGTGGATATACCATAGGGCATTCGGAGAAAGGCATATCGGCCAATTGGAGACATGAATGTAGTGAGTTTTGACGACTCTTCGTCTAAGGGAATAATTTTGCATTTAGAATGGTGAATGGCATGTCAGAGATTACTTGTTCCACCGTTCTCATTGGGTGGCGAGGTCTAAGGAGCGATTTGTTGAGATGCACAGGATCAATGCATAGCCGTACTGATCCATCCTTTTTCCGTGCAGCCACCATGGCAGAAACCCACTCAGTGGCCTCCTCCATAGGGGCAATGACACCCAGCTTCATCATACGCTCCAGTTCTTTAACGACATCATCTTTCATTACAATTGGGATGCGCCTCAGAGCACAAATAGTTGAGTGTATGGAATTGTCCAAACACATGTGGTAAACCACAGAAGGTGAAAATCAGGTCCCAAATGGTCAAATTTTGGTCATGGAATTGTAGTCTCCCACATGTAAAGTCCATGCCCACACACCCAACAGTCTTAATGACCTGACCTCCATAAACCATGAGGTTTACGTTAGTGCAGCAGTCTATGTAAGCTGTTGGGTCAATGTGACGCAAAAGTGCGAATGGTAGCACGTTGTATTTTGCCCCAGTATCTATTTTCACCTTAACAAAACAGCTGCTCTGGGTGGCAGTTAGATTTGTGAAGATTTCTCCACACTCTGGGGTGATGTCTACGCTTTTACAATAGAGCACATCAGTGGATTGAGGGTGTTCCTCTGTTTCAACCTCATTGATTTTGTGTGCGTATCCCCCTCTGCAAGAAGGTGTAATTCAGTGGCGTAGGGGAGGGGCACGCAGGGCACGCACTGCGGGGGGGCCTCGAGTACAGGGGGGCCCCGCCTTAAAATTAATTACAGTCCTCCTCTTGGATGAGGTGAGGACGCCAAAACGCTAGACGTGCTGGGGTGAGCGAAGACATTAAAGATGAGCAAAAGAAAATACAAAAGTGGTGCTCAGAAAAGGCATCATATCCTATACATCAATCCTGTCTAGTGTGACGGACGTGGCTACTGCTCTTAAGCTTTTTTTTAACTATCCCCGTCACTGTGGCTAGTGCAGAAAGATCCTTTTCAAAACTGAAAATGATCAAAAACTATCTGAGAAGCACAATGTCTCAAGACAGACTTTCCGGACTTGCTATTCTCAGCATCGAAAGCAAGCGTGCTCGTCAGATGGATCGTACGGACATTGTAAAGGAATTTGCGCAGGAAAAATGCCAGGGGGAGGGGACGTTTTGGGCACTAAGGTGAGAGCGGTTTATTGTATTGTATCTGTTAATAGGCTTGAATACAGATCGCTTCAGATGACTGAGAATAAGTGCCAGTTTGAGTTATGCACGTCAGGCATGCCAGAGAGATTTTTAGCCCACACAAGGGCCTCCTCCCTGCCTCCTTGCGGTGGGGCCCCAGAATTTTGCGCTACGCCTCTGGTGTAATTGTGGATAGCTTAGAGGTATACTTTAGGTTCTCTACACCGTGCTTTGCTATGCTTCTCAGATTAGCTCATCGGTCAGAGCTCCAAAGTCACAGCATGCCCCGAGCAGTTTTACGGTGGACAGGTACGTTTGGATAGCTTCATCTGGCTTCTGGTTACATGTGTTAAATATGTGCCTGTCCATAATAACATTCTTGGCTGGTAAACATACCTCATCAAATTTTTTTGCATTTGAACCGTAGCCAGTTTTCGTCAATGTTTTCATTAAAGACCTGCGGTTTGATGCGCCATAACCTGCGGTTTGAGTGCCATGGTCCGCAAGCTTCTGACACCATGTAGATGTGTGAAAGAAGGAGAAATAGGCGAGCTTTTTTGAGGGGTCAATGCTACCTTTTACTAGCTTAGGCATGGACCCCCACAGACTTGTATGTTTTTCCCCCCAAAACCCTCCGACCTGCTACACTCACTTAACTTACACAAAACCTGAGAATGCTATAATCACATTCTACAATGGGAACAGATCTGTGTGATTACAGACTTTAGCCTGGGCCTGTCACGTACAGCTATCTGGAGCTGTAGCCTCACCGTGGGCTAATTAGCGACAGAGAGAAGGTGGATGCTCCAGGAGACCTTAATGAGCTTTCTGCAGAAAGTATGCGACCTCCACAAGAAAGAAGAAGAAGTGTTTGATCTTTGTCTTTGAATCACTGTTTGTGGTGCACAGTCTCTGAGAAATTTAACATTATATTTTATTAACTGTGATGTTAATAAACATCTCAGCCCCCCGTCAGAGGCCAAATCGCACCAGTATGCTCTCAGTGGTTCATCCTGAAGGCGGGCTCTCCACAGTTAATAGGACACTTTCTGTCTCATAAGCATTTATGTTGCTCACAGAAAGTACAGCAGTTCTGACGTTCAGCTCTCAGAATGTGGGCCCCTATAACTGATTGCCTACTGTGCTCTTCCACCAAACCAGAGAGAAAGACGTTTAGGATCAATTTCTCCAAGAGCTGTCTGAGTCCCTGTCAGAAAACAGAATCTGAGGGTACGGATTGATTCTCTTTCAGTTTTCTATTTCTCCGTGACACTCTTTCAGAGAGCTGCATTTAGTCATTCTGGCAGTGTTGAAAGTTGTTTTGCAGAATGAGGTGTACCTCGCTCAGCCTCCACCAGCTGGAGGAG
The DNA here is from genome assembly GCA_024036415.1 of Prochilodus magdalenae. Taxonomy (NCBI): domain Eukaryota; kingdom Metazoa; phylum Chordata; class Actinopteri; order Characiformes; family Prochilodontidae; genus Prochilodus; species Prochilodus magdalenae. Next base: position 710,644 of record JAMWET010001785.1, read on the forward strand.
AAATCCCACAATGTTCAGAACGTGGGCCTCGATAGGAAAAGTGACGTCCAGAGTAGTGGTAACCACAGACGCTGTGTTTGAAGGCGGGACAGTCAGCCGTGCTTACGCAGTCCGCATTTGAACTCCCTTAAGCTTTTCTCATGCTAAAGCACTTCCTCCTCTGGCTTCACATTCAGTGTGTATTGATCAGAACAAACACTATTACTGTAGAAGCTTATATCCAGCCCCGAGATAGAAAGCGCTCGTGTCAGCTGCTCAGTCTGGCTGTATTCGAGATGAAACACTACAACACTACTATACTGCATACTACAGTAGTATGTACTGCGTACTGCTCCGTGTGTAAGTTTTGACATATTATGTATCATACTTATAGTCACATGATCACTTAACTCATATTTACCTCATTTATCTTTGTTGCTAATTTATCCAACTTCAGACCTGTATATTTGAGCTTTCTGAGACTCATTCTGATAAAAAAAATTGACTTCACTGTTTCAGAAATTCTAGTCAGTTGTTTCTCTCTTGTGCTGCTCCTCACAGGGGTAACCTGTTGCACCTCAGCGATTATCTCACTAGATGGTACAGGCAGTCAGTTTGGTTTGTAAAGCCTAAGGTCAGCATGCCCCTATAGGGGTCTAAGAACCCATTCCACTAGGGGCATGGCTGTGTCATGGCTCTTTTTAAGACCATTTCAGGACAGAACATCTGAGCAGGGGCACACACCTGTCAGATTTGATCAGGTTGATATTCACTGTGTCTTCAGTAGCACACTCCTTGCTCAGTGTAGCATGGTGAGGGGTTGGTAGGACTGGCTATGTATTGTACTATGGCTATGTATGTACCTCCATGTCTGGGTGGACAGCACAGCTTCAAAAGGCATGCGGTCCGGGAGCTGTCTGTATCACTCCCATAGTGAAATACTGAACGAGTGTTACGAGAGATTGTCTGATTACTTGTGTAACCTCGGTTTTCTGATAATATGAGTGAGGCGCCTCACCACAGTTCCGTTCTTGCACGTAGCACGGGGAGAAGCATGCTGAAAATGAGAGCCAGTGGAGGGGTATAATAAGGAGGCAGTGCTCCCCCTATCGCAGCAGTGATCGGTCTGTCTGCTGTCATTCTTCTGTGGTCAGTTACGCCAGAGAGTGTTTCCTATAATTAGATACATGACTCATAGGAGCAGAGAACCATGGTTACGCAAGTAACAGGACAATATTTCCAGCATACCACACCAGACTGCTCTTTCGGTGAATAGACCAAAAGGTCAAATAGTTTGTAGTTTGTCTCAATAATGCGAAAAAAGCCCATTTTGTTCAGGGTGCTGTGGCTGCTACGCATACACAGACCTCCACAACGAGACAGTGACTCTCCCCACTAGCACGTGCTGTCGACCTTTCTTCCTGTTTGTGGTGTAACCAGCAAAAGTGGCAGCGTAAACAGCCGCCATGTTTAGCATTGTCCATTTATATTTCAAACAGTGGCTGGTCTTCTCATTTAAGGCCTATGTTTTCTCTGACTTCTGTTTTGGTGGGGCAAGAGATCTCAGACTTCTGATTGGTTATGTATGAAAGAGTTAGGAAGAATTACACAACATTAGGACCACCCAGTTTACAGTGAGAGGAGACTGTGACCTCACAGTTGGTGGGAGTGGCAGCACTAGCGCTCATTGTGAATTATGCGAAAACATAAAAACATCCAAAATAGTAAAGAGCTGTTGTGCAACTGGCTGTATAAATATATCTGCTGCCTGTTGAAAGGAAGAGAAAGGACCTCAAAAGAATGGATGTCACAAGGCTGAATTAGGCGTCTTGTTCAAATGTTTATTGTTCCATTTTAAAAAACAACATTTATTATTATAGGAGCAGGAATGTAAAGGATCCACAATATAAAGGCGAATGGCGCCGAAAAAACACAAAAAGCAGGTAAATAATAGCAGATCTCGTATAGTAGCTTCATATGGGTCTAAATGGCTAACTGTTCTAAACTTCCCCTTTGAGTAGCAAAGCTTTACACTTTCACTGGTGAGTAGTCAGTACAGAACTGTGCTGTTCACAGAAAGAGCTGGAATCCAGACACCGAAATATGGACTTGTAGATTCCATAAAAAGTCAGGATTGTACTATACAGCTATAAAGATATCTCCTGTACTGACTACTCACCAGAGAAAGTGTAAAGCTTTGCTACTCAAAGGAGAAGTTTAGAACAGTTAGCCACATAACTTTCTAGATTAGTTTTATTTGGAACGGAGAAACAATAACGATCACAATGATCACAATAATTCATCCGGTATTTTACAGCGAACTTTTTGATTGGTTAACTGCCAGAGAAGCATCCTTCTACCCCCACACTACCGCAGCTAATCTTACAAAGGCGCCAGCTCTCCAGAGTCAGAGTCCAATCTTGAAAGTCAGGAAGACCAAGTTGGTAGGTCTGACACATCTTTAACAGCTAGACTGGAGCAGGACGTTTCAGAGGTACGAACCTTCATTCAACTATGCATAAAAATTTGATGTCACTCTTTTCCACAAACAAAAATTGCGATACAAAAAAAGAAGAGAAGTACGAACCTGTTTTAGCTCTCTCTCTATGTTGTGTGTGGATGTGCCAAGCTTGTTGGTAGGCAGGCTATAAAGACAATGATGCCACCCTGTAGCAGAGTAAAGCACTGGAATTCCAACCAGACGTTTCAGGCAGCTGAGGAAGGTGGAGTTTCTCCTTCTGGCACATACTGGCTTTACAACTTTATTTACAGATTATTTACATAGAGAAGAAGCCACATAACACAGTAAAGGAACGAGGTAAACCAGGATATTGCCTCTGTAAAGATATGGAGAGAGAGAGAGAGAGAGAGAAAGCGAGAGAGAAAGAGAGAGAGAGAGAGAGAGAGAGAGAGAAATTATGTATTTGTGGAAAATTATATGTTGAAAAGAAAAAAGTTGGACTTCTGTACTGCAATGCTATCGTCACCCTGCGGTCAGTAATACCCACTCACTGAACAGGCAGAATCCGAATACTAGTGTTTAGGCAGCTAGCATATCGTCGCTGTCCAATGAAAAACATGTATCTCCATTTTTGTTGATTTCTACTTTAATGCCTCATTTGATCACATGATATGATGTTTACACTGTGTAGAAATTTCATGAGGTATGGACCAACAGTAATGGCCCAAAATGACTTTGAAAGACATCTGGTTCCATTGACTTTCATTCAAATTAAATGAGGTTTTTGGCCTCTCCTGTAAAGTTGCCATTTTGGAGATACCTGTTTTTCTTTGGACAGCGACGATATACAGTGCTAAACTACTTCAAATGACTAAGCATTTAAACAGTACTCAGATTTTGATGTCTTTATTCAGAATTTACATTTTCCTACACCTTCCTGCTCTAGAAAGTTTTACAGGCTGAAAAGAGAGGCACAACCAACAAACCCACAGGGATGTCATAATTCTGAGGAGGTTAACTAGGTTTCAAAGCCACAGCGTGCGTCATGATGGTTGGTTAGGGTTGACGCGCTGTGTTGACTTGTTAGTTTTATTTTCTTTTAGAATTTCGACCAGAGGCCCTCTCAGGTGAGAGGCAGGTGCTACGCTTCTTAAAACGCTGAAGGAAGGATGGCTGAATGTTTGTGTTGTTCTCGTCACTCTGGTTTTTGCTTTAGACTTCCTCTCTCACGCATACGCATTTTGCAAGCCCGGTTATGGCCAAGGCCTGTGCAGCAGACTTTGAGGTCCGTAATGTAAAAGAATGTATTTGGGCAGCGAGTGTCAATGGTGCTTTCCTGATAGAACAAATTCACAACAAAAAAAACCAAAGACTCTGACGAGGCCTGCTTCCGCCAAGCTTCAAACGAAGACTATGCAGCCGCAGAATCAGAGGGAGGCCCAAACTGATGCAGAAATTTTGTGGTGCCTTCTCCCAACCTGTTACCCCTCAGCAAAAAAGCCACTTCAGTAGGCATCTGCCCCTCACTGCACCACTGAGTGCACCAGGAAATCCTTTAAGGCTGCTGCTGTCACACGCTAACCTTTTAAATAACACTTGATTCAAGACTGTGTGCAACTGCACATTCGGGCTGTTTGCTTATCTTTATTTTTTGTGCGGTTCTGAAACAAAATCATACCAGCACAACAGCATCAGACGATCCCCACTGGATTCAATGAAAGTGTTTTGCCATATCGGATCATATTTAATAATACCACATCTATGCCTGATGAAGCAGCAGGTCAAACTGAAAAAAGAGTTCAAACAGAGATCACTCTCTAGAAGCCCAGAAGCACGGAACAGCAGTTAATGACTTTCCCTGTAGGATTTAATGATTATGAGTGTGTTTTAATTTCTGTACACTGTTATATACATGAGTGTGACCCCATGAGCCTTAGGTCACTATGTCCAGTGCAAAGCATCAGCTAGAATGGCCCCTGTGCTGGGCTGTGCAGCGATGGAACCGCGTTCTCCAGAGTGAGGAAGCTCCATCTATCTGGAGTAGAGTTTGTAATCCAGAACTGATCATCCAATAAGAAACAACCTTGGCACATTACATTTACAGTATTTAGCTGACGCTCTTTTTCAGAGCGACTTACAAGGTTAATCATATTACAGCTAGGCCAATGTAGTGTTAGGAGTCTTGCCCACAGACTCTTATTGGTGTAGCACAGCATAGTCACTCAGCCTGGGACTCGAACCCCAGTCTCCCACATGTGGTGGTAGCTATTTAGCAGGTAGTGGTGTTATCTGCTGAGCTACACCAACCACCACACTGCACCACATCCATACACAACATACAGAGAACGCTAAAACAGTACCTTACCACTCTGAAATGTCCTCCTATGTCCTGAAATGTCCAGTCTAACTGTTAAAAGGCAAAAAGCATTATGCCATCAAATCCTCACAGTAATGTTTCAGCTTCCTTAGAGGATTAAAGGCTGTTACTGCAGCAAATATGGGACCAACTCTGTGTCAATGTCCTTGATTCCAGAACAAAGTGTTGGGGGAGTCAGTAGCTAACTTTTTTGAACAGTGTATCTTATAGAGGACATTGTTCCCAAATCAATACTCGTAATCTAACAACAGGCTACTACGTGTGACACTACATGACAGTATAATGGGACAGATACTGAGGTAATGACTTTTTCTTTGACTTTTTTTGCCTTTTATCTATTTCAAGTATTATCTTCCAGACACATCACATATGCCCGCTTATTAGGACCACGCTATTCAGTTCAGACTAAGTAGCTATTCGTTGTTATATAAGTTATTCATTGTTCAGGATATTCCTGAGGAAACAAGGTACAAGATAAGCAAACTGAAAGGCAAGTAAATGAAAAACAGCACATAGACTTTAAAGGTACACCAATAAATTACTATGGTTCATTCTTTCTTCAGATCTAAAAACATCCACAGGTGTTTATGTCCATTCTTCCACTATGAGACGAACACTGTGGGTCTGAAAGGTGTGTAGCGGGCAAGAAGTCTTTACTGAGAAACTCAGAAACGCAGCTAGTGTTTTCAGAACAATGGACTATCCAGAGAACTCCAGAGTTCAGACAATGTCACAGTTACTTGGAGAAGCAGGAAATACAATCAACGTTCTGGATGGAACTTTGGAGGTGTGAGAATTCCTCCTGCAGGTTTCTCTGAAAAGCTGAAAGCATGTCTGAAAGGAATGGGTGGACACACTAAACACGGAAAAGTATCTAGAGACACAAAAGAGATGCAAGTACAAGCATCCCCACCCATAAAGCAGCAGCACAAGACTCGTGTATCAATTCCTCCTTTTAAACCCCGTCATTATGGAACAACCGTTCAGCAGGGCAGCCTGTATCTCCTGCCTGATGGAAGTGAGGTGAAGACTGTAGTGGACGGTTAGACTCTTGTGCATTTGTGAGAGTCGTTCTTTAGATAGCCTTGTTTTTGAGGTTTGAGTTGAGCAATACAGCATGATAAGCTCAGTTTTACTTCTATAGAGGAGCAGAAGTGATAAGGGTGCTGTCATCTCAAAGTGGCTGCTGACATCTCCTCCTAATGCCTGTTACATGCTGGTCAAAGCTGGTTTTATAGTCCAGATCTAGTGCAAGGTACCTAAACCACTCTGCCATCTCCTCACCTTCCCCTGGAGAGGAAAAGGCTTTGGACAGTGCAGTAGGAGTTTGGCAAGTTAAGAATCACATCCTTTGTCTTAGAGACATTTAACTGCAGATGATTTTCTGCACCCCATTGTGTTAGATGGTAGACGGAACGCTGGTAGACTGAGACAGAGTTATTGTGTTTAAGATTTATTGTGTTTATTCAGTTTATATTATATTTTTTTTCAAGATGATTTTATAGACTCAGCCCGGTACACCAATAAGGCCTGTCCTGGCTTATGTCACACGTGTGTATATATAGTCCACTTATACATTTAGCCACATCCTGGTGTATTTGTGTGTATTTGTATTTATTTTAATGTTATAAAGTGTTTCTACAGACAGAATCTACAAACGTTCAGACAAAGAGTTTTACCCAGTGTTAGGCTGCATTAGACTGCTGTACAGTGTATGAGTTCTGATACACGTGGGCCCTCTAGTGGTTTCCTGAGAAACTGTAATAAGTGAACTGAAATGAATACCTGACAGTGCTGTGTATAATCAGTACCGGTCATCTAGAAGGTGGTGGTATGTGTTACAGGGTATGGCATAGCTCATCTATTTCTCTGTAGTCGATTGCTTTGTTGTTTTGATATACGCCGGATCTAGGGCTGTGTAACTGGCATTTTTCAATACAGGGCTTGAAACCACACAACGGTATAAACAGTCACCGTAGTTACATTGTGATATTAGTGTATGTAGAATGCCCTGTAACTAGGCTGTGTGTGTGATACGTAGTGTAAAACACAATGATTCACTGGGTGTGCACAAATCACCAACAACCCTAAGATTTGGGAACACCTATGCAATTTCGCATCAATATCCATAATACTCCATGCTCGAAGAGGAGGGCTAGGACAGAATGTAATATGTTACAAATAATAAAAATAAAAAAAATAATAATAATAATAAAAAAGATTAAGATATGAGAGTGAATGAGATTTGTTTCAACAGTTTCTCAACTTTTATGGAATTACCAACTATTAGTACAGTCCGTAACCCGCCTAGACTCTACACATCAACATCAGCTTGATTTTTCCCCCCCGGTGTCTCGTCAGTTTTGTTTCTCCACTTGCGTGAATGAAAAAAGGATGTTGAAGCTTCACTACCCGGGTACACTTAAAATATATGTGCGTGTGTGTGTGTGTTTGAGCGTCTCGCTCGCTCATCTGCGCTTCTCTCTCTCCCCCTCTCGTTGTCTCTGCTATGTTGGTCGGACCCTGGCGCGTATGACGTCACCCGCATAGCCTGCTGGGAATCGTAGTTTCAGATCGGCTCGCCATCTTAAAAATCGGGAATCATATAGCTTTTTCCTTGTCTTAAAACAACCTGAATGGTGCAGCAGTTCATTAAATGAGGCTGTACTGTAACCATATTTCGTTCAAAAATGAACAGGGAATAAACACATTGCAATTTTAAGGGCTAAAACTCGTTATTTAGCACCATTAGCCACATGCTAACCGGAGCTAATGCTGAGATGCTCACAGGCTTGCCACCTTTCAGAAATGAAATAAAGGACGGTACGAGGTGCGGGTTGCAATGTATGTGTGACCGACGTGTGTATCGGACATTTACAGAAATAAAAAACAAATCGCGTCCCGTATTGGTTTAATACGAGACGCAACATTTAATTGGCAAATAAAGGACAATTCCGTATTTACGGGACAGGTGGCAATCACAGGCGTACTAGCATAGAAATTAGTAACACAACGAACCCCTTTGGAGACTCTGTAGGGCGCAGGCTCAGAAACAGGGTGTTATTTTAACAAGGGTTACAAATTCTTTATAAATTATATATATATATATATCATTTATAAAGAATTTGTAATATATATATATATATATATATATATATATATATATATATATATATATATATTTTTTTTTTTTTTTTTAAATTATTTATTTATATTTAATCATATTAATTTCTTTTTATTTTAAATGCAGCTGCCTATTTTGTTGGGCCTCTGTAGTGTATATGTGAGACAGAAAATAATACAAGTTACTGACAGTTTATTTAAAGTCAGCTGACTGAATCTTTTCTTGTTGGGAATATATGGGATATGGGTAATATAAGGGAATATATGGTAATGTAATATTCGTAGTTCATGAATTTGTTAATCTTAATACAGCTGTAATGCTGTGAACGTTGCGTTCTATATTTAAATGTGGCTTTTTATTTCAAAGCACCTGCATGTCGGTCTCAGTCACAACCCTTTACTCTTTACAACCAGCCCCCTAGTCAGTGTTTCATAACTGAATACAGGCTGCCTTCCATCTGCAACTGTCTCTAAACATTAAAACAGAAATATTTATATATATGCACAATGATGTGTAATTCTTGCTTAGGCTGAGTCGTATGAAGCGTATAAAGAAAATGGTTAAATGAGTCATTAGTGTAACTCTCGGAGAGTAGTGATGTTTGAAGTGGCATATGCTTCTTCAGGCATTAACGTATTGTGATATAGTTCGTGATTTGAAAGAGCAAACCTCTGTGTACATTTAATATCTGTTCATTTACCTAAATCTGAACACTCACATAACCTTTACCTTAATATCTCATTTAAAATATAATTTATTATATTTTTTAGGGTTATAAATTAAAGAATGTGGTTTTGTCCATGTTATGTACAATATTTAATATTCATGGCATTGTAAATATATAGAAGTTGTTTTCCTGAGCAAACCTGAAATTTTACAACAATATTATTATTTTAATGTTATATCCCTTACTACATATTTATTAAAACATAATGTGACCTCAAACAAAGGAACAAATAATGTCAAATAAATGCTTTTTAGCCTTAATAGTGCATGAACTCCCTAAACTGCATATTCTGCTCGTTTTATTGCACATTAATTTGCTGAATTTAACAGATTAGAAAAACATTAGTTAGAAAATGTAGTGTAACTTGTTTTTACTTCCATATAAATTCAGAAAATAATCAGTAAACAGTAATTGTGCATTAAGATGTGCAGAATTGTGTTTTCTGTACAGGATGTGTAGCTTATTTCCACTTCACTAAGCATGTCGTATGAGAAGGGCACTGAAGCTTAGTACCAATTCTTATTTTAAATAGCTGTTGGTAAAACTACCTGCAACTAGAGGCTAGAGGCTAAATGCTTTCAGACTAATCACATCTAATCTAAGTGCGCCTCCTGGTGGTCAGGTCTGCCTACCTGTGTCTTACTCTCACATCTCCCCGGGGATGTTTCACATATAACCCCCTTCACAGTTTCTTGTTTTCTTAACACCTCCCTGCCAAATGAATACTTTCATACTGAATGTCTCTTTAAGCAAAGGACAAGTATGAGTCACTGAAACATTTCAGACTACATTATTCTTAGAAAGCTCCTCTCACGCTGGTATGGGGAAGTCCAGCTTCTCCACAATACAGACTAGAATAATGAATGAAAGACATTTGGAATAGCAAAGAGTTATCTATTAGACACTTGGTTCACACAAAGGACCGTGAAGGGGGGGTGGGTAGATGGGGGGCTGTGAACGCTGTTCTGATTACAACACCACTCACCATCAATCTTCAGTCACTGCTTCATCCACCACTTCCACAACAACATAAAGAAAAGGTAGCCAAGTCTGTGGAAAGGCAAAAGCAGAAACGAGAGGATTGCTTCCCCCCTCGAGAGAGGGAGACATTAAGAAGACAGCTGTGGGCGAATGCAAAGCAGCAAAACCCTCTTTCACTGCATCTTTCACACCTGATAAGAAAAGACGGGGAGGTGGAACTTTCTTATATTCACACCATCAGACAAACAGATCGTCACACGGTATGGTCTCATGAGAACAACAGTCTAAAGCCAGCCATGGCATCCAACCTGACACCTTTAATTTGCAGCACTTCTGGCCAATAACTAGTGCACACAGCCTTTATAGAATAAATATCCCCTAAAGAGAAGACTCTATTACTTTACTAACAGTCCTGAGATCAGGGGTCACTTTCGAGACTGCTCTCGTCACTCGCACACCTTTACAGACGAGAGCATGCCTGATAAGATCAGCAGTGGTTAATTTTAGTCTTTATCTCCACATCTGCAGAGCAGCATGCACGAGCGCATTGCAAAATCCCCACGTTCTCATTCTCGCAGCCTCTGTCACATAACAAAACGTTTTGTTAAGCCTTCCACTCGCGAAGGAGAAGCAGCTTCGGCAGAGATTTGTGAAGAGAACTGTGCCAGAATCAAACCGCACTACTGCACAAACACAAAGCCAAATTTCCAGCACGCACGGACAATAAAAGTGTACCGTCCTTCCATGTACTGCCCTGGTGGGGGAATTACTGGTGAGGAACAGTCAGTTCGGATTTGACAGATTATCAGACCAAAATCTATCGGATCCGTTTTGGTTAGAAACTCTTTCATCATCTTGTACATCTATATTCAGGAAACGTGACCACACACATATCACTGTAATCAAGGACATCTGCCAGTAGATTCAACTTACCGCTGCGTATGAATATACATTATAAGATTCCGCATCACAAAGTGCCCTAATTCAAAAGTGATGATAAAGCAGTTACATTATAAACATTAGAATTTAACCAGAATGATCAATAATCTGTGCCTATTTGTTAGTAGCCAGAGAATACTATTTTTAAAAATATAAATACAAAATGCATTGTATACATTTTTATAGTTAGTATAATAATTTTCAAAAATAAAATGCTCAGTGTTATTCTTTTTACGGTTTATATTTCCACTAACCACTTCCCAGAGTTTATTTAAAATACATTTCATGTGTTGTATATATTTTAATACAAATATGATTTTTTATTAACTTTTTTTAACTTATTTTTGTATTTAAAAAAATAGAATTTTTATATAACAATTTTATATATTGTTAAATATTATATAAATGTACACTATATTTCTAAACACTATATGTTTTAGTTAAATTAAATATATACACACAATATAGCATTTAACAATATAAAACATGTACATATAAATCATTTTTAGAATTATTTAAAATAATTTACAAAAATGTAGATTTTTTTTCAAAAGTCTACAATTGTTTATGTTCTAGTACTGTGTTAAATCGTGACACACAGTATGCATATTTTAGTACATTCTGAAGAACACAGAAATGTAGCATAGCAGCTAACTTTCTGCACACACTGGATTTAACATTAACACCAAAGCAGCCAGCATCAGACTGAAAACAAGCTTTAAGGAAAAGAGCAGAGACAAAAACATTACCAATAAAACGTTTTATATGTTTAATCTCAAAAATAACGGAGAGGGAGCAAAAGAACATATGTACAGCACACAATGTGCAAACAGGTATGGTTTCTGTACAAAGAAATATACACGCAGACGCAAGACTGAGTCAGAAACATTCAAAATGACATTAGAACTGCATGTATAAAATATGATGCGGCTACGTCCAGATTTCTGTAGTCTGTACAGCTATACATGATGATGAAATAAATTAGAACGTGCAACAAAACTCTTAAAAAACAATATCGACCCGAGGTTAACAAGACAGACGATAAAAATCCTGGTCTTACAACCCTAAACACTGTGGTCTATATTTAAAGAAATCAACACTAAATCTGCGGAAATAAGGAAACAAGCCTTAACGCCTTTCCACCTGGCTACTTCAAGTAAACCAATTATGTAGCAGTGAAAATCATCCACAGACATCGCTCATGCAAATGTACAATTTTACGTCTTCTATAGTGATCAGTTATTAAAATAAGGACTCAAAGCTATCTTAAGACATAGCACTACATCAATTATTGTAACACAACCAAATAAAAAAACCACTAGATCCAATAAATAATGTGAAGATCTATAAGTGTAAACGCCCACTCATTCATAACTCATCATAGTTGATTCATAAGCACTAAAGAGGAAGATACCATGTTTAGGTACACAAAAGGTTAACTTTGGTATAATAACGAAAACATCGTAACATTCAGAGAAAAAAAAAAAGAAGTGCGACAAAGATACAAACGATTTTCACCAACTGAGCTCAGGCTTTCCACAAAATAATACTGAACACGGGGAACTTAGCAGAAGGAGCCACGGACACACTGGAGGCTAACTTGGGAGGGGCCAGTAACATGTACATAACATCAGCAGGTTGAACACCAGATAATCAGAGATAGCTGCAAAAAGCCCCAACATTGCACATAGAGAGTTACCAACTAAAATACGAGGAGCCCACGCTCGGCATTCCGAATTCGCTGTAAATCCACACGAACGGAGGCGGGCTCAGCTTATTTACAACATAAGGCCGACAGATGAAGCTAACAACAGAACTAAACAGAAAGAGGAGTGTACGGCTTTATCGCCTCCCGTCAGAAGATACGAAGCATTCAGGATTTCTCACAACTCGACTGACGCTGCTTACGATCCCATAACCGCACACTAATGACAAAAACAAGTTCACAGCTAGGATGATTCAGAGATGTACAGACCTAAAGTCAACTCAACCAATTTTGGTAATCTTGTTCATGTTTTCCTCCAAAACTTCAAGGTTAAAGATATCTCCGTTTTCTGTGCTTCTATACATGGTTTTTGTACAAAATGCAATCTTTCCTGAATACAGCTATACAGTACTGCAACAACCTGATTCAAATACTGTCTAAACAAAAGGCTTGCCCTTTCTGGCTCATAGAAGAAAACTCCCAAAAAGTCTTTTTTTTCTTTTTTGTGCTTGTGTGCATTTTTATACAAAGAGGATACGACAATGAGGCTGATTTTATTTTTTTCTTTTTCTTTCTTTCTTGTTTTTACGGGTTGGTTAGGGTTAGCTGGGATGGGGGGAGGGGGTTATCAAGAGTTTTGTCAGCAGCAGCAGCAGTGTACAAACCCAGTACCACTTTAATATGCAACATGGTTGTGAAAACAGGATGAGATTCCTTCCTATCCAGGTGTTTTCATTTTTTCCTCAGGATCCATACTCTGGAGCTTTGTTTAGGGTCTTTGAGAGGGTGTGATTCCAAAATTTCCCTGCCGGGTTCCAAGCATTACCTTCCTCAAGAGAAATGATTGGATGGGTTCAATCTGGCACTGATCAACAAGCTGCCAGCCTCCACCTGGCAGACTCCGAATTCCCAGGCTATCCACCAATGTTCTGGCTACGCATTTCCATTTTCTGCCTCTTCCGTTGTCCCTCAGGCCTGCCCGAGGAGCCGACTGCGTATGAAGGCCCGCAGGCCTTCCATGGACCGCAGGTCGTTCTGGTGTTTCCGGCGTTCGATAAAAGCCACCAGGCGCGCAGTGTCCAGGCGGGCTGCTCCAGATGCGGCATGTGGCCGGAGCCAGGGCTCCCCCTTCAGACAGGACTGTGCTGACGGCCGTCTGGACGCCTCGGCTCGCAGCAGAGAGCGCACAAAGTCACGCGCGGCGCTGCTTACGCCCCGAAAGTAATCCTCAGGGAAGCTGAAGTCCAGCCGACAAATGTTGAGACATGTCTCCTCTGAGCTCTCGTCCAGGAAAGGCGAGGCGCCACTCAGCATGACGTACGCCAACACGCCCAGGCTCCACAGGTCTGAGGCCAACGACGCAGGTTCGCCCAGAACCAACTCAGGGGCAGAGAATTCGGGACTGCCCACCAGGTGGTGGACATACGGGGAGCCAGAGAGATGGGCTGCGTCACCAAAGTCGGTGAGCTTGACCACAGGCTGGGTGGACGTCTGCTCTACTACCACATTCTCAGGCTAGAAGATCAAACAGGACAAACAGAAACAGCTTAACCATCAGAGGTTTTATACACTTTGCCAAAACTCTTTAACTCACATTCATTTAAAACACTAAAAAAATTAAAACAATGGAAACAGTATTCCCACCTTTAAGGCTAACAAAACTACAGGGGGCCCAATACCACCTTTTCCTTTTAGAGACATGGATAATCAAATATCTGTCAATAACAAGCCAAAATGTATTTGGCTCACCTCACTCAAGTGTAAGCTAAGCTACTACCTACTCAAACACTTTTACCTAGCAACGGAACCAAATATAAACAAACAAAAGATCTGAAATATCACAAAATACGTGCAAAATTAGGAGGGAAACATTTTATTTTAGTACTCATGAATTTAATTAGCTGTGTATCATATTATACATACCCTGTTTCAGGATATTAACTGGATTGAGCAACCAGCTTATGAACATTCTGAAAAACTGTACTTGCTCCTCACTGCTTATGATTCAGTTCATTACAGAATTGACTCAGATTCTTTTTTTGATGGCTGCTATACAATCCAGCATTTCAGCTGATATTCAGCTATATGTGATAGAGGGTATAAGACTGTTGCCATCTTTAGTCCAAACTATTAACGATGCAGATAAAACAGATACACAACTTTTAACATTGAGCTTCTCAGTTCCTGTGGGACCAAACATTCTGACCTGAGTGTTGGTCATATAATGATAAAGTGATCTCATGCACTTGTACCTTCAGGTCGAGGTGAGCTATTCGGCAGGTATGCAGGTAATGCAAAGCTTCCAAGATGTCCCGCAGGTAGAGAGCCACCTTCTCTTCAGTCAGGTTCCCCCAGCTCACAATGTAGTCTAGGAGACGACCCTGATCTGCCCTGCAACGCAAACGCAAAAATACATTCACTCATTATTAACTTTTTAAAAACACCAGCTGGGCGTGCGTGTAACAGCTGCTATTGGCTGGATATTTTCAGACGGAACACAAACTAGAAACACTGATGTATGTGGAAAAGCACAACTATATATATATTTATGAGTAAATGCTCAGGAAGGCTATCAACATTTTGTCAAAGACAAATAACACATTTGCTCTATACCTGGCAATACCAGGGAATAATTAGCATGAATATGGAATATATTGTCTCCCTACAACAAACAAACGCGGTGTGCTGCAGGTTTTGGGCTATTCTATTTTATTTTAGAGCTTTTGTTTTTAGGATTCCTTTGCTTTGATGAAAGTCTTAAATAAAAACACTCAAGGAATAATACAATACTGATTCTATGGGCATATTAGACATTACTGCAAACATGCGCTTATGAGCTTCTTCTGGTGTAGATAACTAGCTTTCTAAATCGCTCCCTGCAAGAGAAAGCTAAGATTACTATTCCAAATACCATGTTCCTGTGTTTTTTCATAGCAAATACAGGTTGTTCTATTTTCCATCGCTTTAGCAGACTTTTCATTGATCCCACTAACCATTAAGATACTAAAGAAAAAATTCACATGCAGCAGACACAGTGTGGAGTTCATTCTACCGTCTCCTTTAGCAGCCCCATTATAACTAATATATGTACATATCAGTTATATTTTTCTGATCTTGCTTCCTGGCCAAAGACAGGGATCAGAAGTGCTTTCTCTCCAGGACTAGTGCTAGCTGCTCTAGGCTAAAGGCTTGACTGTTTTAATGCAGTGAGTTACAGCATGCTGAAGTTCCAAAGTACGTCTGCATATATTTTTGATTATACTCACTCTAGACCAAAATAATACATGATACTGGTTGAATTGTCTTTCAGTTGGACATGTGTGTACCCTTATGATTCAACAAAAGCCATTTTACTCATGTTGGATGTGATAAATTGCAGGTAAATCTATTTAGTAAGGAGAAGTAGGTAGAGCTGTATGAACAATTGTATCTTTAAGGACAACAATGACAAACCAGATTAAATTACATTCCAGGACCAGCACAAGAGTGATGTAGCTACCAATCTAATATTAGAGCAACATCCTGAACTGACATAGTTTCCACAGAGCAAGCAGTTACAAGTCTGAACCCAGTTTGCTATACAGCTGATAACAAAGCACACACACGCACAGCTGGACAACTTTTCTGTCCCTAATTACTAGTTTATGCCTGAATAAATGCTTTGATCCCCAAAATGTTCCAGAGTGTGGGTGTAAAGGGTGAAATGTGTGGGGGAAGTCAGCGTCGTAACTAACCTGCATTTCCATAGCATTTTAAAGGAACTGAAAGGTTTTTGCATTTTTGCTTTTTGCATAAAGAAAAGTCTTTACCGATCTGTGATTTCTAACAGTGAGAGGAAATATAGGCCTGTTTATAACAAGTTCACAATGTGTCTTACATCTCCAGCACCAGGACATAGCTGGTGGAGGTTTCGAAGGTGTCCAACAGGCCCACCAGGTGCGGATGCTGCAGGCACTGCAAAATGTTCAGCTCCCGGACCACCTGCTCACGCCGCATCAGCTTCTTGTTGACCAACTTGACAGCCACCGAGCGCCTGGTCCCTCGCTGCTCACACCACTTAGCCACGGCAAACCTGCCTCTGGAGAGCCGGTAAAGAAACAATCAGCATCAGTATCGCAGTGTCTTACACATACCATCAAAACCATGCATCTGAAATAACCCTGCGTGCTAAAGCTCACCTCCCGAGTTCCATCACCTCTGAGTAGAGAGACTCAAAGTTCTCCTTCCACAAGATCCCATCACTGTAGGTACCTGCTGAACAGAGGAAATGCATTAACAAATTACACACTGCGATATACAACGTTGGAACCGATTGCAAAAAAGAAACTTCATTAAAATCTATATCAGTAATAATAATTTCCAAATTCCCAACAAATCAGTTCACCAAAATATGCCCATTATTTTTGTTGGGTATTATGCTCTGTAAAATCTATATAACAGATTAGAAGTGAATCGATTGCTTAAAAAATGCTATCAATAAAATATTATGACTATAATATATTACAACAATTTTTATTATGGTCACACAATTATTATAATCCCACACAGATTATCTACAGATGCTCAAATCATTAACAAACTGCCCACCATGTCAGTGCCAAAGCCGAGATCCATCACCAGATGGATATGATGGCTGATAAAATGGACAAAGAGCACTGACACCAGCTGGCTGGCTGCTGCACCTTAATTAATATTTATTTTCACGTTTTCATAAGGCTCCATCATATATTATTACACGCTACCACCAATGGAAAGCAGTACATTTCTTTTTTTCCATAAAGACACTGTTATTTCACCTCCCCTAAATATATCCAATATATATTAATGTCTCGTGCTTTATTTCTGTTTCATTTACACACAGCACAGCAGCAGCCTCTTGTTTTCTTATCTCTTCATGGTTCTGTGTATTCCAGATTACTGCCTGAGCCTCTGCCTGTTCCGTATATTGTGGCCTGTGGTCTCCTGGTCATCCCCTTTTCTTCTCCCACACCAATGATAGCGGTAGATCTGTGGGCTGATTTTATCTCGTCTCATTCCACCTGGTCTTGTTTCTGAGTGACTAGAAGGTGACGCAGGCTAACTGATACACACGCACACCCTTCTTTTAAATGCCTCCAGCTATAGAAGGAAGTGGTAAGGGGAAATGTACGTCAGGCTGAAGTGGCTGATGCCTGATGCATTTAAAGTCTTTCTCTGTGCACCCATAATCACAGTGGAAAAGACTCTGTTCTAGATTTTATTCATAAAAACGACTAAACTAAAAACACCACTAAAACAACTAGAATGAATTTGTGTTTTAAAAAGTGGGAGGTAGGAATGGGACCGTTGTTGGTTTTAATGATATATCAATGGAAATTGTATCATCACTTTATATAATTAAAAATACGATTTCTTTTAAAATTAAAATAATTACTGTCCTTTTGAAAAGCCTAAATCATCAAGTCGTAGGGTCCTAAACCACACCGGCAGGTCTGCGTTCCTGTAGTAAAGGCTGAGATGCGGTTTGAGAAAAGTTCTAGTGATGTATTTCCGAAAGGATTTGAGTAATTATTGACTTCCAGTGTTTGGCGTGGTCTCGTAGCTCCAGCACTACTACATACCCCAAACACTTCCTGGATAAATAATGACGTCTAGGGTAGGACAAAAGGCTATTCCTTTCAAGGAATTCTGATGATTGATAACCAGGCTGGTCCAACATCAAACTATGAAATACAGGTCAGCTCAGAGTTTCAGTGATCATGACATGGGCTCTGATCAATGACCCAGATAAACAGCGTCTCAGAGGTATAAATACAGCTCTGGAAAAATGTAAGAGACCACCTTGAAATTACCAATTTCTCTAGTTTTACAGTTTCTGGGTTTGTGTTTGGCCAAAATGAGCAGTTCTGTTTTATTCTATACACTACTGGAAACATGCCTCCCAAATTCCAGATAATTAAAACACTGCATCACAGATCTGTTTATTTAGAAAATCACTAATGAGGCCTCCGGAAGCCGATGATGCTGATTTAGTAAGAAACTTGAGTGGTCTCCTATTTATTTCCAGAGCTGTATCTAGAAGTTAAGTTACATTTAGGTAGAGATTTGAGGGGTTATGAAATAGATATTCAACAAAAAACCATCATTATAAACACAGTGAAATCATTTCACTGTCTATTAGTGCTAGTAATGTGAGTGTGACCATTTTGGCTTTCACACTCTCTCTGCTGAGTAGCAAGAGACTATTCTCGAGCTCTGTGTAAATGTCACTTTATATCAGGTGTCAGACAGATAAGCACCTTGCACTCTGAGGCAGGCGGACGAAGTGACTGCGCCCACGTCATTGGTGGCGATGCAGGTGTAGGTGCCACTGTCTTCTGCGGTCACAGCTGAAATGCTAAGGGTCACCTCACCTGTCTCACTGGACAGAGAACAGAGACAGAAAAGCCCAACATAACTGAACTGAACAGACTGACCTGAGAAATACCTCAGTAAATGATACAGCAATAATTCCCCTAACATATTTGTAAATATGACAGTGGTTAAAGGTTACAGTCTCACACAAACCTGTAACGTAACTGACGAAACCCCGCTCCATGCAGTTAAAGAGAGCAGGAGAGACATCTAGTGGACATTCTCGTGTGTGCATACCTGTGAGAGAATGTGTATCGTCCTCCGTCAGTCAGTGCGGCCTGGTCCGGTCCTCTCCAGGAGACCAAGGCTTTTGGCTGACCACAGATCTTGCACCGGAGGGTCACATTCTCTCCACTCTCACACGTTACCTCGCTCAGAGGCACCAAGAACTCTGGAGGGACTGCCAGGAACCACAGAGAAAACTTAACATGCTTGACATCTCACGCTGCCATGAGCACAGCAGCTTTCAAACTGTATTTCTAAGAACGCGAGTGCAACAGTCAGACCTACCATCATAGATGTAGTTCGGATTTAGAAGCTGAAACAGAAGGGGAGAGACTGAGTGGGCTGGTTCCTCAAGCATGTCATTTCTGAAGAGCAGCACAGTAAGATAAAGAAACGATCAAGCACAAGGTGAAAGATGAGTGGGCAGTACCTTCACAGAAACTTTATTGGCTGGTGCTTCTCTGGACCTGCGGTGACCGTTCTCCTGCCTGGAATCTTTCCTGCCCTCTTTCTCTCTCTTCTCTGACTTGCGACGGATACGGAGTGCTGTGTGCCATGATGATGATTTCCTGAAGATAGAAGGACAGAAACCGACAAATGAACGTACAGACATACCAGCAAATGTAGCTGAATTTCAGTTATTGGGGGGAAAACCGAAAAACTAAAAAAGTCTTTATAGTGGCCTATAAAAAAATCTGTTTTATTTTATATATATATATATATATATATATATATATATATATATATATATATATATATATACACACACACACACATACACAATATACATTTTTTTATTTATATATATATTTTCAATATGTTGAACTCAGTAAATAAATAGCAACTGTGCAGTAAACTTGGCAGAAAATGCCATTCGAGTTACCTGAGTTAATTTTTGGAAATGACATTATTATATTATAAATAGAAAAAATGCAGTTATATTTATATTTGTCATTTATTAACTTAGCATTCGTTTCAAAATATTTTGAAATAATATTACAATACCGCTACTATAAAATACCTGGTGTTTAGGCTATGGTATTTAAAGCTACACTATATTTTATTAAATAAAGAGCCAGAAATGGTCGGTATGAGTACTGACTGCATTTCTTTGAACGGTAGTGTACAAGTGTAGAAATAAGGTTTTTCTAAATCAGCCCTAACATCATAGTCAGGTATTCATAAAACACTTTTGGTTATATCAAAAATATATAAATTCCAATTTATTCTCAAAGCTTGATTAATGCCTCCCCAAAATTACATTTTTTGCCGCAGTGAGTTTTTCATTCTATTTTTGTAAATGGAAATTTAACACACGCACAGAAATGAGTGGCTACATGCAGATTCACAGCTGTGAAGGAGTGCAACACCCCTTTAACCACTTCCTTCAGTGTTTCAGAAAGTTCAGTAAATAAAAAGAAACATTAGAAAAGGAGAGCTTATGGGTGCCCTGAAATCTCATTAACCCATGTGAGTCAGGGCTTAAGTTAATCATATAACGCTATGGTCAATGCAGCAGGATGATAAGAATATATATTTCATATATATATAGAATATATATTACAGGGCAGTATGTGCATTAAAAATATTCATATTTATTGTTTAACTATTTTAAATTCTAAGTTCATTACACATATTAGTCATATTATTCCTGATACGTTCATACTTGAGGGTTGTGTCGGTGTAGTCAGGGGTGCTGGTGGACGTGTGTCCTAATACGAATCCGGGGATCCAGCCCTCGGCGGCAGGGCCCTGTTCCGTTCCAGCCCGGAACACCAAGAACATGTTTTGCTGGTTGGAGGCCAAAATCTGCACCACCTCGCCCTGATACACACTGATCTCATCCTCTTTCACGGCCACATAGTCCTGGGTCACCAGCATGGTGGATACACTGCTACTGCTGCTGCTTTCACTCTGTTAAGGACAACACACACACACACACAGAGGGAGAAAGAGAGAGAGAGAGAGGGAGAGAGAGAGAGAGAGAGAGAGAGAGAGAGAGATTACAAACTATATTAAATAGTAAGCCCTGTTAAGTGTGTAATTTAATGACTTCAAAAAAAGGTAACTGACTAATCTAAACATTTTAATATGTTTTAATGTGTGTAAACATTATCAATTCAGGTAACACAACATGATCTGAACTTTTAAAGCACCTTTATCCAGTTTTATAGTAGTGTATAGTTTATGTAATTGTTTAGGCAGCACAGTTCCCACAACCCCACACCCAACACCCATATGCAGCACCAGCCATAAATTTGGACACTGACGTGTGGTTTTATGCTTGGAATCCTAAAAATAATGAATCTACAGGTTTATACTTCAATGCTCAAAGTTTGTTTTGAATGCTATATAAATATTACATGTTCAGCCCATTTATTTCTGTCCATTTACAATTTACCCCCATTTATGGCACAGAAACAGATTATTTAAATTTCAAGTTTCAAAAAAATGACAACAATGGAGTTACAATGTATATGCACACATTTTTATGAGATTAGATTAAGTTGGGGTTGGGTGCAGTTTAAACAGAAATAAGATCCAAAAGTGACACATTTAAACAGTATTCTCAGCCACTACGGAACAAGGATTTTCATTCATGGTTCCACACAGTGATCCACAGTTCAACAAGCCTAATATGGCTCTGCTTTAATGAATTGTGCAGTTGTTTAGTGGTCCTAGGCCTTAATCACAATATCCACAATTACTGATGTGTGATTTATCATGATAGCGATAAAACCTTGTCTTTACTGTACCTATGACTTGGACTACAAACAACCCTGTTCAGAATCACAGAGAAACGGATGAATTAAACTCTAATAAAATAGGTAATGTTTTGTCGTTAACAACCAACAAGGTCTCCGTATACGTGGAACCTTAAAGTATTTTAGAAAAGCACCCTGGGCAATTCATATGGAATATGGAATATGGAAAATGTGAGAACATTTCTTTGAGTGGGAGTATCCAAATCTTTGACTGGTGCTGTATGAAACCCCAAAACATTCAATACATGTGACTCAAGCCGGAAAAAAAGCATTTCACGCTGTATATGCAGAGAAAGGAAGGATGTTTTGTGGAAAGCAAAGCAATGCACAGTCAGTAGAGTCTGGAGGCCTGTCAGTAGCCCCTCCCAGAACCCGTCGCTCTGAACAGTACCAGAAAAATCCAGCTTTCAAAAACTGACAGAAACTGGCAGCAGGGAGTAAAGAATGTTAGTACGGTTTTGGGTTAGTTTGCTTGCTTTAAACCCAAGCTGGTGAGAGCCTTCAAGTGTGAAAGAGTGAGTGTGAGCAAAGCAGAAGACAGCAGGAAGACCACAGGTCTATGGATTTGTCAGACTGCAGAAGTGAAGTTACAACCAGTCAGAGTTAGTAGATAAACAGTAGTGGAGCATACACAAGCCCAGGCCGGTTAATGTCCACAGGAGCTGGTGACGGTCTTCTTCAGGTCCCAGTTGGTTAGTAGAAAGCCGGAGGAGCAGGACTAGGCCCATCTAAGGCTTGGGCCGGAGCTGGGCCCTTACCCCATTACTGTGTGTGGAGTGCAGGGACTGCTCGCTGGCTGAGGAGCATGTGCTGATGCGGTCCGCCTCCTTGCTATGGCTCGAGTGCCTGCGCATCTGGCTGGAGCTGCGGCTGGACGTGGTGTCGTCCCGCTCTGTATAGGACCCCGGGGGACGACTAGGAGGTGAGGCTGGGACAGAAGCCCAGTAGGGGACGGGAACTTTTGGGGTAGAACTTTGGGGGCTCACTGGGGACAGTAGAGGAGAAGAGAGGCCCACTCGAGGTCTGGGGAGGGCCAGGGTCATGGGGGCCACTGCGGCTCTGGGGATGGGAGATCCTTGCTGGACTTGGGCCTCGACTGGGGGGCACGTACCTGAGGTGCGACTGTCTGGGCCAGGGGGGTGATGATGCTGCACTGGCTGGGGTAGACGGGAGGAAGGCTGTGGGATTCTGGAGCTGCGAGAGCGTGAAGCCGAGCTGCTGCTGCCTCCAGGGAGGCCACTGCTGCTGGGACCACCCGAACCACTTGCTCCTACATGGTTCCGCTGGTACTCGATGGGAGAAGTTAGTGCTGAGAGAGGGAAAGAGCATCCTTTAATGATTACTGTCAACATGAGAATGGCTAAAACCAGTTTTTTGAAAGCCACCCTTCTTAAATAAACATGTGCATTATAAAAAATACTGCTACACAATTATTGTATATTAAATACAGTATTATATAATAATGTGTGCAAAGGTTTGTAGACTCATCCAACTGATTTCTCCTGAAATCAGCTTAATAAATGTTGAGTTTGTCAGATGCTGCTCCGTTTCTGCAGAATTGTAGAAGAGTTATCCACTGCTCACCAGCCAAATGCTGGGTGGGCTTCATAGCCCCTGTATTTGAGGTATGTCACAAGTATGGTGTCCTTAGGCTCATACGCAGCTGATTTTTCTACAGACAGTGCTTTTTTAATGCATCTATTTTATGCAATTAACAGATCTGAGCACATCTGCTAATAAAACTGTCTTAAATGAGGAGTTTTGATTATGATTTCCATTACATCAATACTATGAGCTAAAGTTCTAAACAAGTTACCCGTCCTCATTACTGTCAAATTCACTGTTTATACTTGTCTGAACACATGCCATTTAAGCCTAAACTAAATACTGGTGCTGTAGTCTAGTGCAGTGGTTCTCAAACTCATCTTCAGAAACCCCCGGACGGACCAGTCTATCCGAGCTGAGTTGGAGCATATAAGTGGACCCTAAGGAATGGCTGGAGGGCCACTGTTCTATAGCTATCTGAGTACAGAAACAGAACCTAGTAATGGAAAACTGAGTTAGGATACCGTTTAGAAAGTTCCTCTGGTTCTCCAGTATGCTGCTGATCTGGTGGATCCAAGTTTGGCAAAGAGCTGGGCTGGATGAGTGCAGGATGTAACGCTCTGTTCCTCCTGTGGACGACCTGGAGGTCAGAGTAAACTTACAGGGGTCACAGTCTGAACTGTCCTCCAGCCCCAACCAACTGACCTGCAAGAAAGAAACAAAAGCACACAATGTAAATATAAGATCATCATATAAGTATATATTCACATAACAAAAAGGCCTTCCGGCATCACTGCTACTGAAAACCCTGCGCACCTTAATGCTGTTTTTAAACAGATAGCCTGGCATGGAGAAGCCTTTCTTCTTGTCCAGAGGCTCACTGAAGATGACTATCTGCTCAAAGAGGAAGACACGTCTCTCCTTCATGCGGGACAGAAGACTGCTATCCTGATCCGAAACCATGAAAGTGTCCTGCAGGAGCAGTCTTCCCTGTGCTACGATTTTCCCCTGAAAATCCCACATAAAACATCACACAAACTTTAGAACAAGGACCACATCAACGCATCACACAGTGAAAGATTCATTTAAGATTTATTTATTTAAGAGTGCACTTCTTAAATACATAACACTAACAAAACACGAAGACGTCAAGTCTACAGAGAGAGTCGTACTTTTACAACTACCTTCAATAACGAAACCAACCTAAGGGTACCAACAGGGACACAGGGATTCTTCATGAAGTGCTCCTCTGTCCTCCATATGTCAATAACAGACAATAAATCCATACATCAAGCTGAAAGGACTTACATCAAATCCCTGGAGACGGCCCACGTTCATCATGTCATTGCAGCGTTTGGGGACAACACACATGACCTCCACAGCTTTCTGGAAAACATAAACCAATATGCTCTCAAAAATGGAACATGAAACTCACTTGCAGGTACAAATGAGCAGACAGCACTGCAAAATGAAAACACAGTATCCTCACTTCTAACTCTGCTGTGTCGACACCGGCCTTCCTGGAAAACTTCAAGAAATCCTGAATCAGAAAAAAGAGCAAAAATAATTTTTACTGATATAACTTAAACCAGTGCTATTTGATCTTCTAAGATAGCGGAGCCATCACACTTATGTGGTTTAGTGTTGAGTTGGCCTGTATGTTTGAAATGTCACCTTCAGCAGCAGCTGGTACTTCATGATCCTCTGCACCGGCTTGATAAGCAGGTCTGTGATCTGCAGTCTGTGGCCCAAACGCTGTTTCAGATCCTGAAAGAATGAGGGAAGGAGAAAGAGAGGGAACCACAAATAAATGTACAGTAATCTACAAGTTAATAAAGACCAGCGATCATAATATACTATATATAATATGACTTTAATAAATATTTATAAATTTAGATGTGCAATTATTATTGTCACACAGCAGCTTCCCAAATCCCCAATAAGCCAATGTTCTAGGTTTACCACTACATTTCATTCATTGCTAGCTACAATCCCAGTCAAAGCGTCTACTGGATGCATGTTTAGATTCCTCTTAAAGACATTTTTATCCAATAGCCTAATGGCAGCTTAATGAGACACATGGGTTTATGTTGCAGACACAGAGTATGCATATTGTGCGTGCTGAATAACCACGGCAACCGCATTTTTTTTCAGCCCTATTTGCTTTGTACTCGTTTGAGTACATGCATTCATGTTTGCAATTGTCTGGGCACCCAGGTTTATATGACGCATTTTGTTGTGGTTAGTATAGTGTACCAACAACTCTGCCTACCATGCTGCAGACTAGGTTTCGGTTCACTGCCTGGGCAAGTACCCGAAGCCATATCAGTAGTAGTCTGGGGCAAACCTGTTAACAAGTACCTTCATTCACCTGAATAAAGTGGAACTGTAAGTCGCTCTGGATAAGAGCATTCGACAATTTTGTAAAAACTGAATGCATCCTCTACAGAAAATAAACCTCTTCACATTTTCATGTAAAGTGAATGTCTATTCAATCAATTTAACATTTCTCAAAGATATAAAACATAAAATGTGGCATGTGCAAATGTTATGGCATTTCATATTTTATGCCGCCCCCTATGTTAAATTTAGAAAATAGTATAACCTGGCCAGGGGTGTTCAAACCTATGCATGTGACTATGTGCTAGCTTTGAGTTTCCACTGGTTATGGTGCTGTGATGGTGTGAGATTTGAGATACAAAAAAATTACAGTTAGCAAGCTAACTAACTGTTAGCTTGCTAACTGTAATTTTTTTGTATCTCAAATCTCACACCATCACAGCATTAAACTATATAGCACATCAATGTAAATGTATCACCACCATTAAAAGAACATTCATTAGCATGCATAATGCTGTTGTATGAATTTCTGGATGCGGTACAAGCATGATGTCATTCTGATTACTGGTTGGAGCATTAAAAGATTGTTAGTGAATGATGTGCCCTTGATAGTGTATTTGAGGCAGAGTAGAATAAAGCAGCTCTTTGTCAAGTAGGCCAATATTTCTGGCTTTAGTAATAGTCAGGTGTGACTTTGCAGGTTTAATATCTTTACTATTAGTGGACAAAACATTGTTTCAGAACCTTTGACTGGTAGTGTAGATTCATTTCTGTGTGAAACACTACTAGAAGCTGTCTTTTTGGATGTCGGCTCTTACCTCAAAGTATGTGTCTATGTACTCCGAGACTATATGCTCTGATTTGGGCTTGTTCTGGCAGTAGACTATGTACATGTGTAATCGCCTCTCCTGTAGAATAAAATACAGATCATCATCAGCATCAGCAGCATCAGCAGCAGCAGAGGCAGCACTAACACTATTTCTAACCCAGTAACAGTATATCCACCTCCTGTAGTGTAAAAGACAAACAGGAATTCCTTACTTGTTTAATGAACAGCGACGCTAGCCTATCAGGATCCTCCAGGCACTTCTCCAGCTCACTCAGGAAAAAGCTGTGCAAAGACGAGCATCAAACAGGAGGACAGTCATACAAGAACAACAGAACAGGGTAATAAGTCTGGGAAAACTATACAGACCACTTCACTGGAACCTGACCTTTAGACAGTTAGAGACTGCTGAAGCACAGTGTGTGTGCTAGCAATCCTCTAGTCCTTCATCAGTGGTCAGTTTCTGAGATGCTTTAGGCTAGATATTGTTGGACACACTACAATACCTCTACCCTGTCAGTGTTATTGCTGTGTTGATAATGGTCCACCACCCAAATGATATTGGGTGAGCAGCAGCCCTGTGGTTTGAAAATGACCAATGATGAATGCAACAGAGCAGGGGTCATTAAATAGCTTTGATCTGGGGCCAAATGCTCACAGGGCGAGATCTCTGCCACTGCCAGCTCTTGCAGGACAACTGCATCATAAAATGTGAACAATGCGTTATAAGATTGGCTTCAGATGCTTGTGTCTAGGGGGAACAGCAAATATGCGAGATAGCAATAAAGGATATACATAACAATGTATTTTCATTAACTGATCATTCCAAAATGCTTACCCAACCCATGTGACCTGCAATTCAATAGCTGGGATTATAAAGTGTGTTGCTTTGCTTTATTAACCGATTTATAGACAGCGTCATGCTGGGAATAACCTGAACACATTCCCCCCCCCGTTAGTCCTGCTGAACTGAAGTTCCTTACACCACAGCTGCTACTGCACTTCAGGCAAACTCAACAAGCAAGAAGAGGAAGATCTGCCCAACCACACAAAAGCAACAGTCTGCAACTGTACACAATTATAATGGACCCATATTGTAGAGCACATAAAGTGTTCAAAGTAGAGGGTGTGTGTGTTGGCAAAGCTCTGCTGTGTTAGAATTTGTCACAGGCCACGTTAGGCAAGGCCCACCTACAATTCCAAACATACCAAGACAATTTTAGGCCACCTACTCTTTGTGCCAGTCGTAGATCTGGTGGATGTTTCCGAACACAATCTTGTCTTTGCCCTTCATGTCGTCTGGAACCCCTTCCTCCTTCATCCGATTCATGTAGCCCTGTGAATGGAGGAGGACAAAATGTTGTTACCATGGAGATAGTGATACAGACACCAAACATACAATGGCATCAGGCAGACACGCTGAGGAGGTGGTACCGCCCACTGCCCGTTATTTCACTTCCTGTTCCAAACCTCCACATGACCTTCTCATTTCAGCCGGCATTGTGAAGGATGATCCTTCCAGAATAACAAACTGCAACAGTCCCTCACATCCTTAAGCTACTCACACATTCATAAGACTATAAAACAGTGAGTCATCTGATTGAACTGAACATCTGAACAGCCTACTGTAAAATTATGCACAACTCGGTGCTGACCCAGAGCTTGACTCACTCAGCCTACACACCACGTCCTATACATCTCCAGTGTTGGGAGCGTTTGCTATAAATGTATGCTCAAGCTATCTGCAAAGATGACGTCCAAGTCCAATTCCACATGCCACGATGCTCTGCTGTGATTGTATTCTTACCTCTACTACTGAACCCAGGTCTCTAACATAGTCTCTCTCTGTCTCTACCAGCTCCAGAAGCACGTAGCTGCATAAAAAAGAGAGACGGTTAAAATTACACTTTCATTTTCATCAGCAATCATTGAGAAGAGGGAGAAGGAGGAAAAGGACCAGCAATGACAGATATTGCTAAGAAGAAATCTAACTGAGGTTACTTAACAATGTGATGCAGTTTGAAGCAATGTTTTAGACATGCTCTTTAATAAAGATAATTGGTGCCATATATATTACTATTATTGCCAAATTAGCTTCTTAGGTCCAGTGCATAACTAAAGAAGCAAATGACTGCTTGGGTTAATCAACACTAGTACTTAAGGTTATGAGAGTAAACTAGCTGCTTACTGCCGTTTCTTGAGGAAGGCTGTCTTGCGCTCATCCATTTCATCAACAGGTGAAGAGGAAGAGAGAAGGGAGTTATCAGAGGGATTGCAGGAAGGGCTACTGCTGTCTACATGGTCAACTGAGAGGGAACTGGGACGGTCCTCCAGACTCTGACATGGAGAGATAAAGAGAGAGAGGGAGAGGGAGAGAAAGAAAGAAAGAGAAATAACAGGGAAAGCAAACAAGGAGTAAGGGGATGAGCTTGGGTGAAAATGTGCTGAGAGTATATAGCAGGTCTACAAGTGCACAAGTAGATTGTGTGGCCCATGACGTATAGCTCTTCACAACTGTGAAATGTTTAATCAATCAACATCCTTTGACACATGATTTACTGGAAAGCCTAGCTAAAAAAACATTAGCCTATTAATTACTACCAATTAGCCTAATAAGCTACAATAGCCTAGTTTGATAGATGATGGTGCTAAATAAAGGCTACATGCCTTAAGCTTCTGAATTTCTCCACTGCAGACCTGAAATTCTGGGCAAATACTTGTGGTGGACCATCACAAACTTTACAAATGTGATGTTGAACAAACCAATACATTATAGGCTGCTAGTCAAACGTGTTTCTGTGTGGACCACAATTTGGAAGGAGTAGAATGAAAGCAGCAGACTACTCATGTGTTCGTACCATCTTGCTTTTGACGAGTTCCTCAATGGCGCTGACCAATTCAGCTGCACTGGGCGTCTCAGAACTGCTGGGTCGTCCAGAGAGACGAGCCTGGAGGAAACAGAAGGACAACTCTAAACTTCTGTACACTTATACACACACTGAGCAGAGAGGAGATGAGAACTTCTACTAGACTGCTGCTATACTTCTTAATATGTGTATTTATCAGGTGGGGAAGGGGAGATACTCAGGTATTGGGTGCCTTTGTTCATCACATTTAGGTTTGCAACAAAAAAGTTTTTAAAGTGTGGTTTCATTAAAACAGTCTAAAACACCTGGGAAGTTGTATGCATTGCAATAAACCGTCAGGTCCTGAATAGCACTGCTATCTATACCACTAAAACTGTAAATAAGTAAATGAAGATGTAACATCCAGGACTAAAGCAGGGGAGTCAGACCGGGTTTCATACAGGAAACGGTTCTGCAGAATTCAGCATTATAATTAAACGTACCTGATTTAGCTCATCAGCACCTCAACAAGTCTACAGGAACTGAACTGAAACAGAATGTTAAGCTGCGATTGCACTAGAAATATATAGTTTGCACCGCCTTGAGTAATAGCCGTGACCAAGGCTGGACGAGAATGATGATGTTGATGAAAGACATCCTCCATTTTAATGCATGTAGCCATTAATCAAATACTTACACTCACAAGTGCATACGGCTGCAAAGCTAACTAGTACGGTTAGTGGTTGTGTGTGCAACAGCGCATGGCTGTTTTTAGCCGGCTACATTAAAAACACTGGTTGCTGCAGAGCTGTGACCATAGAGGAGGAAGTTGATGCCTAAAGGAAGCAAATGTCTTAAAATGGGATTAAAACTGTATTCACAAAGGCTGATTCCACGGGAATTCTACAACTACACAACTGGCTGTTAAAGTCTCATAATTAATCCAATGTGAAGAAGAGCTCACCATTGCTGTTCTTTCACCCCAACATTCCACCAGTCCAAATAAGGTATGGGGCGTGGCATCTGGACTCACCAGTCAATAGGGGGCCAATTAAAGGGTTGTGGACAAGGCTCGGTTTGGAAAAGGTTCTTTCAGATTTATGATATTTTGCTAAGAGTAGGTGTAACACACACGACTGCCTACTGCATGTGATGGTACATACTCCGCAATACTCCATTAAGGGGTGCACAACAGTCCAGATAAAGGAGGAGGACTTTTCTGCATTTTCTGCAATAGGGTTTTATTCTTTCTGTAATGTCGTTTGGACATGAGGGGCCTTTGCCTCGAGTGATCAGGTGTGATAAATCAAAGCTTAGGTCAAAGGCGCATGGAGTATTCAACCACCAATAAATCAAAATGGGAATAAAGGGAAGAGGGCACAGTGAAAGGACATTACAAAGAGGAGAAGTTAATAAGGAAGAGAAAATAGGTTGGAGGCAGCTACATGGAGAGATATGGGAACTGAGACAAAACAGATGCAGAACAAAAGTCAACATAATGCTGGAGAGGTAAACAACATCAACGAACAAGAGAAAGTAAGACAAAAGTGTTAGATCAAGAAGACTAGCAAAAGGACTGGCTAACCAGTTTACACAGAGCTGCACAATATGCATACAATACCAGCACTGTGGTTATATTGTTACTTATTGAGATTGTGATACGCAGTCTAATCACAAGTCAGTAACATGCGGAAGAGGGTAAACAAATGTATAGTGCTCTTCTATGGAATGGACAACTTGCATGAGCTGTCCCATCACTGTATAATAAGAACCATTCGTAAGGAAATCCGAATTGTACTTAGAATGTACTTAGCAAGACCAATATTAAACAGTATAGGGATAAGCCTATGCCCACACTGCTGTCCAGCACTAGCTCAGCAGGCCAGTGCTACATATTGCTTTATGTCTGAACTTCTGCAAGGCAGAATTGGCCTCTTATTCAGCTTTTTGGATAACCTTTCCTTTCCACTTCTACTTTGGCTCCTGTAAAGTTGACTGAATGTAACTGTTGCATCATTTAAGGTGAAGCAGGAACTTCAGCTTCATCAAATTTCTCAAGTCATCTGTTGTATGCAAGGGTCTAACACTGTGTCTTTGCCCGTTTCAACTAAATGATTTGGGAAGCTTATCACGCTCAAAGACAGCTCACTTTTTTTCATGTCCACTGGCTTGGAAACCAAGTGACATGCTTCACATGCAACAAACTACACAGCAGGAGGAGGCAGTGGGAGATCTGTTGTTTTGAAACACAATGCCTGACCAAAAACAATATCACACACCCTAATCACACACCGCTTTTGCTGTGGCATCGTTTCCACAAGCTTCTGCAATGTCACAACATTTATTTCTGCCCAGAGTCACATTAATTTATCCCCAAGATCTTGTTTGATGATGGGAGATTTAGACCAAGTCTTCTCCAGCACATCCCAAAGATTCTCAATGGTGTTCAGGTCTGGACTAGATTGTGGTGACCAATCCATGTGTGAAAATGATCTCATGCTCCCTGAACCACTTTTGAGCCCAAAGAATCCTGGTATTGTCATCTTGAAATATGCCCGAGCCATCAGGGAAGAAAAAAATCCATTGATGGAATAACCAGGTCGTTCAGTATATTCAGGTAGTCAGCTGACCTCATTCGTTGGGAACATAACATTGCTGAACCTAGACCTGACCAACTGCAGCAAGCCCAGACCATAGCACTGCCCCCCAGGCTTGTAAGGTAGGCACTAGGAGTGATGGGTGCACCCTCTTACCCTGATGCGCCCATCACTCTGGAACAGGGTAAATCTGGACTCATCAGACCACATGACCTTCTTCCACTGCTGTCCAATCTTTATGCTCCCTAGCAAACTGAAGCCATGCTTGCTGGTTAGCCTCAGTGACAAGTGGTTTTCTTAAAGCTAAACAGCAGTTTAGTCACTATCCCCCGAGTTCTCTTCACGATGTGTGTGTGGAAATGCTCTTACTTTCACTTTTAAACAGATCCCTGAGTTCGACTGCTGTTCTTCTACCATTTGATTTCACCAAACGTTTCAGTGATCGCTGATCAGGATCATTCAAGATTTTTTTCCCACCACATTCCTTCCTCGTAAATGACATTTCCCCACTGTCCTTCCTTTTTTCAGTCAAGTCAACATTTATTTATATAGCATCTTTTACAACAAATGCTTAAAAGTTCAAAAGGAAGTAACCTCGAGAGGAACCAGGACTTAAAAGGGGAACCCATCCTCCTCGAGTTAACACCAGATTTTTAATAATGCGTTGGACAGTTCTTAACCTGATTTTAGTAGTTTCAGCAATTTCCTAAGATGCTGCTTGATGCGTGCCAATAATTTCACACTTCTGAAACAGATGAAAATCTTTTCCATGACCACAGAATGTGTCTTTCCACATGACCTTTTAACAAACGAGAAGCTACTCACTGTATCAGTTAGGGTTAAATAACTTGTTGCCAGTTGAAACACCCATGCAGTAATTATCCAATGGGAGGCTCTTACCTATTTGCTTAGTTAAATCCAGGTGGTGACCTTATTTTGGCCAGGCAGTGTATTACTGCAACATTTCATTCAGCTAAACTGGATAACATTAGGTATAGCAGTAAAGACAAAACTCATACCTGAGGAATAATAAGGATAAACCTCCACTAGTTTTGTTTGAATAGTTTGCATATTGCAGACTTTTGCATTATCAGAATCTCAAAGGTCAATATCACAATGACAAGCACCAACTGACATACTGTGCAGCTCTACTTTAAGATCAGCATTGTTAAGATTATGAATGGAGGAACACCACAGAGACTAAAAATGTGTGACAGCCTGTGTGTATATGAATGATTATAACATAACACATTAAAATAAACAACAATAAAACAAAAACTAAATTAAAACACAATAAAAACAATTCCAGTGTTTATATACCTGCAGTAATGCACAGCTCAACCGATTTTCTTTGTAGTTCACAAATGTGAAATTTGCTGGGAACAGAAGGTCAGCAGTACCCGTAAAGGGGATGGAGCTTTACCTTGTCCTCCTGGGAGTCCTGATGGAGAAGGCTGTGCTGCTGGATGGCCATGGGAGGTGGCAGGGGGACTGTGTCGGCCCCCTCCTCACCTTCTTCCTCCCCGCAGCTCTGCATGCCTGAGGAGGATGACTTGGAGAGTGTGCCACTGCTCAGTCCCTCATTTCTCATCCGCTGCAAAGGGAGAAAGAGAGAGAAAGGAAGGGTGCAAATTTAGTGCAACCAAAAACATGGTGTTTCAGGTGGCAAATTATTTGTTTATGATGTTTGTAATCATGAAAGTCTAAACCCGAATAACCACATCACTGCAGTAAAACAGTGTCAGTGGACATGTTGTTTGTTTACTGATGTGTTTACTGCAAACTAAAGGAAGAAAGCTTCACATGCCTCACATGCAGGTCACTGAGCTTTTAATCCTGTTGGGTCATTTACATTAATACCAGCACTGTGGTTTAGACTGTGGAATTAGATTATTTAAGGATATTCTCAAACCACAATGTCTGGTTTCACACATCAGATAAAACAGCTGCAGGTCCCAGGGAAAAACTCAGTCATGTGTTAGTTCTTGTGCAATTGTACATCCTGGTATCAGCCTCAGGAGAAACGGCCTTGAGCAATCATGTGCCATCACGATTTCTTGGTTCATTGCAGTTCACTGCTGTGACTAAACTAGTGATGAATACATAGTATGACCACAGTTTTGGCAGAACTTTGCTTTCACTTTCTTATGTGGTTAAGGGGATTTTGGTACAGGCACAGGTCTAGTAATCAAATCATCAGTTAATAACTTAGAAAGGAACAGTTGTATGCAGTAAAATGGCCAAAAGGGTAGCACTTACAGCACATGGCAGTCTCCCTCTATAGAGCTCCAAAATATAAGTATTTTTTTTTTAATCATGATTCTCATTTTATTAAACAGAATAGGTTTAGGTACACATGTGGAACTTGGGGTAAACTAGCTTAACTTCTCAGCTGGGAACGTTCTTCATTCCAGAAACCTGCATGATAAACTACACCAGCAAAACGTCAGAGGTTGTGGGGGGGGGAGAATCGACCGGGCCGTGGATAACAAAGTGTTACTAGATAAGCCTAGATAAACTTTGGAGGCATAGAATATGAATAACCTGAAACAAGGTGGGACTGTTCAGGTCATTAAAAAATTTATTTATGTTAAGCACAAACCTAACATTCTAAAATGTGGTTTATACGTATAATACCAATTACAATCTGTGCTAGCGTCAGCTCCAGATGACCAGCAGAGACTATGAGCATAGTGGTGGATTCTCCTCGTGCAGCTGCACACAGTTCAGCATGGCTAAATAGACCTGTTAGGTTAATTCCACCAAAATGTCTGCACAATTCAATAGTTAAGAGTCGTTCAGAGTGGCTTGCTTATGAAACGCCCCTTTTTTAAAGTAACCTACTGAGCTACTATTGGTCTCAGTAGTGGTGATAGGAACCAGATCTACCTGACAGAATGTAAGTACATGGAATGGTTATGATGGTGTTGCCTAATGTCCGACAATGTCTTGCAAGAATTTTACATAAAAGGTTTTTGCCCATAAAATTCCAATCAGTACATGCAGAGTGTTGCGAGGCAAGTAGACCGTAAAAACTCAAATATAATTCTTTTTGGGACATTAGCATTATTTTACCACATCAGCATCACATGTAAATAAAATGGCTGTATAAGTGACAGACACCAACACTATGGAAGTTTCTGAGCAATGAATAACTTTAGGGTGGGATTTCTCTTTACCAACTGTAAAGAAAGCACTGGACTGTCCTCCATATCTAATATTTACTTTTAACTACTATAAAATAAAACCAACTAAAAACCCTAATAAACTCCAGTGATGCAATGCAAATAAAGAGGCTATTTCACCAGGAGCTGAGAAGTGTTCCTACTACAAACCCTTTAAACACGTCCTAATGACAGGGCTGACTTTCTCTGTCAGGCAAAATTCCAATGGACCTGATTAACAGCTAGGTCAGCCTATTTCTGTTGTCCCCATGACATAAAGTCCTGTTTACTAAGAGGTGAAATGGCTTCAGAGAAACAGCTGGTGTGAAGTCACCAACAGGCCAACAGGCGCCATTACGGTACACAAACAAATAACACGGCAGCTGGGCCACGCTGACAAGTACTGATATAGAAACCGCACCATAGCCACACCACACTTACACCAAACATGTGCCTTAAATAACAATCAGGCTGTACAAACAACAACGCAAAAAATGAGATGTGCTGCTGGCAACAGCAGAGTCTTTAGTAAAAGAATACTAATGCACACTGAACGTAAGATTTTTCCCACACTCTAGAACATGTTCCCAAACATGCTGATTTCAGCAAGCAAACAGTCACTGTGCATTACAGTGCAGGAGGAGTGTCTGAAACATTATTACACTATTTAACTTCATATCTTCTTTGTGAATATTGTCAGAGTGCATCAAAGTAAAACTCATGTTAAGCATTTAGGAACACAGAAGTTCGAATGTCAGGTTGTCAGACCAACTATTAAAACAACATAGTTATATATATATATATATATATACATATTCTATAACTATAACTATGTATATATGTATATTTATATATATATATATATATAGATTAAATTTGAAATTAAATAATTTGTCATGATATTTTGTACATTTGCAGAATAGGAAATAGTGAAGCTTTAAAACTTTAACTCCTGTGTAATTAATTTCAAAAACTTTGTCTAAAGGCACAAGCAACAACAGCAAACAGTATTATTATTTATATTTAATGGTACAATGCTATGGTCAATATCCCTTATACAGAAACTGGGATTATTTTTTTTGTTAGGCTGATTCAGTCAGCTGGTGAGTCTGACCTCAGGAAACCATGAATTTTATTTATTTTGGAAGACTTACTTAGTAAAATAAAAAGAATGTTTGTATGGATGCTAATGAATTTCCTTTTACTTTCAGAAGTCAGGTACATTTTAAAATGAATAGCTGGTTAATTAAAAAATATCTGAAAAACAAACAGATAAAAAACGAAGAGATTTTCTCTTTATTATTGTAAACACGAGCATGTTCAAAACATTTGTGCCAGTTAATAAATCTTATCATGAACAGTCAGGATGTGATGTAGTGTTTTGATCATTACTGTATATATGGCAGACAGCCATATATATATATATATAATAAATCTTGACTATGTCACATTAATAGGAACTCCATTAATATTCTGAATATTAGAATACCATCATGTAAATGAGTTAATGGGCTGCACCGTATCTCTACAGATAAAAAGTGATTAATGATAAAACAGTCCCTTATGATTTAATCAAACAGGATACCACAGTGCTTGGAAACATTAATTGTGGTTAATAGTGAAACTGGCTAATCTCAGTTACATAATGCCGTCTTCCCACTTGATTCAGATAAGAACTACTGCACCACATAGGTTGAATGATTGAACTATGAAATGAATAACAGAAAAACAGATCCAAAGCTCTTGCTCTCTGTTCTCCTTTAATCCTCCTGTAGTTCTGAGTTACTGTACGTTTTATCCTGGAATGTTGCCAGCTTTCGCTGTAGCGTTTTCCCCCAGTAGCTTCCTGTCAGCAATGAATCAGAACACTAAACCTTACCCTCTTACTCACCCCCACTATACATGGCCTAAGTTCACCAGCCCCTGCACATGGCAAGCACGGGGTGGGGGGTGGTTTGTCTTAGCTGGGTTTAGTAAATCGGCACTAACCTCCTCCATGGTCTCATCCTGGGGCGTGGCTGCACTGTCGTCTGAATCTTTTTGTGAGCTGCCGTCAGCGTTCTTGCGCACGTCCCGGCTCTTCTTGTGCTTGTGTGCCAGCTTCTTTACATGGCTGTCCGCCTTGCCACTGCTGAGCCTACGCACCGGACTGGTCAGCCATTTGCGCAGTGTGTTGCCTGGCCGCTTGGCCCCGGGGGATCCCTGCAGATGCCCCGGCTGCAGAGTGGCACTGCCTGACAGTCCTCCATCATTACTGGACACAGAGAGGGTATCTGAGAAGAAATGAGAAAAGGGTCAGTACGCTCTACTGTAACACACAGTCCACCATCTGTACAGGACACGGAGACGGTATCTGAGCAGATATGAGAAAAGGGTCAGTATGCTCTACTGTAACACACAGTCCACCATCTGTACAGGACACAGAGACGGTATCTGAGCAGAAATGAGAAAAGGGTCAGTATGCTCTACTACAGTGTGTAACACAGCCTATTAACCCATCAAATGTTTGCCCTCTATTA
This sequence comes from Prochilodus magdalenae, assembly GCA_024036415.1. Classification (NCBI taxonomy): domain Eukaryota; kingdom Metazoa; phylum Chordata; class Actinopteri; order Characiformes; family Prochilodontidae; genus Prochilodus; species Prochilodus magdalenae. Next base: position 748,157 of record JAMWET010001785.1, read on the forward strand.
ACAGATACTCAGAAGTGTCTGATTTTCTCTGCTGCTTATTATAAAACAAAATTCTAAAGCTTATTAATAAATACATGAACCAAACGTGTCCAATAATAGAATAGACCTATTGGAAAGTGGGTAGCAGTCCATTACAGCATAACTCCATGTACTTTTTTTTTTTACAATTTGAGTCATTGTGGTTAGTAAGATCAGGGACATAGGCTAACACAAAAGGCCATTTTCATTACAGGCTGACATTCTGAACAGCTAGGTGCCTCAGACTGAGGCAACAGATACTGCTTAAATCATCTACGTTAGTTCATGCACATTAATAACAGAACAGGATTTAACCAACTACAAAAGTACTGTGTACGACTCCATAGATATGAACACACTTTGATGACAGCACTATCATGTGGCGCTTTTAATTTTCTCCTCAAAACAGAGAATTCGTTTTGATAAGTGCGGTGCTGTCCACTGAAACCGCCTCAGCTGAACGGTAGCTTATGTAAAGCTTGCATAAGGCATTCTTTTCTGTATTGATCTTCATAAAGAACCACCTCCACTGTCTCTGCAGACTGTTCCTAAGGGACAGGTGGGAGAGCCTGGTCACGCAGAGCTGGTAAATAACTCTTCAGTGTAGGATTTGTTAATTGGGTTATTTTGACTGACTTTATGAATTAATGGTGTATGATAGTCAATGCACTGTTGGTACAGTGTGTTAGTACACAAGTCATGCTAGACAACCGTCATCAACATCCTGGAACCAGCAGCAGACGTCGGTAAATGTTAACCTAACAGACAGTATATAAACTCCACCCACTGTAGTACAGTAAAAAAGTGTAGCTTATCTGATGTAGAGTTTTTTGGTCATTAATGGTTTGTTTTTGACCACAGAGCTGCTCTTGGTTGGACCTTTTTGGGTGGTGGGCCACACACTGACACTAATGGTAGGCCACACACTGACACTGATGTATGAAAAAAGGAGAATAAAAAAAACATCCTGTTTCTAACATAATCACAGCAGCACTCACAACCATACCCTAACCATGTCAGTGTCACCGCTGTGCTGAGACTGATCCACCATCCAAATTACCTCCAGCAGTCCAAACAGCAGTCCTGTGGTTAGCACCTGAACAGTGATGAATGGAATAGACGGTAGCTGTACATTCTACAGTACCTGTACACCTACAGTAATGTTCAAAGAGACAATCCTCCACTTACATAACTTCCAGTCACAACAACCATTCAGCATTAAGTTATTATTTTTTCAGCACCAGGAAAATAAAACAGTTCGTAACCATTGCAGTCCCATGCAAAAAAGAGAACGACAAGGGATCACATTATCTTGTCACTCTTCAGAATTGAAACCTTGCTATGACCTAGTTTACAGCGTCCTCTGACCTTAAAACTCAAACCTTACACAGTCGCAATGCAACCCCGGCCAAAATAACACAACTGCACCAATGAACACGCAGCACTGCAGATCCACGGACAGTTTCACTACCACAAGAGTTAAGACCACCACGACCCACTGTTACCCACCTTTAAAAACAAATAAACAACACCTCCAACCCTCAACTGCACCGGGGACATCATGACTCGCTCAGTGCAAGACTGGTCTACTACAATAGCTAACATATCATCAATGCATTTACTACAAGTCAGGAAACCACAGCGTTTATCCCCCTCAGTCCTACAGGTACCGCTAGCGTACACTTTTCTAATCTGTACTCACACTGATGCGACAAGCTTTTGTTGTTTGAAAGGCCAGTAATCACACCTTGACCACAGTGACAAAACCGAGCTAAGTTTCAGGTAACATTCAGAAGCACAGACACCATTTTTAATTGAGCTCTAACTGAAAGCACCAAGGTTTGCACGAATGAAGGTTCAAACAAACATGTGCCAGAACCTTTGCACAAACCTTTAACTGCTTAACACTCAGGGTTGTTAAAATATCATGGGAAAACATTTTGTTTACCATCAGCAGGTCAAGAGTGTTTTTTCTATTTTGCAGGGGGGTTTTCATTTGCTTGTGGTGAAGCTTTGTCTGTAGGCTTCCATTCTGGTTTTGCTTTGTTAGACTTACTCTCATTGGTCTATCCCTAGGTCTCCCTACAGCACTGTCTAGTGTGGTCTGCTGAAGGGATCACTTTCGAATGCTGTATTTGAATGATAGGGGTACCTTCATGAATTCCACCACAGAGACAGAGACACGCAGCTTTGTGTAATGTAACCCCATTCAAACAGATTTTAACAAGGGGCAGAGACACAAACAGCATGGCTCTCTAACGAATCCTATACAGCCCTCTGTGGAAGCTTATACTAGCTACTGCACTTCTAAACGTCATGAACATTAATGCACTTATCAAACTTCATAATCCAGAGACATGAATTATATATCAACAATGCTTTACATTCTTACACTGGACGTTTCATAGAAAGGTCTGAAGTGAAAATGTTCGATTGTCAAAATGAAACCGGCCTGCGTCAAACGCACATGCCCCCCCCCGCCCACAAACACATGCTTCTGAAAAACACTGCCTCTGATTGTGAATTGCAGGTCTGAAGATGACACATAATTCCAACCAAAATGACTCTACCAATACCACAGATTGTAATCTCAGCATGTCAAGTGTGTGTACGTGTAAACTGCGCTTGCAAACTTCACCACTCTGCTTACAGAAACAGGACATTCATCTGCAGCGGGAGGTGTTGCCAGTGCACTTACCTGGAGGGCTGCAAGTGTCACATTCAGAAAACTGTAACCACACTGATGCTATTCACACCCATTTTGGTCACTAAATGCCAAAAATCAATCAGTAAAAAGTACAGCTGTAAACGCTGTAAGGAACAAAAACAACAATCGAGTTCTTGCTTTACGTAAACTACGTGAGATGTATTTCAAATGTTCCCCCATCTGAATGTGGCAAGGAAGGAAGGAAGCGAGCGTTTGAAAGAGCACCTGAACAGAGGCAGCTTTTAGTGGTGCTGGATGAAACTGGGCATTCGGCCCCGGTTGGACGACTCCCCCATGCTTGACATGCAGCTCAGTCTTACAGGCAACTTAAAGGAGTAAGGCTCACTAATATGGATGATATTGTGACTAGCAGCCAATTAACAGGAATGTGATCTGTTTACAGCGGTGCCCGAATTTAACAGTTGTCCATTAAAATTGGCCAATACTGATGCCTGTATCCTGAAGCAGGATAAGCCCATCAATCAGAGACTTGCATTTTAATTGCACTATTACATCTTCAGTACAGTAAAGGAATTTGGTATGTTCCTCCATACTGACTTCGACAAACCATGTCTTTATGGATCTGGTTTTGTCCACAGGGCTGGTTCTTCCCCACAGTGTTGCTACACAGCTGGAAAATAGCACTGTCTGAGATTTTTTGTAGAGAGTCTTTGTATGCTTTGTAGTATTAACATCTATTTCAGTACATCTGAACGTCGTAGCCCCAACACCCTGAAAAACAGGCCCAGAGCTTTATAAATCCATCACCTGTTAGGTGGTTTCTGTTACCATTCAGTCTTCTCCTGGCATCCACCACAGCCAGAAAGGTCAATTAGACAACGGCGGATAAAGTGTGATTCATCACTCCAGAGAATGTTTTCCACCGTGCTGGAGTTCAGGGGCAACGTGCTGTACGCTGCTTCAGCTGATGCTTGGCATTGCACAGTGATCTTAGCATTGTGTGCCATTGGCTGACCATGGAAACCCCTTATTCCTGAAGCTCCTGACTGACAGTTCTTTGCTGAAGTTGCTTCCGGGTACAGTTTGGACTTCTGTAGTAAGTGATGCGACAGAGGACAGGGGTTTTTGTTTTATACACTCTGCAGTTTTTGGTGGCCCCGTTCTGTGAGTTAGCATTCTCCACCGCTTTGTGGCTGAGCTGTTGCTGCTTCTAGATGCTCTCATTTCACCATAACACCGCTAGAAGTTGTCAGGGGCAGGTCTAGCAGGACTGAAGTTTTACAAACTTTGTGATTTGTGGGAAAGGTGACATCTTACGACAGTGTCACATTTAAACCCATTCTTGAGTTCCTCAGTACAACTCATTCTACAGTTTTCGCGTAAGGAGGCTGAATGGCTATGTGCTTGATTCTGTACACCTGTTAGCAGCAAGCATGGCTGAAACACCTGAGCTTGGCTATTATTAGCGGCTCATTGACTTATTGCTTGGGACTCCTGCACTGGCCACCACTCACAACTAGAGCAAAGGGCAGGACAAACAGAAACGTATTTTGCAGGGGTGAGGCAATAATCATGGTGTAGTTCAACATATGTGCCTGTACCGGAGCCTGTTCCAAATTATACGTTGAGCTAGTGGACTGCTTATTCACCCAATGTGCTGCCGAATAGGCGACTAATCGTCATTTACCACGGTTACAGGGAACATGCATGTTTTTATGTTTGTAGGTAAAGTTACTTTCCCAGTTACAGAACAGCCTCATTCTTCTTCTTCTTATTCTTATTCTTCTTATTCTTCTTGAGGAAAGTGCTAATACACCTTTTATTCATCCTTTCCCCTCGTTTTTATTTTTTTAACTTTTGGCCCCAGTGTCTTGTATATCCCTCTGCTGTGAAAGTGACCTGTGTTATAGTTTTTCTAAAAAATAATAAAAATGAAATGTAATAAAAAGTGACTAACTTTTACAAAGCAGATCACACTGAGTCCAAAGTCCCTTTTAAAAAGAGGCCACAACATAAGCCACAGATTGTGTGTATCAGGATTTGTTGTAGCAGATCAACCATGAATGCTCTAAACCAGTTCCGAAAAACAGAAACATAGAAGACCTAAAAGACTTCAGATTAAGATACGTCCCTGTGGCTTAGTTATGGGTTGCGCTTGACATAACCAGCTCATCAGTGTGAGATGTGTCTGTTTTTCTGGGGTCTCCCAAAGGGCTTTGAAGGGTGGGAGTGTCAAGACGACACAAGCATTCCCTTTGAAGTTTCTGGTGTGAAGCTAATATTAGAAGGGGGTCTTCTGTCCACCTTGATTTACAAGAGAACAAGTCAAAAGTCGTGACACATTCTTGTCCTGCAGGGTGTAAAATAAGCTCAGGACTGGGCGTGTGAGAGACAGGCAAGACCACAACCTGCTGCTCTGCAATGCCAAGATTATCTCACCACTGTCTTTTCCAAAACTCATGCATATCTGTTCATTCCTATCTACGAATCATTGCTCCTTAAACCAGTGGTTCTTGTGCTACTTAGCGCCCACCCCCCTTCATCCTGACTTCCTCTAAAACAATTTAGAGCTCCTTCTTTCTCCAGGCACAGCAGTTGAGAACAAGACATCACTGCTAGATGCACCAGTGCTTAAACACACAGCCGGCAACCAAACACACAAAATATGGCATTACTGCTCATTAGTTACCCAAACTAGCTCCCAAACAAGGAGTAAAAAAGCATTTCTTAAAAGTTAATATCTACTGTAGGAATATTTCAGGATTGTCTGACTCATTTTTCTATCCCACTTCATTTGCAGATGATTTTGCATGCTTCAAATATGTCAATAATGTCAATCATCTGCTAATATAGATCATTTTCCATGATCTCAACATTAATAATTGTAGACATATTGCCAAGATACAGTGTATTTAGATTTTTGTATATTTTAAAGTACGCATGTGCCTGTAACCTTGGGAAGTCATGTGGAAAATAACCACAGTAATCAAATACCGGCAGCTTTAGCGGTACATATACCAATAACGTAAAGCAAGTGCACACACTTGTACAGCAGCATGGTCTCTTGGCCTGTGGCTTCAATCAATGCAGGTAATCCGCTGAAAACGGCTGCTGACAGCATCAATGCTTGCAATCAATGTGCAAAACACCCCTTGGTATTTTGGGGCTCTCATGTTTTCTGACTGCTTACTCACTCGCCATAGCAGCGCTGATGTATGCAACAAATGACGATGACTGGATTCCTCTTGTTTTCCAGTTTGGTAACACATTCATTGAAATCATACACATCTCCCTTTCTGTCTCCAGTTTAGGACTAGAGCAAAGATTCCCTCTTTTCTTTCTGGGCCAGTTTTCAGACATTTACAAATATGTTACTGCACACTGTGTACATTATTATCATTTTAGAGAGACAGTTAAAGTAGTCTATGAAGAACCAACTGGGTGAACCAATCTACTACAGCATCACCCCGAGGCAGACCATTGTTGCATGGGTAGCTAATTAAGGACACCGCAGACAGGAGCTCGGCATCTGTGGGTGAAGAAGCTAAACAAAGATCTTTCAATAACAGACAGGATGATGTTGGTTTATTTTCAGGGACCCCCCAGAATAGAGATTTTAAGGAATTCAGGGGGATCTGAGAGGTAAATCAAGAAGGCCTGGACCCCCCAGGACCACTCGTATTTAAATGCTGACTGTAACGTTTACTGAACACCGGCAGGCTCTGACACTGTATGATATATATGACAAGGACATCTATGGACAGAGCAGCTTGAATTTGCCAGAGAAGAAGTCATTCACTCAAGATTGGAACGTTGAGTCATTGTAACACACAACATGGCTTTTACCAAAATACAAAAAATATTATTTCAAAGTGGAACTTGACAAATATCAAGCTAGTTAGATAACCTAAAACTCTTTTAGCGTCAGTGCTCCGTACTGCCTGATACATAAGGATTAGGTTTTGATATCACAAAGGAAAATTGTGATAACGGTGCAATTAAAATTTTCAGTCTATGACACCCCTATGTAACACCACATGCTCATACACTTAAGACTTGTAGCCTGTAAACTCTGTAGTTTAAGTCCAATTAAGCTGGGATGTCTGGTTCATTTCCTCCAAGGCCTCTGTGACTCACGTACGCCTCCATGATTAAACTTTGGTGACTGTTCTGAGCATAACAGTTTTAATACGGAGATACAAGAGCGGTGGACAAACCCAGAAAGCACCAACTGCTACTCTCCAAACCTTCAACCACGCAGTTACACAAGCTGCCAGCATGGCCACAAATAAACAGGCATCCACAGTGCTGATTTATTTCTTTGTTTCCTTGTACCCTGTGGATATAAAAAGCAAGGACATACATAACTGCCACCAATTATGGAATTCCGATTATACCATTAGGGTTAAAAAAAAAAAAAGAGGACACAACAAAAAAATAAACTGCGTCTTTTTATGAAGCACCCTTGCTAGTCAATGACCAAAACTGAAATTGGGTTCCACAGGACCCAGAGGCAGTGGAGAACAATGTAAAGAATGCACCACAAACACCCCAGAAGGAACAACAAAACACGTAACAACATGCAGGTGAGGACAGGACAATCCCATGTGACATTAAACAAGTGTAACCAAATTTAAGTGCAGTTATGTATTCTGCTTTTATGGTTTACAGTTATATACATGACTGCTGCTGCCACAACGATGACAGATGCTGCCTCATTAAGATTTACAACATGGGTCAATAATAAGTTCCTAAAAATGAGTGTTTAATAACCAGATTTAAGTCTAGCGATTCATAAATCATGCGGTCACTGTTGAGAGCTGTCAGTGACCACTGTCATCGGAAGCACACGACAGACTCTGCCTTTAGTCACAGACATTTGACCATAACTAAGATCTTAAATGAGGACACATGAAAAGGCTACTGTGATGTCAGTTCGAAATGAGCATTAACTAAGCGACAGAGCACTCAGTAATCATAGGCAGTGTGGAGAGTACATACCCAAATCCAGCACCCAAACCTTGCATTTCTCCAAATGCCTTCCTGCCGAGTCCGTATGGTAAGTTGGACTCAAAGATAAAAGCGAGTTCAGTCCATGCGCCATGCTGGGAAAGGATGCGGGCGCACGGCGCGTACCGAAACGCTTTGCATCGAACTGAAAATATCCTGCCGGATAATGTGTGCAGCAGCGAGAGAATGAGAGAGCAAGGGAGGGTGGTTCTGACTGGAGGGCGGGAGAGAGAGGGAGGTAGGGATAGAGGGGGAGGGAAAGAGAGAGGGAGAGTGAGCAAGAAAAGGCACACTACACTAAAAGAGAAGAAATCATTTAAGAAATAGGTGTCGAGCTATTTTGCAGATTTTCCTTTGCCATTTTTGCTTAACTTGGTTCACAAAGGTGAAAACCACTTAAACAGTGTTCTAGTGTCTTTCTCTCTGGAATCAGGCATAAGCACAAAATTGGTCCCATGGCTGGTCTTGAGTTGCTAGTTAATTACTAACAGCCTTCTGCAAATGAATTTCCCTAAATTTAATCTAAACCTACATTTTAGATTTCATTTAGAATGGCTGATTCTCCACAAATATAGTGAATCCATTACATAAGGATCCTAATTAGCTCTCTAAAGGAAGACCAACAGGTACAGCCAATGTCAGGCTGCAGTTCATGCTTCATCTATTCAACAGGCACCTTTCTTGCCAGCTGTATTGATAGAGCTGGACAGCACAGGAATATAGAAATGGCACAGTGGTCAGCACAAAGGGTCTCCTGTTGAACTGCGCGTTTGGCTGGTTTCTTGCGGCTGGGGCCAGTGGACTGCTTCCTGCTGCTGAATGAACACACACACAAGGCTCCTTTACCCTCCTTCCAGCACCAGCGGACATTCCCAGGACTGCTTTGGGTCCGGTGTGCTTACCTATGTCCACATTTCTATGCTATACGAAATATCAGCAGTCACACAAATTCGTATGTGAGAGCTGCTGAGGACTGGTCAGGAGATGTTCTTCCTACCCATTCTATTAATACTCCTTCAATATTGTCCTTGCCGAGAAAGCACTGGCACCTTTCCCATGACCTCAGTTACAGCTGCATGGAATGGACTAAATACCATACTGTGATCATATTGCCACAGCGTGATGGTGATATGCTTTGCAACACACTAAAAATACATTGCTGAGTTCTTAATGTGACGTGGCCTGCATCATTTCTGACTGGGAATACTTTAACGGTTAAAGAGGTGAACTACAACCATCAACAGAAAGCATGGGGTCAGTGGGGTCCAGCATCGAGTTTATTAGTTTGCTAGCATTACCTAGAATCGTTATGGCATATGCCATAACTTGTTTATTGAATGTAATGCTTGACTTCACTTATTAGATACAGATTATGGCACTGTGCTAATGCCTGACTCATCCACATCTCAACTGAGAGGCCCGAGTGTAGTCCATTTCCTAACCCCAGCTTAAAAATGTTAATGTTGTTAAACTTTGGTAATTTTTGATGATTTACCAACAGGGCTGCAACAAATGACTATTTTGATAGTCGAATAATCAAACAATTGTTGAAACATAATAAATTATTTGGATTATGATTTACTTATGCAGCTTCTAAACTTAGTTAAGACTTTGTTTTTGCTAACTAACAATGAAGACAATAAAGATGAATTGAATTGAACTTATTAAAAAAATACAGACTGAATGAACTTATATATAAAAGATAAATGAAACCCCAATATCTTTCCCTGTCAAAAATTTTAGAATATTTTTTTTTTATTTTAAAATCAAGAATGTGCAGCAAACTGTAAACACTGTGTGTGTTACTGCATGTTTCTCAATACACCAATAACTCAAACAAACCAGAGTTTCAGTTCATCAAGTTTAAACAAGTGTAACCTCCGCTCATCACTTTTAACGAGTGGTATAAACACAAGGCTGAACAGGGGGGCAGATTTACTCATCTCTGTGATTAAAAAGAAGAGGTTGATGAGAATCAACATTAATTCACTGGTGTATGAACCATCCCAGAACTCAGAAGCCCCTCAGTACAGTGCTGAGTAGTTTGATGCAGTGCTACCATGCTGTATAGTGGTAGCGCTGCTAATGTTTATATGGGCTGAGTGAAGAATGAACCCGTGGGATTTTTCTCCCCCTTGATGAAGCTTAGTAAGTGCTAGTTTCAGAGATGTTCAGAGGTGTGAGGTGGTGTTGAACACAAGGAAACGCTCTGCTCCGCCTTATAAAACCTGTCACAGCTAAACCGAGTGCCGCGGTAAACAGCGCGCTGGAGCAGATGTGCAGGGTCATGCAAAGTTCAGATGTTTTGAACTTTTATGCAATGCGTTTTTGGCCTGGTCGGACCAGTCCATCGTCCGTGCTATAGGGATTCAAAGAGTGCATTCTGTGCTTTGTGCGTTTGGCTCTCGGTCTACTCTCTGTTATGTCTAAACTGCACAATCACAAGCACATGTGTGATGTTGTCACCAACTAATCGGCTACTAAACTAGTTGCCTGGTAATGTGGCTGCTGATTTTAGCCGACTATGTTGCTTCATCGCTTTTCACTTATTCACAGGGACTGTATAAGTGCTCACCAAATACTTCTTTGTACGCCTGCTGTGTTTGGTCAGAGAATCAAACACCTTTGTTTCATTTGACCGGGGAAACGGCAAAGTTACAAGCCTATGAACACTCGTAATGAGGCAAATACCACATCTACAACAGGTATTAATGAGGCAGCGCCGTTACCCAATTTAATAAGGAACATCGATAAATCAGTGTCTTACTTTGTCTTGCATAATTCTGTCTTCGAAAAGCGCTTTTATCCCCAGAACCTGGGAGCGCGCTTCACTTTTCCCGACAGAGTTTCTCAGGCACATAACACGCTTGTGTTAATGCCACTGCTAAAACAATTATTTTCTACCATCTTTTACATATTTTAAAGCTACAGCTAACTGTAATATAACAAACAAGTCAGGTAATATACCTATAATGATTTAGTGTGATGGCTCATGTGAATTCCTAGATTTGTCCAAACATGAATAATCTGGGATTGGTCAGGACGCTCAGGGAACACACTAAAATGTTCAGTGGTTAGTCAGAAGCTCATTGTCATATGACAAAATGCTTGTGGTGTTAGTTTTTTGGAATCAGCAGATTAGCACATTAGGAGTACAAATAAAATTATTCCAATTTTGGTCCATTTAAATAGTTTCAGCTGATCTGTGTACACATGGACACTCAATACACTCCGTCTTTTTTTTTTTTTTGCTTTGACTTTTAAAATAAGCATGAAATTAGGGAGATTTATTTATTTATTTATATATAAACCATAAACCATATATAAACCATAAACCATATACCATATATAAACCATAAACCATATATAAACCATAAAAAACCTGTTTGGACCAAACACATGTTTTTTTATGTCCATGCAATCATAAAACATGTCATTAATATTAGTATTAAATGATGACACACAAGGAACCCTTTGTTTGCTGGCCTAGGGCTAGTGCATATCCACTCTGCATATCCATGTTAAGTTAGCATCAGTATAACAGTGATGTCGCCACACTGAGTTTAATATTAGTTATGAGTGTTTTGATGTTTCCAATAATGTACATGTAACTGAAATTAGGAACTGAACACATCTTATATGTCTGTGAGAGTGTGAGGTAGCTGTTATGGAATCTAACAAGCAATTCACTGATGGCTTCAAGGCCACATGCACTCAGGATTCCACAAGTAGTTCTCTGCATTCAGCAGCTACAGGAGTCATCAATGGGAAAGGTGCCCCGGCGTCCAATCCGATTAGTCGTGACTTTATTCAATGGCTTCTGGGCCACAATGTAAGCCTGCAAGACTTTAAAGTACACGAGCCAGTGGTTAAAACTGATCAACACTTGATGAATCTTTAGCACGACTAGATAACAGCCTATCTCACATAAAAGCCAGATCATTCATGGACGGCACATGTATGTACAGCAAATGTAAGTAAATACACTCCAATATATCAATACAAGACTGTCGCAATGTACACTGCATACCAATATCAGCCAATATCAGCTGCAGAATTAATAGTTACAGGTTTCAACAACATTCAACAACAACAGCCACCACTGTAATCCATCACTGCAAATCAAACTGAACTGTGAGCTGAGCTTATTCTGACTCCCCTTTCAAGCAGGAGAAGCAAAGTTCCTTGATAGGGCAACCAGCTCTACTGCCTAATCTACATGTGTCCAGATCATTTAATAACTATCATAAGAAGATCATCTTCCACTCCAAGCGTGTAGCAGCGAAACAACTCCGGCACCTCATTTGAGCACATCAGAAAATTAAAGGGTGATAATACAGACTGCGGTGCGTAGCTGAAGCAGGGATTTTCTAACAAAGTCATGGCAGCCAGTGTCAACCACAACGTACATGTACTTCTACGTCTTCAAATCTGAATTAATTATTAAGTCTTTTATTTATTTGAATTTGAATATCTGCAGTTATGTTTACATGTAAATAAACTGAATGCATTAGATATCGACACCTCAGTACTATGACTGAACGTAACTGTAAAACTGGATTCAATTAATGCTATAAACATGTTACAACTGCCAATCATCAGCCATATTTCAGACAAGAGATGTGCATGCTTGATGGATGTCTTATCTGATGAACACATCCAAGAACCTACATTTTCAGTGACTGTGGACAAAACACTATATTTCGAGAATATCCGGACTCAAATGGTGTCCAATGGGGAACTTTATTGTTTTAAAAAACTATGCTGCTCAATTTAACTTTGTAAACATAAAGAATATACTTACTCATTTAAACCCTGTGGAACAGGGCCTTAGCCACATTTCAGTTCAGCATTCCTGAATGAACACAAAACCTTACACACATGGCTGGATTAATCACCATGGCTGTCCAGTCACCCCATTCTGGTTGACCCCAGAAGCTTATGCTTGGTCACCCTGCCAGTTAAGGCACATGCCACCACCTGATATTCCCTTTGTTAGAAAAACCTTACCAAGCAAAGTCTTTCACACAATTCTCTGACTGACCCGACAGTACACTGCCCTAATCATTAAGGGATTTGTGGTCAGGGCCTTCCCAGAAGACAGCACAGCAGGAACGCAAATACATAAAACAATGAAGAATTTAATAAAATCAACATACTTAATGTTATAAATCACATTTAGCAATACTGCTTCACCTGGTCGGACCCTTCAGGGAACTGCTAAAGCACTTCAATTCAGTCATTACCTCTTTTGACCTTTGGGATTGTGGGAAATTCCCTGTGGCAAGTCAACTCTGCTCAGCAGATAACCCAGGCTGTTGCCATGGTTACCACATGCGGTCCTCATCACACGGGCCGAACAGTGGGTACAAATTTTCTTTGCATTCGGTGCTGAAGTCAAACACGACAGGGCAGACTTTTCTTTCACCGGAAGCACTTACAACTGTAAATGACAATTCAAAGCCCCTTTACAACTGCAAGTTTCCATCAGGTATCAGGTACAGGAGATGTAGCAACAGACTAAGTTTCAACCCAGACAGAAGCACTAGCTCAGTATTAACGTGTATTGCAACTGCGAGGCTTCTCATGAACCCATCACAGGCTCTGTGGCTGAGTCACTGGTCCAAGTCTGTAAACTACACACAAGAGAAACAGCTGGAATCCTCCTACACCAGTAAGAACACGTCTGCATGGAAATCCCTCCAGGCAGGGGGGAAAGCTGAAACACTACAGACTGAAGCTCGTTTCAAGACTGGATCTTCTCAGAGCATAAACCATTACAGCTATTACAGGGTCAAAGGAATGGAACATCAAATAGCCCAGTCAAACTGAGTCGAAGAGTGAGCTGTAATTATTCACAGAACAAAGAGTTTCTCATTAACGCCACACATCCAGGTGTTAGAACATCCAGTCATTAGGACAAAACACATCCAGAGCACCAAGGTGAGAAATGAGAAATACAGGGGGTCCTGAGGGGTCCCCTAGTTAATTTCTTTGACCTAAAGGTCTCAAAATCTAAATTCAGAAGAGCCCCTAAAAATAAACACACTATAAAGTGATGGTATACACTGGAGGAAAACAGACACTCAAACACAAATTCATGGATGTATCATTGTTAAGCCTACATCTCTCATGAAACAGTGAGCTTCCAACTTCTATTCTAAACTAGCACTGGTCTTCCTCAGGGTGGTGCTGTAGCTGTAGGTTCACAGAGTTCATCCTTCATTACCTAGCAGCTGCTACTGCGGCCGGGACATTTCATAATATTATTTGCATATCTGAAAACTTGCTGAGCTCTGAAAACCGTGGTGGAAAGAGTGAACTCATCTCTCATAACTGAGGTCAAAAGGTCAGATGTGCGAGGTTTTATTACTGTGAAAACAACTACCACAACAGAAAACTCAAACGGACCCATACTGCACCCTTGCGTAACCCCAGTCCACATGAACGCGAAAACCGCAGACAAATTCCCCCATCCTACCTTTGTGGTTGAAGATTCCCTCCATCTCCATGCTGCTGCGGGAATGGGCAATACACAGCATGGCACAGGGCACTAAGCCTTCCTGGGCAGGTGAGCGGTCAGTGGTGCGCACCAGGCACCACTCAGGCTTGTCCTGTGGCCTCTCCAGCAGCTCCACGGTCTGACCTCGCCTCACAGTCAACTCTGAGCCATTACTGGCCATGAAGTCGTGGATGACCACCGTCAGTTCACAACCACCGGATAGCTGAGAACAAGAGGGGAAAAGAGGCATCAGTGGTTTGCAATCAGTGAGCAACTGGAAGTTCAAGCTAGATGATCAAACTGCATTATGCTTTGGAACAAGCAAGAAGAAGGCCATTTCTCTGGAATGAAGAAGGTCTAAGCATCTGTGAGAAATTTTTACACCTGCCAAGATACTGTTCCATTCGGTTACTGTTATTCAGAGTACAGCATATCAATACTGATCTCATAGAAGACAAACAACCTTCTACACAATTGGTGCAGTGAGTATCCCAGCCAGTCATATGTCAAGACGTTTCTGTGAGTGATTTGATGAATAGGATCATTCATGTAATCCAGCTAAAGTCTATTACCTTGCAAGCCATTTAACCATTACTGATTCGTCCATGCATTATTAATGAACCGCAATCTGAATTATAATATGTAGTAATGTAATCAAATTATATGCATATGGTGTAGTCGCTGTAATCATTACATCATACATCATGTGTATCATTTCATAGCATCTTCCTTTTAATTGAACACCAATCCATAACAATAAAAACACAATTAACCAACAGACACAGTCAATGGCAAGAGTTTGTGGTTCCCATCTAACTGTCAATCACGTACCCACTGATAGTGTGGCATAGCCAGAGAGCACAGCAGCTGTGCCACTGACCCTGAGCTTTTATACTCCATGTCCCCCGCAAGTCCAGACTGAACAAGCCAAACGTTCCGAGTCAAAGTCTCGCAGTCCTAGCGACAACTGTGTCCCTTAGGCATTGCGGCACAACTCTAAACGCAAAAGGAACAAAGCCTTCCTCTCCATCCCTGTCGGCAGATCTCCCTCGCCCGATCCTTCGGAACTCAGCCGAGCTGCAGAGGCTGCTGACACATCGCAGCGTAGCCGCGGCGACAGCGTCACTCATGCTCAGAAGGCATGAGGGCTGTCAGAAAGGGGAGAGAGAGAGAGCGGAGGCGGAGACACACAGAGACCACCGAGATGCTTTAAAGGAGCAGGAGGCTAATTAAAATGCCGCGGCAGGGAAGCACACGGCGGGCCCTGACCTTCTCACCTCGCTGTGGACTGAGAGAGCTCTGTGTGTGCCGACTGGCACAGGACAGACAGGGGCATTGTGAAGAGGCCGGCTGGGATGCAACAGTCTGTTTAGAGCTAATGGTTTCCTCTGAGCTGGGTGTGTGCATGCAGTGGGAAGCCTGCAAAAGCTACCCAGCATGGGAGTTTCACCCCTATCACAACAAAACACAATTTACTGCTACACAGTAATGTCATGATAAAGAGAGAGGGAGAAGAATAGCAAGTGCCACTCTAGTACACAGGTGTCTCCAGCCATCTTACCGCTGTGAGAAGGGATTTTTTTTCATTAAGAGACAGAATGCAAATCCATCATACTAAATAAATAAACAAATGACAGCAAGATATCACAGATATCGATGTTTAGGTATTGATTTTGTATTAAATATTCGTTTTCTGCTTTTGTCTTGTCGTAAAAAAATTAATAGCATGTGTCTTATGGCTGTTTCTCCTAGAAATTCTATAAATAAAAGACCATGTCTGAACTTTGGGCAGTATTGTATTTAGTCAGCAAATCCCAAAATATTACCAGACACACATTATATACATATATACACTCATCATTAAAAGAATAGGTGCACCAAGAGAGAGGCGAGTGTGGGACTGCAATGTAATTTTTTTACGAGAAGTTACCAGAACAATAAACAATGCAGAGAGGGGTGCGATAGGCGTGGATTGACACCAGGCACTTGGAGGTGTGACTTGTGATGAATCAGCCATTCTTGGTGCTAACTGCGGTGCCTCCACAAACGGATATGCTGGTCTTCTTTACCAAGACAAAAGCGAGGCTCATCACTGAATATAACCCGCTGCCATTCTAAGTCACCCCATGACAGTCTGGCCCGACACCACTGCAGTCTTTTACAAAGTTGACGTGGTGTTAAGGTCAGTCGTCGTAACCGTCTGCATAGTCTTGCATCCTGCAGCTATCTGCCAATGGAGCTGGCACTAACAGGATGACTCCTCAAGGGCATCACTGCTCACTGAATGTTCGCAATCGTGGCGGTTGGGTCACCCATTTCATCAGTTACCCAGATCCCTCATGTCGCTACTATGATAGTATGCACATGACCAATATGGCACCCAATAGTCGATAAGACCATCATGCTTCCCAGGGCCCTACAACGTAACCCTATTTTAACTCCTTGCTAGGAAAGAATAAGGCTCGTCTTTGCTTCTGTCTTATGCACAGCCGAGCGTGAAATTGAAATCATTTGCATGTCTCATGATGTCAAACCCGCCCACCAAGTTTCATTTCTGTCGGCTGATTCTGGGTGCAACAATCAGTTTGTATATAAAGTGTTAATAAAAATTTTTTTATTGCCGCAACCCTACAGAATGTATATATATATATATATATATATATATATATATAGTTGGTCCCATAGAATGATTGCATGTGAGTACAAGTAGGTGAGTATAAGGAAAAGTGGATCTCTGTGTTAGATATACAGCCTGAGCATGTGTATGTGGTAGAAAGCTTGCGATGGGGATCAGTGAGAAAAACACGGCTGTGGGAGAGCAGAGCTGAGCCAGAGAGTGGGAGGGGGAACGTCTGTGCTGTTAAGAGAAACTCCTGCAACCTCGCCAGCTCTGTCTTCACCATCTCCCGTGACTAGCCTCCTGGAATTTATTACATTACAAGCACATGATCGATCGATAGATGCAGGAATTCTCAAGACACAGGAATACTCCACCTTTCACAACCTTCTGACTTATAGTACATGGACAGAGCATCTTAAGGTACAGTGCCCATCAAATAGTGTGAAAATGTGATGTCTGAGGCAATCTATATACGATATCGGCCCTGACATGTCTTAACAGTCTATAGTCTCCCCTCCATTAACTCAATCCTGTCAAACTGATCCAGAGCAGAAAGGCCAAACAGGAGCACAGCAGTAGCTTCAGTGGCTGAACTGACTAAACAGATGATTTCACTGAACTGGTTTAAACTCAGAACTGAAAACACATTTCAGACTTCTAACCGACGTGGAATTTAGACTGGAATCCTTTTGCTCTGAGTGACTCTATACTGCAATCATTTTAATTTTATTAACACTGAAAAAAAACCCCAATTTTGACTATGACATAACAACACTACAGAAATTAGCTCAATTTGAGCAGAACTCAAAAATGTTCACAACTTCACTTAAAAAAGCTACAAATATTTTTTGTTTTTCTCTTGAAATGAACATTTAAAAAAGTATTCATTTTATAAGTTGAAAATATCAGGGGTTAGCACCTTCTAATAGAAAGCCCACTATAAGAGACGATTTGTATGTGTTTAGTGATTGTGAGGTCAGAATATTTCACGGCTCTAAATCCTCAGTTTGAAGAAACTGAGAAGAATCCTTCACACATGTTCTTGTAATACGGAGTTTAGTACACTTAGATTAAAACAGGAAGCAATAAGAGATGATATAACTGCAGTACGGCAGGGAATCCAGACTCCATCAATGCAAATTGAGATTTGATGCTGGTTCCAAAGTCCAAACTTCTAACAGTCTTCTTCCTTTCAGTGCTTTAAACAAGTCACAGTTCAGGTTACTTAGAGCTGCTGCTTCTCCGTTACCTCTGTCGACTCTCTAATGGTGCCTCTATGTCTCACTGCTTATAATATATACAAGATTAATCCCACAGATAAGGCAAATCGTTATGGAAACAGCAATGCTGAATAAAGGGGTGTGGCTTTGTTCTTACAGTGCTAGTATAGCCACGCCTCCAACAACTGATTAATGCAAAAGAACTGGGAGGACTCTAAGTGGGAGTCAAACTCTGAAGGTTTGGGAAAAAAACAATTTAATATCTCATGGTTGGTATTTACTCTGAAAGGCTGGACAATTCCTACCAATCAAACAGCCACATTAGCTGAATACGGAAAAGGGTTTATTTACTCTGTGCCTACAATGTCTACTAAGAGTTACACACTTTTGCAACTGGTGCTTTTTCAGTTTTCCTTTTGCTCTTTTTAACGAAAGTCGCTTTGGCCTGCATGACACTTCCTGCGCTTCAGTGCTTAAGAGACAAAAACAATTATTTCTAACTACCACAGATTTTTAAGCAACACTCCTACAGTAAATGCACAACATACAGCCTTCCATCGGGCTTAAAGTGACCGGATGCGTTTCTTGCAGCAGGAGCACTGAGTGTGTTTGTGTGTGTAGGTGACAGATTTCACACTCACCTTGTCACTGTCCAGCGTGTTTTGGGAGGTGCGTGAGGCGATGGAGATTGTGTCTGGCTGGCTACTTGCATCACCCTGGCTGTCCAGGTCCTCTCCCTCCCTATGATCAACAATCAAGCAGCAATCAAAAAGTGCAAGCACAAGAAATAAGGGAAACCTGCCTCCTTCTTAATAATCAGGGCGACGAGAAGGCATTATTACTTACAGAGCCTCAGCATGCAAACACAACTAATCAATAAGAGTTTATTTATTTTTTTATTTTCAAAACCATCTTGACCCAATCTTAGACAGGGGGTGTGAGTTTTCTGTGGTTAAGTGTAAATATTACTGAACAAATAAGTAAATAAAAGTGCTATTTACAAGAAATTCATCTACAGAATTCCAGGCATCAGCTGTTATGTTCTGATCTGCCCACAGAACCCAGCACATTCATATGAGGTCTGGATTATGCCTGCAAATTCTGGTATATCTATTTATACCGTTTCTTTTTTGATGTGTTTTTGTTTTTGTGCTGTAAATTGAAATAAAAGAAACTGCACAGCAAAATCTGTGGTTCATTGCAAAAGCACGAAAGAGCTAGTCAGCTACAAGGTGAGTCATTTCTCTAGCTGACAGTATAAGAGCATGTGCTCTAAACCACACCGGCAAGTCTGTGTGACCCTAAAGACCTGATTGCTGGGTTAGTTAGCTAGGGTTAGCGACATCTAAGTACTGACCTGTAGTTTGTGTTATCAATGTCAGCCTTGAAAATTTGAACACCAGTCATATCCTGGCTGACTGACTACATGTGATTGTAAATTGTATATATTATTTTTGGGTTAAATACAACATTCCATTAATATATTTCAAGGAATATTACAGCTACAATATCTTTGCAAATAGGAATGCCACAATAACTTGCCTAAACTAGACAGGGAGTGGCTTGTTGGCAATTTGATCCATACACTTTTTAAATTCTCTAATGGTACTCTTACAGTTACAGATCTGTTTACATGTATGCTTCATCACTGCTGAGTTCAGTAGAATTCATTTTAGCAACTGATTACTTCATTAATCATCAAAATGTTCATGAGATTAATTGAGTGCTACTCCAATGGATGAAGAAAGCCAACAATAGCAGCATGCTATTTGGAACATATTGCAACTTCCTGACTGAGACAGCGTGAGATGACGTACCGTCTGCCCTTGAGTTTGGCGCTGGTGGCTTTGGGGATGTGGATGGGCTCTTTGAGAGCGCCCCGCAAATGAATGGTACGCTCCTGAATCACCTCCCGCACATTTTTGATCCACTCTTGCTTGTTCTCCAAACTGGAGGCCTGGACAGGAGACAAGCAAATAAACCCACAAAGTCACAATTCAGCTCCTTCCAACACACACACACACACTTTGGATATGTGTGTGTGTGCAGAGCATGTTTGCGTGTGTGAACGTGTCTACAGATTAGCATATGACTCATCA
This sequence comes from Prochilodus magdalenae, assembly GCA_024036415.1. Lineage (NCBI taxonomy): Eukaryota > Metazoa > Chordata > Actinopteri > Characiformes > Prochilodontidae > Prochilodus > Prochilodus magdalenae. The sequence goes on from JAMWET010001785.1 coordinate 768,294, forward strand.
GTCTTGCCTTTTCTAAACTTCAGTAACTTTTATCCAAGGCCTGGAGTTACATAAGAGTCAAAAAAGGATGCTCTCGTCTTGTGAAATTGTCCATTATCGCAACGGCATGACTCACAAAGGGGGAAAGAAAGATGGCTTCAGCATTAAAGCATTACAATTCATAGTGAAATCTGCTAATATGAGATGCATCATCTCGCAATCGATCGCTCCACTTCAACAACCCTACAGCCGAACTGTAGAAGCCAAACCGAAGACTTACATGGACGTTTCCAGACTTCCCAACGGAGTGTGTAGCACGTTCAAATAAACACAATGAAGCATTCCACAATAAGCAGCTGAACTTGTAGCATGTCAGGCTATCATGGCTGCATATCAGACTCTGGTTGTGGCTAAGCACTTTGGGCCAAACTTTGTAAGAGGACTGTCAAACAGATGCCAAAAACAAACAAACAAAAAACATAACACACGACTGCAAATAATGTAGGTCTTTCACATCTACCGCATGTAATAGTGTGAAAAGTATCTCAGTCCATGTAGGGCAAGCCCACACACAGCAAAGCATGAGAATCCATCATGCTACTGTGTTGAACACAGCCACTCTCACCAAATCTCCTCCTAACCCAAAACAGGAGCCTTGTATATATGCCATATGGTCATCAGGTTTTCCAAAAATTATGATACCTCAGATTATTTTTAGGAAAGGTGAGCTGATCCACATGAGACCTGAGCACTAACGATAATACCTGCAGTGCTAATAACTCTTTACTGGAGAAATTCTCTTTCTTTGCATCTTGCATAGAATCTTCTTCTATTCCTCACCCCCAGAAGGCACCTCTGATGTGGAGGCGCAGATTAGGATTTTTTATGATGCCTTTGCAGGATTTCTATAGTTATTTTAGCAGGACAGCACCAGGCCTAATTATGCTACATATGCAACAGAGTGGCTTTGTAGGTCAATAGCGTACATGCTTGACTGGGCCGCCCAACTGCAACGATTAGTATCTTCAGTATCCTCTGCTCTTTTTTTGGGCGTATTACAGGAATTCAATTCTAAATTTAAATACTAATTTAAAAAGTTGTTTGTTAGTAAAAAAAAAAAGAAAGAAATCAAGTCAATTTGATCTGTCAATTAAACAATGCTTGACTATTTAACAAATCACAGATTCTTGTTTTTTTATTATTTTACAAGATTTCCCAACTTGTCATTTAGGATTTGTTGATTTCATTTTATAGACAACATTTCGAGGGGGGATGACTAGGTGGTCTTTCCTCTTTTTATTGTTATTTGTGTTTTTTAATGACGTCTAATCACAAACACACTTATTCTAGTGTTTCTGAAAAACACGAAGACTAAAAAATGTCTATGTTGTCTAATGTTTTTCAGAAATATAATATGTTCTTCAATACCTAGACCACAAACTGATGCAAAATTCTTATTCTAGACACATCCTGCTTGATAGTGGCCTGTCTAAAGATTGTCTCTAGAGATACACAACCTAAACTGCCTGCTGCTCTTGTTTACTTCCTCTAACTGTGTGTAGGTTTACGCATCCTGTACAGGGTTTGAATTTTAGCAGAAGTCTTTGGGGGTCCCCTGCTGGAAAGTACTAAAGGTCCTATGCATTTGCGCATAGTTTTTTCACAGTATTTTTGTGAAGTTTGCACTTCTGTTAGCTTTTCAGGCAGGCGTTTCATAACTTCATACCTGTATCATTACGGCTGATGCACGCCGATTGCACATTGCACACCAAAATATGACACCTTGTTTTTAAGGCAAGTGAGCCGGCATTGTGGGCCGACATGTGGTCGATGACTTTTACCATTTTGCCACTGAACCAACAGGGAATGGACAGAAAGACAGCAAAGTCTTTTCAGACAAACCTTTAACAGTCTGTTACCTCAATGTTAAAGCCTCATATTATTCTCAGTAAAGATATCAGTCTGAAAGCTGTCACACCTTCAGGACGATCTTGTTGTCTGAGGTAGGCGTGCGTCCAACCCAAAGTGCAAATTTGCAGGGGTCTCCTTCCACATGTTCTGTTACTCCCAGCTCAGAGGTCTATAGACAAAGAGAGAGAGAGAGAGAGAAAGCTATTACCGGCATTTCCTCTTCCACCTTGCAGGTGTATAATTAGAGACTGTACCCTTTAGACATTCTAAAGTCTTCATAAGTGGCTGGTTTCTGACCGCAGAGCTGCTCTTGGCTGAATATATTTGGGTGGTGGTCCACTCTCACCCTAGCAGTGACGCTGTTGTGTTTATCACTCCATCACTACCGCACTCACACACAAACATACACACTACAGTACCAGTGCCATGCCGGAGTGACTGTTATGTTAAAAATGATCCATCACACAAATATCAACAGTGGTCCTGGGGCTAGAAAGTGACCAATGGTGAAAGATGTAGACATGAGCTGACAAATGGTGTTCCACAGCCATCACACACTCATATAGTGGACCTATAAAGTAACAGGAGCTCATAAAACGGCCACTGACTGGAAGTTTAAAGTGGGTTTTTCTATTGAAGCCGATGGGAGTGTTTACAGCAGTGGTTTTCAACCCCAGTCCTGCTGACCCAGTGCCCTACTCGCTACCTCAACCTAATCTGACTCAACAGGTAATATTCAAGCTCAAGCTCTCTCATCATTCAAACACCTGTTCCCAGTATAGGGCAGTCTGTGCTCCGGACTGGAATTTCAAAACCACTGGTCTACAGTGTCATGCCGTTGTTGCTTATTTGCGGTCTTGCCCCAAAAACGTCTTCTGAATGAGGCAAACAACTTCAAACAGGAAATGATATATCCCACAGGCATACCATCAGCTTGCTTTTGTAGAGGTACTTGCTCCGGCCGTTGGAGTCTTTGACGTCCTTGCTGAAGATGAGTGACATCTCGAAAAGGAAGAGGTGGCGGTCTCTGCCTTTACGGATGAGGGTTTTGGGATCCCACACCTGGAACGACTCCTGCAGGATTAACTCCCCCTGAGACTCGATATTCTCATCAAAACCTGCAGCAGAGAGGGTGAAAGCTATAAGGGTGCAATTGACCTATTCGGTCTCAGCTGATGCATCAGTGTGTGATCATGTCTTACTGACCTTCCAGCATGCTAAGGTGCATGGCATCATTGGCTTTCTTGGGGACGCTGAGCATGACCTCCAGTCCATCTTTAATCTCCCCCTTACCCTCCTCACAACACGTCAACAGCTCCTATATATAAAGCAGGAGAAAGAAGGAAAAAAAGAAGAAGACGTTTTTAAAACCAGTCTTTTTTTTTTTTGGTCTCCTAATATTTGTGTTGTTGATGTTGTCCGAGGGTTGGCTCCCACATGCAGAGCTCTGTTGTGTGTCGCATCTGCTGGGCCACCCACCTTGAGGAGCAGCTGGTACTTGGTGATTCTCTGCACAGGTTTAATAAGATAGGAGGAGATGGAGTTGGCCAGCCTGTGCCTCTGCTGGATCTCCTACATACACACAAACAACAAATGTTCATGTGAGCATCAAAATAAGAGTATACACAGAGAACCATATCAAACTTGGCAGACGAAGAGAGAGAACGGAAGGACGTGCTGGGTGTGAAGGACGCTGTAGCTGTAGAGGAAGAAGCTGGCAGTTAGCCTGAGACGTTGCCTGAAGTGTTACATAAGTGGAGGCTGCAGTAAAGAAAGAACAGCAGCAGCAGCACTGTGTGAGTTCTGTAGTGAAGATCAAAGCCAAAGTGACTTCCTCTTAGAGCTTAGGTCCACCAATAAACCCGATTAAACTGTCTGACCAGCCAACACAAACGTCAAAGCTGCTATTTAGCAGTGGTGTTTATTTCACTGATGAAATGTATGCAGTAATTACTAACTGTATGCAAACGAGTGAATTCTGTTTATTCTGTGTGATAATCATATCCTCTACAGAGAACACGCCCTGGGCTCATTTAAATGCACGATTCCTATTGCTGAATGTGACATGTTGGAGTGGGGGAATAGCCTCAAATGTGGCCTGTGCCAACATTAAATAACACTTTATATTTTACATCAAATGCAGTAAACTATTCATGGAAGAGTAAATATGCAACTGTGTACTAAATTAGGACATAGATATTTTTCACACTTACGTCAAAGTAGGAGCCCGCGTGGTCCAGTATGAGCTGAGTAGAGTCTGGCTTGTTCTTGCAGTAGTTCACGTACATTTGGAACTTATCGGCCTGAAAAACAGGAAATGAAAGGTCTGGCATCCAAATAAAATCTGGTCTACAGCAGTCCGGTGGCCCGAAACTGGGTCATGAATCGTGTACAAGGTGGCTAAAAATCATGTTTAAATTTTTAGCATGGGTAATAATACTCATTAGGAAGAAATTCCATAGTCCAGTGGTTTTTAAAATGGTTCTCAGGGTCCCCTCAGATGGTCCATATTTTTGATCAAACTTTTAAAACAAAACATGTACATCCTTGAGACCAGTTTGAGAAGCACTACTGTAGTCTACAGTCTATGATGCTGCATTTCCGGGAGCTCCCACTGACATGCCATTATATCGTTTTCATTTTGCCAGCTTGGTTTCACATTGCAAAGCTGAAGTGACCCAGATTACACATGTAGGCTTTTGTTTACTGGGCAGAAATTTTAACAGAATGTTCTGTTACTCTCCCATTTACCAGAAGTCAAAGTGTCAATGTGTATCACAATCATAGCAATAGTGTTAAACCTCTCCTGCCCCATGTGCCAATAAGGAACACATATATTTACTAATATTTTATTGCTGGTTAGCTGTTATTAGCAGCGGCTTGTGGGACGAAGGCATGCTCTGGTGTTATGTTCCTTTGGTGTTTGATGGTCTGGTGCAAGGCTGAGTAAGGTGGAGTTTTCACACTGTCTACACAGAACAGACTGGAGACAACATTTGTTTCATCTGCAACAAACAAGTCAATTCCAGTTGTTTATGCGCACTTACCCACGTAACGAAGCAGTGCCCAACGTCTTCAGGCAGCTGTTCATATTTCTCAAGTTCTTTCAGGAAAATACTGGTGGCAAAGAAGGAGAACAGGAGGGGGTTAGGAAGAAAAGGAGTGAAAATCTGATCACTATCTGACCAAAGAGCATTTTAACTGGACCACTGACTTGTGATGGAACTCGTAGAGGTCCTGCATGTTGCCGAAGATGATGTGCTCCTTGTTGACAATTCCTGCTGGGATCTCCTCCACTCCACTGGTCATCTCCCAAAGGTATGTCTGTATCAATGCACCAAAAATGTTTTCTGTAATTTGGCTGAGGTTACAACACACACAGACCTATATAACCAGAATTACTCTATTGTACATCAACACGTTATACCTTATTGAGGTACAACAAAGGTATTTCTGGGTCAAAACCCTTTCTATTGGACATCACGGTTCTATGCTCTAAGTCTTATTTCTTCATGTTCGAGCCCAAGTAAAGTTTTTTTACATTATACAGTAATGCATGTTATTACAGCGATATGAATGTATTGAGGAATGTATTTATCAATGTTCAACAACACCAACAGCAGCTTCCAACATGCAGTTATGTGTAAAAGCTTGTGGGCTTGTGTGTTTTTTTCCAGTTTGTTAAACTCAGCAAATATCAGGCATTAAAAGTCAAGTGGGTCTGTGCACCGTTTATCTTTGAACGTCTGTTTGAGAATTAGAATTTTTTTTAGAACAGAGAGGACAACTAAGCTGGGCTCCCTTACTCTTAATTCCGGCCTATAGCTTTAGCTGAGCCCAGCTGAATGACATAAAAGCATGATGTTTTGTTCCACTTTCAATCTCAAAACTTTGGTTCCACAATTTCAGGTAGAAAAAAGCCAATTTCAGGCTAATGAATAACGCAGTATGTTTATTTTGTAAAACGAAAAAACTTTGGGTGCTTCGGATGGGAGAACTTTTCTGACAAGCCACCGGCGCTCTGCACTCTTCTGTGCAGCTACTTCAGCTGTTACGATGCTGCACTTGTGCTCATTTCATACCACTATAGTCTCAATCTATCCCCGACGTGTTCTACTGGCCTATGACAGTTTATAGAAGTAGAATCTCATAACAATGATCTAAACTGTAGAACGACATGTAGCAAAAAGTAAAAAGGCCCATTAACATCTGATGCTGTAGAATATAGAGAGGCGCAATTGATGTCTTGCTTCTAATTGATTTATCCAAATAAAATTTAAATAATGACTATGGACTGACTGAGAAAGACAGCAAACTTCTGTTTTCTTCAAACCCCAAAGGAGCCCCCCACCCCCAACCAAAAGAACTCCTTAAATACAGGTGATACACATAAATAGCTTATTTTCCATTCAAATCAGCAGATTTTTCCAAAAGTCTATGAATTTTCATGTATTAGGTAAAAAGTAATTGTGCACTACACGCTGCATGTTCCATGTGAAGAATGTAAAGAAGTGTTTTTTTAATAATTGCATTACTGTGTTATTATATCACCGTTGCTAGTCCTAATTAAAAGCGATAGTACAATGATCCATCCACTGAAAATTCACACCAGACCGTTGGCCATACTCACATCCATACACTCCCGCAGGTCTCTTACGTAGGCCTTCTCTGTCTGAATCAGTTCAGCCATTATGAACCTGTATGGGGACACAAGCAGAAAACATTTAGTCAGAGTGTCTTTAAAAAGCTCTTCAGGGAAGCTGGACTGGTGCGGTCAGGTTCGCCACAATGAACGAAAAATGAAAATTATATGTGTCCATGTTTGGCGGACTGCCTTTGAACGGATACAGTAGCGCATCTATTTCAGGATTGCCTGCTACAGCCTTGCTGGTGTGTGTTTGTGGTAGCTGGGGGGAGGGGGGGCGGACATACTCTTTTCTGCGGGCGGATTTGCGCTTCTCCTCATTGAGCTCATGGTTGGCGTCTCGGAGTTTGACCTCTGCTCCGGGGGCGCTGGCCGAGATGATGTCCAGCTGCAGATCTTTGCTCTGAGCAATAAAGGAAAACACAGTGAATGGACAAAAGGACTGCTACCTCAAACCAAGACATACTTAACCTTTCTAAACCTTCCTGCCTTACTGGCCACAACGGTCCTTGAAAGAGACCTCGCGTTCTTGGCCATGATGCACTTATCTTATAGGTCACATTGTCAACTTGTACACTTCTAACATCCCATAGGCATAGGTGGGCCCACATTCCAGTTCATCACTAACAACTACAGATCCTTATCTTGCCTTTACAGATGCACAGACGTAAACACGCAGTCACACACTCACCACCTTGTTGGAGTCGGAAGAAATGCCCAGCGCTTTCTCCAGGCAGGAGCGGTATTTCTCCATACGGAGGGAGAAGTCGCGGTAGCGCTTGTCCACTGAGGTGACCCATTTCTTGATCTCACTGGCATGGGCGTGGCCCTTCTCACAAAAACCATCCGCCAACTGGATCAGGAGCTTCACCCGCTCTTTAGTTTGCTGGAGAAAGAGAGAGAGAGAGAGAGAGAGAGAGAGAGAGAGAGAGAGAGAGAGAGAGAGAGAAAGAGAGACACTGATTTCCCAGTAACAGAAATTATACCATACAATTTGGCCTGATGTGCTGAGAGATTACAGTCAACAACTGTCCCACAACAATCTTAACTTTCTAGAGAGCTGGCTAATTTCAGTGGTGTGGTACACTATGGACAACACTGCAAATTATAAAGCATAAATACATTAGTGATGATATTCCTATTCATGAGTTCAAAAATGCAGTGTTCAGTCCACACAGTTACGTTTCTAATAACAGTGCTATGTGCTGACCCTCATCAGTAAGTTGGGAGTCCAGCCCCCAGCGATGCTACATAGGAAACATTTTATTAGGTATATGTTAATCTTTGATGGCTCAGAAGGCTCAGCAACAAGTCTCCTAATTCCTGTTAGAGGAACAGCATACGATGAAAACAGAGCGGTGAAATAATTCTGGCTCCAGATTAAAATTCTAAGAATTATTCACAAAAGCAAAAACTGAGTATGTTCTTGGTACTGGAATCAAAATGACTGCTGTCTTTAGTTCAGCTGCAGATAAACACTGAGCATTATAGTAAACTATTAGTTATTATCAGTTCTGAGCACAACGTGTGACTGTAGTAAGATCTCTACTACACAGTTGAGTCAGATTATTACGACTGTGGCAGCTCATGAAGGAAGTCACAAGGATGTCATAAGCTGGCTTGGTGGGGCCATAAGATGGCTTGGTGGGTCCGATAGGCTGTCAATGGATTTGGGTATTAATCCATCCTTGCACATCATGTACACCCATACATGCTGATTGTTTTCCCAGGGGTGGATGGGATCTTCCAGCAAGACAATGCGGCATGTCACTTGGCTAGAAATGTCGGATACTAGTTGGAAGGGTATGACCAAGACTTCCATATACCACCCTTGCCCCAGGTTGAACCCATGTGAGCATCTGGGTGATGACCTCAAACCTTGGGTTCGCTCTATGGATCTACTGATTAGTCAGATGTTGGGTTAGATTCTGCAGGGGTTTCAGAGAACGTCAAGCGTCCTAAAGTAATAATGTTAAATAAACAGAAGGCCTGGCTCAGCATTTAGGTGCTAAACATTTCGGTGCTTAATGGTATGTTCACCCACATCCTCAGACAACACATCCTCTGCAAAGATGTCCTACACATGGCCAGCAATTACGCATTTCCACTAGAAAGGTCTCCAAATCACCAAACTTTGCCTAGCACAGCCGTAATCCGGAGGGTGTCCAGTCCTATTCGCACAGGGCCGGCATGCTTAAATATCAAACAAGCAAAAGAACACCTGACCCGCTTGTTTAAGACAGTCTGAGACTTCAACTGATCATGTGTGATCTCCTGATTTGTTGGAATGAAATTCACAGCCACACCAGCCCTGTGCGGACTGGACTGGACACGCCTCCTTCAAGCCAAGAATGCTGATCCTTCACTGTCCCAGTAACACTGGGTCATGTGGGACACCCGGCTAACAGGTTCGATCACAGCCGTCTTCCGGAAATGTCTGTTAAGTCTTGGAAGCTCCTAAATGAAGTTACCCATAAAGGCTGCGCCATGATCTGATCTGTGTCTGATCTTCTGATCTGATCACAATTATGCATGCACATACACATACGCACACACACACGCACACACACACATACGCACACACACATGCACACACACACGCACACACACACATACGCACACGCACACACACATGCACACACACACACACACACACACACACACACACACACACACACACATGCGCACACACACACGCGCACACACATACGCACCTTGGCTGTGATCTGGAAGTCTTCGTGCTCTTTCAGCAGCTCCTGTGTGTGGTGAATACTGGAGCCTGTGGAGGTGTGTGTAGAGAGGTAAAACTCGCCAGTGTCGTGGATCCACTCCAGAGCCTGCACACAGATGGAACAACAATGCTAACTCAATTCATGATATAAAGAACCAGTCAAAAGTTTGGGCACACCTACTAGTTACGTGGTTACAGTTACCGTATGTTTTATCACTGTTTATAATATTTTTTTTTATAGGAATACAGGCAATAGGCAATACATATAGTGCCCTGCATGTTATTAGCAAAACTGGGATTTCTATCTTCTGAAAAAAAACCTCCACTGATCCCACCTTACACGACACGCATGGTGAACAGACCGCTTTTGGTTAGGTGCCTCGAAGACTGGTATATGCAAATACCATACCAAATACCACAGTTTGGGGACATTTGCGATTAGGTATTAACCTCACAATTCACATTGAGCCTGGAAAGAAAATCTGAACTTCAAAGGCCTAGGTTCAGTCTGGTGTTTCCGGAGTTTTGATTGCTAACACGTCGGTGAAAACGTGCATGTACAATAGAAAGATGGAGAGAGCAAGAGCTGCGCTTGTGCGCCCACAAGAGGGAGCAAGAGCTCTTCAGATTCTCAGCCCAAAGGCCTCCTTTGTTTTACTTTCACACGTGAGAGCAGGCTGATGGACTGTAAGGAAAAGGTCTGTTTAGGTCTTGAATGGGTTCGTATGGAGTACGGTAAGCACGCTGAAGCTTTAACCACATAAACAGGCAGATTGGAGCAAGTCCCTATAATTACGCAGGGCTTAAGAACAGGGTCAGTAATTGCAGCCGTGGAGAGATGATTCTCATGTTGAACATAACCTACTGTGCAGGCTCCTACTGCAGCTACACAGTCTCTAAACACTACCCTTCACTGCTTCATAACTCAATAACTATATAAATAAATAAATAAAAACTAGAAAAAAAGCCACCACAGAGTCCAGACAAGTGACGGGGAGTCCACTCCAAAAGGGTCGAATCTTTACTCGGATGCACACTGGAGTCAGGGTCGGCTGAAAATGCTTGGACCACTCAAAGTGCTTGGAGTCGCCAATTATTTCAAACATAATGTTATTATAACACAGTATTCCCAAAGCTTATTATTTAGCACTGAAGCCTGGCCATTCAGATGCTTGCCGTATTTCTTTAATCGTCAGGTTTGGTAAGTGTGTTAGAAAGCTAACATTAGCCTAATCCAGCCCTCGTCAACCAACGCTGCTCACCAGCCAGTGTAAGTGCAAACTTTGCCCACATTTGTCGTTAACTTACCATAGTTAATAATCAATAAGCTCATAGTAGAGCTGTTATTCACAGAGATTGGAAACAGAAATAAATGTATAGATTATAGATTTTATAGATTTCAAAAAATAAACCAAAACCACTCCCCTAGAATAAACCCAGGTATACATGGTTAACAGCTACACCGCCTTACTTTGTTCTTTTTGTTTGGAAAACTGTCTACATGAAGGAATTACTCTGTGCACTACTCTGGAATTTTGCCACACAGACAACCACAGTGGCTTTCATTCCAGGCAAATCCAGGAAAACCTTTATCCCTGCAGAAAACCTAAAAGCAAGTCTCTTGAAAAAAGTGAAAGCTGCGGAAACACAAAAGACGAAAACATGTTATATTTAGTTGTTTTTCTGTTTTTCTGAAAATGAACAACATGTACTTTATGGCACTGTGGACTAGGAACTAAATAAATGAAGGGCTGAGGATCACTGGTTGAAATGAATGGGAAAGCTTATAATGCTCAACACGGTGTCTCCCGCCCTTCAGCTCGCTGGGAAAGCCCCCCTGTATTGAGAGAGTCTGCATAAGCACAGGAGACAGAACAAACTGGACACATTTTTGGAGCGTTATTGAGCCAAATGCTCAAAGTACCACAGGCCACAGCTTGGCACGAACCCCTGAACACTACTGACCCCATAGCGACTGCCCTGCCTGCAATTCTAAAAGTTACGCCACTTTCAACAGCCGTACTGTATAGAGAAACTGACTAGCAATGAATTAGATGATGCCAAATGACTGTGCATGATAATAGTGGGCTCTAGTCTGTATACACACACACACACACACACACACACACACACACACACATTTATATATACATATATGTGTGTGTGTATGTATAGTTAGAATACAAGGCAGGTGTTTCTAAAAAAACTGGACAATGGGTATATAACATTGAGCAAAGCTTCTGAGCTCTTTCCTCTGACTACACACACCTCTGTAGAGGCAGGGTAACACTCATGCCACAATCATACAGCACAGGAGGCCAGTGACCCTAAAAACACTGCTGGTCTTTATTATAGCAGTCTGGAAGCCACTGTATGCCCAAGCTGACATGTGTCTATGCTGCTGGATGACAGAAATAGCCACTGTGGCCTGAAGTTGTTTCAAACCAAACACAAATGAATGCAGGCTTCTCATGTAGACTTCATGCAACATTTCACTGGTGTGTCCAGACCATCCACTGCATGGACTAGAAAGCTGTATGTGATTCATGATGCTGTGAAGGCGCATGTAGGAATCTCTAGCTTATTGTATTGTAAAGGATATTTAGTTAAAGATTATAAAGAACAGGAGAATGTGTAAAAGTGTTTAGTGAAAGTAGATTTCAGATATATATGTTAAATGACCATGATTTTACTTCTCCTTAACTTTGTACTTTTTCACTAATAAGTAGAAAACTGAAAAATGAAGAATGTTAGATGTGTCAGAACAGAAAACTATTCTGTAATTCTATTCTGTAATGCTGGTAATGTTGTAAAAGAATTGATAATGGAGTTATTATAAAATGTACTTCCAGAAAGAACCATATTTACAAAATGGTGACTTAATGTTGAGGCAGATAACTTCCCAGAAAATTGATTTTAAATCTGTGAACTTCAAAAATATTGAAGTATTAAAAAATAATATTAAAAAATATATATTAACACTTTAACTAGTTTAGGGAACTACTCTGAATTCTCCATATTCCTAAAAAAAAAAGAACAACTCTCTCTTATAACCTCTCTTCATCAACAAAATCCAGATTTATATGAGGTACAGTGACAATTTACCTCTGATATAAAACTGCCATGTGACAACCAGTCCATAAACATACTACAATAGATGTCATGAGCTGTCAGGACAGAATGTGTCCAGTAATAACACAAGTGTCATGTTACCATTACTGTTAAGACAGATGTCACGCTGCCTAAAGAACACAGCAGAAATATTCATGTGACATGATTAGAGAGCTATTTGATCTCATCCTCTCACCTGACACAAAATCTCCTTAACCAGGTTCCACTGCATGTTTATCTGGTTAATCTATTTTAGATTTTATATAGATCTGTTCTATGCACTGAAAGTCATGAGTAATTACGAGGAACTAAAATTCAACATAATCCTGAGCGTGTAGACCTTTTTCTTTTTTTCTGAAATGGTGAAAGTTAATGTAGCACAGGTACAGTACTGTATATAGTGAAAAGAGTTACAGCATGTATGTCCATGTGTTCACTGTTGCTGACCTGTTTAGCACTGCGTTCAAACACAACATACTGCTGGCACTGGTCAAGCCTCCTCTTCCTCATGGTCCAAAAATGAAGAACTCTGTTCTCCCTCTGCAGAAGCTCATTCAAAATATCTACACACACACACACACACACATACACACAGAACAATCAGCAGGGCAGTCATTTTGGATTTCACATCTTTACATGCAGCTGTGCTAAAGTCAGAGACCTCCCTGTATTTACTCTGTTTCCAGATAAGGAAATATTCTAAGTATCATGAAGGAAAACCATCAACAGGAAATAACTGAAGCCTTAAGAAATGTATTTCTTCTGCATTTAGTGTGCCCACTCTTTTTTTGCCTTTGTTACAGCTTCCATTCTTTTTAGGAGACTTGGTCACACACCTCCAGAGATCTAGGAGTCTTAGACGCTGACTGTATTATCTGCTCCTCCTGATACAAGAAATCCCCAACACTTTCACTGATGTTAAGGTCTGAACATTTTGTCTGTTTGCTTAACTCAGTAAGGGATGTTTTGACAGCTACACATCCTTTTAGACCTGTACAGCTGAGATGTCTTCTTATAGTGGGAGGATGGACAGAAACGTTTTTACATCTGAAATAAGAGGGAAGCTTGAATTTCTCCTCTCTCAAAGATGAAGGCTTTAAGGACGTTTTTGACGAAGACTGTTTGGGTGGTCTATCAGGTCTTGCATGGCTCTTTCAATGTCCTTATGCATGTACATTATTTTACAGTATATCTAGTCCCCTCAGAAATGTCTTCTGAAAAATGAATAGCTGATGGTTTTTATACAGGAAATGAATAGATGAAGGCCGGCCTCTGACTTTGCACAGCGCAGCACACTGCAAGCTCTGAAGTCTCATGTTTGTAAAAGATCCTCACTCTTGACTTGCTGTTCAGGAGCTTTGATCTGGGCCAACATGCCGGGCATGTTCACGCTGTTCCTGTGCAGGTACTTTAAGAAGACGTCAGCGTTGCGCCGGGCTAACGTGCAAGCCTGACCGAAAAAGAAAGGGTTAGATATAGAAACATTTGCATAAATCATCTGAAAATCACACAACAAAAGAGCTTCCAATCTTTAACGAACTATTCACAAAATTCAGAGAAAGTCCTGCCTCCCTTAGTTACTGTTGCTATGTCTGTCAAACTTTCAGCTCAGTCTACCTGGCAGAATCAGTAACACTTGTGCTAACAGACTAAAAGGTTCAATAGCACAAAAAAAAATTCTGACGCACGTTTAAAAGTATAATAAAATTGAAGTCTTAATAAAATAGACAGGCTTAAATAAACTTAAACTAATTAAATCAATTAAAAAGATAAGTGATAAATATGCATGCAGGCTAATTTGTCATATTGGCTCCTTGTCATATTTTACCAAATATAAACTGTGAATATATTGATAAATAATCCACTTCCCAAGTGATTCAAATGGGTTTTATTTAATATCTAGTTTTGTCTGTATGGCTTTATGAGTCAAGTCAAGTAGTTTTTATTGTCATTTCCACCGTATACAGTGGTGTACAGTACACAGTGAAACGAAGCAACGTTCCTCCAGGACCAAGGTGCTACATAGAACAATAAATACACAAGACAATTTACATTGACTGTGATGTGATGTGCAGGTCTGTTTGCAGTACCTTAAGGAAAGCCTCTTTCTGTTCCAGGTGTTTGCTGATCATTGGAATGACATGGTCGGTCTCAGAGTTTGGCCCAAGCTTGTCACTACCTCCGCACCAGTCCTCCTCTCTCTTATACTCCTGCTCCAAACTCTCCAACACGCTGCACACCTACAATGCACACACACTCTCATAGGCATTCTGCTCATCCAGAAGCTCTAGTGCATATCTAAGCAGTACACTACAACACTTAAAAGCATTCTCCTGTGTTAATGAACACAGTCTGCCACATCAGGCACGCACAGCACGCAGTATCCCGCTCCGTACCAACAACACTGGCTGTGAGCCGAGCATCAAAAAGGTTCAGCAGCTTGCTGTCAGAAAGAGCTGTCCTGACCTGTTCAGAGGTTTTGTAGAAGGCTACTGAGGCATTGACCAGCTTCAGTCTGTCTTCCATCTTCAGCATGAGCTGCTGCCAGTGAGACGCAACCTTCTCGGCACAGTCCCGGATCATATCCATATCATAATGATTAGCTTGCAGCAGAGCCTCTGCCTTCTGCTGCACCTGCAGAGCACTCTGATGAGTCTTCTACAGAGACAGAGAGCAAGAGAAACCGAGGAGGGGAAGAGGAAAAGAGAAAGTGGAAGAATAAAAGAGAAAGGAAAAGGCTTATGTCATTACAGAAGGCCTGGGGAATACTGGATCTGCAAGACCACTTTGTTGAAGGTAGGGTTTTTCCCCTTCCTATACAGATACTTGTTTCTTCAGTATCAGCTGATACAGTGTACCAGTGTCTACATATAACTTACAATTACTGAAATGTAGCATATTTTTTAGTATGATAACTGATGTAGATATAAAAAATTTTATGTGTCAACCAGTTAAAAACTGAGCAATACATAGACACACTTGTGGCGTGTATACAGCAGCTTCTCAGGCTCTGTAAAATGATGCTCAATGTTGTTTCACACCCACATGTCTTAGGTTACTGGTGTCATACGTGCTATCAGCAACCATGGCTTTTAGTAGATTCAGTAGACGCACAGGCCTGGCACGCAGGCTAACATGTTAAAGGCTAAACCAAGCAGAAACTCAAGAGAACAGGGGGTTCCATCCACAATCTCCAAGCTTTTGCCCTCTCCATAACGAACTGGGCTAACTCCTAACTCATCAATCTACTGGCACACACAGATGTGCCATCAAGCTGCAGTAATTGCCTTGTGGTATCGTTCATGGGTATCAGTATCTATCTTAATTTAAGTGCCAGTATCAGTTTATGGACCAATACAATATTGGAAGTTCCAGTTAGGGAGACTGTGTGAGTATAGTAGGAAGGAAATGTGTTTAGAGCACCTCAATAGCATGCTGGAACTGCTCATGCTCTCGCTGAAGTTGTTCAGCCTCCTGGAGTGAACTGGCGGTGATCAGACCCGCGTTCAGCATGGACTCTCCATTACGAATCCAGCCCAGCACCTGCAATACACACAGACAGTGTTGGCCAGAACATTTGGTTGAACACATGACGGAAACTCGCTATGAAAAACATGCATAAGTCCAATACAACATCAATACCCTGAGGTCAATAACTGATCATCTACTCAGGCTTCAGAAGAGCTCAGTAACACTGAGATTAATAACTGATCATCTACTCAGACTTTAGAGGAGCTCAGTAACACTGAGGTCAATAACTGATCATCTACTCAGACTTTAGAGGAGCTCAGTAACACTGAGGTTAATAACTGATCATCTACTCAGGCTTCAGAAGAGCTCAGTAACACTGAGGTTAATAACTGATCATCTACTCAGGCTTTAGAAGAGCTCAGTAACACTGAGATTAATAACTGATCATCTACTCAGGCTTTAGAAGAGCTCAGTAACACTGAGATTAATAACTGATCATCTACTCAGGCTTTAGAAGAGCTCAGTAACACTGAGATTAATAACTGATCATCTACTCAGGCTTTAGAAGAGCTCAGTAACACTGAGGTTAATAACTGATCATCTACTCAGGCTTCAGAAGAGCTCAGTAACACTGAGGTTAATAACTGATCATCTACTCAGGCTTTAGAAGAGCTCAGTAACACTGAGATTAATAACTGATCATCTACTCAGGCTTTAGAAGAGCTCAGTAACACTGAGATTAATAACTGATCATCTACTCAGGCTTTAGAAGAGCTCAGTAACACTGAGATTAATAACTGATCATCTACTCAGGCTTTAGAAGAGCTCAGTAACACTGAGATTAATAACTGATCATCTACTCAGACTTTAGAAGAGCTCAGTAACACTGAGATTAATAACTGATCATCTACTCAGGCTTTAGAAGAGCTCAGTAACACTGAGATTAATAACTGATCATCTACTCAGGCTTTAGAAGAGCTCAGTAACACTGAGATTAATAACTGATCATCTACTCAGGCTTTAGAAGAGCTCAGTAACACTGAGATTAATAACTGATCATCTACTCAGACTTTAGAAGAGCTCAGTAAGACTGAGGTTAATAACTGATCATCTACTCAGGCTTTAGAAGAGCTCAGTAACACTGAGATTAATAACTGATCATCTACTCAGGCTTTAGAAGAGCTCAGTAACACTGAGATTAATAACTGATCATCTACTCAGGCTTTAGAAGAGCTCAGTAACACTGAGGTTAATAACTGATCATCTACTCAGGCTTTAGAAGAGCTCAGTAACACTGAGGCTAATAACTGATCATCTACTCAGGCTTTAGAAGAGCTCAGTAACACTGAGATTAATAACTGATCATCTACTCAGGCTTTAGAAGAGCTCAGTAACACTGAGATTAATAACTGATCATTTACTCAGGCTTTAGAAGAGCTCAGTAACACTGAGATTAATAACTGATCATCTACTCAGGCTTTAGAAGAGCTCAGTAACACTGAGATTAATAACTGATCATCTACTCAGGCTTTAGAAGAGCTCAGTAACACTGAGATTAATAACTGATCATCTACTCAGGCTTTAGAAGAGCTCAGTAACACTGAGATTAATAACTGATCATCTACTCAGACTTTAGAAGAGCTCAGTAACACTGAGATCAATAACTGATCATCTACTCAGGCTTTAGAAGAGCTCAGTAACACTGAGATTAATAACTGATCATCTACTCAGGCTTTAGAAGAGCTCAGTAAGACTGAGATTAATAACTGATCACCTACTCAGGCTTTAGAAGAGCTCAGTAACACTGAGATTAATAACTGATCACCTACTCAGGCTTTAGAAGAGCTCAGTAACACTGAGATTAATAACTGATCATCTACTCAGGCTTTAGAAGAGCTCAGTAACACTGAGGCTAATAACTGATCATCTACTCAGTCTTCAGAAGAGCTCAGTAACACTGAGATTAATAACTGATCATCTACTCGGGCTTTAGAAGAGCTCAGTAACACTGAGATTAATAACTGATCATCTACTCAGTCTTCAGAAGAGCTCAGTAACACTGAGATTAATAACTGATCATCTACTCAGGCTTTAGAAGAGCTCAGTAACACTGAGGTTAATAACTGATCATCTACTCAGGCTTTAGAAGAGCTCAGTAACACTGAGGCTAATAACTGATCATCTACTCAGGCTTTAGAAGAGCTCAGTAACACTGAGATTAATAACTGATCATCTACTCAGGCTTTAGAAGAGCTCAGTAACACTGAGATTAATAACTGATCATCTACTCAGGCTTTAGAAGAGCTCAGTAACACTGAGATTAATAACTGATCATCTACTCAGGCTTTAGAAGAGCTCAGTAACACTGAGATTAATAACTGATCATCTACTCAGGCTTTAGAAGAGCTCAGTAACACTGAGATCAATAACTGATCATCTACTCAGGCTTTAGAAGAGCTCAGTAACACTGAGATTAATAACTGATCACCTACTCAGGCTTTAGAAGAGCTCAGTAACACTGAGATTAATAACTGATCACCTACTCAGGCTTTAGAAGAGCTCAGTAACACTGAGATTAATAACTGATCATCTACTCAGGCTTTAGAAGAGCTCAGTAACACTGAGGCTAATAACTGATCATCTACTCAGTCTTCAGAAGAGCTCAGTAACACTGAGATTAATAACTGATCATCTACTCGGGCTTTAGAAGAGCTCAGTAACACTGAGATTAATAACTGATCATCTACTCAGGCTTCAGAAGAGCTCAGTAACACTGAGATTAATAACTGATCATCTACTCAGGCTTCAGAAGAGCTCAGTAACACTGAGATTAATAACTGATCATCTACTCAGGCTTTAGAAGAGCTCAGTAACACTGAGATTAATAACTGATCATCTACTCAGGCTTTAGAAGAGCTCAGTAACACTGAGATTAATAACTGATCATCTACTCAGGCTTTAGAGGAGCTCAGTAACACTGAGATTAATAACTGATCATCTACTCAGGCTTTAGAAGAGCTCAGTAACACTGAGATTAATAACTGATCATCTACTCAGGCTTTAGAAGAGCTCAGTAACACTGAGATTAATAACTGATCATCTACTCAGACTTTAGAGGAGCTCAGTAACACTGAGGCTAATAACTGATCATCTACTCAGGCTTTAGAAGAGCTCAGTAACACTGAGATTAATAACTGATCATCTACTCAGGCTTTAGAAGAGTTCAGTAACACTGAGATTAATAACTGATCATTACAGTGATTTATCAGTCTACTCAGACTTTTAAGTAATTATTTCTGTTTTCATAAGTCCCATTATGCATTTACTGTTACCTTTTATTTATGCACCTGAGATTTGCTGTTCAAAATGGTTGTTCAGAGAGTGCCGTGTAGATGACAGGCTGTGAAAGGCAGTGAGGTGCAGAGGGGAGCAATAAAAGGTCAGCACAACAGCAGACATTTTCTGACGGGGCCCACGGCGTTATACCACACCGGCTCTCACACCTTCCTGACTCACCACACACACAGCTGTTCCAGCCTGGACTCAATGACTCCAGGCAATGACGGAGTGCAAAACAATGTGTAATCTACACAGACATTCACCCCGCCCCCACCCACCCCCGCTGTTTTCACCTGCTCACAACACAAACTTACAACAACTCAACCACCCATGAACTCATACACTTCATTTAGAGGCATGACCACTCTCGCACATCCAGTCAACGCTAAGGGCCCATACCCCTCATTGTTCTTGAACTGACTAACAGACTAACTGGACAGTGTTATGTAAATTTGTGGCATCATCCAAACTTAAACTGATGTGTCCCAAAAAAAAAAAAATTGCCCTGATTCATCAAGTACACTATCAGGTCTGCACTTGTTTTCTGAGGAATGTTATGTATGTACGTATGTATGTATGTGTGTATGTATGTATGTGTGTACACATGTGGACAAAATTGTTGGTACCCCTCGATTAGTGAAAGAAAAACCCACAGTGGTAACAGAAATAACTTAAATCTGACAAAAGATTTAAAAATCTTTTAAAATAAATTTTTTTTATAATAAATAAAAATTCTATGAAAATGAACTAATGAAAATCAGACATTGCTTTTCAACCATGCTTCAACAGAATTATTTTAAAAAATAAACACCTGAAACGAAATGATGGTACCCCTGAAAAATGTGACCAAAGGGACATGTTAAATCAAGGTGTGTTCACTAATTAGCATCACAGGTGTCTACAATCCTGTAATCAGTCAGTGGGCCTTTATATAGGGCTACAGGTAGTCACTGTGCTGTTTGGTGACAAGGTGGACCAGAGGAAGCAAAGAAAAGAGTTGTCTCAGGACATTAGAAAGAAAATTATAGACAAGCATGTTAAAGGTAAAGGTTATAAGACCATCTCCAAGCAGCTTGATGTTCCTGTGACTACAGTTGCATATATTATTCAGAAATTTAAGATCCATGGGACTGTAGCCAACCTCCCTGGACGTGGACGCAGGAGAAAAAACTGATGACAAATCAAAGAGACGGATAATATGAATGGTAACGAAAGAGTCAAGAAAAACTTCTAATGAGATTACAGGTGAACTTCAAGCTCAAGGAACATCAGTGTCAGATCGCACCATCCGTCGATGTTTGAGCCAAAGTGGACTGAATGGGAGACGACAAGGAGGACACCTATCAACATTATTGAAAACAAAACATAAAAAAGCCAGACTGGAATTTGCCAAACTACATGTCGACAAGCCACAAAGCTTCTGGGATAATGTCCTATGGACAGAGGAGACAAAAATGGAACTTTTTGGCAAGGCACATCAACTCCGTGTTCACAGACGGAAAAATGAAGCATATCAAGAAAAGAACACTGTCCCTACTGTGAAACATGGAGGAGACTCTGTTATGTTCTGGGGCTGCTTTGCTGCATCTGGCACAGGGTGTCTTGAATCTGTGCAGGGTACAGTGAAATCTCAAGACTACCAAGGAATTCTGGAGAAAAAAGGTGCTGCCCAGAGTCAGAAAGCTTGGTCTCAGTAGCAGGTCATGGCTCATGCAACAGGATAATGACCCAAAACACACATCTAAAAACAGTCAAGAATGGCTAAGAGGAAAACACTGGACTATTCTGAAGTGGCCTTCTATGAGCCCTGACCTAAATCCTATTGAGCATCTTTGGAAGGAGCTGAAACATGCCATCTGGAAAAGGCACACTTCAAATCTGAGACAACTGGAGCAGTTTGCTCATGAGGAGTGGGCCAAAATACCTGCTGAGAGTTGCAGAAGTCTCATTGACAGATACAGGAATCGTTTGATTGCAGTGATTGGTTGTGCAACAAAATATTAAGTTAAGGGTACAATCATTTCTGTCCAGGCCTGTTTTAGGAGTTCATTTTTTAAAATAATTCTGTTGAAGCATGGTTGAAAAGCAAAGTCTGACTTTCATTTGTTCATTTTCATAGATTTTTTAGTTATTATTACTTTTGTCAGATTTAAGTTATTTCTGTTACCACTGTGGGTTTTTCTTTCATTAACCGAGGGGTGCCAACAATTTTGTCCACATGTGAATGTGTTTATTTACCACAAATAAGAACTGAAAGTCGCAGTGTAAGCAAAGTCTGTGTTAGTCGCGGTCACAGCAATGATGATGGGTGTTGGGCTGGTTGAAAGGTCAAAACAAAGTTTCTCCCTCAAGTGGATCAATTATTTCCACAGTAGCTGCAGCAACATGAGGAACTTTATCACATAAGGGGATTCCCTGGGATCAGCAATTCCAAAATAAATGTAACCAAGCATGAGATTTCCTGTCCATCAACACAAGCGCGTAGTAACAGAGTAATGTAAAACCACTGTCAAATAAATGAAATTGGCTTTAAATTGGGATAAAAAAAACAGAACAGAGCCATTCCGAAGCTGAAAGAGTCAACTCTCACAAACCAAATGATCAGACTCATTGTTACAGTTGTGTCTAAAAGCCATAGACACAGGTGGGGTTTGGGTTCACTTTCATTTGTGTACAGACCTCTACAACACCAACATGATAATTTGAAAATGACTGTTTTTGGACTGTAGATTCCATAAATGGAATGTGAGAGTGCATATACACAGATTGAGAAGTCAACTGTGTGTCACTTTAATGCGTTTTTATATCAATTTCTTATTAAAAAAGCAAAAAAAAAAAAAAAAGTTTTACTGGCCATAAAAAAAATCAGCACTTATCCTTTAGCAAATGCTCCCTGTCCCACATCGTTCCAGAAAATGAAATAAATAAAGGAATAAAAAAATAAATAAATGGCAAGGCCAAACAAGATTAGAGGCTGACCGGCCCTCCTGTCCTACTTTTCTCTCCCAATTTGATGCTGCAGGATTGCTCCAGTTTCCCCATCGGCCACACAGGATGAGAGCTCATCCTCACATGAGAACGACTGACACGTGCCATGCTTGAGTTGGTCACAAATATGTTAGGCTGAGTGATACAAAAGTACTTAGCCTACTGTTCATTCTTTAATTACCTTTCCTATTTAGCTCTTACTGCAATTAATTAAATTCATTATTAATAATATTCAGTTATTGTCTAATTAGTTCCTAATCATTTCATAGAACAGTATAACATGACATTCAGAATAAATTACTACAGGAGGTTCATTAATTTCCCGCTTCTGAGGTAATTCATTAACCTAACACAAAACAGCAACTCAACCAGCCGCATGAGGCTTTAAGCCTGCTTTAAGTGCTAATTCACTTCAGCCAAGGTGTAAAGCAGCTTCAGCCTTTTTGATATTAGCAGTGGCTTAGGCTGCGTTCTCCTCCTGTGAGTCAGCAGTAAGTAATTCCCACCAGTCTCTCATTATTACTGCGTCTTAATGTCACCTCAGTTGCATAATTGTGCATGTCTGAGAGCGAACGTCACAGCAGAGCGGATCTACATGGGAAGAAGGCAGGTGTGGTTTGACGCAGTTTCAGGAGACTGTGGGCAGACATCCAGCTTGCACGGCACTAACGTGGCTATAACCGTTCCATCACTTGTTGCCCATATGAGCACTACAGCTAATAAATATCAAACTTCAGACACCCAGCACAGTGTGGCTGATCCACTGCACAAGACTGGATCTGGAGTTTGTGCTTACATTAAGCTGGTTAACACTAAAGCACATGACTAAAGATAGCACAGAAAGCTGGGTAAAAAATTATATCAAAAATTTCATAAGATTTTAGATCTTTCTGTTGGCTGTATTCTAAGCTTTGATCAAAAGGGGTAAAACGCAAAGTTGTAGACCACATGATTTAAAGCATTTATATATATATACACAGGTGTTGGACAATGAAACACCTGGTTTTAGACCACAATCATTTATTAGTGTGGTGTATGGTGTAGTGGTTGGTGTAGCTCAGCAGATAACACCACTACACGTTAGGGAGCCACCTCCACACGTGGGAGACTGGGGTACGAATGACTATGACGGGTGACTATGCTGTGCTACACCAATAAGAGTTCTTGGGCAAGACTCCTAACACTACACTGGCCTTCCTGTAATATGATTAACCTTGTAAGTTGCTCTGGATAAGAGCGTCAGCTAAATGTGTAGAGTTGAGGTGCACATTTAATTCAGCCGTGGTTTTATGTTTTTTGGATACAATCCGGGTTAGCCCCCGAACATCCCTTTCAGACAGCTTCCTCTTGCGTCCACAGTTAATCCTGTTGGATGTGGTTCGTCCTTTTTGGTGGTATGCTGACATTACCCTGGATACCGTGGCTCTTGATACATCACAAAGACTTGCTGTCTTGGTCACAGATGCGCCAGCAAGACGTGCACCAACAATTTGTCCTCTTTTGAACTCTGGTATGTCACCCATAATGTTGTGTGCATTGCAGTATTTTGAGCAGGACTGTGCTCTTACCTGCTAACTGAACCTTCACACTCTGCTCTTACTGGTGCAATGTGCAATTAATGAAGATTGGCCACCAGGCTGGTCCAATTTAGCCATGAAACCTCCCACACTAAAATGACAGGTGTTTCATTGTCCAACCCCTGTATATTCTTAAAGACAGCTCCATGTTATTAGGATATAAGGATTTAAGCTCTACTCTGAGAGTTTGTAAAGATCCTAGCATAAGATCTAGGAACAATCCCAGGGTCTACAACACAAGCACTTCTTACCACGCAATCAAAGAAAAGCTGAAGCTTTAGTTTCACACTTGCTACTAAATATCCATCTTCTGTTCTAAGCATGCTTGTGTCGAGGCAGATTAGGAAGATCTCTCTGTAGTGGATTAATGTGGCTTTGAGAGTGTGTGTGAGTTTACCTGACAAAGACTGCATTGAGCTGTAAGTGTGTGCTTCTTTGACCTCCGCCCACAAGTTGCTGCAAACAGTTCCAGGTGACAGCAGCATTGGGAAATCTGTATTTCTGTCTATGGTGCATGTGGGTGTATTACTTGATTGACCTCACCGACTTGGATCACACACACTGCTCTGCTGCACACTTAAAGACCCACAGCCATTAACAACACTCGTCGTCCAGCCTTTCTTCACACTTACAATTACACAGGCTGGTTTTGTCAGTGAATCTTTAATACCCTGGCTATTAGCTCAGCTATGCTAACTCATTTGTAAAGATTCTCAGTTACTGGAGTGAGGCGAAAATATGAGTCTCAGGAGCAGGTTCTTCACGCAGGACTAAAGCAGTCATTAAGTTCTGATTCTAAACCAGCAACACAAACTCCAGAATGATGGTTACGTAGGCAGAGTCTTGGTTTCTGCAGTCTGCTGGGAGTCATATATTATATGACTTTGCGTGACTCAAATTCTTGCGTGACTAAAAGAGTGTGGGTGTGTGGTATCTGTTTGACTGTGTGAGTGATACGACTTCATTTGCTGCTCTAGGTAGAAAATGCGTATTTACGGATGAGCTAAATGAGTATACGCAAGTAAATTACCTGTTTGACCTCGGCCTGCAGGTGGCGCAGCTGCACACACTGCTCCAGGTGACGACGGTGCTGCTCAGCAGCTGCATCCAGCTCCTGCTGCTTCTCGTGCAGGAAGTCCAGCAAGTCCTGCACACGAGTGGCCATGTCCACATCCCGGTCACATAACAACTCCACACCTGGAGAGAGAGAGAGAGAGAGAGAGAGAATAAATAAGAGTTAAGAGATAAGCATATTGAATACAGGTTCTTGAATACAGGCTCTTGTAGCTCCAGCTTTCTGCTGTACAGTTAGAGACTAGCTCCAGCTGTCTGCTGTACAGTTAGAGACTAGCTCCAGCTTTCTGCTGTGCAGTTAGAGACTGTAGCTTATCTGTTGAGGCTCAATATGTGTTACTCGTCCTGCAGCTCTTCATTAACAGTCAGTTTCTGACCACAAACATGTTCTTTTTGGGTGGTGGTCCACCCTCAAGCTAACAGTGATGGAGACGAGGGTAAAAACTTCAGTAACATTGTTGTGTCTTATACACTCACACCAGCACCACACACTACCACGTAAGTGTCACTGCTAAAATGATCCAACGGCCAAACAATATAAGGTCTACGGTGGACATGTGGCCGGAAACTTACCAACGATAAACAGTGAGAGTAGAGAGAGTCTGCCAGAGTGTGCCTCAACAGAATTACTACAGTATGTAATTGTACTCCATGTACAGTGGAAGCTTTAACGGAGATGACCAGTAGAGTCTCTTACTGAGAGGATTCTACAACGGTCAAGGAGTTGGGGTGCCTGTGTTTGGAAATAAAAAAATGCTGGCCAATACTGCCTAACGTAGACTTTACGACCTCTGATTCATCACCACTGTAACGAGTATTACACAATACCCCACTTCACATCAGACCCCTCTGAACGGCATCTCAATGGCTAAATTATGCAGGAACTGTAAAAAATCTATGGAGTGTCAGAAATGTTCACTTCTAGCAGAATCACATTAAAAGTCTGAAGACTAAAATAGCTAACAAGTCTAACAGTGAACTGAAGCTAGATATCATGATGTAACTTGCATATTGCTAATCGGGGCCTGTTCATTTTCATTTGGTAACATCATCTTTTCTGACAGGACTGTTTCCATAAAGGGCCCATATTTAAAAACCTATATTTTTCCTAATCTTAAAACTGTTAAATGACACTGTTTAAAGTTTCAAAGTCTACCATCCACTGCCTGATCCATATGATCCATATATGACGGCCAAGAAAACACACAGCTGCTGTAGAGATCTCACAAATAAACAGTTCATTATATCTATCCACCTCTTCAGTAAACAGCCGTTTAGCTCTGCCTATTCACACTGAAGTCTGAAGAGGTGCTACCACCTGGATTGCTAAATGAGCATACATACTGGGCAGCCAATTAAAACACAGCTCATTTACATAGGTCAGTATTAAAAACAGAGAGCTAAAAGACAAAACCAACATTATACAGGAGATTTTTAAAAAGTAGGATATTTGTGGTAGACAAATATTTGTGATAAAGAGGAAGTTTAGCACACGCACACGCACACACACACACACACACACACACACACATACACACATCTTCTCGCATACTCACACTTCACCCCCGCTGTCCAAAGCTGCATAGTGCTGAAGCTCAGAGACAGAAAAAAAGAGAGAAACAAGGAGAAAGTGAGAGAGAGAGAGGGTGAAAGAGAGAGAGAGGGTGAGAGTGAGATAGAGAGAGGGTGTGAAAGAGAGAAAAAGAGAGAGATAGCGCTCCACTGTTTAAGTGCAGGGATGCAGAGGCTCAGATGTCTGCTGCTGAAATGGGGCTGCTGTGTTCATCTTCCTGCGCGTGCTGGAGGATTTCAAATCTGAGAGTATGTGCAAGACGGAGGCCTATGCAGAATGTCGAGTCCGATGGTGGTCAGGGTGTGCGTATAGGATTACAGTCGTGTGCGGGCGGGCCGGGCTGGTCGTGTTCTCCCGCTGTGGGAGCTTTAGCCCATAGCATTAGTGTCAGCTGCCCTGCCCTGCCCCACCCCACCCCCCCATTAAGCCTACTGTGGCCTGGACTCACTCACACGCCCTCATCAGCTGACCTGACAGTGATCTACTGACCGCAAATCACAGATTACTGCAGGAGGCACTCTCTCACGCACAGACACATACACATACACCAGCATACACTATGTGTTTCCCTGTCTTTCAGTGTGGTGCTGGTTTAATGCTAAACTGTTTGTGTTTGAGAAATTTACTGATTTACTTAAAGTTACTAAGAGTCAACGAGAATTAACAGCCACAAGTTATGCTAAATGCATCATGCCTGTAGGTGGCTACTAGCTTCTACTCGCTGTTAGACAGTAGCATGTGTTGGTCAGTGTAGTCTTTGAGTTTACTGCTGCTAATAGTGAACACCTCAATGGGGAATTCCACTGACTTCACAATTTCAATTTCATTGAGATTAATTCAAACACCGAGATGTAGTTGTTTAGAGTGGCTTACTAAAAACTCAAAAAATGAGTCAGCTGAAACTGAAACGTACCCAAAAGTGTGCACGACCTCTATGAGCATAAATAACATAATAACATAATACGTTTCGGGATGTAGGCCAATTCAAGGTTCTGCCAGTCTTGCATCAAAGAATTGGGCCAGAAATGGTGAATGCCTATCCTGGCACAGTTCTGAGGTAAATGTCCTGTAGGTAGACCCATGTGTATACGATTCCATACACCTGCAAACTCAGCTACTTCCTTCACACTATGGCCCATTTTCCACACATCAGAGGAGGCATTAACCGGACTATACCACCTCCGTTTAAGCTACGAATCCCCTGTAGGCTTTTATAGCCCCATCAGTCTCGAATAACAACCGTGATGATTTTGGTTATTATAATCATGATATTCCATTTTCATCCTGTTCTGATGATCATTTCATGTGCAGCCTTCAGAGGCTTTAGACGTCTGGTTCCTATCTCCATCACTCTAAATATGAAATTTCTCCAGAATAGACCATTTTATATGAAACTGCTCTAAATGTCTGTACATCCCAACCATTTAATTATATAGACATTACACAAGATCTGCACAAGTCCCTCGTAAAATGGTAGTTCTATAAAATCAACCTAAGCACTAGTGTAGCCAATCTGACCATCTGTGAAGGCATGCTTAGCTAACAACGAATGAAAGCCAGGCAGCACCATGAAAGCCAATCTTTTCCTGACAATCAGATAAAGAATGTGTCCCCATGGAGAAGAGCCAAGTGTCCCCATAAGGTCAAAAAGTTTATGGGAGCATTTAGTCCCCAGAGCTAAACACAAACGCACACATGTACACACACTACCCCGCACGTGTAGATGTCACACAAAGGCTTTAACACGCACTGAGGCACAAACACCCTCTCATTTCACACACTACTGTCATTTCTGTCTGAGCGTTCGGAACAATATTCATATAAACAGTAAGACGGTCAGCTCTGCAGTCTTAGGTCCTCTGCTTTACTAAGCTGTTCTAGATTAAGCGCTTTAAAGGGAAGAGGAGAGACAACATTTAACCATACAGCAAAAAGGTCAAATGTATACATTTTGTTTACAATCTTTACAAAACACTAGCTGAGAATCCATTTAACATAATGTGATCTCATGTACTGTCAAATAACTACATTTGAAGAGAGTTATTCATTTTTGTTCTTTTAGATTTATACCCTAGATCATTTATTTATCTTAGTAGGTTACATTCTAGTTCTTGTCATACCCACTGCTAGCTTCTGTGGAATGGCTAAAGTTACTGAAGTGGAGCCACAGACAACGTTCTCCAGGTTATTGTGTACTATAAGGTTATGGTAAACACAGAAAGTGTGACATTAAGCCACTCACAGCTGAACCGGCTAAAGTCAAACTATCACACTTTTATAGTTTGGGAATTTCCTTTATTTGGCTGTAAGACTTTGGTTTAGGAGTGCATTAAAATACTTGCTTTGCTTTAATTATCTGAGCGTTTATTTTGACTTCATTATTTAGTTTTATTTGTAGGATTATGGGGAACATTTTGTCAGAATCTAGGGAACAATTAAAAAGCCCTGTCATTTCTTTCTGCAAAGTGTTGCAGTTTTAGCAGTGCTAAACAGTGAACACACATACTTTTATACTATTAAAGCTCAAATTTTGATGTTCATTGATCTTACTTCATCTTTTCCAGCAGCTGGATAAACCCTGTCAGCCTCAATACATATCTATATACATCATATGGAGGAGCTCAATTCCCCCCTTTATTAATGTGTTATTAACTGCTTATTGATACTTTGTAATGACCTGACTAATAACCAGTAATTACCTTCCCATACCTTTATAATCATTCTATAGTGGTACCAGTGAGTAAAACTCTCAAAACTGGTATTCAGCCAAATCTGTGGGCACTACTAAGTGTCTTCTTTGGTTGCAGAGAACGTTTGCCAGTGTTCTGTAAAGTTTTTCCAATGTTGTAACAGTATGAACGAAAGAATCCACTTGTGGATGAAGCAGCCATAAAAGAACATGTTTGTGGGCAGAGCTTGGAGCAGTCAGCTGTATACTGGCGATGTGCCCTTATAAGCTCTGAAATACACAAAATCTGTAACCCAAACAAAATATTTTCCTTTCTGTTTCAGGGTGGAAGATGCACTGAGCCTCTGCACATTGTCTACTATGGCTGACTGAATAAGGAGCAATGTTCAGTCTGTGCTTTGGGCACAGCATTAGACCTAAGAGGAAGTCCTCCTGAGCCTAAGCTGCGAGGACTTGATTGCAGTCAGCCACAAGAGCATTAGTGAGGCCAGGTACTGATGTTGGATGATGAACACAGTTTCACTGCTCCAATGCAGAGAGGCATTGTGACTTGAAGCTCATGTGCAGCTGCTCCAGAACATCCCATTCTATTGGCAATGCTTTCCTATAAACATCTTACAAGCTGTGTGTGCGAGACTGCCACCTGTGTCTTCAGTGGGTGCACCTTCAGGTAGCTTAACTATTCACTAATCAGCAAAGCTGACTGGGCATTTTGGACATATACTGTGTAAAATATATACTGCCAACATATACAAGAGCCAAGAGCACTACAGTAATGCAAAACCGACTACTGATGAGTGGCTTCAACAGATGGGCTACAGTCTGACCAGTGTAGATCAGCAGACTGGACCTACAAGGTAGTGGTTACATTGTGGTCACTGATTGTGCATGCTGGCGTGTGCTCACCTGAAGCCTGCACTTCGGTGACGTACTGCAGCAGCTCCTGTCCCTGGTGGATGACGTGGAAAGTGAGGTTGTTCATCGTGAGAGCTTTATCAGCGTGGTGCTGCAGTCGCTGCTCGGCCAGGTTCAAATCCTCTGTGTCAAATTCCCCCATCTGCTGCGACAACTCCTCATTCCATGACTCCAGGTCCGAGATGACCTACGGAAAAAAGAAAGGAAAGAAAGAAAAGAAAAGAAAGAAAAAAAGAAAAAGAGTCAAACAAACACAGTAGAGTGCTTTCCTGTCCCGGTGTGGTGTTTTTATGTTCTTCTGTATGACTGTATGTAAACACTACATAAAGGGCTATAGGAGAGCCAGAAGAGCGTTTCTGATCTTATGCCATATGTCTTTATGTATTAACGTCACATACACGGACTTAAAAAGAAGGTCTGGCACAATGACTAGCTCTCAATTGCAATTTTAACATTAATTTAACCACTCCGGGAAGGTGTCCAAAGCACCGCTGACATTACAAAACAGGGAGGACTCCACATCCCAAACCGTCTTCACTTTGAGCATGTAAGAAAACCATCTCCGCTCATTATTTAGTCTCACCCAAGCACATGATACTACAAGCACAACCATGTCTTAATCAACTAGCATGCCTGGAGGAGTTAGCCTAAGTCAAGTTCTTCTATGACTAGCCTACAACTAGACAGCTGAGCTGCTCCAGAGGGCTAAGGTAAAGGTCTGTGTTGGGCTGATCTTATAAACCCGCTCCGTGTAAAATTCGCCCCCACTCCCAGACCCTCTAAGCAAAAATCGTCAATGTTTGTCACACGCCTGTCACACATAATGGTTTTGGCCTGCTCCCACCTGCTGTCTCCTGAGGTTCAGTGACATCTGTTGTTCCTTCTTAACCTTAAATGTTCAGAGAAGTAGTATAACTCAACTCTGGTGAAACTAACACAGCCAATATTTGACATACCCCATTTGCCTTCCTCCTAATGATAATACATACATACATACAGAAAGATGACTGCTGTATGTTTGACATGCTTTGCCTAGTTATGGTTCAGTGTTCTTTCTTTAGAGCTCCACCATTTCTGTAGCACAACAATGCAAATCATGTGCTGTTCATGTCTCTGGTTGCTTCACTATTCAACTATTTAGCAGGGGTTTATTACTTACTTATTGAGTATTCAGCTGTTTTGTATGCATGCTAAGTATTCTGTTATTATTATCATTTAAATAGGCCATTTATTAATTTGTGTGATGTATTTATCCTGCTCCTGTGTATGGCCTTTATATTAAGACTCACACTACGTGGTATTTTGGTGGAACCTATGAGTTCCAGGAGTCTCAAGAGAATGAAAACTTCCACCCTGAGTTTTTGAATATTTTGCTAAATCAAACCATACAGATGTTAAAAATGTCATTCAGATGATTTTGGTATGAAATGCTCTATTCTAGAGAAACTTACAGAGTCAGCTTCACAGGACTGGTAGAACCAGGTCCCCAGGCTTTTAGTGACCATGTTGAATGACGTCGTTTACATCACAACAACTAAATCATGCAGATGTTTTTAACCACTGGATTTCTCATTAAGGCATCTTTTCAAGTTGGAAAATTCAGATGGAGGAGACAGG
Source organism: Prochilodus magdalenae (assembly GCA_024036415.1). Taxonomy (NCBI): domain Eukaryota; kingdom Metazoa; phylum Chordata; class Actinopteri; order Characiformes; family Prochilodontidae; genus Prochilodus; species Prochilodus magdalenae. Next base: position 799,914 of record JAMWET010001785.1, read on the forward strand.
AGGCTCTAACAGTGACAAAGTCTAAAGTAACTCAATATCCCAGTGGTTTCCAACCCTAGGTGTGTGTGTGTGTGTTTGTGTGTTCACAATTGAGTTCCTCTGGCAAATAGCAGTCATTATGCTACTCCACTGCAACACCAGTCATTACTACAGCACCTCACATCTCCCTACCCTACAGCCACTACGTCCACACAACCAGAAATCCTTTACAGTATGCTCCTCCTTCCTCAACAGGAGGAATAATCCAAACTCCACACAGGCTTACCAAAGACTTATCGCCAGCGATACCACCACTACACTCAGACATTATTACTGAGAGTCAGAATGTTTCTCAAAGAACAACAGAGGAGATTACAGCATAAAGCTTCACAGTGGAAAAAAAGCCTGCATGAATCACAAAACACCCAGCCAGCTGTCCCAGTGCCAAACAGTTATATCTCCCCAAATAAAGCTACAGCCTGTTCCTGCTAGACTACAGCAGTCTGGACACACCTACTCACAGGACGGGGTTCCTTAGTTTCAAGCTGTAGAACAATAGTGAACAACTAAGAAGTGGCACATCACATTAAAGATCTTAGACCCTTCTATAAATCAGCCCTTCTCTCTTAGTTGATGCAGCTTTGTGCATTCTGCTCTCAAGCAGCTTCAAGAGGAGCCACCTGAGATGCTTCTCCAACACTACTGATGTCCCATGTTTGCTGAGCACTTCTCACAGAAGATCACTTACTAAAGGGCCACATTAAAAATGACATTAGACGTCAACTCACACATACACGTCAACTTCACTATTTACCTCTGTAGAGCATTTAAGCCTTCAGGTATACAAACATACGTCCAGTCTGATGTAGCAGACACTGTAGCTTCACTTGACTTTCTGCATTTGTCCTCAGGCTCTCATAATACCTCCTTGTTGAACGCATAACACGGAGATTCCACACACAACATGCAGCCCTCGAGCCCAATAACAGCTTAAACCCTAAGTCCATAACCTAAAGAGATGCTCCCCACTACTACTACGTCACTAGATCTCCTAGTTACTTTGTCCTTTTCGGTTTAGAGTTCCTGAACTTTGTGAGCTTAAATACTGTAAAATCAGCCTAGAGTTCAGAGTTTAATTCCATTCAGCCTGGAGGAACCTGAAAAACGTACTCCCTGCAGCCATGAAGAGTCCAGTTGTAGATCTGAAGAAGCATCTTTAATCACCCAGTTCTTCTAGCAGGGTCTCTAAAACGGATGAAAGCTGGGAGGCATGCAGCGTGTTAGGTGGCGGGCAGGAAGCACAGTGCTGAAGGTGTGTTTGAGGAGCGTTTCGGGAGACACACACACAAGCTCACACGCCTGTCCACATGCCCCGGCGCCGCACCACTCTGACTGACGGCTGAGTCTCCACCCAGCTCTGAGTAAGTGGCTTAGGCTTTATGGCATGCTTTCGTCTCACTTCTTTTTTATTAGTTTTAAATGTGTAAACGCGCAGAGCATTCCGCTAATCCTCTTATATCGCTAACATTTATCCATGCTTAGATGGCTTTCGCCACTTGATCCCCCACAGCGAGCTTATACACGAGACGGGAAAACACTTTCTCATTTGTCACTCAAAACACAGCCTGTTTTTTTACCTGAGGACCCCCCTGGCAGCAGCTCCTGGGGTCATGAGCCCGCTCATGAAAACGATATCACAGGGAGTATAAGGTTACATCAGAGCAATAGCTCCCTCACAAAAGAGCACAGTGCTCTATGGGATTCAGATTACTCCAGATCAGGTTTCGTATTATGAGCAAAGGTTCATTATAGGTTTGTTAGCATAAAGTATAACAGACCAGTCGTTTTCTATTTTCTCGCTGTCCGCTTTATTACACTTCCACTCACTGACCACTTTGAGCTCACTTATCGTTTATGCCCACTGTATAGGAATATGATTACAGACAGGACCTCATCTGTTCTCATGCAAAGCTGCATAAGCATGCAGCATGAAAAGGAAACTGAGAAGATTTTTCTGAATTCCTGCAGAATTAAATGATTAAAATGTAAACAAAGATATTGGGAGTGGCTCTAGAGAAACTTACAGAGCCAGAACTGGTGGTGATGGGAACCAAACGTCTGAGGAGCCCAAGTTATTACATGAAATGGTTATGAGAATGCTGCCTGACACCTGAAACACTGCTCCACCATAGTCCTGAGGAGGTTTTTATTCTGGCAGTAATCTACACATACGGTAATGTAAAGCAAAATCTTATTATTTACAGATTTACCACCAGCCTACCCTCACCATCATTATATCGTCGCTGTCCAAAGAAAAACAAGTATCTCCAAAATGGCAACTACAGGAGAGCCCAAAGACCAGACATCCTTCCGAGCACTTCTGGACCATTTCAGTTGCTCTGTTCGTCATGCAAATCTTACAGTGTGTAAACGGCAGCGGCTGTTTTCAAACGATGCATAAAAGTCAAAATGGACAAAAATGGAGATGCATGTTTTTCATTGGACAGCGACGATATATTGTTTAAAAAGAGGTTTGCTGTTTGCTTTGGATGGTACATAAAAAGGCTTTATATGCACTACAGACATTTCAGCACATCTCACATCAAAAACACCCTCAATGCAATTGTTTACATCTAAACCATTTAATTATGCAGAAATATAGATTTTGAAAAGCTGATTGTGGATGTAATTGTTATCCATAGTCCTATTTAAACCCACTACTCAACAAGACCAATGAACTAACCACAACTAAGACAAACAAGACCTCGCAATTTCTAACTTACAAATGACCTGATGGAAAACTATAAACTGAAAGACCCAGCATTTTAGTATAAGCTATCCTATGTGTTCAACCAAATATTCTAATTTCATATTTGTTATGTATATTTCAAACATTAAACTACAAATCCAGATCTCAGAAAAATCACTATTATGTATGTATGTAATGTGCTGTTATTCTCTTAAGATTCCCACGCAAAAATGCAGGGTGTGAGGGTCCTGAGGGGGCTGGACCCCTGATTTTAGGACTGTTTAATTGCAGCGGCATAAAAAACTAACAAATATATCATTAATATTTCCATGTAATAGTGATTTGTATGGTGGATTCATATTTTCTTCATTGCATTATAATTTCCTTGCCTGATGTACGAGTGTAATTTGTAGCTGCTGCCTGTTCAAGTTTATAAAGTTTGTCAAGCAGAGAAAGGAGCAACAGCAGGGTGAGTGTCATATTGCAATGTCTGTTATGATATGTCCAAATAAATAAAGTATATTTAGAAAGATGCATACAAACAGTCCTGCTACGAGTTTCAGCACCTTAAATCTTAAAACACTGTGTCCCTGCTTGCATGCTGTCACTGTGGCTGTTTTCTTCCATCACAGAATTCCTGGAACAAAAAAGTCTTTTCTTCTGGAAATAAACAGGAAACAAAGGAGCATATATGTCTGGTTCCCTCTAAAAGAGTGGTAGCAGCAGACAGAAGGGATTGCTCTACGGCACGGAAGAGCTTGGCCCTTGTTAATCGTGTTAGTTAATCTCCTGAGAGAAAGTTAGATCACCTTTTACAGTACTGCACCTTTCAAAGCGTGCTACTACGCTACTCACTGCTGTGAGGCACTACACACTCGCTGGCCTCTGTAGTAGAAGCGCTGACCTCGTAGCTCCACCTTACTTTTCTACAATTATAGACTGAGGCTCATCTGCTGATAACTAATGGACACTTTTTGTCCACAGAGCTGCTGCTGACTCAACACTGAGTGACACTGACAGTCAAATGTTTGGAAACATCCAAATAATATAAATATCATCTGGTCAATCATCCTGCAGTCAGAAACGGGACGAATAACTGGGTGAAAAAGCCCTTTCGGCCATAAGCCAAGCATAGTCAGGCACCTTTTCAGACATTTCATCTGGATTTGAGATCTAATCATCCAGAAGATGATCTATGCCAGTTTGGACCGCGTTTGTTTCACAGCTAATTTTTTTAATGGGGTGAATCAACAACTTGGCTCAGGTTAAACCAGCCTCAGGCAGTTTAGGTGATGCTGTTGTGGGACTCACATCGATGGCATCCCTCTCAAAGATGCGGAGCTGCAGAAACAGCTCTAGTTTGATCTTCCTCTCCTGGAAGAGTTCCTCCATGCGGGCCTGAGCCTCGTCCAGCTGCTGCAGGACGCTCTCAATGTGGGCCATGGAGCTGTTGTGAGGCGTCTTGTTACTGGAGATGGCAGAGTCTCTGCAGGAGAAGGATTCAGCCATTAAAGAAATACTCCTGTGTCTTTACATCTCTTTCTGTTACATCTGTATTAGAAAATTATCTACCACAGGCAATCTGAAGGGGACCATACATTTCAGACCCACATTTCAATTACTAAGTTAACCCAAAAGTGACTTTATTATTTATTTCTAATGGCATTAAAATCTGACATGATATCTACAAGTTCAGTTTGGTTTTCAGACCCCTGGTGAAGTACTGATGGGCTACTGTACCTAACAAGCGTGCAAAGCTACCGACTACATTTAAGTACAAAAACTATGCAAATTAGTTTTTTTTTTTTTACCACTTTCAGCAGCTGTCTGGTGGGAGCACAGTGACATGTATGTACCTGAGCTGCTGGATGAGGTCCTCTCCCTCTTTGATGACATTGACAGTGACCTGCAGGGTGGTCTGCTGTTGCTGTCCAAAGCGCTTGATTAAGTCCTGCACCGCCTCTACAGACTCTGCATACACGTCATCCAGCAGCTCCTTCTGAAGCTCCTCCAGCCATGTCCAAAGCTGTGGGGTAAATCACCGTGTTAGTGGCAGCACAGGTTACCTAACAAAACCAGTGGTTCCTAACTCCAGTCTTGCAGTCCCACGACCTGCTCTGAATGCTAAACACTCAGAGGAACACACAGAAGAAATGAGTCCATGGAGCGGCAACAGTGAATCATTACTCTTTCAGGCTGTGAGACTCATTAAGAAACAAACAACAGTTTCTCCACTTGAGCTCTAAGAAACAGAGACAAACCGTTCACAAGTAAAGGAAGCCATGTGTATTTTTCTCATTCATTTTCACTGGTGTGAAACTGTCTTACATATTCTAGGAGATCAAATATGATAATGAGCGGTGGCACCAAAGCCACAAACAGCTGTTTGCTAGTGCTTGTTGCAATTATCCAGTATGAGACAAATAAGTTAAAAGAAGGTGTACTAGAACATTATGCTAGCTACTGCAGCTATGATAGTATAGAACCCCCCCTACTGGCAGTTTATAGACGGTTACCCAAGCTTCCATTCTTTGGAAGAATGCATATCATAGTTGTAATACCAGTAGCTATTAATTTGAGCTCAATCCTGGGCACAAGGGAATGTGGGTAACAGGTAAAGCAAGCTCCCGCTTATCTAATTAATGTACTGTTAACTTGACACTTTATGTTGAGGCCTAGACGGACTCAAGACGGCGAATCCATAAAGGCCGGCTGTAAAGACAGGCCAGCCAGACATGGCAATGAAGCAAGACTAGGCTTTCTGGTCGCTGTTGTTCTTTCAATGGCTTGGTGGAGGGTGAGCTCACAGGATTAGCCATCTGCCTGTGCTGGCACGCCAAACATAGCCAAGCTCACGTCCCAGCAAGCCCAGCACTGCCTCTCCAATCCACCCCGTAGTCCTTCTCCATCTCAGGCTCTCTCATTTTCCATCACAAGCACGCACAGACACACACACCTTGCTCTGAACCTGGAGCCTCCACAACTGCTCTGCTAGCAGATGGCTAAAACCACACCATATGGATGCATTAAAGGAGAGTTGTTTTATGCTATTAGCTATGGCACAGTAGATGATACATAATGATCAGGCTGTGTGGACTACAGACACACAATTGGCCACACAGAATGACTTCAGCATCCATTGCGGCTCCAGCAGTCTGAGGTTTGAGGGAACGTTTTGGGAAGAACGAGGGCTGCTTTTCTCTGAAAACGGAGCTAGTTAGCGTCCAACAACAGTGTGTAGCATGCTCCAGAGCAACTGGGAATAATAAGGTAACTGAGCTCTTCTGAGAAGAAGACAGCAGAGTGGGAGCACATGTGTATTTTCCGAACTCCTGACGGAGAGAGTTATTATTATGGGGAAGATGCACTGATCACTGAAGACTTTCTGATATACAGCACAGTCAATCAGGACTAAGGTAGTGTACATGTTTAATTCTAAACAGCAACCAAAATTTAAGTATGACTGTTTATGAGTACACACAAACGTCATAGGTGCACCTCATTGTTGCAACACAAAACAAATGAGGGACCCCGGGCTGTGAACTGGGGTCTGAGACATCAAGAGTGTCTGCTTTGGTCCATCTACAATCCACCATCAACGTTTTCAGTCTTGCTCAAAACTTTCCACTCTCTAATCAGCTGTATTAAATCATTTGCGTCTCCTTTTGTGTCTCCTCTAACCTCTTTGCCGTGGGTATGAAAGGCCACAGACATGTCCAGCAGAACTTTGCGCTGCTCCACTCGTCTCACAAAGTCCTGGATGCGGTCCTCCAGCTGGTGAGCTGCCTGATAAATCTCCTCCGGGTCACACTCGCCTGTCTGTGCCAACTGCTCTGCAGCTTCCAGCAGCTTATCAGCGTTGGTGTATGTGTTCTGAAAGAGGTCCAAACAGACACAAATAAAAAAAGTTAAGACGGTCCAGAATTTCCACAAGTGCTGATCTTCCACGTTTTATACCTAGATGATCAGATTGCATGAACAGGCTGTGTTGGATTCTGATGGCAAGAACCATTCTCTCTACTACTCCCAATTCCCTGAGGACTAAAAATGGGGTCCCTCTCAAATCAACTACCCTTGCTACTCAAGCTACCCATTATTTAAGGATTCAGAGGGACAGGGCGCAGCATTCATAGTCAACTGCCTGGTAGGCATGGGAGACCAGAGATGTCCATGATCAGGACCAACAGAATGAACATGTCCTAGCTGAATTTGTCAAAATGCAACATATTATTCGGTGTTATTATTCAATGTATGTAGAAACATCAGCTATCAGAGAATCAGAAGCGACTACGGGAAATTCAAGACTGCTGCATCTCTAACCACTTATGTTGTGAATAACTAATCTCACACTGCTTCAGTTTAGGTCAATATGAAATCTGTAATTTCCAGATGCTTTAAAATGATTCATTTTGGTGCAGTTCAGAATTGTTTTTTTTAAATACACTGAAGAAATAACCATGTGGATTATAGACACATGGGTGAAATATGCACACAAAACTATACAGCATGTTGGTCTTTTGACCTTTAGGTTATGAAGTGAGGAATTGTTTCACACAACACAGCAGAATTGGAAGCTTCAGCTCAGTGCATTGCTAAGATTCTCAAAAGAAAAGCAGACAACAAGAAGGATGTTTGTCCGCCCCATGTTTCATTTCAGAAAGCCCACTGCTGGACTCGTTCTTCTCACCTGTGCCACCTCCTCAAAGTCCTCATGGCGCTTCTGCAGAGCCCTCGCTCTGTGTAGCGATTTCCCCACACCTGTGTGCTTACTGAGGAAGGCTTCACCATGGTTCTCAATCCAGTCCAGAACCTGAAGGAGGAATGAGAAGAGAAGGATCATCAGAACCTGAAGAAAGAAGCCAGAGATTACCAGCTGAGGGCAGTAAGATGCGCTGAGATGGGTCTATAAACAATTTCAGGTCAATGTCTGCACTTGCTGTAAAGAACCAGGAGGGGGTGCTTTGGAGCAGTGCACGCCACTGCGACACTGCGCTCACAGTGAAGTCATCACCCACATCCAGACAGACCTCACACTGAACGCATTAGATGCCGAGGATGTTATGGGCTCATAAAGCTGCGTTCAGCATTACAGAAAGGCAGTGCCTGTGAAAACGCATAACACTGTAAGTGTGTGTATGTATGTAGTACCTGCCAGAGGTTTGTATGTTTTTATACACAGTTAAAATAAATATATCATTATTATAAATATATATAAATATTATAAATATATAATTTATGCACACTTTGTAAATATAAATTTAGCTTAAGGAGGTATTGCTCATATATATTCCTCATTCAGTTGATTAGTTTAATATGAAATGCTGTGTGCTAGATTAAAACTTCAGCCAGTCCGAACTGTTCACAGTGGTGGTGAAAGGAACCAGGCATCTGAAGAGTTCAACAAATCTTAAAGCTCCAACACAGAAAGTTATTCACAAAATGATTAGGAATACGCTGCCTTAAGTCTTTAACGATAGTTCTGTGATAAGCTTTTGAATGCAAGTTAATGCATACGTATGAATTACTTCCAAACAAGCAGTTTTAAGCAGCCAACACTGCGCCAGGATGTGTTTATCTTTCCCTCTCCTGCTGGAAAAACATCTCAGGTGGCTCTTCATAAAGCCTCTTAAGATAACAAACGAGGCCACTTTGAAGACGGTTAAAGCTAATTCCAATCTGTGTTTTAATCAGCGCATAATTCCATTATCTCCAGCTTTGGTGTCTTCCCTGACATTCTAAAAGCTGGAAAACACCACTGAAAAGCACAGCATGTTTCTGCATAGGAGAACTCAGAGCCTGCACATGCTTTTCCCCCTTTAGAAATATCTCTTGTCTATTCATCAGGTTCTAGTGAAAGAACCTATGCACAACAACGGAGACCTAAAGACGCTTTTCATTTCACATGGAAAAGAGAATCTTCCTGCCTCTCGCCTAAATCTCACCTCGCTGCTGCTGCACGCACACTTGCACACCTATCTCTGTGACTCATGCATTATTCACTATAGCACCTTTGATCTGGCTCAGCCTGGCACACGCCGTTCTCAACGTCTCTGCGTCTGCACACACATACACACACATGTTCGCTTGCCGCACAGATCCGTACCGAGGACTCCTCCGCCTGCGGTACCTTACGGGGCAAACCCTCCACATAATGAGCCTGCCCAACTACGTAACCATGGTAACCTCGAAGGATACCCAGAGAGAGAGACAGAGAGAGAGAGAGAGAGAGAGAGAGAGAGAGAGAGAGAGAGAGAGAGAGAGGGAGGGAGAGAGAGAGAGAGAGAGGGAGAGAGTTGGAGGCAGTAAAGGGAGACAGTGAAGAGAAGAGAAAGAAAGGGATGAGGAGAGAGGGAAGGATGGAATGAGAAAAAGTAGAGGAGCAGAGTGAGAAAAGGACAGAAGCAGAGGAAGACAGAATGGAAAATATGGAATAAAAAGAGAGAAAGAGAAAAGGAGGGAGAGAGAGGAAGAGAAACAGAAAGGAGAGAGAAATAAGCAAAGGAGAGGAAGAGAAAGGGATGAGTGATAGAGATGGGAGAGTAACTGAGAGAAAGGGAGGGAGAGGGACCTTGAAGGAATGGCATGGTGAACATGTTTGCCTCAGTAGTTCAGCACTACTGGTTTAATGTTACTAAGGAGGAGAATCTTCCAGTTTCCCGTGCTGCAGACTTCAAACCTAAATCAGCCTTTTAAAATCTTCCCATAATTAAAGCATTCGGACATGAACAGAGTCAGAGCAGCTGAATTCAGGCTTCAGGCGACTCCAACTGCTGAGTTAGGAGGGTCAGTTTTCACAGATAAGAGTGTGTCAGGGTGGGCTTTAGAAAAACAAAACCAGCATGCCCCTGTATTATACTTTTACAATACGTTCACAATGTCTATCATCATACTGGGACACTTACTTGACAAAGTGTGCTGATAAAAACCAATATTTCACACACTGCCCTGCACTAACTAATTATGCTCTCTGTGTGATGAAGCATGCAGTTAGCCAGTGTTAGGCTTCCACTTCTCGTTAGCATCAGCACAGAACTAAAGCAGCAGGCTTCAGGCCCAAAGCACTGTTTTGCTGATCAACTATATTTTAGGTGAGAGAAAAACTGTATAGATTAGATATTCCCCAAACTGCTCCTTTAACCTGAGAGAGCAGAGCCAGCAGCTATCATTACATCTCTCAGAGGCTACATTTTTCATTTAAGACGCCCATGAGCCGCTACACTGATTAGATGCCTTGCGTCACCCTGAATCCCATTCATACTCTCATTATTCCACACTCAGTCGAGCAGCAGAAGCCTGTTTCAGATAGATAAGTGAGAAACTTCTTTTACATTCATCATCCAAGGGCCTCTGAGGGCTTTCTGACACGGTCGTTTGTTACCCAAAGACTACTGACAATCAGACAGCGAGGATAGAATAACAATGACCTGAGCCGTGGACCCAGAGAATGTATATAACACAACTAGTAATGTCCAGAATACACAGAGGAGGCCGTAGCAGTCCACTCCTAAGCCAATTAATGCTGAAACAGGAAGTGATGTCAGACATGCAGGTTCAGCTTTTCAAATTTTTTTAAAATTATTTTTATTATTTATTAATTTTTAATAAAACTATAAACTAGAAAGCCTTTAAAAAGACTTACTTAATAATGTATGCGAACAATATGGCAAAATCCATCTGTCACAAACGTCTTACTCTATGACAGATCTAGTGCGTCTAGTGGATCTGACGACTAAAAGGATTAGCAATGTTTTGTAATCAAGTTATTGACTTTAATTAAATAAGTGTGACCAGGCCAGGAAAGCTCGAGGATTGACTGTCAGCTCCAGGAGGGCGGGGCCTACCTGCTGGACATCCTGCTGGAAGACGCAGAGCTGCAGGCGCTGGTGGAGGCGGAGTTTGCGGTGCTGCCAGATGTTCTCCAGCTGCCGCTGGTGGTGCAGGACCTCGTGAATGATGTCCAGCACGTGGTTTACCGCCTTGGAGTAGTTGGCTGAGGCTGTAAGCGAATCAGCGCTGCCAGGGGTCAAAGGGCGCTGGAGTTTGTCCAAAAGTGCCTTCCCATCTTGACTCACCTACAGAAATCCACATTGAGGAGTCAGAGACAATTCCCAGGCTAGACTGAGCACAAGCCTGCTACCTTGGTTAGCTTAGGTTGTCTATATTAGCATAAGCCTCATCCAACATTAAAATATCATAGCACAAGTTGTTTTTTAATTGTGATCAACTTTATATTTGCTTTTCACACTTTAAACAACAGAGGTAGGGAGAGATAGGAGAGGGGTGGACTAGACTGTCCACACAACACTTTTCCCATACATTTAAATCACACTCAAATTCATATCTGCTATACGACTGCTATTTCGCAATATCTACTAATAAGAGCTATTAAAATGAACACACAAAGCAGTTACGGTTCAAAAGAAGGCTAAAGGGTGTTACCTCAGAGTAAGCTGCGGTGATGTGCTCGTACAGGCCTTGGTGGTGGTGGATGGTATCCTCTAGGTCCTGTAGCTCTGAGGGCAGCTCTCCCTCTCCGCATGCCTTACACCAGGGCTCCACATTACTCATGTACTGGAACAGAGAGAGAGAATCCTGAGTTGGGGACGGCAGGGTGTTAGATGCTAGCGCTCTAAGATAGGACTCTTACCTCCCTGTACGTTACAGTAAGAGGGCAGCGGGTAGCAGTAGTGGAAATAATGGAAATCAACAGTGTGGAGAGTGAAAACAAATAACTGTCTATCCGAAAGACCAGGTTGGGATAAAGTTTGTCTAATATTGCTCGAACCAGGCAGACTATAAATCAAATGGGACTGAAGTGTCGGTCCCCACTAAATATATTCCATCAATGCCACCGAACTAAATAATGAATAGTTCAACTGAGAGACCTTCAGGAACAGATCGAACCGGCACTTTAATGCCTTATTTCTACTGATGCTGTATGGCTAACTCTGAAACTCTGTGTAGCTGATAATCAAAATTCAATTGAACAGCTTTCTGAGCATGACAATATTTACTCTGACCAACTATGGCAGGCTATGATCAGAGATTTCTGACAGTCAGGGGAGACATCAGTCCTGCTCAGCTGCTTATGAACCAGCCAATCAGGGGCTAGTCAGGCATTTTGGGAAGAATGAACATAAGATTTAGCCTGAGAGTAATAGCGCTCACTGAAGCGGCTGCCTGGCAGAAACTCAGATAAAGACAAATAGAGAAGATCCACTGTATGCTTCACTTTGGCTGAGAGATGCGCAGTTAATACACGCCAGCCTATTTCTGTCTTTTCTAATCGGAGGCAAAGGATGGGGAGAACAAAGAGCACATCAACCTAATTATGACGCCAACGACAAGCAATTACTGTTCAAAGTGAATGATTAAGGGAGAGAAGAACGCGCCTTCTAACTCGGTCCTCTCAGGAATACACTTCTAACAGCAGCTACGTTCCAACTTGCACAGCCCTACATACCAAACATGTTGTGCTTTTAAATCAAGTTGTCTCCATAAAACCTTTAAAACTGGTTTTGTCTCATGATAGACTGCAGAACTGCACTGTGTGCACAGTTAAATGATATGAACTCAAATTTACATTTTCACATTCTCCAGAAAAAACAATAACACAGTACACAAATGAATAATCATCGATGACTCTGACTTCTGACTGACCAACAATCGCACAGTGGAAAGTAAACGTCCAAAATACTGAACTGTAATTTGTCTATAGCAACTCATGAACAAATAGACAGAGGATTCAATTTCACACGTTTCACCAAAAACATACATAATGCATCACATGGTCAGATCAGGAGAAATGATTTATCTCTCCAGATCAGAGGACAAGAAAATAAAGCAGAAGTAGGCTTACTGAAAGTAAGACCTCCACCTGACAGACTTCATGTAAAGACTTTATGCCAGTTTTTTCATTTTGTCAGTTTTGTGTTTCAACAAACTTGAGTGTCTCCAAACTACAGTTTCTGTGTTAACTAGTCAGCTTTGCTCTTCTTAACTAGCCTAAAACAGTGGCCAGCCTAATGACATTTAGAAATACTCATTATTACCAACTATGACTGCTGCATTCCACAACTCAATCAACAGCATACTGAGCTCACTCCTGTACATGATCTATATAACCCCTGTTGTCCAGCAACCCGACTGGCCTCAGTTACAGCCCATTTAAATTACAAAGCACTACAGTATAAAGGACGGCAATGGAACTTCACTTCTTTCCCTTGTCATACTTTTCAGAGAAAAGTGACCAAACAATCTTCTGCTATTACTATTTATTATTATTATTATTATTATTATTATTATTATTATTATTAACAATATTATTATTATTATGTCTAGGAACATATTTTACATCTTAAAGGGTTAAAAGTGCTGGTGCTTTTATCATCGGTTGATATAACTGTGCTCTTGAATGTCAGTTCTAAGCTTTACCTGTTCAGGTTTAAGAGGAGCTATAAGCTAATCGTCCCTGCATCAGTTTAAACATCATCCTGTTGTTGAAATACTCCACAGTACTTAAAGTAATCTTAGGATGCTTTCTGGAATCAGTTCATGTCATTGTTTATTTATAACTTTCAAAGTTTTCAGGTTTCAGTAAACGAGTTTCCAGAAGGCTGCAGAAAATGACTTGGTGCCCCAAGATTACTTTTGAGCACGGTGCCTCCCACCCCCACTGTAGCAGTGTACACATTTCCTCCTCATATACAGTAGCAGATCTCTATCTGATGTTCTCCTTGAAGTCTGAACACCTGCAGCACCTTTTTGAGAATCATCTTGATGGTATCTGTACGCTTTTCAGCAGACACCTACATACCAGCAACCTTTCTGAACATGAAACACAGGAGATATGAGTGTTACAGTCTGTACAAACAAGCCCTTATTAGAAGCCACACACTCAGGTCACCTCACGAGAAATCCCGGGTCCAATTACATCAAATGTCTTGCTTATAAAAATGAGAGCCGGCAGTTCTGCAAAGTTCCGTGTTTATTCCTTTTGTAACACGTTTCTTTCATTGTTGACACTGTTTTAACAAGCCATGTTGTTGCTTCACTACAACCAGAAATAGTACTTCATCATTCTCTTCCTGAAGTCTCTGCTGTGATGTGCTGCCTTCGGCTAGTTTCATTCATATGAATGCTCTGGACTGTTACACAAGCTGCACGGGTTTATGGTCATGTATGTCACTGAAATATGATTATTCTGGTACAGATTATGGTCCGCTGATAAAATTAACACAAGCCGTGTCTTAGCCCCATGTAACAGCTACACCGTGGCAGTGTACAGTAGCTCATCTGTTTATGTGCAGCTTTCAATAGGCATCCTCTAGTCCTTAACCAGTGGCTAGTTTGTAATCACAGAGCAGCCTTGGTATTTTGCATGGTGGGTTGTCACCAATTTACAGATATCATCTTTCCTTCTTGTACTTGTTGAGTCTAGGGTGTAAACAAAACGAGTGTGTTTATGTTGTGTCACCTGGTCAGATTTCTGATGGAAGTTGGCCGACATCTCTAGCAAGGTGCTTCTCTCATCCAGCGCTGCGGCAAAGGCCTTCCACTCCTGCTCCAGCTGCCCTGACACCTGCTGGATCTGCAGAGCAGCATAGTGACCGGCCTCCAGCAGCCGGTTCCCAACCGACATGATCCGACTGATATTCACATACACGTTCTGCAGAGAGAATAAAACAAACACAGCAGAATTAATTTTTTTATTTCCAAGTTTAAATGAAATTCATTCCGGATTTTCAGTGTGGTCTCAGACCTCTGGTTCCAATTCAGCCTGGGATATTATTATGAAGTGTCACAGTGGAATAAGTTCTGTAATATCAACATATAGGGTTAGGGTTAGATCCCGAATCCCAGCGGTGACACGACCCAAAAGGCCTTTAATTATCATCAATATCAATCGATATTATTAGCCAAACAACACGAGTTGCTCCGCAGCATACACACGGCTACTGCATAAACAGCATACGGTATACAAGCTGCATCTGGGAAAACAATGATTTCCTTACGTATACACAAGGAAAAACAGAAGTTCATGACATAAAGCACAGGCAGGAAACAGACAGGAGGAAGCTGTGTGCTATTGTGCTTCAGATTTGTTCAGTGAATTTGAGACACAGAGCTGGTTTACAGAAAGCTCAACTCAGACACACACACACACACACACACACACACACACACACACACAAACACACACACAGAGGAGAGGCTCTGTTCTAAACCCAGATCCTTCTGACCTCCACATCGTGTCTGTGTGTCTAAGTGGAAGAAAACATGCTCAGCAGGTTCAGGGTTCGGTCAGTGGTTCTTCTTCTTCTATTCATGCCGCCTCGAGGTGAACGTGCGGAAATATCCAGGCTGTGGAAATCTGTTAAGCACTAACACACCCATTCAGCTATGTGGCCAGCCCCGAGTCTAAATCTGAAAAACAAAAAGCTTCATCACAGAATCCCGACTGCCGGGGTCGCTGCACATGCCCCAACCACTCCTCAAAATCCAGCTTTTGTACCCTCCCAATACTTAACTTAGTCTGCGTGAGGGGAAATAACCAACCTGGTACACTGACTTCTGCAGCCCAGCAGGTGTAATCCAGTTAACAGACTCCGTTTTTAATTTATGACACAGTAATAATGTCAGTATTAGGCTGTCTTCTTTGAGTCCTAGATCCCCTTTGAAACTATAAACCAGCACATTAATAGCATAATTATGATTAAGTCAACAAGAATTTACACACAATATGAAATCTACATTGACTACAACAGCTGATTAACACTACACACGTCTGACCGGCTCAGTTACCAAGTGGTTTAGCCAGGTTCAGCTGCACACATACTCAGTAATGTTTATAAATGGAAACCTGTCAGTTGGTTGTGTGAAAGTGAATGTCATCTTCACCTGGAGGAGTACCCGGTTCGCTAAACTGTCATCAGCTTCCATTGCAAGTGTTAGCAAAGACAGAGGACCCGCAGTGAGCATAGCATTAGGTTTATTATTGCATGTGAGGTATCCACCTAAGGTACAAAGGCATATGGCCATATATGACCTATACACTGTGCTATAACTCTGTTCATCATTCTGGACCCACATTTTTTGTTTATCTTCTTTTCCTACTGATCAGTTAAAGCTGTGAAGTTTATTTGAAAGCTGAGATGACTAGCATATAGAAATATTCTTGTATTGTAAGAAACACGGATTCTTAAGCCACTATTCCTCTGAAGAAATTTAGCATTTACCAGCTAGCAATCAGATCTTTTTAGATGCACGTGTGTCCACCCAACAGTCCATACAGAAACCACATTAGCGAGTTCTGAAACGACACACTGCTTTGAAGCAGGAGTGTGATGATTTAGCTATGCAGTGTTGACTGTTATTAATATGGCTGAAACCTCCATCAGTTGTTAGCTACTAGCTTTGGACCTCCAGGGCAAACCCAGACATGAAAAAGAAAAAGAGTTAATCAGCCTGCAGGTTACGTCACGAGTGGGAAAGTGTCGACGATATTGTGGCGGGAGGTGGGGCACATTCCCCCATGTTGTGGAAATCATGTTCTCTGTGCGTTATTGAGTCAAGCACGACAAATGACTTACAAGATTTGGACAAATTTGATCAGCGACAGCAAGTATCCTTTTAAACTGTAATTTAAACTGTAATAAATGTGGACCTTCAGATTATCATTAAGTATTTAACTCTCTGCCCATTCACTGAGAGAGGGGTCTGGTCTTGTAGGGTAGGACGTGACTACCGGGGGTGCTGCAAAGAGTTCCCAATGAGGACTTTAGTGTAAACCTGAGGCAACAAAACTACAGACACCAACCATGGCCTTCCTGACTGACTACATTCGGGGAAACATTGTGTGAATTAGGGGGTTCACAAAACTGCTGTAATCTCCTTCCACAGCCCTGACCTTTTACACTGTCCACATGACTGCGCAGATGTCTGCAGCACTACTGAAGCCGCAGCTCTGCTGCTTTACTGAGACACTGGGCCAGGTGGTGCTGCTCTGTGGTTTGAACACAGTGGGACTGGAGCACGTGCTGCTTTGGTTGCAGTTAATAGGGAGAGCTCTGGGCCGGAGCGCTAGTGCTGATGCTGTTAACCTCATGGGGGGTAATTACAGAGCCCTGGGGCATTTGGCAGGGCAGAACATCAATCCAATGAGAACATTCAGATCTGCTGGGAGATTTTCACTGGCCTGAGTGGAATTGACTTGAATGATACAACCAAATGATCACCACTACACGTGCAGAACTCTCTCTATTCTCTCTCTCTCTCACTTCACGCACATGCACACGCACACACACACACACACACACACACATGCACACGCACACACACATCAAAATTCATATGTATGTATTCCTATGCACGTATGAAATATCAGTTCAGACCAGTTTTAGCATTTTATTAATAAACAACATGTCATATCACGATCACACATGCATAGCTGACAGCAAAGCCCTGGCCAAAGTTTTCCTCGTCTTTCACCTTTTCCCTTC
Source organism: Prochilodus magdalenae (assembly GCA_024036415.1). Taxonomy (NCBI): domain Eukaryota; kingdom Metazoa; phylum Chordata; class Actinopteri; order Characiformes; family Prochilodontidae; genus Prochilodus; species Prochilodus magdalenae. The sequence goes on from JAMWET010001785.1 coordinate 817,143, forward strand.
ATTTTATACCTAAATATATATATTTATATATATACTTCTCCTACTGTTCAGAAAGGTGGAATCGATGTTTGGAATTTTGTGACTGATGCATGTACAAAATTTACAAAGCTTGGAAGTTCATAAAATATAATAAATGTCAAATTCAGAATGATGATGACAGCTGCAGATGCTGAGAATAAAGATATGATAAAATAAAAATGTGGAAATGTGGAAAAAAACATTAATATGAGCGCTACTTTCAGATTACCCAGCACCACCACACGTCAGTACAGCTGAAGAATCAGTCCAGCTCACTAAGGCACCTGTGCGAATGGCGGCCATGAGGAGATGCGTCATGTTCACAAATTCATTAGCCCAGATCCTTTCACTGAGCGTCCAGCGGCGTGTGGATTATATTAGAGCTCTAGAAAATAATTAAGGCGCCTCTGTTACTTCATTCTTATGTTAATTTACCACAGCTGAACAAAACAACTAGCCAAGGGAGACAGGCCTGTGAGCTTCAGCAGCAGACAGCAGTGTGGATGCTATAGTGGCTGATGAGCTGGTGTGAATTTTGGACAGAGGCAAAATTAAAAGGATTAAAAGTTTTCTCAAGCATGCAAATGTGTCTGAAGAGCACTAGTGAGGAGCAACAGGCATGCCCACACAAGGCTAACTGGTTCCACATTCTATTTATTAGCATTGCCTAAAACTAGCTACGTAGCTGGCCAGCCTTTTAAAACATGTGCTGTTAAATTACACCGGAAACATATGACACAGCTATATAATACACTACCTGGTCACTTTATTAGAAACCCTGTAGCTCCACTGTGCTGCCATACTGAGACTGTAGCTCTTCTGTTTTTGTTGTCTTTCTTGAAGTCCTTTATTAGTGAGCACTTTTTGATACGGTCTGATCCACATATCAGATAAAAATCAACAGATAGCAGCATCCTATGGTATTACTGATATTGGTCAATTAAACCCCCAGCAGCACTGCTGTGTCCACCCAAACCAGCACAACACACATGATCCACCACCCACATAATACCTGCTCTGTGGTGGTCCTGTGAGAGCTCTGACCACTAAAGGTAAAGTAAAAGCAAGGAGAGAAACAGATGGACTATGGTCTGTAATTGTACAACTACTAAGTACATTTATATGGTAAGTGGAGCTGATAAAATGGATAGTAAATGTAAACACCAAGAGGTGTACCTAATAAAATGGCTGTGTATAAATGTGTACTGTATTATTCGTGCTGTAATTCATTTTTGAGGAATTCAGAAATTGAAAAGAATATTGTATGGACTCTTGGTATCATCTCCACAGATCCCTATGACTTTGGCACTAAAGGCAACTTAAAATGTATAAACTCAGAAACTCCAGCCAACTTTTAAGATAAGAATAACATATTTAAACACAAAGATTGTATTATTTTATAAAGTGATGTAATGAAAAGTAAGTACAGAACAAAACTTCACTAAAATCACTGGAGCAAATAATTAGTCATCTAAAATCTGAATAAATATGTTAACAGCTGACAGCGCCAGTTATTTTAGCTCGCTCGGCTTGATAACTGGTGTTTAGGCACAAATCCCCATATCAGCCTGTCCTATAGACGAAAACTGACCAATGATAAATCAGGTAGAAGGTAATATAACAGACTCCATCAGGTAGACTGCTGTCTGTAACTGTGGACCTAATGAGTTAAAAAACCTTAGTGAGTAGAGTACAGAGTAGAATTTACAATTACATCCCATACTGTTTCCCAATCCTGCATTTTCCTGGACTTAACAAACCGGATTCAACTCATCAGGTCATTCCTGAGCACTTGATGAGCTTAACATGGCTGCGTTAAATCTAAAACGTGCAGGACATGATGCATTTCTCCTGGTTCGAGATTCTATCCCTTACAGAAATGAATCAATTCAACTTCGTTACATATGCTGAACTGCAATCTCAGCATGACATCTGGGTGGTCTTCTGAACACATCATGGGCATATTACATTTAGTCATCTATATTGTGCAGACTGCCAGGCCACCAACATCCACTCTTTGACCACAGCTATGGGACCACCACTCTTAAAAGCCCCGCATGCTGCAGCAGATCCATCTGTAGGGCATTAAAAAGACGGCTCCATTACTGCAGGGGCTTCCACACAGCGAGAAGAGAAGAGGGAGTGGGGTCGCAGGGTTGCTGAGAGACTGACGCTCAGCGATTAATGGGAAACTCATGTAGAACGAGGGAACAGTGAGGAAACCTCTTGCATACCTCTCTTCCTGCACACAGTCACATACCCGTACATATCGCATTACACCATCGGCCATCGGAGCAAAGCCAAACAGTGTGCAGCAGAAAAGCGGCTTTTCATTTCTCTGACACACTGAAAGAAACGCATGGCTGTGGAACGAAACAGTACAGGCACCTTTTAGGCTCAGAATCTTTGCAGCATAAAAAAGAGACTTCTTCTTTTCATTATTTGACACCGATATAATAAACATAGTGGGATGTGCCAACGCAAAACTAGTGATGCAGGACGTAAATGAAATAGGTCTGCAACGATTAATTATCTTTCTCAACTAAAATCAACATCCAGATTAGTTGGTAACTAATTTCATAGTTGATAAGTCGATGATGTCATTTCCTCCACTGTAATAAAGACCTGTGATATACAGAACACATAATGCACAAAATGCACTGTTTACATTCAAAATGAAAATGTAGATAAATTTTTTACTTACTTGTTATATTATTTTTTGCTGCTACTCTGCACATCCTTTAGTTCAGGCTTTGACAGGAAAAAGAGTTTTATTTATCTATTAATATTAGCCAGTAAAATATTGAAAATGAAATTTTTAGTTATTAATCCTTATTGTCTTTACCTCAAGCTACATTTAGAAGCTGATAGCTACAGAAGAGTTATCTGTTTTTCGGTGACTGAAAGATGGATTCAATAATCAACAGATTATTCAGATAGCAAATTAGTCTTTGTGGCAGCCTTGTAATCAAACGAACCCAATGCTACGTACTATGTAAGTAATTATCAAGGATGTGCCTTTATAGATGCACCTTTATAGATCCAGCCACCTGCAATTAGTCAGCAAGTATACAGCAGCTCCCTGGCAACCACCTGGAATAACGTATTACCCAACACACCAGTCACAACAGCTCCTGGTAAGACACCTGGGAGAAACCACTGCTATCTACTCATGTGAATGGGGCAAAAAAAGGCTCAACAGCAGCCTGTGCTGAGAGACTGGGCAGTGGGCTCAACAAACCATTTGAGCATTTGGCTAAAAATAATCACAATACATCATTTTTACAGAAATGGAAGGGTTTCCACAACTGCGCTGTAATCTCAAAGGAGTGAAACTGCCACGCTTTGGTGGCCTGGTCCGTTTTCTGGTGTTGTGAATGGGGGGCTCGAGACAGAGGGGTATGCGTCCCTCCTCCTGCTTGGAAATATTCTGTCATGGTGGCTCACGGCTTCACATATCCTCTCCGGATGACATAGTAAGTGCCTAGCAACATCCTAGCTACCACTTTAAAACACTATAGCACCCACCTAACAATCACTTTACAACTGCCTACAATTCAACCATCAGGCCACACCCTAGTAACACCAGGGAATTCCTTAAGCTACACACACTCCACTGCATTTACACTTTAACTGTGTAACGGCATTAAGTTCTGTAGTAAAACAGCAACAAGTTCTCTAGACATCTAAGAGTTAAAGTCTCTCAGTGCATAAGAGACGCAGTGACACTTCTCAGATAGGAGGGGCACGTTTCAAATAACTGCTGTTCACCCTGAAATGACAATTACAGTGAACTGATCGATAGACTACAATGATGCAGGATTGCTTATGGATCCTGCTACAAGTAATAAGCCGTTAGCAGAATGGGGTGGCATGTTTAACTGCCTTTGCTTGACGAGCCAGTGTGACTGAGTGGACACAGAATCATTTTAACCCTGACATGCCCAATATTTCTCTCACCGGTGTCATTAACCCGCGAAGCTCCTGGAGCACTAAAGCCTGGTTACTAGCATGGTTACAACCAGGCCTCCGATGCACCATGGAATGGGGATTGGCGTTCTCATAAAATGCCTATTGACCTGCAGTCAATACAACGGGGGCTGCACAGCAGCTTATTAGGGCATTAGCCAGATGTCCTCTAGGGATGATTTCAGCCAACCTCAGGAGGAAGAATAGCCAGAGTATCATCAATCATTCAGAGACACATGAACAACCCACTGCAACAGAATCATCAGACCTGCAGATGGATATGCGCACATTTAAAACCATCCCTGAATAGAAGCGATTATTTTCAGCAACAGGCCAGCATGTGTGTTCTACGTGTCTGATATAGATACCATATTCTGTGTATTATGAAATACTTTGTTTTTGCACTTTTACTCACCATAACCTTTCTTCTCTCTAGGTATGAGCACTGGGGTGGGTTGCCAGGTAGTGCACTTGTGCTTATATATGTCTGTGTATTGTTCTCTCTAGGTATCAGCACTGGCCCTTGTTTGGGCAGTGTCTGAGCTCATGGTGAGTTTTAGACCTTCCTGTACTGGCTGGGAAACAATGGAATCCAACAGAACACTAAGCATGGTCGTAAGTCGCTCTGGATAAGAGCGTCTGCTAAATCCCATAAATGTAAACGTAAATGTATTCCAACTAAATAAACTTTTCTCTTAAATATAGACGGACAGGGGATCTTTATTCCAGGCTGGTATGGTCCAACCACTAAGAAATGTTTTTTAGCAGTAAAGACACAGGATCAATGCACTAGAGGGTTTGTTTATTTATCTGACCAGGACATCACAGTAACGCTGGATATATATTCTACATGAAATACTAAGAGACAATAGAAAACTGTATTTGGAACAAATAATCTGGCAACCCTGGACAGTGTTGAGCAGTAGGACACAGAGAAACGTGTCTTTTCAACCATCATTTTTAAATAAAACCATTTCGGTCAACCTTTGCCAGTGAAAGACCTGATCATGGTTTTTAAGTCCCTCAAAACCACTTAACCCGCCTGGTGCACTCAGAATAACGACCCAGAACAGATTTCTAGCCAGCATGCGCTCAATAACTCTCAGTAATAAATGCAACAGGGAACATGCTGGCTAGCTAGCGATCTGGAGCTGTGGGAAGCTTATTTAGACTGGGCCTAGAGTTAAACTGTACTGTCGCCTAGAAGTGTGAAAATGTCCAAAGCTGTGCCAAATCTCAATCGCCAATGAGTCTGCTGAGCAAAACATTCACACGATCCAAAGAAAGTACATCAGCTGATTAAAATAATATGCAGCAATACAATGATAATATGGAATTCTGTTCCTATCGCGAAGCCCTGATGTGTCTGTGTTTCCTGACTGAGTGCTATGAGGCACTCACGTGCAACGGCACACACGGCGTAGTTTGCTGTGATGTAACAGCAGGGCACAGTGCAGTGTGTAACAATGCCTGCCAGGGAGATATGAGTGCTGCCCCACTGGGCACCAAGCGGTTCTTACCATGCAGTTCATTGCAAAGTGATTGTGCTGGGTCTGCAGCTCCAGCACGTGCTGGTGGTTGGCTCCTATCTCGGTGTAGCTGGTCAGGAACAGGCCCTTGTTGTGCACAATCCAGTCAAACATCTATGGGGGGGTAGGAAAACAAGCGGGAAGATTACACAAGGAAGTATGCACTCAGGGGCAGTCTAGAAGTTATGACATTAAATTGCGACACTGCAGATGATATATGACAGAAAGATGCTTCTGGTTACTTTGTCCAGGTTGTGAAACTTTTCTGCATGATGACTGATGTTAGTACTATTCAGTGTCAATCCTAGCGTCAATTCTCAATGCTAGTAAAGGGGCTAGTGTTGCATTAACCATTTTACCATGCACTTTTCACCATGCACCAATCACAACTGGATTACAATCAGCAGTATTCTGTCTATTCATTTCATGAAGTAGCAAGTTGAATATCCAATAATAATATTGACACCAGATTATTGAGTATGAGTTAGTTTAACCTCTGGTGCTAATCCTCTTTTACTACTGCTTAGCACTACATCATTTTAGCATCAGTTCTACATTCACTACTATTCACCAGTACAAGTCTGATCATACAGTTTAGCACTAATGGCCCTTATCAAGGTCATCAAGGTCAAGGTTGTCAAGGACATATACCTGAGGACAAAAAAAACAACAAAAAAAAAAAAACAAGGGTTTCCAAAAATGTAGTTCAAAACATTTAAAAATGACAGTATATCTGGTAGACCACCTTAACTGTCCCTATCAGATAAGCAGTACTTAAAGCTGTCAGATTTGAGAAAGAGGAGACAATCAAGTTCCACTCTTGCTTCAGATCTGGAAACATTCAAAGGTATCTCTGCAACTCAAGCAAAGTAGCTACTGGTGTTATCAGAACAATGGACTGACCACTCCAGAGTCCACATATGTCCATATCACTGAATGTGTTTGGGCTTGCTTTGATTGGAGAGAAAGGAAAAGCAGGTCTTCAGTGTAATATTCTGGTATCTCTCTTCTCTTCTCTCGACGGTGGAAAATAAACTTGACTCTTTTAACTGGAAATTTGACTGACTTGTGCACAGTACTACAGCAGGATACTTTAATACTGGGGCTAATCCTGCTTTTAGTATTATTCAACAGAAACGTAAACCCTAGCATTCAATACCAACCACTCCAACCTCCCAATGCTAGTACTAGCTTAAGTGCCAGTCTTATGTAAGTCATACAACTAAACTTTCAGCCATCAAACACTACCAGATGGCAAGCCCCACCTTGTCTGCATCCTGCTCAAAGAGCCGAAGTTGGAAGCACTGGTCCAGCTTGAGTTTGCGCATGTGCCAGGCCTGGTGCAGGTGCTGTCGGGTGCCGTGCAGCTTGTCCAGGAGCGCAGAGACCTTGGGGGCGAGACCTTGCACGTCCCCGCGGCCCCGCTCGCCGCCCTGTATGCGCTGCAGCAGGCGCTGGCCCTCGCCATCCAGTTCCTCCACTGGAGCTTTGGTGACGCGCTTCTTAAGGGAGGCGTGCTCCTCTATGCTGCGCCGTGCATCATCCAAATCAGTTGGCAGCTCCCGCTGAGACACCATGTCCTGCAGCTCCTCCAGATGGGCCAACACCCTAGCCGCATTGCTCGTGAACTCCTCGAAGGCCACGCGCACTTCTATCCATTCCTCATGGTTGTAATCCAGGCTGCCGTCAAAGTCAGCTGTCAGCTGCGAGGGGTCCACCATTTTGGAAAGGCCATCCAGGGACACCATGATGGTCTAAAAGGAGTAGAGAAAGACTTTTATCCTCTAAAAATAACAACTCAATGCACAACTTTCCACTGTTGTCCATGCAGTCAACTTGTTGAGAGGTTGAAAACGGCCACCACTGTTTGTCACCACTGTTCTAACATGGACAACTACAAACTAACATGGACAACTACAAACTAATAAAAGCAAGCCAAATATCGTATCATTCTGAAATTAAATAATAAATAACAACATTATTGATTTAAGCTTCTCGCATAAGGCCTCCGCTGTTGGCAGCAGTAGTTAATGCTGATATTGCACTGTTCTCTTTACCAGAGTGTATATCGCAGCAAAACAAGAAACTCATATTCAGTAGAGGTACCTAGCAAAAGTAACCATCAGCCCTCATCATTCCGACTGTAATACTGGTTTACATTACTAAAGTAAACCATACTGCTTTAGTAACAGTGTCAAAGAAGGATACTACTAACCAACCAACCTAAAATCACATGACCTATACACTTTTACATACATGTGTCTGAGCTACAGGGATATTACTGTGAGTTTATAGCATAAACTATTCATATAATTTAGAATTAAGCCACATTAAATATTGCATGCCAGTCATTTCAAACAACAGTAGAAAAATAATTACCTTACAAACATCACTCAACTCTATATAATACTTTCATACCACGTCTAGTTTTTAATCAAACGTCAGACTGAACTGAAAGGGACCTGCTTGAACGCTTGAACTTCGGGATGCCAGTCTTTTGGTGTGACTAAGTTTGATTTGGCTTAGTTAGTTCCTGCACAAAACCCAAATCATCTGAGTATGAGACCCAAGTATGTGACCACACTGATCCACCAGTTACTAGGGCTGTACCTGACTCAGAATTTTGCCAGTCAAATTGGATTCGCCTGTCCTGGTCGACGATTCGACTATTCGTTCATGTTTTTTCTCCATGCACATTATCTAGTAATAAGTATATTAATTTGCATACGGTTCAGATCTGACAACATCCTCATTTAGAAGAGAGAGTCACAGTAACATATTTCTGAACTAAAAGAGACGTGGCGTATGATGATCGATCTGAATTGGAGCCTGATTTAATTATAGAGTATAGCGTCGGGCAGCAGCGCGTATTTATGCTAAACATTGGCGCTTATAGCTTATAGTCTTTTTAATTTCACCTCTAACAGCTTCTTCAGTAGCAGGACCCCTCGCCTTTCATCTCTCATAAATAATGAACTGCTAAATAAAACCAGATTAGTCCATATTTAAATTATTTTTAGATTAAAAGAAGAACGGTAGACCTGAACCCGCTTAATTATTATATTCCCCGCGCTGAAATCATTATCTCTCATTTATCGGCAGGCAAGTGACTGTACTTATCTTTAAATAAAGATAATCTTTGCTGTAGACGAATTAATATAAATATCTGTAATTTAGGTTCTAAAATAATATATTCATAATAAAACAACGTCTTCCGGTCTGTTTGTTTTCTTTAAAACCTCTTCCATACTTTTTCTGAGACATCGTTCCACCCGTGTTTCTCAGATTCACAGTTTTAGCTTCCTTCAACGGTGAACTGCCAGGGCATGTCGTCACGTGGATTCAAATTTTTAGCAAGCATGCGTCATAGCCCAGCTGGAACTTATATATATATATATATATATATATATATATATATATATATATATATATATATATATATATATATATATATATTATTCCCCTTTTAATAATTATTAAAATGTCTTTTAACATTCTTAAAGTTCTTGTGCATTTTTGTAAGTTTTTGTTTTACGAAAAAAAAAAAAAAGGTCACTGTTATCAGTCGACTGTCTCCGACTGACGATTCGACTCGTCGACTTCTAGAGGGCAGCCCTACCAGTTACACAGTTCTTCATGCAATAATTAGCACATATACAGTAGTATATATAGCGATTTGACATTTTCACATTAGAACAGAAGACGCGAGCTCAGACGCTCGGAGCGCTCAGTGAGCCAGGGTTTTTTCAGTGTGCGATATTGCAGCAGCCTTCACAGCCTGACACATTTTCCTGTTGTCATCCGCTCAGTGGGAGGTTTCCATAGTCCAGGAACAGCGTTTTTAAAAACAACACAATTAGGGCCTGCTTGCAGCGGGAATGTGCTCCTTGTCAGATCATTTACACCCAATGCTTTACTTAAGCAGAGCCAGAGAACATTCCACAGATTTCCACACGGGTCATGTTGTCAGAGACAACAGCGAACACACGTGTAATAACTCTGAGCACTAAGAAAGGGTTCTAGGAGCTCTACTTATAAATATACCTAGAACAATGTGTCTGTATCCAGTAACAAAGCTTCAGTGGAGATAAAGCTTTAGTGGGTACTGATTCTGCACAAAGGATACCTAGTGTAATAATAAAAGCTTTACTGAGCATAACAGCAATTACACCTTCATAAAAACCACCATTTCTGTGCAGCGAAGTTTAACTGGAGGAGATGTGCTCCGCAGTGCGACCCTGAAGCTGTGGCTCTATCCATCTTGCGTCTTCGCTTAAATAGGTCAGCACTAATTTTAACAGCTCTAGTTTCTCACCAGCACTGAGAATGTTCCAGAAAGCCGTCATCTGTGCATCTCTGCTTTCTCTCGAGGAAACACCAGAGTGGTCCAAGAACTGGGTTTCAAAAATAAGCCTGCTATTCAAGCTGTATGTTGGCATGTATCATCCCCCCTAGAGCTGGGTAAGCCTCAAAACTGTCTGATATCAATACCCACACCTCAACTTTTACTGATAATGATTCCTAAATAATAGTAGTTCCGATAGCTCCTTCCTGCCTCTTGTCCAGTGACCCCAACCACAACATTTTACATTTTGATGAGGTGAAACTGAATGAGGATAGAAATAGTAGAATAGTATTAATAATTAAACATGTTTCAGTTTCAAACCTACTTTGTTTAGTCTGGACCTTATGACTTTTCAGTTTGGTCTGAAACCAAAACAGGTGAAAGGTCCAGTAGTTCGGTTGGTTTGAGGTGTGAAAACACATTTTACAAGGTTTAATTGTACATAGTCCCCACATGAGAAATCAAAATTAAACTCGTACCTTATTCACCTTATACCTTATTATACCTTATACCTTATTTTCCAAGAAGAGAGATTGGACAATACAGCTATTCAATATATAAAGCTCCATTTAGACTCCATGCATGGTGTGTGCATCCAAATGCATGGTGCTTTACTCTAAATGAATACATTTGATGGCAGACTTGCTGATAAGGAGGCGATTACATGAGAATTCTAACATATCATTATGGGGCATTATATTTCACAAAGAATACTGCAATAACAGAAGCAACTAAACTATATACATCTCTTTCTCTCTCTCTCTCTCTCTCTCTCTCTCTATATATATACATATATATATATATATATATGTATATATATATATATATATATATATATATATATATATATATATATATACACACTATAAACACTATAGACTATGAATGTGATCATTTTGGCTTGCACACAGTATGTGTACTCCACATTGGCGTGCAGGGACATCAGAAAAACAGTGCACTGAAAAATTCACAACATGCTGACATGAGATACCCATACTTCTTCAAACCAATCAATCAAAGTTTAGGGAAATGCAGAGCACATAGGTAATGACAAGAGGAAGAGGATGAGGGTATGCTATGCAACTTCTTTAGTGCTCCTTTAATTGCAATATGAAATTAAACCTAACTGTATACGACATAACAAAAACATGAACTTCGGCCTCAAGTCACTCTGGATAGGAGCGTCTGACAAACGGTGTAAATGGAAATGGAAGTGTAAGTACATAAGTCCAAGTAGCAACAGTGGAACATTTATATTGGTTCATTGTCATTAAATGTAAAAGGTGCTGGTGCTTATATAAAGTCATAGATGATAATATCATACTAACACCACATTAGTTCAGTTTCACCTCCGTTTTCTCATCTTCTCAGCCTCATACAATGAAACAGTACAACTCCAGAAAGCAAACAGTAAATGCTGTCAGCATTTTCCTTCCACTTGATCCAAAGTTCTACATCCGAGTACTAGGACACTAACACCTTACCTCAAATTCGAATTTGGAGCTGCCGAAGTTGGTCCTCTGTTTCTGCCAGAAGTTGTCAGGTTTGATGATTAGCGCGACGTGAATGCAGGAGGGGAAGGACTCCTGGAGGATCTTCAGCAGCGGCTTAATTGAGTCCCATTTGGAGCCACGCATGTCCACAATGACCGTAAAGCCATGTCTGCTAACCTCCTCACTGCAAACACAAAGAAAAGGTCAACCTACATTAAATGTCAAAGCATCACAAGAAGTTCATTTCATAAGATAAACTATCAATTACAAAGAGCAGTGTATCAAGTTCTCTTCATACTTACCGATACAGTACATGTAACACATCCTAAAGAAAAGCCACGGAAATAAAAGTGGCGAGCGATGGTGATAAGCGTTAGTGTCCCGGGTTAGAGGGAATGGTAGACCTGAGCGAGCTCTACCATCCACAGCTGCACTTCCTGCCTGCTCTGACTAACAGAGGAGTGAACAGAGCGCAGCTGAATCATACCGACCTCCCTCTCTCAGAGAGAGGGGGTGGGGGGGGTGGCAGAAAAAAAAAACAATAAAAAGAGAATGAGCATGCTATTTAAAGAAAGAATGGAAGATAGGAAGGAAAGAAGGAAGGAAGGAAGTATGAAAGGAAGAGGTTTGTGACAGAGAGAGGGTGAGGACAATATGGAGAGTTGAGGATGTATAGGGATATGCACAGAAAGACTGAGAGATACAGAAAGTGGGATACAGAAAAAGCAAAGAAAGCAGAAAAAACAGAAAGAGAGGAACAGAGAGAGAGAGAGAAATAAAATGAAGAGAAGAAGAGAGAAAGAGTGGGAATTAATGAAAGGAGGAGGGAAGAAGGAATGATGAAAAGAACCGCTTGTGACAGAGAGAGTAGGAGAATGAGAAAGTGCAGATAGAGAATCAAGTGAGAAGAGTGCGGCCTCTCTGCCTATACATCTCCCTCAGGACATCTGATATGGTGGACAGCTATCCAGACTAACGGCCCCCAGACGCTCCGAGTCTGTTTTCCTAACCCGGGGGTCTGACTCTGACCCTCTGCAATAGCTCTCTGAGGAGGAGAGAGGCCTCCACAGCTAAACTCAAGGTAACATTTCGGACACCTGTCTGTACCTTAAAATCAAAAGTTAAAATTAAATTTAAATGTTCTAAAAAAAAAGGTTTATGATTAATGCTAGCCTAATGCCCCGCATTGCACTCTGGACATTTTCCTTGGACAACATGGTGCAGCTTCACATAGTGCTTCACACTAAAGAGACTAAAGAGAGGAGCATTAGCATCCCAACCCCAACAGCAGCCTGTAGGTAGCCATAGTGTGTGACTACATCCATTTTTGGTTGGCTGAAGCTTCAGATTAAACTAACAGTTTCACAGGCGCTAACACTTCAGTGTACTCTGCGTCAGGGCATGCTCCACCGCAAAGACCCGGCTCACGTACCTTCTATGTAGAACATCAGAGAACAAGAACAATCAATTATTGATTTGGGTCAGCAACAAGTACTGAAACTGTGGTGCCTCGTGAAATTAGGCGAGCAAATAAATGTGCACGGAGCTGGGTCTGCACTATAGAAGCTTTTTAGCCCCAGACGTACCGCAAAAGCTGCATCTCTGATTTGTGCACATGACAGTACACAGTTCTGGAGGTCTATATCCTGGTGGACCTCAGCACTCCGGAATACTGTTTGGAACAGGCCCTGGGGCGGATGCTAACCCACATAAAGTTCTACATCACGCAACGCTGGCAGTGGCTGCCTCTGCACAGGCTCACGTGGAGCACCACTGTGTTTCCCTCACATGGGGCATCAATGCCATGATGGGAATCTGTTAGGAATTTCATATCCAATCTAAAGTAAATACACATGATTCAGTTGTACCATCGATAGTGATATAAAATCTCCACAACTCAGATTTATTTACGGTGGTGATGGAAACCTCCAGGTGCCTTCTGAGTCTTTACATGTAAGGCTGATGATGGTAAACTAACAGTACACCTGAGGCATTTTCCTCCATAAACAAATAGCATTCTTAAAGATCTATTTTGGCCAAAACCTTTATTATACAATGACTCTGGTATCAGGCAGCATGTTCACAACCAATTCATGTAATAACTTTCAACTGAGGATTCATTTAATTGCACTGAAATTCTGAATAATAGTTGGAATTCCACAAGCATGTATCATCTGCTAGTGAGTTAGGAGAACAGAGGTCCTTGTGAGACAGTCCCTACACACACAAAGACACTGGTGATGGAAATGCACCTTGAGTGCGAGAGGAGGGGGTGTCGCACCTGCGCCCTACTGCATTCTAGCACAGCAGGGAACCCAAGGGTCACTAGGAGGGCAATAGCTCTCAAAGAGAAATCCTGTAGTGCAAGGCTTCCACTTTGCCCACTTAGCTTAGATCCATCACACTCCCTCACCTTTGCCTTTGTATATGAGGCTTAGCTATTGCCTTCAGTGGCTCAATGTTGCTGTGCTACACCAAACTTGATGCAACCACAGCAACCAGAAGCAAACCTCTGGAATCTTTTACTTGACAAGTTAATCATCTTATTCAAGCGATAATCTTATTCTATACAGTAGTTTTAAACTAATTCCAAATAGAAGCAAACCCATAAACAAACACATGACTTGCTTTCTTGTGCTACAGAAACAACAGATCCTTCAGGCCACAGCTGTGAAAAACGTTGTATTAAAAATAAATAAATAAATACAGGACAATAAAGCCAACTAAGGGCAAGCCTGACATGTGGCAGTCACTTTTAATCTGGGACCAATTCAGATAGAAAGCAGCTACACAGGCGTACGGTGGGAACGGACAAAACATTTAGGTAGTAGGTGTGTACGGGACAAACGGTGCAGCTGTTCTGAGGAGGCCCTGTATGTGGCCCTAGGTGCAGCTTTTCAGCAGACTTCATTACATACTTCATATTTAGATAGATACGTGACCCATATACCGCACACACACACACACACACTACCTGGGGATGCCTGCAAGGTAGGCGATGAGACGACGAAGATCTTCCTGTCGTATTCTGTCATGGTTGCTACGTGCAGGGAAAGTGAGGACCGGACCGCCACGCCTGTCTCTGCCCCCTGTAGAACACACAGACACATCACACACTGACCACAGCAAGGCGTCATACTTAGCCCACTGTCTCTCTCAGGGACTCTTAGTATAGGGAAAAAGTCAATGAAGTCATCAGAGCACATTTTTCAACTGTACTGTGACACATTCCTGAATGAAACACAGTATCAGGGAGGGTCTCTGAGCTTGCCGAGTGGCTTCCTCTCTGTGATGGGTGGGGAAAATGGTACATGACATCATTGGAAATTAATCTTTTTCCTGGTGCGCCAGTAATGTAATTAAAACTGAGAAGATATTTTTGGCGCCAGCAAAAGTCATTACCTTTAGACTAAAGATCAATGGAAGCAGAAATGTGGGTTGTAATAGATATGATCCGGCGAATTGTGCTTCGTATGACCTGAATAGGTAGAGAACAGTAATGTAGATTTTAGGTTTATTTGAATGTAACTGAGGTGCCTTACACATACCTGGAGAAATAAACGGTTCAGTGTTCAGTACCCTCGTAATCTAGAACCATACCACTGTTAAAAGATGGTAATGCTTTGTTTTGGAGCGGGAATACTAACCAATTACAAACCTTCACACTGACACTAAATACAAGCTACTAATTACAGTCTCCCTTGTAGTCATATGTATTCGAACGGTACCCTACTTACAGTTCATCATCACTGATGATACATATAAGTATGCAATAGCCTACAAACAACGACACTGGCCCGCCTGACAGTGATAATGACCCTTTGAATCGAACCCTATAACCCTTTACAAACTTCTTTAAATTCCAGTGCAAAGTTTAAACAAATAAATAAATCTAGAAGAGAGAAATGTGTTATCTCTACTGTAGCCAGGCTAAGTCCCTGATAAACAAGTTGGTTCACTACGGATTAAAGCATACTCAAGCTATCTGGGTCAGCCAGCTACACAGCCGCTACACTTCTCCACCGCCGTCACTCTGAGGCAGAAGTCACACATACGGGCCGAACGCAAGGCTGCACCATACACACTCAACGCAATACTGTGATAATACCGTCACTACAGTAACATATTACACACTGCTGAACGCTTGACCTGCCACAATTTAATATATCTGTGCAATTATGAGCAAAATTATTCAGTTGTTCCATTAAGTGACCTTCCAAGTATCCTACTGTAGAATCTCTGTAGCGATGGTGCAATATCATAACAATATTTTATACACAATGTGCTCAAAAAAGCCCTGACTAAGAACGCTATGGTGAAAATACATCCTCAATGTTTATATATCCTCTAAAATGATGCACCCTAAAATGCAGAATTTATCTGAAAATGTAAGCATGAAGTATATTTATTTGCTGAACACAACATGCCAAATTTTTTATTTATTTTTTATTTTTTATTTTTTTGCAAAAAATAAAATGCTGCACTGTTGCATGTGTGCATGTAAATACTGCATAACAAACTACACCATGCTGGTTCACCCAACACACACAAACACTCACTTTCAACACCAGGTATGATAACAGATACAGTAATATAATACAATGTTAATCACTTAAAACTGTACCCACTACTGCTCTCAATTAAAAATTATCACCATAGGCCGACAAACATGCACTAACAGCTGTATTAGCAGAGTCTGATGTGTAGGCATCAGTGGAGTCTGATGTGTAGGCATGAGTAGAGTCTGATCTTTTGTTTTCTGGTTTGGGTTTCAGGACTCAAGTGTGTTTGACGTGCCAGACTTCAGTTTTCTGTGATAAGCATTTACATATTAGGCCCTGAATAAAGACCAGACTGAAGGAGAACACACATACTGACTCTCACTTTCACTCATATCAGGGATACTAATAATAACAGGGCAATCAAGCTGTTCTGCAGATCTGTAACTGCATGGTAACTGCCACTTGAAAACGAGTGCTGCTATGAATTCACATGCAAGCTGTCATTCTGCTCCACCTACAATGGGTAAGGCTGTAACTGTTGTTACACATACTGGCTCATACTGGTTGGTTTTATAGCCTCCCCTCTTAGAAAGCTTCTCCGGAGACTGTGCTAGCCCGGATTTTACTGCAGCATTTGCACACCAGTCAGTAGCCTGATAGGGAAGATGATCATTTCACTTTGATCTTCAGATTTGTGGGGCAGTATCCGAAAAAACGAGCCTGAACACCTTTAAGATGAGTTAGAGTGAAATTGGAGTATGATCCAGAATGAATCATCCAAGATCAGTACCTGATCTTACCAATGCTCCTGTGACCAAAGGTAATCAAATCCTCACAGCAAATGTTCCAGTGTATCGTGCAAAGTCTACCCAGATATTAGAGCAACACGGAGTTAAGTATCTATAGAGTATGTAGGTAGGTGGAGCTCAAGCAGTGGTCAGCAAGCAGCAGCAGGGCAGATTGACTGTAAAGGAGGTCCAAACAGATCAGCTCACCTGATAAGAAGGCCACCTTCTCTTTCAGAATGGGCAGCACCTCGATGGCCTTCATCTCTTCATTTCTGTTGAACCCTACGAAAGAACAGAAGAATGCAGAGAGCTGTTAGCTCATTTCATGGACTGACACACCCAAGCCGGCCTTTTTTTAGCAGAACCATTTATACAGCCATGTACTACAGTCGTCTGTGTTGACACAAGAAAACCATATAACATGTCCGTCATTATAAACGATGAAAGCATAACCATAACTAAAACATAGCAGCCCAAAGAAAAACATGCATCTCTTTAAAAGCAAGCTGATGTAGAGATGTGTTATTTGATCCTGGGGAACTTCTACTGTCAGTTCTACTGGTAGACCATGAAAACTGTTCCCAGCACATAAGCAGCCCTTAAAACGTATATCTTTGAGAGGGTGAATGAAACAAGCTCCACTTTTCCCTCAGATCTGAAAACATCCACAGGTGTTTCGGTCCATCCTTCAACTGAGGTGGGAAGACACTTTAACACTATGGGTCTGAAAGGATGTGTAGCTGTCAATAAGCCCTTACTGAGAAAAGAGAATGCATTTTTTTGATGCACATCGAAATTAAACATGTGAGATATGAAGTAATGTTATATAATGAGTCAAGAAAATTGCAGCTCAACTGTGTAAGTGTGGAAAAACATCCCATAATTGGGAATTTCTTGGAAAAATTTAAAATTTACAACTGAAAGTCAAAAAAATTAAAAAAAAATTGGAATCTGTAATAAAAGTAAAGAGGGACACACTAAACACAGAAGATTCTGGCTTTACATTTATTTGGCGAGGCTTCAGTGCCACCTAAACGTATTACTTTGTCTTTAATGAGCATCTCCACGTTAATTAAATCCAGTCCTGCCTAGCACTGTAATCGTACTGTAACTGTAAACAACTAAACCACTTCCATTTGATCACTTTTACTACACATATACCCGACTACTAAATACTGGATATCAGATATCAGCCCAGCCACGATGCCCTTACCCTGCCCCCATTCATTTGTGAGGCTACATACTGCGCTCCTGTTATCTACAGCCCCACCTGCCCCAGCTGGACAGTCACTAGCCACTCCACCCCTCTTCTGTCCTGATTCTGAGCTCTCCCGCCTACTCACCAGATGGCATGATCTTAATACCTGAGGAAGAGGCAGGGAGAGTGAACCAGGTTTCTCTCTACAGGATATTTCAGGCCCGCTCTTGTATGGGCTACTTTATGTCCATGTTAACCCCAGAAGACAAGCACCAAACTCATTTTCCCTCATCTTAGTTCAGAGGCTAGGGTGGCGATGACATTACCATATCAATCCCAACGCCGCCCCCTCCCTTCAGTAGTTTATAGGCTGCGGAACGTCATGTGAGCATCTCAAATGCTAGTTAACCACCTGCTGTGCATAATGAAACAGATCCAGGGTCTGAGATATGCACAGATAAGATTTCAAGGACAATGACATGTCACATAATTTAACGTCTACATTAAAGCGTGTGCTGTTAAACACTAGGAACTGCTTTTTAGAGGGGCTAAAACATGTTTCTGTTTGACAGTTATTTTATATAGCAGTTACTCTGACCTCATACAGCTAAGCTGTTACTGATATGGCCTTAGATGTCATATGTTATATGGCAAAATGAACACTGAAGTCAAATGAAAACCAATGTGAGAAGGGCACAGTATTATCATATCCTCTAGTTGGAATATTCAGGCTGTGTCTGCGCAGGCATTACCTTAATGGTTAAGACATGCTGTATAGACAGACACTTTTATGGGGCAAATATTAAGGATGCTCCCACATATTAACCACAGAACAATTTAGAATATAACTAGTGCAGAATTTAAGGTGGAACAGAATTTAAATAACAAGCGGGCCAGCAAGAAGCTGTAAGCTCTGTGTAATAGAGTGTGTTTAATCACTGATTAAAATCACCATTCACTAATTTTACTTTTCTATTACCACTTCAAATATTTCTTGTGTCACTTTTGACATTTTGACATGTGACTGGGGCAAAATATGAACCAGTCATAGACTTCACAACTCGTCTACTGCTTACTTTTAATACAACACTCCCGTGCAATAGTCCCATTCTGGCACATGTGAGGAGCAGAACATAACTGTCATGTCATTTAAGGTAGAACTCTGGAATCGGCCGTGCTAGGACATTACAGGAGCATTGAAATAGCTGAGCAGCCGTAGAGCATCACAGGAAACACCGGCCGCGTGGAACAATTTGATGGTTTCTATAAAGAACATTATACACCACAACACCAAAAACCTCGCTAGTTGCAGCCAGAGTGCAAATAAAAAAATAAAAAAAAATACATTGTCTTAGTTTCTCTGTTGTTGAGGATGCTGGACTTCATAGCCCATACTCAGCCTCCATGCTGAAATCATTTTAATATGTTTACGTTATTGAACCTTGAAGCTGAAGCTTTCCTCAGATTTACAGTTTGGCTTTTCAGTCCAGTGTCACCTAAATTTCTGGTCCAGTCAAAAATTGTATGATACTAAATAATACTCCATCTCTGATTTGTGTTTTGATCCAGAGGAGAAGACATAAACTCCACACTGGAAACCTCCAAAGGTCATTAGGGAAGTTATCGTCACTGTCCAAAGCAAAACAGTAAAGGCAAAAACCTCATTTCATTTTAATGGAGGTCAATGGAACCAGACTTCCAATCCAAGCGATTTTGGGCCGTTTCTGGTGCATTCGTTAAAATTAGACAATAATGGAGATACATGGTTTTCATTGGATAGCGATGATATCATGGGTCTCCAGGCTCTCTTTCTTCAGGAAGATCTAATAAAGAGACACTGAAATTCCAAACAAATAACCAAGATTATAATGAACACTGTCTCAGCATGAGCCAATCACGTTCTTCCACTTACAGTGTCATCACTACAACAATGTTCATGCATCTACGCTGCTTCCTCAACAAAGTGACCTTCAAAATGGTCGAGGGAGTGTCCAGCAGCGATGTGGCAAACCTCTCCCAGCTGTGTATTATTGATGTTAATGAGGGTCCTAGGAGGGGAGAGCATGTCCTCAATGCAAGCAGTCCTGGCTTCTCTCCCCACTATTGATTCCATTAGCTTAGCGGGAGAGTCAGCAGTAGTCAGGCCTGGCTGCCCATTATAATACATTATGTCACTGGGCTAAACTGCCCAGTGCCTCCTGGCTTTAGGGAAAACTATCAGTTTCTGCAGAGCGCTCAGTCAAAAGGGCGGGCTGCATGCGGAATAGTAGCAGGAGAGGCCCTTCGGCGGGCTGCGCTTGAATGTGTGTGTGCGAGTGTGTGAGAGTGGGGGAGCGGAAGAGGTGAGGAACAGAGAGACTGACCTCATCTTAATGCTCACACTACCTTCATACTGATTTGACCTCATCTACATTCAGGGCATATGTAGAGGATTATCTCCCATGAATTTCCCCTGCTCTCTGTCAGAAGTCCTCAGACATGTCATGTTGCTGTAAAGTCAGTAGCACAGGGCTCAG